>CM070081.1:20632876-21832876 GCA_036250285.1 Pyrocoelia pectoralis | reverse complement strand
GAAAACTTGAACGAAACGGTGCAACTTTGGAAATGGAAAATATTTCATTGTCGTCCAAATTATTATCTACAAGAAAACATCTTTATTGTTCGAATTTCGAGATATTTTTCTTTGCAATTTTAGCAATAGCATTTTTTTTCAAAAAAAGGTTCAGAATATGATCATAAAAGATCGTTTAGTGTACGAAATCCACTTGTAAGTGCCTCATTTTTTTTTCGATAAGGAACGATATTTACGAAACTGTGAAACTTTGGAGAATAAAGGTAGAAAATATTTAATTGTCTAATTAAGAAGCTCAAAGAAGGTAAACACCGGGAGAAAAAATACCAGAACCTTCAGCCAGGCCGTAACAGGTTAAAGAATCAGTATTTTGTCCATAAAGACCCGAAGAAAATCCTGTCGGAAGAGAAGGCAGGGTAAATCAGAATCGACACCTTGTCTATTAGGGTGGTTTTGCCCACCGAGGCGGTACCACTGTTAATCAGATGCGCAGACCAGATATCGGTGAACTGGTTAAGGTCGGAACTAATTAGGGAACAAAATTTCTATTCATCGAAGCGAATGACCTCCCAAAGCGAGTAAGGGTACACGCCTAGATCATCGTGACTCAAGTCCGGAAAATGATCGAAATCCAAAATGCTGATGTAGCAACCAGCAATTGCCGTGTGGTGTACAGGAAGGAGACACCAAGGGATAAACACTGATTGTCCTTATGGACCAAACTTCCTGAGACAAGGGGGGCTAGCTGCAACCATCAATCTCCTCTAAGATGAGGTTGGTTAAGCTGTACCTCGGACCAATTGGTCCGAGAGCTGTACACACTTAAGGATAAATCAAGCTACGAAGTTTTCGTTCAATTTTAGATGGATACTTTATGCAATATGAGCGATGGCAGGTAGAGTATGTACAGATACAGACGACTCTTGGTTGAGTATCTTTAACTGTACATAGTAATAGTTGAAAAGTAAGTAAACTAAAAAAAATTGATTAAAGAAATTAAAACGAAAGAGAAAACAAGTATCAAAAGGCGCGAATTCTTATAGAATACTAATTTTATACAATAGGTATATAGGTATGTATACAACTAACCCCACCCACCTCACACATAAGCACCACGAATTATGCACAAAGAGTCATTGTTTTTCTTTCCACCCTTAAGGGGGATGGGAGCGCAGAGGGTGACGGCAATTTGTAAATCACGAAAAAATGTTGGAGGGAAAAAAAAGTAAAAAAAGATCGTTTTCCACCCCCAAAAAATGGGTTGCGGTTGGGGGTGAAATTTGCAATTTGAGAACAGTTTTTTATGGAGAATCCAAAAGTGCAATAAAAAATAGACAGGGCCGCGGTAAGCATGTGATGCGCTCTGGGCCCGAGAGATGCACTACGCGTCCCAGACCCCCCACTCCCCACAGTTTACAATCCGACATCCTACTACGTTAATCATAGCGGTATAAATGATGTAGGAAATAGTAGTTTAGCAGATGAAGCGAGGTAAGGGAGGTGGTTGACGTATGAGTGTTTCAGAAACGACTCATCCCATGAGCGAAATTTGCGGTATTGGAGATAGCCGTGGCCCGTAAATTGATCTTGGCGGAGCGAGCCTTATTCGTCAGGGGAGCAATGTCAAACAGCGTCATGATAAAAGTTAGTCCGCCGCTTTAGAACGCTACTATCGGCCACCTAGTAGCGGACTAACGAATTAATGTAACTCGAAAAAAAATAGTTCCCTGTAAAATTTCATGGTTTTTACTTTACGGTGTTGTGACATTTACTTGTCCATTCATTTGATTTAACGATAACTTGTTTGCGGACTTATAGTTTTAGTTTCAAATATACCTTTTCAATTCAAAAGAAATTTTGCCAGGTGTGTGCAATTCAAATCTGCTTAATAATAAGGGATTAACACTCAAAGATAATGTTACCTACTGCATCTTTGAAAACACTAAACCAGTTATTTCAACGTTGTAAGACCTTTTAGAAAAACGAATTCTTTTATCTCCGTCTTTCAATAGCCCGAAACTACTTTTAGGACAAAAATGTAAACATAAAGTGATACGCAACCCAACGTACATACCTACGAAAAAGCCCATTACTTTAGCTCTCTTTCTATTATATTCTCGTTGATAGAACTTTAAAGGTTACACATTATAAGTTTTGTTTACCATAAAAACGTTGCTCAGGTTTTTTATTATTAAGTTTATGAAAAAATTTTATTAGGCTTAACCTCGTACGCCCCAAAACCTCTGCGCTCCTGCCTGGGCCATTTACAAAATAGGTCCTGCCCGTGGGTCCTTATTCCAATGTCCGCGACCGTTGACGTATAGGTACACTGATTCAGAAAAAAAGACCATGACAAAAAATTGTCTCGGAAAACGACTTTTTGTTAAGCACTTAATAATTGTAGAGTTACAGTCTACTGTTCAATAGGTGGCGTTATAGGTATGAATTTTTAGAGTACCGCAAGCCTTTGACGCGACAAATGCCGCCCTGGCGGCTATTTTTAGTCCATACAGGGTATACCACGGAACCCGTTCATTAGAAGTTTTTGGGGTCCCTTATTAGTTATGAATTTGAAACTTTCAGGTTAAGGATAACCCATAGCATTCTTTTGTTCTAAAATATTGTCGATGTTGTACAACTTCCGGAAGGACCGGAAGTCGCCATTCATCTTCTTATTTTAAATGGAACACCCTGTATATTATTGCATTTTTGGATTATACAATCGATTCTGCGTAACATTGCATTAGATTGTCCTATACCTATCTTCAACTGTTTTTGAGATATTATGATTTTTTTGAAAAATTTGCGCTTTGCGGAGGGATGTTTAATAGCCCACCTTTTGCTCTTCTTTGAACGCAAAAAATTCATACTTTACAAACACGAAGTAAAACCATAAGGGTTCACAAAATGCATTTGCAAACCTATCACAGATTATACAGGGCGTTCAAAATTAGTGGCAAAGTTAAAAAACTTCAAACACCAAAAAGTCATTTTTTTCAAATGGAACACCCCATATATTTTTACATATTTGGAAGGCTATTTAATTTACGCATCGATAAACTATAGGTATCCCTATACCTATCTTTAGCGGTTTTGTAGTTATTAACACTTTTATCTAATATTGATTAAAACTGCACTTAAAACCTATGCACATTTGAAAGCAGGCATTTAAAATAAGAAGATGAATGGCGACTTCCGGTCCTTCCGGAAGTTGTACAACATCGACAATATTTTAGAACTAAAGAAGGCTATGGGTTATCCTTAACCTGAAAGTTTCAAATTCATAACTAATAAGGGACCCCAGAAACTTCTAATGAACGGGTTCCGTGGTATACCCTGTATACATAAAATATACTTACGAAGTGCGTAATTTTTAATAAAATGCCGTGTTGTTGTGCCGTTAAGTGTATTTGTTTTATTATATTTCGAAAAATTTAGTCAAAACATCATTTACTTTACTGAGCGTGTAGTGACTGAAGCGCGGAAAGGACTAAAAATGGCGGAGGTTGCGGTACTCTATTAATCTACTGACTCTGGAATTTTTTAAAGTCACTAAATAATCTAAAGTACCGCAACCTTATGTTCCAATGAGTTAAAGAGAGAAAGCTAATTTTAACCCAATGAACTCTAAATAAACTGGAAGGGCGACCGCCGTAGATTTGTGTGAGGCACGGTCCGGAGATATGCAACCCACCCCGTTGTGGAATCTCCATCCTTGTATTCTTTGTCTAGCTCATACTTAAGCATGGTTTAAACATGCAGGTTCAATTTTTCTTAATTCAATTTGCGGAGCATTTAAAATTGCAACTGGCAACAAAAGCTGTTTAATGCATTTTAACCACCAATGCATTCTGTAGTTACAGACATTTAAACAAAAAAGTAAGCAGGAATTTTATATTTTTGGGTAGAAGTTTTTTATAAATGATACTAGCTACTTAGGTGTTAGAATATGTTTGTAATTTATCAAGTTAAATTTAGCTAAAAAAATAATCATATTTACAATGCATATTTTATTAATAATAGATAGATATAATTTATTTAATTTACAGCTAAACCATGAACATTATATTGTATCTACATACACTACAATTTAAAATTAGGTCTTTTAAAATACGATCATTTAACATGTCAAATTTATTACAGCAGTACCTAATTGCAAAGTTTTAAAAATTATATTGTATCTACTAATTACGGAGTTTTATATTTTTAATATCGTCCAGCACTCAGTTATCAGTTTGGTGTCCTTTGATTGAAAGTGTAAATCGGTAGGTAAATAAATCAAATTGACCAAGTTGGTAGTTTCAGTACGAAAAGATATTTCACTGACAATTTAACTAAACTCATGTACCTAAGTATAAAAATCGCATTAGGCGGAGTGAAATTGTCACTTTTACAGCGACAAATTATAGTGGTTTTTTCGCTTTCATTTTCTAATCAATTATCGCAGTATCGCCAGTATCGGTGCCCGCCGTATAAATACATAGTTTGACATTTGCTAATAATTGATTGTATGAGGATTGTGTTATTTTAAGAATGAGTCCATTTGGTAAAGTTTTGTTTTGTTTATTTAGTCACAGTATTAATAAACTGTGCTTTAGTTTCAATTCCTGAACAACCTTAATAGTTGAGAAAAATTATTTTTTTATATTTTCTTAAATGATTTCGTGCGATTTTCTTATCGAATATCCCTCTGCATCGATTCATATCCTGTAAATTTTATTTTCGTGCCATCGATGCACTCAAAAAAACGTTATACATTTCTAATCAATAACAAATAACAAAAACAATTAACACAACGAAAGTTAATCACTTAACCATGCGGTTGTAACAAGGATGCTTATACCACAAAATCTGACTATCTCATTCTACTGCCCCTGACACACGAAGTACCGTATTCAAGGTGTACAGCTTCCCTTCCAGTTTATTTAGAGTTTAGAGTTCATTGTTTTAACCCCAAAATGGCGGAAAAATGACAAATCTGTGTTTGACATACGATGAAAATTAGTATTTACCTTAGGGCTTAGACCATATACTAATGGACTGCTCATACCCTATTTAAGTAATGTTTAAAAAGTTGACCTACCTGCAAGCGAGATAGCAGTATTACGCATCCTTCAAGATACCTCATTCATAACGCTACTGCGTATGCGTTATAATTTCATAAAAAAAATTATGTTAATTGACAGGTTATGTTTACTACAAATGAAACAATTTTCATGTTCATTTAAAACTAGTTGAAATCCCTGGATTACAAAACGAACTTCGAATACCGCAGTAACGAAAGTATAAAAAAATCTGGCCTAATCAAAAAGACAAAATTTGATAATTTCGAAATTTCGACTTTAAAGTCGAATATTTCGAAAAGTATTTGAGATATCGAAAAATTGGGACCGGATCTTGAATCAGCATAAAATTTCACATAAGATCCATATCTTAACTCGGTTGTAGACAATACGCATCTCTTGCAACGCACGGACGCACGGACGGAATATTGATTCCAGTAACCAGTAACGAACGAAGTTCGTTGAAAATACTTGGATAGATATTAAATTAATAAAACATGAGAGTTTTCTTAGAAATCAAACCTAAAAAAATTGTAATTTACTTTTGAAGTAGTTTCAACTAGATAAAGGATGAAAGTATTAAAGCGTTAAGAAATGGAACACATTGGGTGTTTTCTTAAACTTAAATACAGCTTTTAAAACGAATAGTGTTATTGAGAATTGAGTCAAATTATTTTTATAAAACGAATGGTGTGTTATTGACAGAGCTGACTTAGGTCTACCACAACGTGCAAAAAGAAAACACCTCTTATGTTGCGATATATTTACAGGGAGTTTACACTTCTAAACAACAAAATATTGTCATTAGGTGTTTTCTTTTTGCATCGCCACAGGGTTAGGTAAAGTCACAATTATCACGAGATTGAAGTGCTTTGCGTCATAAGACATTTCTGCCTCAGGTTAATATAAAACTTAAATACAGCTTTTAAAACGAATAGTGTTATTGAGAACTGAGTCAAATTATTTAATTATAAAACGAATGGTGTGTTATTGACAGGGTTGACTTAAGTACGCTTAAGTTCACCACAACATGCAAAAGAAAACACCTATTGTGACCATGATACAATTATTGTTTCTCCTCTAGGTGGGGATGTTTTGTGATTTTTGCGGACAACCATACAAGTTTATACAGTAAACGCCAAACAAAATCCGTTGCACGTCAGCAATCAGCTGATAATTGACGTCCCTGCCGTAAATGTAACGGCATAAAAATGGTGAAAATGCGACCTGTAAAAATTAATTTCATCAGAATTTTATGATCGGCACATTGGTAACAATGGATTGTTTTCAGCAACGTTGCCAATGTCAATTCCATAAGGTATCAATTTTGCAGTGGTTATATTATAGAGATCATTGCAATGTTGTAATGTTTTGTATTATGTTTTGACTGTCACAATTTTGAAGTTTTGATTTTGTTTATTATTTATTATAACTAAAGTTACGAGTGAACTCAGAAGTTTCATTTGCGTTACCTTCTTTCAATTACAATCTAGCAACATTGCTCCCAATCTACGTCACTCACATTTAGCGTACAGTTCAATGCTCACATTATATGACGTGCAACGGATTTTGTTTGGCGTTCACTTAAGTTAATTCTTTTTTTAGGCTGACCACATTCGACTGATTCGAACGCCACTGGCAAAACTAATATTATTATAATATGGTCTGCGACTGCGTAGTAATTTCAAATTTTTAACGGAAACGTTTGTGTGAAGAAGTGTGGCGAGTAAAATAAATAATAATATTGTTTAATTTACAAATAATGAGCGAAGACTACGAAAATTTAAAAGAACGCAAGTATTACCTCACTAAACGATTAAAGGAAATAGATCGTATGATAGAAGACAGTAAAAAGAGCTTAAATCTGTTAGACCAAGAGCAAATCATTTACCAACAAGAAATTGATAAAATTACATCAGAAAATGAATGGAAAGATTCCAAATTAAAATTACAAATTGAAGAATTAAAATCGGAACTAAAGGAAATACAAACTTCACGGTTACAAGCGACTCAAAACCGATCTGAAAAAATTTCCCTTTTACAAAACGAAGTACAAACACTTACCGAAACCTTAAATGTCATAACTATCGATCAACTGAACGATGTCAGCCTGGATAATACATTTGAAGACACGGAGATGCGGAACGAGGTGTCAAATAAAGAACAGATTCTAAAAGATTTGCAAGATTCTATTACCGACTCGAAAAATTCGATAATGGTGAGTTATTTTTCTGTCACTTTTATCACTACTAGAAATATTATAATTGTAGTGCAAAGAACGAGATTTAGAAGAAACACTTGAAAGTGTGAAAGTTACCAATAGTGAACTGAAGGAAGCTGTCGAAGTGATGAACAACACCAGTCATAAAGTAGCCACCGTTAAAAGTGAATTGCATCAGTTACAACGACGAACTACGCATACGCAAGTCAATTCTTTGTTTGACGAACTCACCGATACGTATGTCACGTTAATGTGTTAGTATTTATTATACCTAGTTATTTAGGAATTTTTCAGACGTGGCGAGGCGAAAGAAAAGTTCGCAAAGTTGAAGAGACTGCATAAGGAGGCCGAAAGTAATATGCTAAACGCGCAGAATCAAATAGTGTTGCTTAAACGACAACAATGCGAAATGAACGATATGTTAACTACTTACCCTTCACAATCTGCTGCCGAATGTGCTACATTAATTCAAGTTTACAGGTAAGTCGATTTAAAATTACCCTATGTTGTCAAACTTGATTAGTAGTTATATTATAATAATAATAGTAACAAGTAGTTCTACTCAATAGGTAATTTATTTTATGATAACCCTATATGTTGTCATTATGAAGGGTAATAGTTGGTTAACACATTCACTGCGTTTGACGCACCCGTGTGCGTTCGCCTACTATCGACAGCCATGCTGGCGACGCATACGTGTGCGTCCAGTTTGAGAGCAGATTTTTTTCTGTTAGCACTGCTGAAAATAGTGTGTGTCGTTTTTAGCATTATTCGAAGAGATCGAATATACTTATGCAGCTCCTCGTTACGAATGCGCACATATCTGCGCAGCGAATGTGTTAATGGACAATCTTATTCTTCCTCTTTCAATCCTCTTTCCACACTGTCATAACTAGTAAGATTAATAAGAATAAATTGTATCTATATCAGTGCAGTGCTTTGAAAGATATTGTAGACAATTCTGGCGAGGTACCACCAAGTAATAGTCACATAGTTTTACTGAAAAAATTTCTAGAGAAATAATTTGAAGTTGCTAATTTCATCATTTTATCCTCTCCGAACACCCCTCTTCAACCTCCCTTCTGCTCTCTTAACTCTCCACATTCTTCAACCATATGCCCAATATTTTCCCTACCGTCACACACAGTTTGCACATCATCTCTTCCTCCTCCCATCAATACATTTATCATTTTCCCCAGTATCAACACTGTTCTCTTTATACTTTCCCCTCCCCTCAAGAATTATTGGTCACTAATTTCCTTTATTTGCACATCCTCATACCCTCTTATTATTTCCTTCGCTATCGCCCATCCCTCTTCCTTTCTATCTCCTCACTCGCATACCCTCTCTGTCATAGCCTTCTTCCCTCATACCTATATCTTAACCTCATTCCAGCAGCTTTTCAAAATCTCCCCTCCTTTCCAACCTTTCCTGGAGGGCTTTGCTTCGGCACTATTTTCCCTATAAAGTTCCCTCGCCACCAGCACCACATCATCGGCGTAAGTCAAAACTCGCACCTTCTTCCTTCCTATCACTACTCCTCCCCGCTGGGTCCTTCAAATCTCGTCATTTCCTCTGCTTTCCCTTTTACACTTTGTACATTCCACATAGCTGTTCTCATATTTCCTTGTCTCCCTCCATGTTTTGTTCTTCTTTGGATCTTATTTTTAGTTTTCTTACTTCGTTTTTTTCTTTTCCCTTGCTTCGAACTTATCCTATCATCTATCTTACTTTTACGCCTTATTCTTTTGTTTATTCCTTTCTTGTTTTCCATTTCCACTCCGTAACATTTACAGCCTATTATAGGTCATTAGAGGACAATTAAATAATTAGCACAAGTTCAATTCAAAGTCGCACCGTTTCGGAGATATCGCTCTTTAAAAATCCAAATAGAGCGTCCCTTCGCGGAGCCCTTTCCTCCATTATCGTACAAATGAGACACTTATAGGTGGACCTCGTACACTTTTTCTACTTTAAACTATCTTTTATGAAGTAAACTAACATATTCTGAAGCCTTTTGGAATAAAAAATTTCTTCACTTTTTTGCAAAAAAAGAAAGGTTAACCACTCGGTATTTTTTCTGGCTAAAAAACCAACTCTCGAAATTCGACCAAGTAAAGATCTCTTCTTTTAGATCATTAGACGACAATTAAATAATTCCAACTCGTTCCATTCTAAGTCGCACCGTTTCGGAGATATCGCTCTTTAAAGATCCAAATAGAGGGTCCCTTCGCGGAGCCCTTTTCTCCATTATCGTACAAATGCAGGAAAATGTGGTAGCTAATAACACAGTCTAGATACAATCCAGTCATTTCACTCCCACGCAATGTGTGATCAAAAAGTATTCTGACATAACTTCAGTATTGTACGTATTTTATAAGAATTACATATGTTGTGTTATTTCGTATCATGTCTCTCTCGTATTGTAAAACAGACGCAAAAACGCTTCCCCAGTTAAGTTATTTACCTACTTCAATTCAGAACTTTCTGGTCTTTACCATTCACCTCTGTCTGGATCCACTAGCAGTATAATGCGCACTAACTATTTCGGTGTGATTTCGATACCACCAACAACAAAGGAATTGCATGGGAGTTAAATGACTGGATTGTATGTAGACTGTGCTAATAACATCCAACGGTATTTATAAGGCAGGCATGCGCAATAGTCTTGTAAATATTGATCCTTTTTTATAATAGCGCTACCTACAGACAAATCCGCCAAGTTTTGACATTTTGCTATTATTTATTTATTAAATTCTCAAACAATTTAGTGACTTGCGGTCATTACACTCATTACGTTACAACTTTTCTTAGTTGTCTGGTAATACTCTCTTATAGGGAAAAAGGTGAAACGGTTTGGTGCATGGTCCCGCATTCTAAATAATTACCAAAAAAATATACTAAACCTGCAGATAACCTACGCACTTTAGTGGCAATCTGCGTTTAAGTTTAGCATTTTTTTTACTTTCATCTAGACTTGGTAAATCATTTCCAATGTGACACCTAATAAAATTCAATCATATAATGAATACCTTTAATGAATGAGCATTACTTCACATTTTTTATTGAAAAATTAATCATTTTTAGAATTCTTCTGTGTTTTTAGCTTTTCCCTAGATCATGAAGTATACCATGTGCAATATCTTTCGCAGCCCTGCACTGATACAGCACAATTTATTCTTATTAATCTTGCTGGTTGAACCTCTGGAACCTCATTTTCATGTTGCGCCTTAATGGAAAGAGGGTTGCGTGAATGTTTTTATAATATATATTAATAAATAAATACATCAAATCTGTTAACCTTTGATAAATTACCTAACTCTTTGTTTACTGAACAGAAATAGTTTAGCACCTCCCCAAAAATTACCACCAAATTTAAGTGCAACTTTTTTATTGGTTGGAATGTAGTTAGTGTAACTATTTACATCATTTTTTTAAATAATTTTATGGGTGTAAAACTGGTCGCTGCTTACATTGGTCAAATTTAGTGGGAGTGGCTTAACTATCTGTTGGGTAAACAGACAATAGTGCGAAAAGGTTTTAATTACAATTATAACTCAACTGCTTGCTAATAGAGATACATTATTATTGATGGAAAAAACTAACTCCGAATACGAAAAAGTATGCATCGAAAAGGAGGAGTTAATCAGTACGGGATTTCCAGAAGACGTTAGCAAATTCTACGAAAATTTAATTAAAAAGAATAAGTAAGATGGTTAAACGGACTGATTCGATCTACACATTTGAACTCGTTTTTAGAAACACACGTGCAAGACTAAACGATCTTATCAATGGACAATATCTGGCCAACAGGACGATATATTCGCAAATTCACGACAACGAGGTGCAACTGATCAGACACGACGTGCAAATAAGAGAGCTGCAGAAACAAATTTTTGAAACCAGAAATTCTATTAACGAAAAGAAGGCCGCATTAGCAGAGGAAAAAGAAAATTTATTAGTCAAGGTAAGGGGTTAATGAAACAAACGAACGCAAATTTAACGGATGTATTTTAGATTGACGCGTCCAAGAATATTACAAAAAAAGTTGATAAGAAGCGAAACGTTCCTGCCGAGAGAAAGGTACAATTTGCCGAAAATGTTGTCGACCCACCACCACCACCGCATAGAAGAGGAGGACGTGTCGCACAATGCAAGTCGTATCATTTCCCTTCTCTTACTACGAAAAAGAATTGAATTGTGTAAATAATACTAAATTTTTTTGGTTTTTTATACAAGTTTATTCTACATAATAGTACTGTTATTCTTTGTATAAATACATATAACAATTTAAATAAATCAACATTACTGTCCATTATACGCAAACTGCTAAATTATTAACAACAAAAATGGGGGGGGACACGGATAAATATAAATGCTACAATAAAAATGCGTAAACTTTAAAGCAATTGTACAAAAGCGATGTCACGAACCAGAATTAACTAAGCACTGGTTTTATGTCTAAACTAATAATAAAGAATAGAGCGTCACGTTACTACTTTCTTCCTTTCACTAAATATACACCTTTAAAAACCTTACAAAATGTAAAAAGAAAATAATTATAATATATAAAACATTAATAAATATAATATATTTTGAAAATAATAAATTAAAAAATTGTTGGGATCCTTAAATTTAATTAACACTAATAATACGAGGCTAGCGTTAAAAATCGGAGAGCTATATACATATAAATATGCCAAAAACGTGACGCTCCAAATCCTCCTTGTAGGGTTAACAAATTAGCGAGGTAACGATAATGAACAATAAGTGATAAGCAAAATTATTGCACATACAGTAAGAGACCTGCCGTCATTCACCATAGAAATTATTCACGATATATCACGCATGCATTAAAAAGTAAGTATTAAAACGTCTCCTACTGTAAGTAAACAATCTCGTGCAAAGTATTTTATCGCAACATAAATACAAAATACTCCCCACGAAGTACGGCTTAGTACCCGGTTACAAAATTTTTTTAATCGTGCTTATATCTCTCTTTTTTTTAAAACCAATGCGGCGACACAAAAAAAATATAAACACGACCGTAGGCCTTTAATATGTATGTTCTTAAAATTAAGATTACCTACATATCATCGTAATATATTTTAGTTTGTAACAAAATTTATTTATACAAGGTCTGGGATTGTTGTCAGTTATCATTCTCCGTAGCACTTTCCTTTAAAATAAATAAATAAATAATAAGCTTAAAACGTACTGTATAACGTACCTCTATACTTTCTAAATCGCCAGCTTGTGTCATGTCGATTTCGGGATTTTCGGGTCCATGCAATGATAATTTTTCATGAAGCTGCTCTCTTGTTCTTTGTAACTCTCTACGTAACCGGTCTCGTTCTTCGTCGCGATCCTTTATAATGCTCTACAAGAAAACAAAAACTTGATAACATGCACTGCGCTGAATGTAATGATGCGTGTATATCGTATAAAGGGAAGATTCAAGTCCAACGCGACGAGTAATTTCGCATTTGCTTTTATCATTTAGTAAGTAACAGCAGATAAACAATATAAATGCCAGATCATTCCGATTGGACTAACCTTAGGGAAGGAAGGCTAAGCTAAAGGCGAGGGTTAACAAACAACCATTGCTGAACTAGAGGTATCAAGTACCTCAGTGCAACACAACAATCACCACAGGAGCATCACTGCTCAAGCTGTCATGGGCGCAAATTATCTGGGCCAATTATAATAATGAGTTTGCAAACTTGGAGGCGCCACTGGGTTGGAATCCAGCGATGGCGGCCAAATGAAGCAACTATTGTCTTTACCTACAACTGTCACCTTAAGTGGATACCAGTAGTGTGCTATCCCGATTTTGGATCATGTTCAGTTTTGAACTTGACAGAACAGATTGATTTAAATTTAAACAAACAGGTATTAGCTGCTCATTTCTTACATTTACCCTACTCCATCTTTGTTACCTTTTTGTACAAAGCTGTGTAATGAACCAAGATCAGAACCGGCACCCTTGCTCCAGCACAGAACCTGATCCAAGAACCAGTACTTTTGTAAAATTCATTAACGTGCGACCGACTTTAGCCAAGTTCAGAACCGCCTCATCCAGAATAGGTGTAGTGTACTACTGCCCCCAGCGGGAAGGCAGGACATTATCGGCATTGAGGGTTTCTGGTGTTTGGGGACCAATAAAAGAAACTCCTCTGTTGGCATGCCGGGGTGTGGTCATGACATTATAGCGATACAGTAAAAGTGAATTACTTGTTGCTTCAATACACTGGGTGCCCCATTTTAACCTTTGCAGGGAAATTTCACGAAAAGGGTACATCTGACAAAAAAAGTTTGATGTTTTGGAGGGGGACGTCTGAATCTAACAAATTTAAGAATCCAACACCCAGAGGAGTGGATAAGGAGAGTGACAAAATTGCTGGGATCCATATCAGTTGACCAGCAGTTCACAAATTTTACTAGTTTTACTAGTAAGTAAGTTTCTATGACTACGTTTACACGCACTTGATTTACGCCGGAGTTATAACTTCGGAGTAAGATGCCGTGTAAACGCTCTTTAACACCGGAACTACTAAACCGGAGTTATAACTCTACACCTGTTGGAAAAGAGGAGTGCACTTATTTAACACCGGAATTTCTGTCAACTCCGGTGTTAAAGTACGTGTAAACAGGCGAAGACGATTGTTGCCAACCCAAATAAAATCGCACGTGATACTGCGTAAGGTTATGTAAATGCTTCGATCATATGATCCACAAAACACGTTTTGTGATATGATCGAAGTGTAAATGTTATAACCTCACTTATAAGAAAGAATCTATTTTTTCATTTCATTTCATTTATATATTGGTAAGATTGGTACTACTGCAAATTTATTTCTAAATCGGAGTTATAATTCCTGCTAAACCTCAACGTGTAAACGGTACTGCCTAACAGGAGTTGTAACTACCGATGTTATAACTCCGGCGTAAATAAGTGCGTGTAAACGTAGTCTGTGTAAGAGTGTAGTGCTTAATCACTTTAATTCTAGCCTAATGATGACAATATCAGATATTGTCGAAACATGTCGTAGTTTTATACTTATTATTAATTACTTAATTTTGCGATCTTTGCTTTCAATTTTTTCATTAACTTTAACTTTTAACTTTAAACTTTACGTAAATTCTTTAAACTTAAATTTCAATAAATTTCATATGGGGAAGGTTTTGTGACAGGGCCGGATGCTCCGACGTTCAGATTTCGTCAGACCGTGCGCATGACGTCACCTGTAGAGTAAATTACATTTGCGGAATACGCATTTGATGTGTTTTTCGTCTGTACCGAGTTTATTTTTCGAGATACAAAAAATTTCATAAGATCAAATATGCTCCTTATGATGTCTTTTATATGTTAAAAATAATAGGGCAGCTCAATCTCTGTCAGTTAACCTGAAAAATACTTGTATTAATTAGCATAATTACATGTGATTGTGTTTGCGCCGCGACGGCACAAAAACGGTGCTAGATAGAGGAAAATTGCATATGAACAAATTTGTAGAGCACAAAATTTACTAAATAAAAGTCCGCGAGAGGGTGTCACGATCTTCGATAGTTTAAGAGTTACAGGCGTCCAAAGTGATGCAAACCTTATTCGCGCAACTGTCCACAGCGCTTTTTCCCAAACTAATGGAGATAATTACACCCTCCCGCGGACTTTTCTTTAGTAAATTTTGTGTTCTACAAATTTGTTCATATGCAATTTTTCTCTATCTGGCACCGTTTTTGTGTCGTCGCGGCGCAAACACCATCAGATGTAATTATGCTACTTTATACAAGTATTTTTCGGGTTAACTCACATTACGAATTCAACCATTTCACATAATTACTTCTTATTTCCATTTTTTGTAGTAATAATACCGGTATTTATGATTTCAAAGTGAACCAATAAAAAAAAATGAGCCGCGTATGTACGTCTTACAACGAAACTTACAGATGTTGGTCCTTTCCTAAAAAATAAACTATTGTTGATGAGAAAGCAAATGAATTTTTGTCGCGAGATTTATTATTAACAGTTTGAATTATTAAAAAATGTTCAATAGCAAAGTTGCTCAGCTTAATACCCTGTATAATAAAGTCTCTTGCATCACTTCTCTATCTATTACCATTAACGAGATATGCACACCTACTATTGTAATTAAGTGTATTGTAACAAAAACTATACTAAGAAATGTTTAGTTTTAAGCTGTGTTCAGTAAATAAATAAAACGGTATATTTTTCCATCTTGTGCTATGGTCTTCATGTTTGTGCAGATCAACAGGTAACCATTTTTTTTAAATGTAAATTACCACAAGGTGTCAAAAAAATAGAGTTAAGTGCGAAATTGTCTTGATTCACCCACATCTGCTAACGCTTTCTCCTCGAACGCTGCGAAAACCGCTATATATTTAGACAGAGAAAAAATGAACTGAATCAATTTTGTAATGCACAAAATTTACTACAAAAAAGTCCGCGGGAGGGTGTAATTATCTCCATTAGTTTGGGAAAAAGCGGTGTGGACAGTTGCGCGAATAAGGTTTGCATCACTTTGGACGCCTGTAACTCTTAAACTATCGAAGATAGTGACACCCTCTCGCGGACTTTTCTTTAGTAAATTTTGTGCTCTACAAATTTGTTCATATGCAATTTTCCTCTATCTAGCACCGTTTTTGTGCCGTCGCGGCGCAAACACAATCACATGTAATTATGCTAATTAATACAAGTATTTTTCAGGTTAACTGACAGAGATTGAGCTGCCCTATTATTTTTAACATATAAAAGACATCATAAGGAGCATATTTGATCTTATGAAATTTTTTGTATCTCGAAAAATAAACTCGGTACAGACGAAAAACACATCAAATGCGTATTCCGCAAATGTAATTCACTCTACAGGTGACGTCACGCGTCACATTTGCGGACCGCCCACCATGCGCAACATCCTATCTTAGTATTTTTATATCGTGGTTTTGTGATTACTATTTCCAAGGAGAGTGACTTTAAATACTTATTTTATTTGCAACAGATGGCGCTGCAATCTTTAAAATAGGTATTTTATTATTTATTTTGTATTTCGGTACCATAGTATGTTTCAAAAGTGTTCTAGCTGTTCAAAATGAACACATTTCAAACCCCCTCAATCTAATACTTCCCTTTGGAGTGATATTTTTATTGGTAATTCACATACGTTAGACAAGGTTAGAGGAAGACGGAAAGAGAGAGACTGCAAATCAGCAACACAATTATTTAGTGAAAAATCATTAAAAAGGATCAAAATTGATCTAAATCAGTTATGATTGTGTCCTGCCTGAAACATAAATTTCTCTCTTTGCATTAAACTAGTGTTTATTCGTTTGCACCGCCAAATAAAACCTTCATAGTTTTTCTGAATCTGCAATAAGTAAGGATTTCCATTTAAGATTTTAAAGTCACCTCCATGGGTGTCGGACCCCCCCCCCCCCCTCAACCGTCAAACTTTTATTAGGGAAATTTTTTTTGTCGTATGTTCGAGAAATTCAACTATCAATATTAAAATGGGACACCAGGTGATTCTGTCAACCTACCTCTCGGCAACGAGAGTGTAAAGCTGATGCAATAGGATGCTGTGAAAAAACACCTCATTATAGGATGTAACTCAAATCCTCACCATTCTTGCATGATCCACAAATTATCGATATTTCAAATACCAATTACTCTGCATTAAGGGAGGTCATTCTCAGTGGCATGTTAGAAATGCTTAGTAGGCTCTACTCAAGTGTTTTCCTTCATTAATGCCTTATACAGAGTGTTTCTACTCAAAACATTGGACTTGAAAGTTGAAAGAAGGTTGTCAATTTTTTTGCGTAAAAGTTTGGGCCTAAAAAAATGTAGTTTTAACAAGATTGTGTTACATGCCACAAGACAAGGAGGAGAAGTTGAACGGTTTTGTTACTCCATGACCTCAACTGAGTTATAGAAAATGGACTCGAATTATGCGAGGCACAGTGACCAGTTGAATATATGTCTCACATTACCACATACAGAAGTTGACTAATCATTATTATTATTACATACCAAAAGTGTCGTAAGCTGTGTGCTAAGTGTCGTCGCGATGCCTTGAAGTCGATGAACAGGTACAGATGGTATATGATTATTATGCTTGGCCAAATTTTCATTGCTAGCGCACGAAGAAAATTTTCCGCCCATCACCAAAGCTGCATCTGCTTCAGATACGTTTAGAGAGTCATTCACAGCCACTAACAGTTGATCGGCTGCAACAAAAACCGTTTTTATTTAGAAGGAGATAAATGAAATGATACCTTGAAATAAAGCCGCCAATACGACCTCCGAAGGTTCTCGGTCAAAGCTCGCTTTTTTATAAGCCTCATTGCTTGCTATATCGGCTATTAAATGATAATCTTCCCTAGGAATGCTCAATAAATCCGCCACTAATCCTTCTTTATCACACAAAGCACGACGAACTTCCTCATCTTTTCTTCTTATTTGTTCTGAAAGAAAAAAAAGAGCAATCATTATGGTCACTTGCTACTTGGATTTATACTCATCGAGTTAGCTATTTGTCTATCCTTATATTATGTACTTATTAGCTTTTACAAAAACTGATGGTCACCTTTGTCAGTGTGACAAATATCTGGATCACTTTTACATCTGATTTACACTGTGTTAATTTATTGAACCCATGCATTTACTACTACACACCTCATCATTTTACTAAACTACATCTAGTGAGCATTTTCACAACCATCTGCACTGCTACAGTAACTTACACCAATTTATTAATACAAAATAATGAGTATGTTGATCAATATGAAAATTTACACCTTGTATAAGTTGGTATATTTATCACAAGTGCAACATAAATTTGAGCAATTAGTATACTCTAAAGTGAATATTGTTTAAAAAAGAAAAAACGTTAACATTGTTACTGCATTTTCATATAATGTGGAATATTTCAAAAACGGAAAGTGAAACAATATCAGACTTTCCATTTAAACAAATACGATTATGATATTTATTTCCAAAACAAAAACTTTTGAAAATGAAGAAGTTCAGTAATAATATTCCATGTTGATTGACGTAAATTACCTGCATTATCTATAGTGTAACTAAGAGGCAGTAAGACAGTACAAGGAAATGTGAGAGAAAGAAGGAAGCACACAAAAAAGGGAGGAAGAACTGATCAAAGAAGTCAAAACGGAAGAGGAGGTATGGAAATATATAAAGAAAGAAAAAAAGAGAACAGGGACAAAGCGCGGTAATACAAATAAAAAACTTCTGTAAGCTGTTAGAAGGAGAAAGGCGGGAAAAGTGAGAAGAAACGCAGAAAAGAGAAAAAGAATAAAGGAAGAAGAGGTGATAGAGCCCATCTAGAAGATGAAAAAAGACAAAGCAGCGAGGGAGGATAAGATAAAAGGGGAGGAATGGGTATACAGAGGGGATAAGAAGTATGACGATAATAACCAGAGAAGGGAGGGATTCACAGAAACTTGCAGAGAAGGGCTGATATGCCCGGTACATAAAAGAGGGGATAGGAGGAAAGTGGGGAACTATAGGGGAATCTGCTACTAAACACGGCATATAAGAGTTATGCAGCCGTACTTGAAAGAATATTACGAGAGGAAAGAAAGAGGGGCCATGGACTATATCATCCAACACCTAGCGAATAAGGAGCTAGACAAAAAAAGAGGGAAAATGACAGAATTATTCGTAGATTTAAAAGCAGCATTTCATAGAGTGAATAGGGAAAGACCGTGTGGATTGAGGAAGAAAAAAAATTAACGAAACGCTGGTAAAGGGTGAAACACAGACAAAACGGCAGGGAAGAATATTACAAAACGAATGCGTATGCGACGGAAGAAGTAGAGAGGATATAGAGGGAGACATTATAAAACGAGATAGGGATGTTCAAAAACAGGAAGGATGAAGTAAAATAAAAGAGCTAAAGTACAATGAAAACTACCAGAAGATTAAGTGAGAAGGAATACCGCAATATTTGAAAAGGGAAGGGGAACAAATACTGGAGAAAAGAGGAGGAAAGTTGTTGGAGGCTATGCGGGGAAACCACATGTTAAATGAATGTAAGGAGTTAAAGGAAGATGAAAGGGGAGGTGGAACATATATACTAAGCGGGAATTTTTGAAAGATTGGGAAAAAGTGTAATGGTGCATGGAGAGGAGCTGTGGAGGTGGAGTGAGTGGGAGGTGTTGGAAAGAGTGCAGATGAGATACTGGAAGTGGGTACTGGGGCTGGAGAGAGAAACTCCTGAGTACGTCGCGATGGAAGAGGTGAAGGAGGGAGTGAAGCTGAAAATACAGTTGGGGAAACTAGCGATCCGATACGAGGAAGGCCCAGAGAGGAGATTTGCTCTTGCTGTGCTGTTGGAAAGAAGTGAAAGGGGAAAGAATAAAGGGTGGGCAGGAAGACAGGAGGAGGTAGTGGAGGAGGGGGGATGCGGGGTTTTAGGGAAAGGAGGAGAAGGGTTAGAGTGGTTGGAGGATGTTGTAGAGAGAAGAAGGATTGTAAAAGTAGTAGGAGAAAGGGAAGAGTATTGGGGAAGGAGAAGTCAAAGGGAAAGTTAGTTTACACTTACGTTAAGGAAAATGGAGGTGGGGGCGCTTTTGCTTCATTTTCTGTTGTGTGTTGCTTTTATTTTATGATATTTAGTACTATTTGCTTGTTACATTTTGTAGTGTAAACGGGTGGAGGTGATTCATTTGTAAGAATATATTTTATACAAATAAATAAATTGATTGATTGATACCAAGCGAGAATGGAAACGGGGTGGAGTGGATACATGGAAAAGGAGTCCGAACGTGAAATGTAAATAATTAATGTAAATATAAATGTAAGTATTGTAATAATGTAAACTAAACTGTACCGAGCATATATTTAAAAGGAAATGAATCAAATTTGCAAACAACACGCAAATAAAGAAAAACTAGTAGTATAGTGTAAGTAATGAAACGCTATCAGTGTTGATACTGTCAGTACAACACAGTAGTGTAGTTTAGTTGTAGATACATTGCATTATTGATCGTGGGAAACTAAAAAAAGGTTATGTCCAAATTAACGAAAGCAGTTTACTACAATGAAGAATTTACATAGAATCAGTAGAAATTCGTAATAAGACAGTACATCTATTGAACTTCGTAATAAATGATGAAACAGGCAACCTTCTTCAGTGCAACACATATTCAGTTGTAGTGATCGTCAAACTTGGTTAGATATGTTATGAACCCCACTTGCAGCCTGTTTAAATAACAGAACCAATGTAACACTGATGATATTCATCATGGTGTTAGTGCTACGTTAAGGTTGCATTAAAACTGGCAGGTGTAGGTTAAATTTGCACTATCTAAAACATTATCTTGTAGCAGAATTAGCTAATTTGCATGTTCACTCTGTTACATTTTTTAGTGTAGTGTAGTTTACTATTACATTGTAGCACACCAGGAGTGGTTGCAAGTCACAGAATGCAACAACATTCATGAAGAGGTACACACTACAATTTCAGACTTAAAGAACATGCATGTACCGTTTGAAAAAAGCTAATTCACATACAAAATCACTGAAAGGCAAGACAAAATAATAAAAAAAGATCTGCCTCATGCTGGAGCGAGGATAAGAATTGAAAGTAAGTCTGAAATTGGAAGTGTTCCTCTATTCTTATTTACGGAATCAATAGTTGGAAGAATACTTAGATAAGACTAAAAGATCTATAAAGTGCATACCAAATGGTGTAAGAACAGGTTCTGCCTTGTGTACTGGAAGAATTGATATGTGCACTTCAGTGGGTTGAACTAGAGGCCAATCATCTGCCGTAACCTTCAGCGTTACACCACCACCAACAATTTCTAAAACCAAGCTTTGTGTAAAATAGCTCAAAAAAAGCGAGGCTAGTATAAACCTACCGTTCGTATTAGTGCCTTCACTATCAGACTGAGAGAGCATTTTATCGCGTTCCTCGTCCATAACGTCACTATTTCTATTACTACTTTCACCACTGGGTCCACAACTATCGGAATCTGTGGCGCTCGCCACATCACCGCCTACATGATCGGCACGTTCACTTACATCTCTTACACTGGGCAAATCTTGCAAAGTTTCCGAATCGTCTGTGTCCGGTGTGGGTTCACATCGCTTAGATTTTCCTTCACGTCTATTGTACGCCTCGGCCGCATCTGATATGTGCTTGAACCATCTGTAATTATAAAAAGAAAAGTGAGTACGTTAATAAAAATTATTAAGTTACCTAGCGGGATGAACAGTATTAAACATTTTCACTGCGTATCCCTTCGACGACAATTCAAATATTTACGAAACGTACAAATTTAGGTATTTTTAGACTTCTGCTAAATATCGAATCGCAATCAAACAAAGATATTTTATTTGTTTATAATACTAGAACACGGCTGCGTACAATTCTATTTTTACCATCAGTAATTAATTTGATGAGTTATACGATTATAAATAAGAATAGAATGACAGAAATGACGAGAAATAGTTACCTACACTGAAAACAATGGCCTGGGCACATGTCCAACAAATTCTTGTGTGTCTAGTAATTCATATTTTTTCTTTCAAAACTAGTAGTTTGCGATACTGAATGAATGTGTAAATGAAAACTAGGTATTTTAAGCTTACTTTGGTCTTTTTAATATTGTGATAATACCTAAAATAAATAAATACGTAATTTCACCTGTGAGAATTAAATATAGACATACTGTCATCCATCAATCAGTTATATCAATGCATCAAGCGTGTAACGGAGTAACACATTTCTGTGGATATCATTTTCATTCAATTTTCTGCATCAAAAATAATCTCTTTCGTTAAATGGCTCTACACTATATTATTTAAACAAAAAATGCCTTTAAAAACATAATTAGGCTTGGAATTGTCATCATTAGCGCAGATCACCAATAACCACAGAAATCGGAAGAGGAAGAAAGGAAGCTCCCATATAAACCCTTTGGTAAAAACCTACTATGTGGCATTTTTTAATCACATCGTTAATAAGGTGAGTTACTCTTTTATATGATTTCATCATTTAATAGATTGCCATAAATTGATTGTGAACCTAGGTGAAGTCGCATTGAAATATCCTAAGCCAATCGTATGCCTATTCTTCAAATAGGATATAGCAATGTACGGCACCAAGCCAAGTGGGAGAAGATAAAATGCATACTGCATACCGCATAATGTTAGACCAAGGAACCTTCAAATCACACCTGGAGAAGATTGCAAACAAAGTCACAAAGTCCTTGTGGGCTTGTAGGCGAGCTTTCGGAAGCAAGTGGAGCCTACCTCTAAAGATGACTCACTGGATATACATCAAAATGTTACATATGGTTCACTGGTGCAGTGGCATAAGGCCTTCACCCAGAAGAACATACAGAAACTTAGCAAAGTGCAGCGTGAGGCTTGCCTTGGAATTGCAGGCGCAACCCCTACGGCAGTTATGGAGACCCTCTTGAACCTGCCGCCACTAAACCTAGTAATTAGGGCGGAGGGCCTTACCGGCCGAAAGTCAACGGCGAGGAGGGATCGTCAAGGAGATTCGCTTATCTTTCACGAAATCTCTAGAGATAAAAACCTCAGTATGATAACTGAAAGAATAACCAAAACAGTTTGTCCTATTCAAAAATCTGTAGTAGCTGCGTTACATTGAAAATGATGTAAAAAAATGAAATTTCAACAATTATTATTATTATTATATGTATATCTAGATGTGGTGGTCCCAATTGGTTTCTGGTACCTTTGGTACCTTTTGATCTATTGTGCTCCCCACATTGTCTACCCTTTGTTTATTCTTCCTCACTGCAACCCGTTCTGACATGTCTTGTCTGAACAAGGTGTGCACAACCCAGGCATCCTTTTTGCATTTGCAACAAATAATCTTCAGAAGATGTGGTGGAGCTAGTTGTTCTTTGGATGTGACTTGGATCAGACGATCCGATGTATGTGTCCAAACCCACTGAGTGGGATCCATGTCTACTACCATCCACTTTTGCATCTGGTGGTAGGTGCGGATCGAGTGGAATGACGCTGATTCGGTTGTTTGAGATAAACGAGCCAAGTTGATTTTGGCACGAGTCGCAATCTTGACCACGATGTTGAACCTGACTTCGTTGGTGTGGTGGTAGTTGAATCTCCACCGTAGAGAACAACACTTCGCTCCGGCTTCGCGACATCCTCGACTTTTCTGGAAGTAGACATTGTCGTTGTGGGTGCCCAATCCACAGATGAGGACTAGGAGGATGACGTCCTCTCCGATAACGATGACGTGTTCATAGTGTGAGCTTTTACTGATGGCTGTTGATCACCATATCTCTATCGAGGTCTTCCGTTGCTGTCATTGCTTTATCGAATAAGAATGTTGATGGTGGTGGAAACGTAGACGTTGTGAAGTTGCAGCGTACCTTCTCAGTTGCTCAGCCGATTTCGTGTTGCTCGACGTGCCCTCTTCTGGGTACCCATCAAAGATCACTACCACATTTTTCCAAAGTAGTTGCGCACAAAACTTACATCGTTTGCGACGATGGCATGGATGGGGTCGTTCCGGTGTCAAATCGCTTTGTGACCACCACGAACGTATTTCTATAGCAACTTTTTGGGGAACTGGAGTGAAAGGTGGATTTTCATTTGATGGAGCGAAGTCATATTTGAAGCGCTCCTCGAGTTCTTCGTTTGATTGTTTCATTCTTTGGAATATGGTGGGCAGTTCAATGTCAACACGCTTGTTGCGTACTTTCACAGAGTTTGTAGAAGCTGCCAAGGAAACTGCAGTTTGGCCTCCCTTTGGTTATTTCGTGATTGTGATAGAACTATTAGAGCTCCAGATCTCCTTTAGTGCTTAAATGAAAGGTAATTAAATTTCCAGTCTGACAAGTCCAGATTAATTTTTTACACTGGCCTCCAAGATCTCCAGAGATCTTTCTCCCGTTGAACATGTATGGGACAAAATTGATAGGAGGTTATGAAACTTACAGCGCCCTCCTTTCACTTTGGAGGCTTTGCGGTAATACCCCAAGACGAGATAAACCACCTTATTCAATCAATGCCACGGCGTGTAAATCAGGGAGGCAGCACCACACATTATTAACTATCATTATAAAATTTTCCATAACTATAATAAAGATTTTCCTTCCAAATTTCATACGGAAATTCCAACCCCCCCTTCTTCATCTTGCAATTTCTGTCACTCGTCAAAGATCAAAAGATACCATTTTACTTTTTCACTTTGTAGCAATTTGACGTAAGTCAAAATAAAATCACAGTGTATTATTATTATTAGACTTTTAGTGCTAACTTACTAAACTTTAACGCAACGTGGTGATATGATCGAACACACTTGTACAATTTTCACTGAACAATATAAAACAATAGAATGTAATAACTAATAATATATTAACAAAAGACACCAAAACCTTTGGAATAGATTGACCCAGATTTTTATCATTGTGCTAATTAATAATAATAAATAATCTTTTGTATTGAAAATGTGGAAATAATTACGAGATACTTTTAATTTAACAGGAAGTGATGCTCTCAAATGACAGGCAAGTAACAAAAATCATGTACAAAATTTTCACAATCCTTGACGCGCGTGCGTTATTTTTAAAAAACAAAGGACTATATCTCACCTCAATGACGTTAAAATTTATATGAATTACTATTTCTTTTGGAAAAAAGTGCGTAATTACAATCTTACCTAGAAATAATACTGCCTCGTCTAGGTTCATCTTTCTCCTCTTTAAAACTTGGAAATCCCGACAAACTACCCCTTCGTTCAACTAGACAACATTTAGCACTATCAAGACTAAGCGATTTGCGTCTTTGTAACATTTTCTGAGTTGCGGAAAATTTAGTTTTCTTGAGCGGTCATATCATAGTAACCATGTGAAATGGCTAAATTGTAATAAGACAGGAACCGGGACTTCCTTTCAAAACAATCACTATATTAATCGCGCTACGCGCTCAAAAACGATAATCGAAAAACTAAGAGCGGAGTGAAAAATAAATTAAGATCTATGCCGATTGAAACGCATCACACAAAGTGATGTAAGAAAAACGCGTGGACGGTGTATAATTGACAAATCAAGGTGGAAATTTTGCATATAAACACACAAAATTACTGGTATCATCATCGCGTTAGCGCAAATAAACCACAAAAACCGTTTCGATTTAATTAAGTTTTTACTGACGGCGCTTAATAATAATAATAATAATTAAATTTCCACGCATCCATTTTATTTACTTTGATCTAAGATTACAATCTCCCAGTACGATTCGGATTAATATACTTAATCGTACCTGAAATAATTTCATAAAATCAAACGTCCGCAAATAAATTTCTAAAAGTAGGTTTGTTTTTGTATCGGTAATCACTCAATAAAAATTTTGACTACTTCCACCCGAAAGCATAAACACATCTCTTAAAATATCAAACTTCGCTTTTATGCAGTTTCTTATAAATCAAAATTTTATTTAATAAGACAAACTTTCTTTTTATAATTTTAATGTAGTACCAGATTAACCACATTAATTAAGTCACAAGTACGACAAAGTAAAACAATTAACCTAATTCCTTAATATGGTACAAAGCATTATAATTACTTGTTAAATGACATATACCTTGAACTAAACAAACATGTCACATCATGCTTTTATTTTCATGTAATAAGTTCTGAAATTGACTTTGTTATAACATTTTAAACAAAACCGCCTACTTTCCAATTAAAAATATCAAAGAGTGATGCAATGAACCTCGATGTTGTCAATAAATCAATATGTTTCTACGTTCAAAATGAGCAGGAGGTCAAACAATTACCGTACCATTTCATAATTAGATATAGTCAATAAATTATTGTGGTACGAAGCATCGCATCAAATTGTTGTTATCTCTTATGGCAACTTTACGATATCCATTCAAAGTTCTCTTCTCTTACAACCTTCACTGTAATGATGATGACAATATCGACTAAAGTGAAGATAATTAGTGAATACATACTTAGTTTGCAGCTGTACTTTCATAACCCATTCATTATCATCGGTCAGTGCCAATATCATTTGAAATGTAAGGTCAATTTTTGCTAAAAATTTAAGAATCCAAGAAGAGTCAAAGCTACCACAGCACTTACTTGTAAGATTTTAGCCCCCCAAAATAGCGTAAAATGTGTCGACAGTATTGATTCAACTACTTTTTCGCTTTCATACAACAATGTAAATATGAACCGATTTTAAGAAAAATTACCAATCAAATTTAGAGTAATGTTCGTGCCCGCATGTACACAATACTTTGAATATTAAGCTGGAGGGTATCTCGGGTTCGGTTACATCTTTCATTATTTATACTCATCAATTTTTGTCTGATAATATGGAAAATTGAATACTTTACAATTACCAGAGCAAATAGTTTTCTACAAGATTATAACATTGGTAACATAATCAATGAAAATAAGAATAATAGTGGTTCAAGGTTTGACTCTTGAGGTACACCAAAATTAGTACAAATGACGTTATAATTATAACTATTGAAGGTGGGCAGTTAAGACGAGAGGACATCAGAATTATCAACACTGTGACTTTGACTATACAAGTCACCTCGTTTTCCTGAATCAACATGATTTAACACATTTCATCATATACTGTAATAGTCAGTTTTATTCATGTCAATCCAACATTAACCGGGGAGTGACGGATGTAGTTCAGTTCTATTCTAAGGACAGACGTATTTCAACGAATTAATTTCGGTCATCAGATTCCAGTGTTTTACCTCTCATTTTACTTGAAATACCTACCCTATTAATCCAAAATCCGTTTGAAAAATTAATATTACATTATTTCCGTCACAGACTGGTTTCTGGTAGGCCAAAAATCGAATTTTCTATTATTGTTATATGTAATGTATTTACAGGAAAGTTTCGCCTACAATTTTATTATTATGATCACAATGTGTGGCAGCAAATTTTAAAATTCTCAGAGGGACAATACTCATTAAAAAAGGCCTATGTGATGCCTACATGGAACGAGTTTTTCGTAATGCCCTTGGAATTCAATCTCTGAGAATTCTGAAGTTACCTTTCAGATGATGGTTGTGGTCTCTGCGTCCACATCCATCCATCACTACAATCAATTGTTTCAAGACTAAAGAACGGTTGCGTAAAAACCAATTTTGTTCCGAATGTCAATAAACTATCTAACTGAAAAACGTGTTTGCATTGAGGTGTCCATATTTATTAAATTAAAGATAAGCGCTTAGATTAAGTTCACACATTGTTAATCTAAAGACAGATAATTCTTCTGTGATTCCTACGTATGTTTTACAGAAATCAGTTGTATGCGACGATGCCCCGTTAAACACATATATACCCCATGATTATGAAAGCATTTGTTTCAAGCATGGAACTAAGGATCTAGAAGGTGGCATTTTAAGGCTGTAGGGGAGAAACAGGGAGAATCTACAAAAATATTTGATGTAGTTGGCACAGAGGAATTTCAGAAAATGGCCGAAATGGACTGCAAACTGATATCTTTGTTGTACACCAAGATAGCACATGTACTGGCAACAGAATCTATCTTTAGGAAAGGCTACCATATAGTCAAGAATAGTGGAGATTCCTTCCTAGGTTCTGAAAATTAATTTCGCGAGAAAATCAGAACAGAGACTAACCTTGAAAGTACATATAGCCCAAGAAGGCCAGAAGAATATGGCAGCTTTGAGACTCAGAAACTGGCTATGTTTACGACTTCAATGCATACTTCGGAAAAAAAAAGTTTGGTACTTTCGAAATCAACCAGCAGCGGTTACAGACAAAGGATGTCTTTAATGTAAGAAACTGTCACTGTGCTGTTTTGACAGACGTCAATCAATTATCAAACATTGTGTTCAGACTATTGCCTTTTACAATACGTATATGAGTGGAGTAAACCTCATCAGTCAATTTAATATATAAAGTAGAACGTGTGTGTGTGTTTGTCCTTTATAGAAATCCATACCGTTTGACCAATCTGCACCAAATTTAGCACACAAACCTTACTTGACCAGGAAAAGGTCATAGAATAGGCCCTGTGTTCCAGAATTTCACCAAGAAACACGAAAAATACGCATTTCCCCAAATCGCGGGTAAGCAGCTAGTATAAATAAAGCACTACAGGCTTGGTTGGCGATTTTCGCCCATTTCTTTCTGTCCATTGCTACCTCTTTCCATCTTGCATAGTGTGTAGAACGTCTTTCACTTCTCGTTTCCATTGCGTCCGTGGTGTGCCTCTTCTTCTTCTTCCACCTATTTCTGCACTCCAAACCTCATTTGGCATTCTTTCTCTGTCGATTCTCACTACATGACCTAACCATCTTATTCCTTGCACTTTCAGTACTTGCGATGATATTAGCGCTGCCATATAGTTCATATACTTTGTGGTTATTTTTCTCTGCCATCTTCCATTAACTTATATGTACCACCCAATATTCTTCTGAGGCTGCCTTTCCCACACCTTCAATCTTGATTATCGCCAATTGTGTAATATGGTGGCCTGTCCGTTGATTCCACCACCTTGCAATCCTTTTCCAAGTACCAGGTTGACGAACACTAACGAACGAGAGTGGGTCTCCTTGCCTTAGTCCTTGCTTTACCTTGAAATCCATTGATAGTTACTCTTACTTTGTTTTCAGTTTTTTCTAACGACATTTCCAAAAGCCATATTTATTCAGTTAAGGATTCCAAAAACTTGCAGTGTCTGGCTACTATTAATTTACAGTCTCTTACAGCCTTTACAGTTTTCACGATTTTCTTCACCGCTTTTCTTATGTACTGGACATATTATTGCCTTTCTCCAAAAGCCTGGCTTTTAACCAGCCCATGCATTACTCGAATCAACTCATCTCCACCATATTTGATCATTTCATCTTCACCAGATCTTCCGTTGTTTTTCAAGCTTCTGACTATTTCTTCGCTGTCTTCGAATGTGGGTACTGGTAGATCTTGTGAAATGAAATAGCCTAATGCAGGTAGCAAATGTCTGTCTCCATAACAGCAACTTCTTCCAAACAGAATCATCTGACCTTGTAAGGGTAGTTGAAATATGAACTTGCCAACCACTTCAATCATGGTGTTTCGAAGCCAAACTACATCCAAACATGTGGAATACCACAACGAATGTAAAGGTGGGTAGAAGCAATAATTCATAATCCCGCACCAAGCAACACAACATTGTAAGTCATCCTGTATTACATACTTCTTTATCATCATGTCAGTCGACTTTCAGATCATTAGTACACATTGCAAGTGAAAATCTCAACCCAATGGACACATTTTTGAACTTAAACATCAAATATTGTCAAAACACTCTAAACAATAGGAAATAACCTGTAAGATCTAACGCGTTTTCCAAAAAGAAACTTGCCGTTGATAATGCAAAAATGCATTGGCATATTTAAAAAAAAACAATTGTTATTCTGTATAGTATGTGTGAGATGAAAATATTTTTAAGTTATACAGAGAGATGGGGATCTGTCATCTAAAGAAAACCACATCTCAATATCACACCAGGATAACTAAATCATAATGATACTATCATGCATCCAGTCACATGAATATACAAAAACACTACACATAAGTGTGTGTTGCGTATACTGTTATGTTGTGTAAGTTTGCGCATACAGTGAATGCAACTACAGGTTGCCCTCATACAACACGGTATCTGCTAGCACGGATTCGCTCTAACACAATTAGAAATTTGCGCTAAACTCGTCTATAACACGGTACCGCTGTAAGACGAACAGCAGCATAAATACATACATTGTATGTACATAATGTAACATAATATTTCATGCGTCACCCGGACACTAACCCTACGCCTTATTCTTATTCATCAACGTTTTGCTTATTCTTATGTTTACTTTTGTGCAGTGTATACATAGTACGTATCTCATAACAGACATTCTATGTGAATAATTAGAACTGTTGACAGTTACGTATATTATGAGGTAAATACATACATAGTTACATAAATGCTCATTGTGATTTTTACAATTATGTACGTATGTATTGAATTTAAGCAATTTTAGGAACTTAACTCAACTTTGGGTCTCCTATAACACGGTTTCTTACAACACGCCGTTTTGTAGGAACCTATCTACCGTGTTGTAGGAGGGCAACCTGTATATGTTTATTGTGACAATGCTGTGTTTTGATATTATGAATGTATTTAGGATTTTCTTTGCATTTGGGCTGTGTTTGCTTGCGCATGGGTGAGGATTCCCATTTGTATGGTTATTGAAGTCGTATTGCATGTTTCTAACGCACTTTCTGAAATGTTGCATTTCATTTTATACTTGAGTCATGTAAGTTCAAGATGTGCCATGCTCATGTGATATGGAGTGTAAACTATGGTGACATAAACTTTGCCACCAATAGACAAATAAAAAAGACAAATTGTACAAAATCCACGAGCGCCACCTACAGGTGTAAAATCTGAATATACCAAAAAATACGTAACGTAAAATGGGTTTAACATTTAGTACATAAAAAAAAGAAAAATTACTTACGTGTCACGTTCTGAAGAATCGCGAGCTAAAAGATCATACATCTGACTATTTTGCGATGACGTATTAACCAGAAAAAGAGAACTTTTGGCTGAAAAAAATTGCAAGTAAGATATTGATTCGGTTCACTCATAAAAAATACTTACAAGCTGCATTCGCTCTGACTAATAATGTTGACGTCTTAATAATTGGTGCTAGAGGTTGTTGTGTAGGAGTTCCCGCCTGAAAGAACTTCAAGACGTACCTTTCGGCATCTCTTTGTAATAAAATCACAGCTTCTTCTAATAAAACTATATGTAAAGCTACTGGTTGCTTATTGGGCCTTCTTAAGTGCATTGTACCTTCGTGTATCAAATTATAACGAGTTAAGTCTAAGTTTTTAAATTCATTTACAATAGCGTGATCAGTCTTCTCGAAGATAGAAGTGTCAAGATGCCTTTGTATGTCTTCAAGTCTAGCACGGTTACAGGCAATTTTGGCAGCTTCATTAACAAAATTGACTATTTCTTTGGAACGATCGTGCGCCTGCCTCAACTTCTGTACTTCGATTACAGCTATATCTGGATCTCTTTGTCGATACTTCTCTTCAATATGTATTAACCTTTCTAAAAGTAGGGGATATTTCGATAACCTTTGCATTTCCGTAGGTATAATCCCTTGTAAAGGTAACCGTCTACAGAACGGATGTTTTTCGTGATCGCTTAAGAAACTATCGAATCTAGATTCCTTTTTCCGCCTCTCTTTTATGAACTCCAAAGCGAGCTGTTGTCGTTCACAAAATGAGGCGGCGCACGACTGAAAGTTTTCGCCAACCATTCCGTCAAACTAAAAACGTCAAATTAGTCTCAATAGAAAGCGCGGACTTAGTCCGACGACTTACCATATTCAAGAGCATATCGCCAATATCCTTTATTATGGGATTCTCTTTCCTTTTGTTCTTCATTGTGTTGTTTAATTGCGAGTGAATCTCTAAAAGATCACAAAGATTGGGAAAAATGAGATTTACTTCCTCATTTTTGAGAAGTTTCGACGATTGTAACGGTTTTTTGAATAAATTTTCTAACACCCAGAGATTCCGAACGTGTGATCTTTCTGTATGGAATAATTCTGAAACAAAACAGAAGACGGTAAAGAGAACAAATCTAAAATTATTTATGTATTGTCAAATTTTAATTCCGCTTATACATCTGTCTATCTCTGTTCATGAGAAATTATTAATGAAAAGTGATACTAAGGTAGTCAGGGTGACGGAACATTCTTCTTTGACCAATAATTGGAAAAAAAATGTTTTTCTACTTGATGCGTGCTAATCCATTTTATCTATACAATTACTTACAAATGGAGCGGGAAAGGAAAATATTTACAAAAACATATGGTGGAAAAAGAGTGGTGTAACAGAAAACTATTCAATTCCTTTGGATAGGGATCAGTATGAGTCCACATTGGAGTCATGGAGAAGTAGAGAATGGAATGGACTAGAGCAGTAGAAAAAGGCATAAAGGAGCTGAATAGTAACAATAACGGGAAGGAAAATCTTGGAACAAAAAGGAATGTCACAAAGCCGTGGATCAAAGATGTATACAGAACTGAATATTATTATTCTTGGATATCTATAGATACTCAGGGCAAGCCTGGTTATCTAACCACGCGGATCAAAATCTAGTAATACATACAAAATAAATTAAAGTTGCTGTAAAAAAACTTAAAAAATATAATATTATGTATTTTGAAATAGCATTATGTTTATTGTGTATGTGTTGTTTAACTGGATTGGGTAATGTGTTGTTTGTGTTTTGTGTTATGTGTTCTGATGCGAGTGTGTTGTGTATTTGCGATTGACTGTATGTAGACAAGTTAAAGGTGTCATATGAGTGGGTATTAAAGTGTTTTGTGTTTGTAATGAACTTTCTGTAATGTTATGTTGTGTAAGCAACATAGTTTCAATTTGAGAAGGGAGCATTGAGTGTTGTGTTTCATTTTGTGTTTAGATGGTATTAGCTGATCATGTGTGATGTGCTTCTGAATTATGTTTAGAAACTAGAAAACTATGAGGCAAGTGTTGATGATAATCAGTGTATTTGCGGTGTTTCTATGTGTGTCTGTTGGCTAAATGGTTTATGTTCTATTATGTATATGATTTTTTGTGTATTATCTATAAGTTATATACAGTTTTATCTGTGAGTAGTGTCCTATCCCAATATAGCTGGTGTGTAGTGTTTTCAAGTACAACTTACAGTGTATATTTGTAATATCAGTAGAAAGGTTATGTTTTGTGGTGAGTTTTTGGTGTATTATCTTAGTTACCTTATCATGTGCCTGTTTGTACTCTGTACTATTGTACTTTTCACACCGAGAATTCAGCATGGCTAGCATAGGCAATGCATTTTAAATGGGAGAAACCCGGGAAGCGTTGCCATCACTAGCATATTAGTGACAGGATCACCTTGCTCTTTAATTGTTGTAAATTATATTTAAATATTTCCAAGCAATATTAACAAATGAAGATAAAAAAATACCTTCGATTTTTGTATAAATTATAGTTAATAAAAATAAAATGCATTGTTTATTAACAAGGTTATTGTTCATAAATAACGTTAAAATAAAGTTAGATCCGTGCGGCGCAGTTTAGTCGAGGCTGAGCCATGCTATATAAGGCAGTGGCGCGCTCGGTAAGGCTCGATACTGAATTCTCGGTGTGAAAAGTACAATAGACATGTACATGCTGATATATTGCAAATTTAGGTTTTCACATGTGTCTCCTCCATGTTATTTGTGGGATAAAGATAAAATACATTTTCATCTAATTGTACAACTTTTAGATTGCTTTATTTATATTTAATAAAAAAGTTAATGGCGGCTCTATGGCATTAAAAATGTATGGACTTTTCAAACTTCAATATTCTCGGCCCCCTAGCGGCCAAAAGGTGCACCAGAGTAAGTTGCCTTATGACAAAAAATGACTAGCTCTATCGGGTAAGTCTAAACCCTGCTCCAAAATTCCATCTTTTAACATGGTGACCTTTGACCGCGGGAAAACCAGATTGGCCCTGGATTAGATCATTGGCCATAAACCATATTTCCCTGCACAATATTGGATTTCTAGCTCTTACAGTTTTTCAGGTACATGTATTTTGTTACAAAGGTGTGACAGGAGCGGTAGACAAATGTATAAGTGAGAAAATTTTCCCAAAACAATAAATAAATTGAGGTACCATTGATAACGTCCTGCCTTTTCCTTTCGTGTGGACTTAAACTGGCGAGCTCATCTTCGGGTACAGAACTTTGCCAATCTGATGGATCCGCATCTATTTCCATATCACTATCCCATCCCGTACCTGCCGGGTGGGTTGTGGGAAAGCCCGATACTGCATCTAAGGAGGTACTGGGACTTTCCGACGATCTGCTGCAATGTTTTTAAATTAACAAGGATCATCTCTTCATACAAATATGCAGTACTTACCTAGACGATAAACTAGAATTTGAAGAACTACCGGAATGGGTCTGATATGAGAGTCCATGTTGATCCAAATCCACAGTTTCACTAGAAGGAGAAAAAAAACAATTGCTTAGGCTGTTGTTGGTTGATGGAGGAGATGGAAGTTCAATAACACACTACACAGGGTGGACTTCTCGCACTGAATTCAAAAAAACATTCGATGGCTTACCACGTATAAAAAATCGAAGTACGAAAACTATTACTACTTCTAGCACCCGAAGTCATAACTGCACACTGTATAGGAAGGGTACACATGATTAGTTAGTTGCTTTCTGAATTGTTAGCCAAAAAGTAAAAGTAACAAGTTTATCTTTGGTACCTACTTCCTGAGGAGTTACATGCAAAGTATCACGTAAAATTGTCTAAATATTTAACAATACACCCAACCATGAACGAGCTGTAATCGCTACTGAGTGATAACTATTTATAAACAAATTACGCGCAGCGATGATTAAAGAGGTGGTAAGCGCTTTTGCACTGTCCCTAGTAAACACGGTTCCCGTGTACAATTATTTAAAAATTGTGCGAGTCGCCAAATATTTTTAAGCAAAAGAAGAGCGAAAAATCACCTGTGCGAGTTGAAGGTCTTTAGATTTGCACTTAAAGACGTGGTATCATAATTTTCCATGAAAATCACTAATTGGCACTTATTTTTAGTGAAGGCACCTGAGTTACTGGTTGATTGTAATGAAAAAATAAATTAAAAGGGGAGGAAAAATGCGGTCGCGCTTAAAAAACAGAAGAGAAAACGCGATCTATACGTGTATGTGTTAAGGGGCGCTTTATATACGCAACGCAGGCGCTTGTACCAAACTTTTTGGTAAAAGGTATGAAGTCAGACTTACAACGGCTAAATATAGAAATGAATGAAGCAAAAAAAAGCTATGATTTATTTAATGATAAAAAAGAAGCAAAAAGTGAAATAAAAAGAGCGCTTACTTCGTGGTGTTGTGAAGAGGATCGCTGATGTTCCTTCTCTGTTTTCTCTGTAAAAACGAAACAAAGATCAGTATGTAAATTAACCAGTTTCCTTAAGACTTCTACATAACAAATATTGTAATAGGCCATATTAGGGTAACAATTTGCACTACTTAAATTTAAATATGAACGCTTAGGCTAGACAATAAAATTAATTCACAACAAAATGGTTTACATAATCTTACTAGGAAACGTTCCTCCTCGTTTCTCGTAAAAAAGTTCGCTTTAATTGTCTTCCTTTATCTTCGTCTGGATTTGAAACTGAGAAAGTGTGAAATCACAGAAGAGAGTTTGGCTTAATCTCTTGTTAAATTCAAATTGTACACTTTCATAAGCTTTTAGGACACTCAAAGTACCTACAAACAATGAATATTTCTCCGGTTGGTATCTTCAATTGGACATGAAAAATTTGAAATTTCCACTTGGATTTCTTCTTAGAACCTCTCCTTAGATCATTATTGAAGATCCATTTAATCAGAAACGTTTTTAACGTAAATAAAAATTAGTAAGTATTCTTTTCTAGAAAATAATTTGGCTAGGTCGATGTTCGTGACGTTTCCGTCTCCTTTAAATTTACTAATTAGGAAATTTGAATTTACACAGGGGGACAATTAAATACCAAGACTGAAGCTACAAAAATAAAACGAAACAATTTTTTTCAAATTTCGCTTTTTGTTTATTCAAAGTTTTCGCCTCCTAATTCAATACACTTTCTACAACGATTCACATATCTTCTCGCGCTTATTTTTCGGTATTGTCTCCAAGGTGCATGTGGACACTCTTTGGGATGGTTACATGTCATCAAAAACGCGTCCTTTCACCTTCATTTTCATTTTTGGAACTACTGTCGGCGCAAAAAGTTTGAAGCTGAATAAAAAAATAACCATTGGGCTGATTCGAACGAGCTTGGTATCAAATTAAAGCCTATTTATTTCTACGTTATTTAGAAGTAACAACTTTTTTTTAAATTAAGGGCCATTTCTACGGCCGAACGCCGAACGATGCAAAGTGCCCGTTTTCGGGGTTATTTTGGTTTGTTGTAGATTCAACCTTTGTTAATATGATTGTAAAATTGTATTATCAAAATTTGATTTTTATAGGCGCTACAGACGACATTGTAAGACATTGCATTACTGAAATTCGGTTAACTTTCCTGTTTCGTTTTCAAGGACAATCTTTTCTGGTATTTGCTAATTTTTATAATTGTGATAATAACTTAGTAGCAAAGAAAATTATAAAATTAGAGATACATATGCATACACCGGCGATTAGAGAGAGAAGCGCAACAATCTAATCGACTGGCACGCCACACGCTCGCTGTTTGTAGCCGGAGCGGTGGAGTAAAAACTTCAATTAATTAAAAATTGTTTTCCAAAAACGTGACACAATTTTGGTTTCTAAATGAGTCTCATTTTATTATTCATATTGCAACGAAGACGTTCGTGTAAGTGTAATGCTCCTACGACATACCACTCCCGAGAATGCAATGTGCTACACTATCGTCTGTAGCGTCTATAAAAATCAAATTTTGATAATACCATTTTACAATCATATTAACAAAGGTTGAATGTACAACATACTAAAATTTTGTTCGATTTGAGCGAGTAGTTTTGTTTTTATGTAACTCTAAACTTAGCTGGCGTGTCGCAAACCCCTAAAACGGGCACTTTGCATCGTTCGACCGTAGAAATGGCCCTTAAAGTGCATTAAAAAAAAAAGTTGTTACTTCTAAATAACCTAGAAATAAATAGGCTTTAATTTGATACCAAGCTCGTTAGAATAAGCCCAATGGTTATTTTTTTATTCATCTTCAAACTCGAGTATATATACTTTTTGCGCCGTCAGTAGTGCGAAGTTACATGGTGCTAAATCAAGTGAATACGGTGAATGATTGATTTTGCGCCAAAAATTGCAATATCGTCTTGGTGTAAGACACCAGTCGCCATTTCTGCACAACTTCCAAATAGAAAGCAGCAGTAACTGACCATCTGGTACGAACTTGCGGTGGATGCTGCCCTCGCTATCGAAGAAAACAGTTAACATTGTCATGATTTTTTTTTGGGTTGGGGAGATGATTTCGACTTTCATTTGGCATTCATTTCGAGTCGTACTGTCTCGTCACCAGGAGATCAAAAATTCTCCTTCACAATTTGACGAATTATTGTTTCTTTTTGTTGAAGTTTAATACCTCTTCCATCATTCTCAGTGTCTGTCGCATTGCGATCGTTGAATACGAATTTTTGCAATTTTCGAATCGACTCTGCGTTCGAATTGATGTTGATTCGTTCGTCGTCCTCCAACGATTGTTTGCCTCTCAAAAATCGTTTGTGCCACTCAAAGGTCTTTGACAGTAAACACTCACTCCCATAAACTGTTTGCATCATTTTGAACGTTTCTGTGGCTGTTGTGCAAAGTTTCGCGTGAAATTTAATGATGGTATTCCGACAAGTAATAAAGTGATGAACGATGAACGAAATGTCATAAAACTGACATAGTCAACCGGTTTCAATAAAACTTTTCAGCAGGGCATCTAACCGAAAAGAATAACAGTTCCGTTCGGTTACGGTTTTCGGTTAGCTGAAAATAACGGTTTCGGTTTTCATTTCGGTTTCGTTCTTTACATTTTTATTGGTTGCGGTTTCCGTTCTTGAATACTACTGACCCGTTCTTTTTTCGATTAGGAACCGGTTATAAACCGGTTAAGAACACCAGAACAATGAAGTTTGCAAACTATAACAACTGCTTCAGATATATTTGATTATTTATAATTTTATTTGTTTAGCTGAAATTTTGCTTCAAAAGTTTCAAGTGGTCGTATTTTAAATTTTGACATAAAATTTAAATAATTCAAATAAGACAAATGAAGAGTTGGGAAATATGTAGTAATAATAATAATTCATTATTATTCAGAACTTTTTTCAACTTCAATGTTGGAGATAATAAATAGGTTAACTTTAAATAAAAAGTGCAACAATGACGGAAGCTGATAAACACCCTTCCACGTTCCACGCTTACGAATAGTAACTGACTATGGTGAACTGACAACTCCCACGCTTTTGACGGCAGACAGGACGATCGAACATGATGAACGAAATTTAACCGCTATTAAACCGGTTAATTGATATTGATATAGCGGTTACGGTTTCGGTTATTACAAGAGACCGGTTTCGGTTAAATAAGGGTTTTCGGTTTGCATGAAATAGCGGTTTTCCCCGGTTTTCGGTTACGGTTTCGTTCTTGTTAGACGCCGTGCTTTTAAGTTACGGTCACAAAGAGCCCAAGATTCAAAATGATACAATACTTCAGTCTCGGGATTTTATTGCCGCATTGTTTATTACGCACCTTATAGTGTGTAGTGAACCACTAGTGTCTCGAGTCTCAACTTCTTAACACTCATCCAAATAGAAGACCCATAAGGCAATATAAGAAGAATATTAGGAGGGGCCGGAAGCAGCGCTGGTGCCCACCAAGTGAGGATATATATGGATAGTGTTACTTTCAGATACATTCCACAACAATTGCCCATTCTATTTAAGGCGGTTGAAAGACTGTGCGACAGTGGGTATATTAGGGATACGGCGTTAATACGATTATCGCTGCATGCATATTCGGCAGGAAGATCTACAGAATCACTCCGCGGAATAGAGTAGGTAAATGTGGACTGTAAACAATCCCCCTTGGCAGCACTAATCGAACAAAGAAGGCGCCTTTGACAAAACAACCTTTGGAACAATAGAAATGACGTAACGGAGGTCGTGCAAGACGAAAGAGTACGTACAGCTGACAATGTCGCCCCGCGATCGCCAGGCTTCGAGTCCGATTCCCAAGAACTGTACTGTAGCGATACTTTAGTATTAATCTAGTTTACCAACTCTCAAAGCAGAACTTTGTGGAACTCCATAATTAATAATAAATACAAGTAATTCCATTTTTAAATGTATAATTTTTATATACCGGGTGTCGCATCGAAACTGGTACATCAGGAGTTGTGTTCATTAATTTTCTTTTTTTCTTTTTGTATCTACATAATTAAATTTATATAAAATGTTATCAAAATCGAAATTTCGAAATTATCAAATTTTGGCTTTTTGATAAGGCCAGATTTTTTAAAATACTTTTCGTTACTGCGGTATTCGAAGTTCGTTCTGTAATCCGGAGTTTTAAATTTGTTTCGCATCTCTTAACTAAATTGAAGGTATTCGCTATCAAAAATGTAACTATGATGAAAAAAAAAAACTCCCGATGTACGAATATCGATGCGACACCCGACATAGAAAAATTAATGTAACCAGATGAGTAGCCTCTGCTTTACACTTATTTCGTTGTGGTTAGTTCTTGCTCAATCGTCATTAGGGAGGGAACAAGTAGGTACACGATGGTCAAAAATAAAAAATTCTTATTTCGTACGTAAGTTTTATGGACTGGTTGAAGCGTTGTTTAAACTAGGATTGACAAAAGAGGGTAGCGTAGCGAGAAGTGTAGCTAATTGGACAGATGATGGATCCATAGAGCAGTACCACTTCACCAGTCCTTGACAAATCTTCCTTCCATAAGATATTAATGCTTTTGGTGATGATGCTTTACAAGTATCTCGCATGCGAATATAATTGCCAGTAAAAGTATAAAAAGATCCTTAAAGTGCATATTCCGTACACACAGCAAATAAAAAGAACTCCAATTTGTAGCAGCCACTGAAGATATTTCTTTCTCTCAAGTCTCAATTCATGAACCAAGAAATAACAGAAACAAGCCAAGGTTTTATGGATTTGGTGGAGTTGTCCTATGACTGGGACGTATAGGGTACCAGAGTGGCAATGATATGAAAAAGGTGCTAAGCACAGTTTACCTCAATAATCAGTCCTGGACATGACCTTGTCTGATTCATTCCAGATCATTTACTCAGACTTCAAAAGGAAGTGCATTATGGCAGACTTCGAATATGACAAAACATTCTGATATTCGTTAATTATCAAGTGAATGTAGCGGATACACAACCACCTAAGAAGGTCTCTCAACTCGGAGAAATCAATATAGTGCCATTTTGAGGAGTACACGAACGTAGGATATACAGGATGGTCCATTTTGCTCAATATTCTTTTTCTTATTTTCTTTTTTTAATGGCACACCCTGTATTTTTACAGATTTGAATAGCACTTTTTACGAGCTTTCAATAGATACTCACTTTGTACTGCCCATTCCTAAGTGTTTTTGAATTATTTAATTATAAAGTTGAAAATTGTAAAAGGCGCGAACTAACAGCTCCGCCTTCTGTGGTGTAGAATATAGCGCACGCATTGATACATTATACATTTCAGCGTATATACCTAGCGGTGCCCGGTGCGTTGAACCCTTATTGCGAGAATTCTATCGGAATTAGTTTTACGGTGAACCGCTTATTACATGCGAAAAAGTATGGCAAATATTTTTCGTTTATGACATTTTTTGATACGATTTCAAATTTGGAAAATAATGAGAAAAACTACAAACCAATCCTCTTTTTACTAGCCTTGCTTGCTAATGCAACAGACAAAGAAGATTACACTATAACCGGCGTGGTTGCGCCGAGGAGACCGCCTTGTATCGGCAACACAACTTCAAAGGTGCCGACGGAGAGTGTCGCTTCTGTCTCACTAGTGTTTTATTCTGTGCTCTCGCTTGTAGTGCACTTTCTTCAGAGTTAAATTGGAAGCAAGAAAAAAACGATAACAGTGGACCAAAACGTGTCCATCCACACAAGTCTGTTAAGCTGCCACAAAGCTAAAGGGAATCTGCACGTTTTTTATGTTAGAATCGCGATATAAAATGCATTTGGAGTTTCTCGAATTCGCCTGAAATTTTCTTAGAATTTTATATCGTGATTTTGACCGCAACCTTTTTTCAAAATTCCTTCATTCTACTCTTACGGTTAATTATTAAATATTGATTGATAGAAGTTAATTGGCAGAACATATCCATGACGTGTTAGTTGTATCTTTGCTAATTTTTTGAATGGACTCTTATAAACAATGTTGATGGTCCATTTCAAATTTCCAATTGTAAGACAATCAGTTATACTGAGTAGCGGATCAACGTGTATAAAATAAAAGTTTTGTACAAATGTTCGTGCACAACTTTTATAATCCGTAAGTAGAAAGAACTCATTAAACATTTTGCATTAAAACGGTAAGGTAAGGCGCTATAAATTTGTCAAGCAAAGCGTCACCTAACGATATTAAAAAACTTTTGATAAGCAAATATTCGCATTAATTCTAAAATGCCGTAACAAAACTTTCCACGAAACTTAAATTAAACGTCGATTATATCAACTCGAATAAGCGGTCATAAATTATGCAAATAAAATGAATCATAACGTTATAAAAGGAAATTACAATATTTGTTGGTTATATTTACATCATGTCTACAGTAAGAAGATTATCTTCTCAATTTGGTAAAAATACAAATTTGAAAAACTCACCTTTTCTGACTGTTCCTTAACACTCTCTGACCTATTTATGTTTGACGAGGTTCTCTTTTTGTTTCCGGTGTAAGCGGGAAGACTAACGGTACTGAAAAAAGAGGAAAAAATGAGAATCGAAAAAAGCACCAACAAAATGGAGACAATCACTTTTTGAACAGTTGAAAATGCATCTCCGTTTTACACGCGTTCATCCTTTATTAATTGACAATGAGAGACAACGTTGCGCTTTATGCATAATGAGTTGCACTATCACCAGTTACACACTACGACAAAATAGGATGATCGAATGTAACCGGAATAGAACTATCTATGTACCTTTCTTTAAAGATAGTGCTATCTTCACAATATTTGCTAAATTTTCTCCAGCACTAATTGACGTCATACATTCAAGAACATCAGAACATCATCCAAACATACTACTAATGAAAAACGGGGGACCCCCTTCAAACTGTCTATTAAAGAAAACACAAACCTCAATCTCCGTTCAAACTTGAACGACCCGATTTTTTTCTTCTTTTTTGATGACGTCGAATCCTTCGAGTTACCGACGACAGACTGTCTCAAAAGTGTAAAAAACATGGGATCAAACTCCATCAGTGAGCTCATTTCTGTTTATATGCGCACCATTTTAACATTATTTCGTACTCAATAGCACCGTATTACAAATTTTCACTTCTAAATTCGCCCATTACCTACACTTTATCGCTCTTATCAAACCGCTGAAAGATAAGGCCATTATCGATATAGTGTTACTGTTGTGGTAGCCATGAGTTGTTTTTTTAATGAGGGAACGAGGGGGATATCAATTATGAAATGGGAATACAAACAAATAAAAGGGGAGGTCTTGATAACGGGTACGAACAATTCCAAAACGGTGTACGTCACAAGGGCCAATACTATTGATGTCCTCATTCCATTTAGGAATTGCGATTGGTGGTACAAAGTAAAAGTCGACCGCAGGCAGAATTGAGGAAAATCCCCAGGTCGCGATTCTAAAAATCGAAAAATGCACGCCCTGTTGATTTTCAGCATGAAAATTTGGTTTTTCCCAGAAGGTAAGGTACTCGAAAACGTAATCTATTATTTTCGAAAAACTGAGTGGGGAGACACGCGCAATAACTGTACATTTTTAGGTCAACACATAATACACAAAAAAGAAGATGGCAGACCACAAACGGAATTAGGAATCGTCCAAATTTTGGTCTAAAAAGAAACTAGTTTCTAACTTGTGCAAAAAAACAGCGTGTGAAATCAACTTCATTTACTTATTCAAAAAATTCAGCAACCACCCCCTAAATTCGCCACATTTTTAATTTTGATTGGAAACAAGTGAATCAAGGTCATAAAATGATTTCACGAAGTAGCGAAATAATGCCAAAGAAAGCATTATTTTTTCGAGGTGTTAGTTGGTACTCACTGTCAAAAAACCTGTAAAAAATTCAAGTGAAATAATGGAATAATTTTTCACGAAAAAACGAATTTTCCCCTCAAACTCAAAATGGAAGGGATTGTGCGAAAACGCAAAAAAAGCACCATCTGAAGCCAGTAGTTTTGGGGTTTAACAAATTATGGCACATTAAAGAACGAAAAACCAATTATAAAATAATCCCATTTTAATTAGTTCCAGAATAATAATTAACACACTAACAACCCACAACCAAAAGGTTATACAGCGTGTCTCACGGTGACCACCCATTAGAATATTTCAGAAACTATTACGATTTGAATTTTGAAAATTTGGGTGATGGGGTTTTCGGGCGTGGCCTCCTCAAATAAAATAATGGCGTCTACGTAACACTTCCGGTTTTTCCGGAAATGACACCAACATTGTTATTTTAAATGTAACACCCTATATATTATTCCGATTTTGGATTCTACGTAAAATTTTAGGTGGACTTTCATCAAATTTTCTTATTCCTAAAATTAACCGTTTCCCAGATATTTAATTTTTTTAATAAAAATTAAAATAAACACTATCTAGCTTAAAACAGTGTGAATTCTACAGCAAGAAAGATGAAGGAACCATATTGATACGAGAGATAGCTGGACCCCTAAGCTTCCCATCCGTACTTTCAAAGTGGCTTAATTGCATACAGGGTGGTGGAAATTTAATGCCGAGTTTAGTTAACTTCAAATCATCATAAGTTGGTTTTTTCAAATGGAACACCCTGTATGTTTCGTCGTAGTCTGATGCAAAATTTCATTCTCTTTCGGACGGTACTATGGTTCCCTATACCTATCTCTTCTAGTTTTTGAGATATCTACTGTTTTTTGTGCAGTCAAATAAGGTCATTCAATTTCTTGCGAAAATGGCTTAGCAAGACTTCAAAACAAACCACCAGTTATTAGTTGTCAGTCTAACACCACTAGTGACAGTTAAATTGAATACTATTTATTAAAAAATTGAAAACAACAAACGCAAGAAATTGAATGACCTTAGTTGACCGCACAAAAAAACAGTAGATATCTCAAAAACTAGAAGAGATAGGTATGGTATAGGGAACCATAGTACCGTTCGAAAGAGAATGAAATTTTGCATCAGACTACGAAGAAACATACAGGGTGTTCCATTTGAAAAAACCAACTTATGATGATTTGAAGTTAACTAAACTCGGCATTAAATTTCCACCACCCTGTATGCAATTAAGCCACTTTGAAAGTACGGATGGGAAGCTTAGGGGTCCAGCTATCTCTCGTATCAATATGGTTCCATCATCTTTCTTACTGTAGAATTCACACGGTTTTAAGCTAGATAGTGTTTATTTTAATTTTTATTAAAAACATTAAATATCTCGGAAACGGTTAATTTTAGGAATAAGAAAACTTGATGAAAGTCCACCTAAAATTTTACGTAGAATCCAAAATCGGAATAATATATAGGGTGTTACATTTAAAATAACAAAGTTGGTGTCATTTCCGGAAAAACCGGAAGTGTTTCGTAGACGCCATTATTTTATTTGAGGAGGCCACGCCCGAAAACCCCATCACCCAAATTTTCAAAATTCAAATCGTAATATTTTCTGAAATATTCTAATGGGTGGTCACCGTGAGACACGCTGTATTCTGGCGAAAACTACGAAGCGTACACCTTTAACCCTCTAACGACGCCGTGGTTCAAATCACGCCCTCTTTGTCGTGAGATAATTTACATGGAGTACCATACAAAGATTTCCAATAAACAGAAACCATCTAGAACCTACTCTTCACATACATCAGTGCAATTTCTTAAAAGCGCAATAGGCTGCTGGTATTTCGTTCGGAAACGAACATTTGTGCATGAGAAAGTGAAAATTTCATCTCTAGCAAACCCTTCAAGGGCGTACCAAATTGTGAGAAAGTTCCGCGTCGAATGTGGTACCTATGTTGTTGTGATATTTGGTACGCCTCTGTCTCTGCAAGCTTCCCAGTGATTTGCGAGAGACGAAATTTCCTCTTTTCTATACATACAGAAGTGTATTTTAAATTTTAATGCACGTCAAAGATGGTCAAGGTTTTTCATTCGTTGGAAATGTTCCTACGTTACCCTTTCAATGGTAACGTCATGGTATTGAGACTGTGACGGCACTACAGCGAAAAAACATTAAGAGTACACTTCACGCCCATTGGTTGCTGATTTTACACTAATCGCAAATAGCCACTAATTATCGAACATGTAATGAAGAAAAACAAAAAACGAAGTGATATCGAAGAAGAGCACAAAATGTTGCTACCACATTGCATCGAAAAGCACTAATTGAAATAGCACAATATGTTTTATAAGCGATTGTCGCAAGGTGAAATAAGTCTTCGAGATCTATGCAACCGATGAGTTCATGAGAAAGAGAGGACCACTATTTCGAGAAGGCAAAATAGTCAACCATCAACTTGAATTGGAACTCGAACTTACGGAACTTCGTTGGTATGCAAGGACGATGATTTTAGCCATTTAGATCTTGTAAAAATAAAATTGCAAAGAAAATATTCAATAAAAGAAAGTGAATTAACATATTAAGAGTCCATCCTGATTTTTCAAATTTTCTATTCATTGAACAATAATTGGGACTCGTAGAAGAGACAGAGACACCTGACGTTGGTTCCAGTTCAAATGTATTGGTTAGATTTGCAATTAGTGCTGAATTGCGCAACTAGAATACGAAAGTGCATGAGATAACATCCTATAATATGAATCTTTGATGCAAAATCTAATAGAAAATAGTGCTAATCAGTGCTATTTGGTATTGAGAGATTTTATTAAAACATGCTAACAATGTTTTTCTAAGGCCGTTCTTGATAGATCCCAAAGACGAAAAAATTAATTTAAATTGGAATCAAAAGAATTTAACTTTGGCAAACGAAAACAATCTTTATGAGACTTAAGAAATACTAGCAGTCGTTGATTTAAAATGCCGTCCAAGAGCAGTGAACTAGTGCTTGGTCCCTTGTCCCAAAAATTTGATACCTCGTCTCTCTGACCAAAGTTCTCTTTTACCATTTAACTGATCGTGTCATTTTGGACACAAGCTTAGTAATGGAGACACTAATGTTCAAAATAAAACATTTAGATGTAGTGTTCTTGATCTTACGCTAAAATAAGACTATTATTGATTAGGTTTAAGATGGATGCAACGGCCATTTTGTTTTTAATTTTTACATAAACGGCTAAAAATGTAAATAACACTCCCTTGGTAAAGGAATTCGTATTTTTACAAAATTTTATTTTTGGTTCTGCTTCCGCTCAGGAAGGGTACGGATTCGAAAGATTTGTTGAAAGATTTTTCATTTCTGGACCAATTAACCCCAATGAAGTCGAAAAGTTCCCTCAAAGTCTATTGCGTTGTGCGAAATTGACACTATCCATCTGATTGTAAAAACGAAATTATGGACAAGGGTCAGTGTTACTTCAGTATCAAAATGCACTCAATGTGCTATTTAATGATCGAGCACTAGCTTATTCAACATACCAAAAAAAAATCGTTGCTGCTCGTGAGGTTCTCTAAAAAATAATTTTTTTTTAAATCGGCCAGAAAGTAGAACTTTCCGGATTATTTTTAGGTCAGAAAATGTCATTTTGTCGGACCGAGCCGGAAAGTTATTATGATAGTCCGGTAAAAGTTTTACCGGACTCATTTTTACTTTCCGGCCTAGAATGGTGAATTGTTCTGCCCGTTTTTAAAAAAAATATTGTACGTAATACGTCCCAAAAGTGCTTTTACTGGACCGCAGGCTTGCAGGACTCGCCTGCGGCTCGTCCTGTAATTTGCCTACTTGTCCAGTAAAAGATCACTTTCGGGACTTGTTACGTAAACTACTATTAAAAATATCAAATCGTTAGTGTCGTATGTGGTGGTTATATGTATCCTCAGCTGTAATATTTTCGAGCACTAAAAGCACTAATTATTTTGATTTAAAAATTAGACAAATAAGACAATTTAAAATTGATAATATGGTGTACAAATTATTTCTGTAATGAAGTACAACTAATAAACCCACAAATTTCAATCTAAATAGCACCAGGCGGTGCCATTTCGACATATCTTTTTCGTTTTGTTAGATCTCCAAAGAAAAAGGTTTTCAACACTGGCTTGATAACCAAAAAAAATTCAAATGAAGTGTTTTGGTCATAGAAAAGAAGTTGTATCGAAATTCAATCAAAATTAAGACGTACAAGCGGGGAAAACATAGAAACAAAGAAAATGTTGGATAATGGTAAAACGTTGTGGACGGAAGGGACACACTAGAGACAATTTCTATGAGACTTTCAATACATTTTTTAATGTCAGATAGAGGTCGTCTACTAGCGGTTGGCGAGACTACCTGGCTGTTGGGATCCGAAATACTCATTCTTAAGCTTCTGGATAATTGACATTAACGTACTGACATTACCTAATGAACATTTACTGTTGTCACGTTAATCACTCCGTCGGCGTCGTCAAGAATGAGTATTTAGGGTCCCAACAGCCAGGTAGTCTCGCCAGGCGCTAGTAAACGACCTCTAGTAATAAAAGGTTCTGTGTGAAGTGTTTCACTTGAAAAATCACAACTCGATGAATTACATACCTCAATCAAATTTACAAACATAACATTATTTACTACAAATTTTGCTAGAAACAAACCAAAATAATAACCATGGAATCAGAAAGATCATAAACAGCTCAGTACTTTCCGGAGTTATGTCGAGAAAGATGAGAAAAATGTCAAAACATTACAATCTGAATGCATCAGGAGAATAGTGTCAGAAACACTGAGAACACAATGGAATCAAAATGTAAATTAGGCCATGGTGGAAAATGTGATAAATTTTACAAAGGCAAATTGTGCTAAACATACCGACATCATTAGAACTGAATGCGTGACCAGTTGACGGGTAATAAAAACAATAATGGCGCCTTCTGTCGACATTTGTTTACACCTATGTTGCAGGAACAAAACGAAATACTAACCTATCCTGATGGGCAACATCAGCTTGATGATCATCATTCTCCTGATTTTCTTGCGTCCTAGAAGATTCCTCCCTAACGGCATCTGGGCGTCGATCCGAACCTGTCCTCGATACAGGAAGGCCAGGTTTCGTCTCTCCTAGAAAAGGAGAAGTATTTTTTTAAAAAAAGGTACAAAAACGATCGAATGACTAATAGGGGAATTTGGCTCTAGGTTACAACCGGTAATCGTCTAGACTTTATAAATAAATAAAAGAACTGTCTAAAACAACTCATTTGTAAAAAGGTGGTCGGTTTGCAAACTTGAGAGATGGGAAACACGTTCAAATATTAAGTTCGCTTGACCTTGAACTTGGTACGGCAATGTCTACAAATTCTTCTCTTATCTTTAAATTGAGGACAATAATTTTGATGTTATCGTTGCACATTCCTTTCTTTAATGTAGAAATTAAAAATAGTCGACTTATCTTATCTAGACAAAAACGACATACATACTTCAACTTAATGGATCCATGTAACAGTTTTGGGTTCTCTTCCTCACTATGGTCAAATATTGCTAATAGTACTGCGCTCGTAATACCCACCAGATTTTTTTTGGAACTTGCGCTGCAATACAATGGTAAGCCTTAGACCATTCTAAGGGTAAGACTGGCTTTCTTTTTTAGCACAAAAATCACCAAGAATTTTTTTAAATTTTGAGATTGCGGAATTTTTAGAATTTTAAAATTGGGATGGTTGTTTTGGGAAGATTCGCTCCAGTGCACACATTGTGCCAAAGATTTTCTTTCACTCTCGCATTGCTTCGCAGAAAATTTAATTTAATTTTTTTATTATTGGAAGTTTTGTAAATTGCAGAATTCGAGTTTTGTATAATGTGAAAGAGGAAAAAGTTTCGTTACGTCAATAAAAAAACCAAATTGCATAATTAGTTTCTCTTTTTAATTTTAGATATTTTTGAGTAGTTTTGGAAAGTGAAATTGAATAAATTCGCTGCTAGATATGACAGACATTTTAGAAATAGTTGAGATGTATAATTAGATTAATAAATCAATTTCACTTCAAAAAACTATCCTATACTTTTCGACATTATTAACATAATTACATATTCATGGAATTGCACAAGGCGACTTACTATGAATTTAATTAAAGTTAAGATTTATTTATTTCCAGTTGAATTTTAGAGTTTTTTGATTTTGATATTCTTTAGACTTTTATCGCTATATACTCAAAATTCTGACGTGATAAATTTGAATAAAAATCCATTGTAGGTCAGAAGCATAAAGGGGGTAATATTAATAAATAAAAACAACTCCCTTAGACGATGAAATTTCTCATTAAATTTCATCGTCTAAGGGGAGGTTGGAGTTGTTTTTATTTATTTAAATAAAAAGGCATTGAGATATTCCATTTGAGTAATTATGTGGGATATAAGAATTGGACTTTATAGAGTCCAAGGGTGTTATATGCATCAAAAATTAAACGAATTTGCACAATACCTACCAAGAATTACAAAATGGTACCAAAAAACGAATAGGTATATGTTAAGAATATATTTTGAAATACTCGGATCCTGTGATGAAATGAGTTTCCGTATTATTCATAGGACAAGAAATTTTGAAATTGCGATGCTTAGAGCAAGTAAGTACATACTTTTGAACCCTTACGTGTTTACCTCCAATTCAAAAATTTTTATAACGGATTCTGCATTGTAAATAATTTTTATCACTTAAAAGAAATGTGATCGCTGATCGGTATACACTTCAACGTACCAAAGGTTCTAAGATGGAGATCCTTCGAACAGGATCTCGGGATACTGGTATATCATTACGAAAATAAGGTGCGCTTTCGCTCTTTTCAGAGGACAATAATGTGAGGAATTGTGTTCGTCTCCAATTAAAAAATTAGGGAAACAACTTCGGCGTTCTAAATAACAGTTCTTGTCTTAAGTAAAAATGATCGGTATCCACTTTCAACCCACTCTGCGTTAAGACTAAGAAAAAAAATTAAATTTTCATAAAAGTTTCAAGAACTGGAGGCCCTTCCAACAGATTCCAAAAAAAGCAACTAATGCTCTGTGGATCATGAAGTACGCTTCCGCTCAATTCAATGGGTAAAAATGAAGAAATAGTTACGTTCAAGATTCTGCACTTTTGAACCTTTTAAGTTTTTGTTCACACTTTCAAAAATTGTGAAATTCATAATGGATTCTGTATTTTAAATAATGTTATAACTTAAAAGATTCACTTTAACACCTTCTCCACACGAGAAAGAGAAAAATTACAATGAATTTCCACAAAAGAACCAAGATGGGGATTCTTCCAACAAGATCCAAAAAGCAACGTCATATGATTACATTTTGGAATTACATATCTAGATTCTATCATGTTTTAACCAAAATTTTCTTTAGAATGTAAGAAATGGAAAACTGTGCCATTCAGTGTGAAATATTTTTGAACCCTTACGATGTTGTCTCTAATTTCAAAATCCAAAACAATTTTTGGATTTTAAATAATGTGTATAACTTAAAGGGTGCAAAAAACAAATTCATAGGAATTTTCTTGATTCCGTCATATTACCAAAATGAAGTGCGCTTCCGCTCTTTTGAGTTCAGTATTGACTTCTGATTGAACCCTTACGTATTTTGTCTCCCATGTCAAATATTTGGAAATTTTGAAATTCATAAGGAATTCTACATTTTAAATGTTTATATGATCGCTTCTCTACAAGAAAAGAAATCAATTTGCATAAATGACCAAAAGGTCCAAGATGGAGATCGGATCCAAAAAGTGACCTGTTAAGGTACATATTTTGGAATTCGACTGAACCTGTCATGAAGTGCGCTTACGCTTTCTTAGAGAACAAGAAATCAGGGAATTAAAGAAGTTTAGGTTTGAATCCTTGTACGGTTTTGAGAATTTTAAAATTTATAATGGATTTTGCGATTTGCATTTTAAATAATGATTACAATGTGACCTGTATCCACTTCAACGCCCTTTCTTGAACAAAAATGAATTCAAATGAACCAAACATTCCAAGAAGGAAATCATCCTTTGGAATCTTCGGAACCCTGTCGTACCATTACAAAATGAAGTGCGCTTCCACTCAATTCAGAAAAGGAAAAATTGTCACGTTCAGAATTTAGCACTTTTGGAACCCTCAGGTTTTTGTATTCAAATTGAAAACTTGGCGAATTTTGAAATTCCTAGCAAATTGTGTGTTCTAAATAATCCAGCAACATTTCTGTACAAAGGATGATCCAGAAGAGCCTTTACCTTTGCGCTTTGTGGACGTATAGCATAGTTTATGTTCTGTAACCAATATTGAGAAGAGTAAAAAAGAAGCCGAAATTCGGTAGGATTTTCTACCAAAGAAAATTTTCAAATTTGATTCTAAAGAGAATCCATATACCTGAACAATTCTGATTGTGCTTTTATTGTTCTAGAAACATATATAACCTTCTATTTTGGATCGAATGCGTTTGGCGTAATTGTTACAATAACACGAACATTTTTACACCAATATTGACCACTTTGAACTAATAAATAATTATATCGTAATTAGTATTTAAGTAATTAAGATCTTTAATAAATAAACAGCACGATAAGGCTTTAACACGATTTTGAAAGTAAATGTATAGTAAATATCATCAAGCGCGGGCAATCGAGGCATATAATAAACAAAATTCATCAATCAATCAATATAGAAGCAATATTTAATCCATTTATAGTGATGATGCGATAACTAATCCTAACCTCCAAAATAAACATACAACGTAAAATGAACTTTAAATATTTATCTAAGCGAACGCTTATATTTACATTAATTAGAAAAAAAGTCATTTATTACCTGCATCTTGGTCACTAATCTCAGCGGTGGGTCCATTACGAGCAATTTGCGTCGTAGAACCACTAAATCCAATAAAATCAAATTCGTTTTGCACAATTTTGCAATTTTTTTTCGCTTGCTCTAGGAGTTTGTTTCTTCTCGTTCTGAGTAAATTTAAATTAATCGCGCTGCTCGATTTCGACTTGGCGAGAATCGGTTTTTCGACGGATCCGTTTAAAATTTGATTGTCGCACAAATCGGATATGCCCAAATTGGACGAGGCCGTCCTTAGTCCAAATGTTCTCGGTCTTATACGTTCCAAATTGGAAGTTTGTCGTATTAAACGAAAGTCGAATTGGGAGACGGATTTACGTAATTCTGGTAAGGGGGAGTCTTGTTGTTGAGGGGTGGTGGTGTTGTTGGTTGTAGTAGGTGGTGGTTTTTTCTTTTTGCCTTTTTTGGTCGTCTTGGTGTCTTCGGCGATGTTTGGCATTGTAGGTAAACCATTTGCGGTGTTGTCGGTTTTAGTCTTGTAAATTTTGGATTTCACTCGTTTTAGGTACGAGTCGTTTTGTGGATCGATCTTTTTGGGAGCCGGTGTGGTTTTTTTACCTTTGTCGTTTTTGGTTACTTTTTTCGACTTTTTTTCCATTTCGGAATTGTTTTCTTGGAGCTGTGGCTTTTTACGTAGATTTACACCTGGAAATTCCTCCTCGTGGGGTTTCATTTTAATTGCGGTTTTGATATTCTCACAACTGATCGATGGCTTAAGGGCACCATAACGAAAAATGTCACTAAAGCGTCTACTTTTACGTTCGCATTTGTCCTCGAAAATTTCACTTTGTGCACGATAATTTAAAGAGTGTCTACTTTGCGCACTGAAATTCTCACTCGTTTTACTTCTAATTACGAAACTGTCACTGTAACGTTTTGTGTTATTGTTCAAGGTTTCAAAATCGACATTTTCAGAGCTGGCATCATTGTTTTCTAACCAGACATCTGCCGATAGCAATTCGGAACGGAAATCAGCAACGCCGTTCCTTAATTGAATGTCGTCATCTCCATTACATGGTGGATCAACACTAATTTTATGATCTTCTTCCTTTGGGTTCGATTTTATGTTTTCGATTAGATCGGGTTGATTTTTACGATTCGCTCCATTTTTCTGGCTACCCGTACTGTTTTTACGCGTACGATGATGGGGTTTCTTCAAAGTTTGGGTGTTTGTAGAGACATTATTCTCTACCGACTGCGCGTTTGAACTTTTTGATTTGGAGTTTTTCCGCTTCCGGTGCGTAATCTTACTTTTCAATGATGTCATGTTTTTGTTACTTGCTTCCGTTTGTGTTGACCACATTATTATCACTAAGTACAGTCACATACACTGTTATAGAATTCTTAGTAATTAAGAATATTGTGTACTCGCCTTGTCTTAAGTAATCTACTTAATTCATTAATTATCTGAATGCAGCAGCTGAAAGTTAATTTAAGATAGAAGGCTATCTGCAAGCACGTGGTTCGATGTTTAACCTCTTTTTTCTAGGTGAATTATACACGCCTTCCGACGGGACTCAATCATTTATATTTTAATTTAGAGACAAGCTGGCTACGTTAGAAATTAGTAATTTGTATTACATGTAATCAATTTTATCAACGGGAGAGTTAATTAGCCGAGCCGCGATAAAACCGGTATAATTATTATGTTGTGAGCTTATTACGAAACAAGACCATTTTTTATTATAGTTTGAATGAAAGTGATGGCGGCCCACCTTCATTATAACAAGTCCACCGATAAAAGAGCACTAGGTCTCACTAATCACGATTAGACTATCAAATACAAAATTTTAATGGCAATGTCACGGATGTACTGCTTAAAAAGTGGGACACGGAAGCACTTTATATAGGGTGACTCAGGTTCAATATGTTGCGAAATGTATTGCAAAACGCGCCTCTAGTTAGGCAGCACATTGTGCTCTCAACACACTATTGATCCTTGGTTAGTATTGGATCTCGGTCTTAAGACAATATTACGGTATGTATACGCCCACCACATAATCGCAGCCAATCATAGACATTAACATCGCGATCAAAATTAACACTAGATTAATGACAGATTGTTTTTCGGACAAAATTCGATGTTAGAATCATATTTCTAAAACTAGTAATTAGTGCTTGAAACTAGTAACTGAGGTGCAATACTTCGTCGAACAGTGTGTAACGAGACTAATAGAAAAAGGAAAAATTTCTATGTATCCATCATCGAATGAAGCTCAAAAAACGTTCATGCATTCATGAAAAATAAGATAAGCGTCTTAACAAAGGTTCGAACAGTTTCTCGAAACCGAAGAAAAAGTGAAATATGTATAATAAAAATATGTCATTTCACATTTTTTTAAATTTTAAATTCCGCCCGAAGCGTTGGGTTGAAAAGATGCAACATCAAAGTCAGATCAGAAATTTCTCATCCCATCTTTTAAAGTTGGAATACGTAAAACTATGAACATTTTCATGTAGAACAACCGAAAATACTGCATTAATACCCAGAGCGCCCAGTTAATGAAGTGAAATTTGAAAGGTTTGTTAAACATTACTGTCATGAAGTAGAAGTAACAAAAAAAATTGCAGTTGAGGAAAATCAGAATGACGTTAGTGCCGTTAGTGTTGCCTCAATTATAATTAGTGCGTTCGTGCTTCAATTTGGATAAGGTAATGAGATTTGATACAATTGCTGTGAATATAGAAGCATGACAAAAATTAGTGCTGTAATTGTAGCGATCGAACGTCGTCCTAATTTGTAATTGTTTAATAGTTTAGCAACTAATGGAAAATTTCAAAATGAGGCGCTTAAGGCCTACAGAAAACGGTTGAAAAAATAGTAATAAAACGGCTCACGATCGTGTTACAAGATTCGACTTCAATGCATTGCAAGCAAACTATTTCAAATGTAGTCTCTGCAATTTAAAACCATGCAGTAACAACTTTTGAATTAGTTCCTAAATAGTGATTAACGGCCACTTTCACTAAATAACGTGTGTATAAAATTAATACCTGAAGAAGTATCAACTTAGTGAGACTCTTAAGTTGATTCTTCTTCAGTGACATGACCAAAAACAAATTAGTGCTTGTATAGATTATTCGGGACGATTTCTAAAAATGGGTTACATGTGCTATAGATACCAATTTTAAAAGTAAATCTATAATCCCAATATCAACTTAAAACTCAAAAACGTGGCAAACATTAATACCGTTAGTGCTTTACATTACCTACATCATTATAAAAATATTGCAGGGCAAGTAAATTTGATAACGGTAGTTAGTAGTACTCGTACATGGGACACCTATTATATATATACAGAATGATCGAAAATCGTAATACAATCGGCAAAAATCAAAAAACCATATTATGGAATAAACAGCTTTGTATTTGTACCAAAAAAAATAAGTTTGCTAAAAATATTAAAGTTGGTTTAATAATTGTTCAATGCGTATTCAGGACAGTAAGACATTTCTCAAGAGAATTACAGCCGATTAATTAATTTGACCGTAAATAGTGCACTGAAGATAACAAAAATTACATTAGTGCTACTATGCATTTAAACCGAAAAAACGCAATAATTAAAATTATTAAGAACTTTTAGTAGATACATATCACGACGGATTACAACGACTTCAGAATTAGTGCCGAATTAGTGCATAGTGCATAATTTTGTTACAGATTTTGGCGTTTTTGGTCATAGATTTGGGAAAGTTTACCTACTTTTACTTACGCTTCTGCGCAAATAAACAAAGCTGGGTTAACGGCCTAGTCTAAGTGCAATCTGCCAATAATATGCGATAGTTAGTGTTTTTCAAAAATTAATTATAATTTGTCAACAATTGCGTTTAGTTCAGACTATTATGCTGTGAGACCCTCTAGGGTGTAATCAATAAAGCATTGCGAATTTGAAGACAGCAAATTAGTGCCATAATATTAGATTCCATTGCTTTATCACCAATTTGTGGAAACATAATGAGAACAGAACAACTTCGCAGTTAATACTCCGTTGATGTTTAGTGCACTAACAAATTTTTAAAAGAGGATTCTATGTGGAATAAAACTTGTGTCTCCACCTACATTTACAAGTTTAGTGTGTCCTACGGATGAGGTAATGTAGGTATCCTAACCCACCATTAAAGTGAATCCAAGATTAGTGCCCTAAAGTTAAAGTTTCTTAAATTAATATGGCGATAATAACTTTTCACTAGTTAGCGAGCAAACAAAGAAGAAGTGCAGTGAAATTATCGAAAATGGGGTAGTGCTTGTCCATCAGATCTAACAATCATTTGCATCAATTATTTAAATACCGATCACATGAGAATATGGAGAGTAGATGTACCTACCTTTGCAAATTTTCAATTTTGTTAGTTCTACGAAAATGATTAGTGACTGTTAGTGTTAGCACTCTCTCGTCCCATGTAAACTTAAAACAATAACACGACATGGAGAGGTTCAGTTAGTGCTGTTTTAGTTGCCCGATAAGTAATTAGTAAAATATTAAGCACTAGGTTAGTGCTCGAAAATTGCATTAATGTTTCCTTTACAATTACAATTATAACGTATTACGTATAATAAAGTTTTGTCATAATCATTACAAAGGTGGTTAGCGGCGCCATAAAGTTTACTTCAATACATTGCACTTTATTAATTCAATATTTGCTTATGGTATACTTTCGTTGCAAATTGGTGAAACCATCTACTCTGCTGGTGTACCGAGAAGATCACTAGACAAACAAGAGCATCGACGTTTTTATAGTAGAGATAATAGCTAGTATTAGTACGAAAGTAGCACCTAGCACCACTGTAAGCCAGAATGCTATTAATTAGTGCTCAAAACTATTGGCGACTCTTAAAAGCACGGAAAATTTTATGTATAAGACAATTTTACAAAAATGGGATCCAACATTTACGTACTAGTGGGAGGTTATAGAATAATGTGATGATTAACAGTACCTGATTAATTGACACGGGGCGCGTAAATAAAAACGGTATACTAAATAAAATAATAACACAATCAATGGTGGATATTTTTGAACGTTTCCATTTCCTCAGATTACGTCATTATCACAATTACCTACAGCCCCCTGCCCCCGCAGCCAAATGTGGCCCATACCAAAACACATTGAACAATTAATTATGTTAAACTCAAGGAAATCTGCTGTCATTTCAATAATAACGCAGATGTAAACTTTCTTTTTCTCACAATTTATAAACGAAGCACATAACCTCACTTTAAATTACACAACCGGTGGTGCACTAATAAAAGTTCGTTTTGTTGCAATTAAAATACCGATACTCCCATTTATTGTTTCATTGCGAAAATTACATGCGACAAGTAAGCATGAAAGACGAAACGTTAATACCGGTAATACAAAAAAAGTCGTTGTATGTGCATGAAAATAACTCATATCCGTTGTTGAATACCTGACTACGTAATCGCTTTTAAATATTTATATATTTTATTCTTTAACACCTGTTTTGTTGTATTTAAATTTACAATCAGGCTCAGCTGTTGGTTTAGTGTTATCTTTTGTGTATTTTAGTAATAAAATACAGGCGCTATGTTAACACGTTTTTGAAAACGACTAACATAACAAATCCCCGGCCCCCATATTTACACAGCTTTTATAGCACCGTTCTGACGTAAAAAAAAGTATTAAAAAATCTGATGACATTTTAATTGAGAAATGCTGTGTAGAATTTTTTTGAACAACTTAAATACTTACAAAAAAACTCAAATTTGAATGGTTTTTTTACGGGTCACTTCAATAATAATGTGGAGGAGACAAAAATCAAAAACGGACAGACGTTTTTTTTTCGAAATATACGGGATGTGACATGTGAGGGAGTGAAGTAAGTAGTAGAGAGTTTCAACATTACTAAGTTATAACTAGAAATTAGTGTCACTTATATACAGGGTGGTCCTGCGGCCCTTAACTCTTAAAGGGGGGTCAATGATCACAAATGGCGTCTCCATAACATTTTGTTGTTTTTGAATTCTACCCAGGTTAAATAACACTGACAACACCAAAAACCACAATAAAAATTTTTAAACAAATCGAACGCGTTTGGACAGTCGTTTTTAAATAGCACCATGTTCATGTATGAATTTTATTTTTTTTAGATTTTAAGGTCGGTTCATTTGCGACTCATTTTCAGTAAGAGTTCTTGATTAGATTTTATTTCAATTAAGTTGGAAATATTTTAACAAGGACGTTTTCGCAATAAGCATCAAATATCATATCGGTTAGTTCTTTATGCGAAGATTTTTCAAAATTTCCAAAACTGCCAACTTTACAGACAGAGAATTAAAAAATCTAATTTATACTTAATACTATTTTAAGAAAATATAACATTTGTACCTAAGTGAACTGGCCGGCAAGATACATTTCAAGTGAAAATGCATTCAACATTGAAGAATGCAGTAATATACCGAGCGTTCTATTTCATAAAATGAAAGTATTTTATATTATATGTATACAAAAATTTATTCTCGATATCATTATGATTTTTGAATTTTCAATTGTCAAGTTGAAAATGTTCTTCCGTACATTTTCGACCGATTTAACTAATACTTCTTGATTAGAAACAAATTGCGATTCTGTTTTGTTTCAATTTGAATACCTAATTGTCAAAATAAGAAGTTGGAAATAATATGAACTTTTCCCAATACCATATCTGTAAGAGTTCTTCATGCGAAGCATCCATACTTAATAGCAAATATTTGCAGCTTCTCATTTTGTCAAGTAAGTTTTAAGTTAAAACAAAAACACGATCGCCATTTGTTTCAAAGCAAGAATTGTTATCTAAAACTGATGGCAAATGAGGTTCTCCAAAATTTTCCGAAACTGACAACTTTAGGTATAGGGAATACCATACACAATAGACGGAGAATTTAAAAATCTAATTTATCGTTAGCACTCTCCTACGTTAGTCACGTCAATTTTAGTCACGAGTTCGGTCGCGTGGTCTATAATACAGTCCCTGTACTAGAGTCCTGTAAAAATTTTAGTACTGATTTATCTAACCAACAGAATTGAGTAAAGGACATATAGGAGAGTCAAAAAAAGTTGGGTAGACATCAGCATATTCTGGACTAGGTTTTCTAGACGCCATTTTCTAAAATGGCCGATACGCATTTGATTGTGCATATATTTCCGCTCCTGTGACAGGCACGTTCATCATTTTGGTGTCTAAATATATGTTTTTAAGGACAAGGAATCGATTAAGATGGTTTGCGAAGTTAACCGGACGCCATTTCTTAAAATGGCCGACACCAATTTTCCGGTGTTTACATTTTTGGTCCCCTGGCAGTCATACTCATCATTTTGGTGTCTAAATATATATTTTAAAGGACAAGGAATTCATTAAGATAGTTTGTGAAGTTGCCTGATAGCTAAGGAAAATCAGTACTACAAGTTTTACAGGACTCCTCTGTTACTGCATTCAGAAAACAACTTACCTCAAGCAACTATAATTTACTTTCATTAGTACATTTACTTGGCTTATTTTTTATTGTGCGACATTTCCAGAAATTTCATTGAGAGAAGTACTTTTTATTTGGCTGAGTTTGTCTTTATTAATTTTTTTTTAAATAGGTAAACTAACACTGATGAAAACGGATGATCAACAAAGGATGTCAATGAGACTGGAAACTGCTCACCAAAAACCAAGACATGAAGAAGTGCGTTATTTGTCAAGCTGTAGACAGTAACAAAACTGTTACCACAGTTAATTGAAGAAACAGAGGACAAGAAGCGGCCGCTATATAAGAGATGTTGTGTTTGTGTATCATGTGGCAAACCAGTACATAGTACTATAAAAAGTACCTATACTTTAATAAAATCTCTCGAAAAAATAGCAGCGGCAAATGCTAATAACGAAGTGTTGGTAAGTGAAGATAAACATGCCAGTGAAGAAATCTCCAGGAAAACAGGATCATTTGTTGTACCGCGAGAGCCTTCTTCATCAATCGTGCACCCAACATATATTCGATGTATTGTCTGTGAGCATCAAAGTCATAATGGTGTCAAGGACAAATTTCGTGTAAGCCATATCCTTCTTTAAGCTTGGGAGCTATAATTTCCATTACTTTCAAATGCCACAATTTTGGTGAAATAGTTTTCTGTTAACATCTTGTCATAGCATATTCATATTTTCTTAAATATGCTTCCAAACAAACTTTGTGGTACGTTAAATCAGCACCAAACACTTGAGTATTTGATTCAGATCTGCCACACGAGTATGCATATCATCTTGAAAATAGATTGCTGCAGATTAAAAAATTTTTGCTCGTTCAGTTTCACTTACACGAAATTTGTCCCTGACACCATTATTACTTTGAATGCAAACAGACAATACATCGAATATGTGTGGGATACACCGTTGATGAAGGAGGCTCTCGTGGTACACATGATGATCTTGTTTTCCTGGAGATTTCTTCACTGGCATGTTTATCTTCACTTTCCAACACTTCACCATTAGCATTTGCTACTGCTATTTTTTCGAGAGATTCTGTAAAGTATACATTTTATACCACTGGTTTGTCACATAATACACAAACACAACATCAGAAGCCACACTTTCAGTCTGTTTGCAACTATGTCATCTCTTATAGCGGCTGCTTCTTGTACTCTTTTACTTCCATTAACTGTGGTAACAGTCTTGTTACTGTCTACCGCTTGACAAAAAACGCATTTCTCCATGTCAAACAAAACATTTCGTTTTTCTTGGCGAACAGTTGCCAGTCTTATTCCCATCCTTTGTTGATCATCCATCTTCATCAATGTTAGTTTACATACAAAAAGAAAAAATTAAAGAAGACAAACTCAGTCAAATGAAAAGTACTTTTCTCAATGAAATTTCGTTCCCACAATAAAAAAAATGCCAAATAAATACACTAAAGTAAATTAGTTGCTTGAAGTAGGTAAGTTGTTCTCTGAATGCAGTAATAAAGGAGTCCTGTAAAACTTTTAGTACTGATTTTCCTTAATAAATAGCTGTCAGGCAGCTTCACAAACCATCTTAATGGATTCCTTGTCCTTAAAAGCATATAATTAGGCACCAAAATGATGAATATGACTGCCAAAGGAGCAGTAATGTAAGCACAAGAAAATCGGTGTCGGCCATTTTGGAAAATGGCGTACGGTTAATTTCGTAAACCATCTTAATCGATTCCTTGTCCTTAAAAACATATATTTAGACACCAAAATGATGAAGGTGACTGTCACAGGAGCGGAAATATATGCACAATTAAATGCGTATCGGCCATTTTAGAAAATGGGGTCTAGAAAACCTGGTCCAGAATATGGTGATGTCTACCCAACTTTTTTTGACTCTCCTATATGTCCTTTACTCAATTCTGTTGGTTAGAAAAATCAGTACTAAAATTTTTACAGGACTTCAGTACAGGGACAGCAGTACTACGATTGTAGACCATTTTAATTGTTGTCTATAATAGCCAATTTGAATTTTTGAAAAAAAATTGTATAACATTTGGGTTTAAGGAAGTCTGCTCTTCCATATAAAATACAATTTATGTTGATATATAGATGCCTTCTCGCAAAAAAAATAAATATGCGCATATACGTTTTTTAAAGGTTTATTGACATTGACAGTATTAAACTTTATAACTAAAGCTAAACAAATAAAATTCTATTTTATGTCAACTCGTACATGTAAATGAAAATGAAAATATATGAAAATTACAAAATAAAAAATTCAAGCGCGTCGCAAAATGTGGCACGGATAGTCGCGCGGTCTACGGTCGTAGACCAGTCGTATTTGATTCCCGAAAACACACACTACAACCTTCACAGATGGCATTTAGCATACTAATTGCATAGTAGGCAATATAACCAACAGCTACTCAAGGGTGTACATGTGCAAACTAACCCAACAATTAATAGTCACACTGCAAACAAACGTGGTCTACGACTGTAGACCACGTGACTAACGAAGGGTTAAGAAAATAGACATTTCAAGTGCAAATACATTCAATATTCAACAAATATTGAAGAATGCAGTAATATATTGAGCGTTCCATTTCACAAAGCACATCATGTATAAAATGAAAATATTTTATATTATACACAAAAATTGTACCTAAGGCAACATACATTTCAAGTGAAAATACATTCAATATTCAACAAATATGGAAGAATGCAGTAATATACTGAGTGTTATATTTCACAAGGCACATTATGTATAAAATGGAAGCAGGTACATATTTTATATTACACACGCAAAAATGAATTCTCGATATCATTACGATTTTTGAATTCTCAATTCTCAAAGTTGAAAATTTTCGTCCCGTACATTTTCCAGCGATTTAACTAATAGTTCTTGATTAGAAACAAATTGCGATTCTGTTTTGTTTCAATTTGAATACCTAATTGTCAAAATAAGAAGTTCTGTAAGTTCTTGATGCGAAGCATCCATAGCTAATGGCAAATATTTGCAGCTTCTGATTTTTTCAAGTAAGTATTTAAATTAAAACACAAACACGATAGCCATTTGTTTCAAAGCGAAAACTGCCAACTTTAGGTATAGGGAATGAATACTATACACAGAAGACGGTGAATTAAAAAATTTAAATTGCAAAACATTCAAGTAAACCTTTGTTAAGATCCCTGCAAAAAAATGTAACAGAAAAATTCAAACGAATTTAACTTGCGTAGGTGCAATATTTTTGGATGCCGAATTTAAAAATAAAAAAAAAATAAATTAAGGGATGCTATTTATTTTAAATTAACTGATCCTGTGGCGAAAAGCGAAAAAATACAATACATTCAGAAATGAGTTAGAGAAAAATGCAGTAATATACTGAGTGTTGCATTTAATAAAGCACATCTCAGATCTCACGTATAAAATGAAAGTATCTTTATATTATACGCAAAAATTGAAAATTCAATTGTCGATATCATTATTAATAATCACACTAAGTATCACCCTGTATGTATTCAATACTAGCGTATAAACAAAACTCACATATTAATAAACGTTATGTGTTATGTTATTGTAATGTTCATTATGTATGTAATTACGACGTTTTGCTGTTTTGTGTTTTTTCCATTTGGCCTTGGGTATTTACGAGGGTATTTATAAGTGATTTAGGGATGGTTATCACTTATCAGTGTTGCATTTTTATCTTGGGTGGTTTGTATTATTATTATTAATTAAAAAAGCATCGACGAGGTCATATCTTTAATAATTACTCAATTTTACTTCTTACTTCACGAAAGTATTGTATAACGGCAAACAATTGTGTGCAGATTACAGTTACATAAAACACTAGTGATGTCACATACAAACAAATTGGTAAATATTATTACAACGAAAGATGATAGCGACACTGATAACGTACAATTTGGAATAGTACGTCACCAAAGAACTTATTATGGTTAGTATAGTGATCTCGAAGCCTCTGTTTATTTTGATATTTTCACAACCGTTATAAACCGAACAAAAACAGAAGAAAAAAAAGAAACACAAAAAGTAAGCTGTACATAAAGTCACTGTGAAAACTTACCCATAACTTAAAACCTTATACAGGGCGTTCACAACTGACGCTTTGCATACAAATAATCCTTGATTCAGCGCCTACTATAGTAATGTACCGATTAAATTGGGAACATTTCGCATTTATGCGAGTAGGACTTCCGACTTCATCATGACTAAATTATTGGAAAAAAATTAACAACGTAACAAAATAATGCGGGGTACGATATTGATATATGTACCCACTACTATGAAAAATCATCAGGGCAAAACGAGATAAATTACTCCATACCTATTATTTGACAAATAATGCTCAAATATATTTATATCTCTGACGACACACTAATTATCACGATAATTTCATTTTTGTAATTATTTAGCTTCCTAATCAGTAATAGTTGATATTTTCGCAACAAAAACAAACGATTACATTAAAACATCTGAAGATCCGGCAACGCCTACTTTATAAATTAAAAAAATGAATCACGTTCAAACTGACAACTGACAACAAAAAAAACAAACTTTTGGCTTTAGTTAGATAAGTATTAAACCAGTGAGGCGTAAAGTTAGCGCGAGAGAGCCTTGAATTAGGCAAATATTTACACGGCACGCAAAAAATCTCTCCTACAAGGACCAAGGCATTGTTTAATTCACCCACGTGCAAACAGTAGCGCTAATAATTTAATTATAAATCCAGATAAAGTTGGCGGTACCTAAACGAAATATAAAACTTTTACAACCACCACACCCACGTTACACTATAAATTGGATACATACAATAATAAAAAAAACGCGCACAACCGAGCATTACCGCACTCAAACATGAACTGGAGGGTATTCGACCGGATATTAATAATCCACATTTCAGACAGGTATTTTCCCAGGTAAAAAGTTTGGTTATACGATACCTGTTAGAGATGTGCATGTGTAATAATAGTTCTGGGAATTTGATATGCACTAAAGAATAAAATTTACGAAACTTGTATGCAGCGGGACTATTTACCAAACGAAAATGGAACGCACAATGCCTGAATGCCAATTACTCACGATAATCCACGATTGCGAAGAGAGACGGTTGCGTAAAGAATTACAGAGGGGGGTTAAAATGCTTTACTAAAGGACAGAAAGTGGTAAACGCGTCACAAGCTTAAGAAATGTAAGTCTTCCCCCATGCTGGACACGTACTGTTGTTTTGTTTTGCTTTCTTTCCCTTCTCTCTAAAAAGAGCTCTCCCCCTTGACGATTTTAAAGTTTGTGTAGTACATTCACTCTTCTTGCTCAGAAATACCAACACGACATTGACACGGATTGCATGCGAGGTTAATCAAGTCTGACTTCACTTCATCATTTGCTATCTTCTTACAATGTGTATTGTACTTGTACATACTAAACCAGTGGCGTGCCGAACGGAATTCAACAGTTTCTAATAACCAAGATTCTATCTCGCACAGCTCTTCACCTGCACGCCGACACAAACGAGAGACCTCGAATAAGGAAAATAGTACAGGACGTACTAGATACGAGAGGGAATTTAATTGTTCGATATTTATTTATTGCGTTTCCTGTCTTATAAGTGGTGGCGAATCCTGAAAAATATTTCCAGAGCCCCCCCCCCCCCCCCCCACACAGTAGTAGGCGTATTTAAAAAGCTGCATTCGTCTTGTATGTAATTGGGTAAACTAGTCGATTAATTCAGAAATCAATAGTAAAAATAATTTGGAATTACTCTTATGTTGTATTTTCTGGTAAGTTCCTTCTAAGTTGTTCGTGTGGTAGCTGCTGAGATTGTTGTATCGAAGTACAAACTGCTTCTGATTCGGCAGGTAGCCAGCTCTCACCTTTACAGGCGACGATCTACAGCTAAACTTTTCCCTCTTGGCGTTTAGGCGGTTTAGGTTACTCCGACCCTCTTTTTCAGTGCCAAGAACTATCCCTCACGGCTGCGTAAAAGACGCACCAGCTACCTACTCTCTTGTCCAGGTTCATGATGGCGTGCCCATCATTCGAGTTTCCCATGAACCCAAACGCCAACACTACGGAGCCTTAGGATCTTGCTCGTAAGGTTTGTTCGGAAGGGGTTGTTTAAAGTTCCGCCTTCAAACGAACAACAAAATGAACTACTGAGACCGACCTTACGGAAACGACCGAGTAAATTACTGAGATGCCAACAAAGGAAACAACTGAATCAACAGTATAAGAAACTGAGGCCAAAATTACGGAAACAATCTGGCAAATTACTGAAGAATCAAAAATTGATTTGAAACCACAGAACCAACTGAGGATGTAACTGCTGATCTGAAGCCAATAACGGTGAAGTAGGTGAGCGTTTCAACCATAAAAGCCAATTTAGGAATTAGTCAATTCCAATTACATAATAACTACCACCTTCAGGTAAGTATCTTTCCAATATTACAATTGTTCCTGAAATAGCACAAATCCCTATCCCGTTTGTTCTTGAAAGATTCAAGTAAATATCGCCATCCCTTAATGTAATTATAACAATTTTAGGCTACTCAATTTGGTATTTGGTAGTTTTAAGAACTATACTCAAAAATGTAGTACAAGATGAACTCATGCTATTTTCAACTCCGACCTCTGTTAGTTGTTATGACGTAAGCCCTTTGTTCTCCAGAATGATCCAAAGAATTCTCGTAAAAGTGCGTCGTCTATCCATCTACCACAAAGTGGTGATTAATTTATTGTTAATTGATCTAAATTTTGTTTCCATTCATTAGGAAAAATTTCAAAAAATATGTACTTGAATAAATCTATCGACTTCCTAACCTAAATCTATGACGGTAGTCGAATTTTGAAATTTATTTCAAGGGATTCTTTCAAATTGATTTCTTTATAGGAGAATTTGAAATGGAATGGAAAGGGAATCACTGGTAAGTTGCACTGTCATTAAAGCAATCATATCAAGATAGTTGATGTGCCACAAAAAAGGTTAAAATAATACCAAATTGAACCTTTCGTTCAACATTGACACGATTCAATCTCGGAAGTTCATTTTATTTTATTGGCTCTGCTCGTGGAAGCCTCTGCTCTGATAAGGTTTAACCATTCAAAACTATATCCCCCTTATTCCCTATTTCCAGTTTCAGGTATAGCTTGTCTCAATTTATATCGTCTTGAAACTTATCTCGTAAAAGGATTTATTTTTAAATCTGCATTGTTAGTAGATAAACACGTTGTAAATGCCTACCTCACTGACATAACAAAGGGGACCTCTCGATATTTTATGACAGGGCATCAGAGGCGGACTAAGGTAAAAATATTAATATAGCAATTTCTTTTCAAGGCATCCGTTTTATTTTAAATAAATTACGAGTTTTAAACTAAATTATACCATATACAAATTACTCGTATTATACTTACAACAACAAGGATTTTTAACGACTGATACTAATTAGTAATTATTAATTTGAATTGTTATAGCACTGGGTGACGCATACCGAACCCAACCCTTAGTGGAGAGGTAGGCATTTACAACGTGTTTATCTACTAACAATGCAGATTTGAAAATAAATCCTTTTGAGGTCAATTTCAAGACGATAAACTTTGAGACAAACCATACTTGCACACGCATTTTCCAGTTCCTCTTATCTTTTTACTGAAGTTAAGTATCAAAATATAGTCACATCACTATTTGCAGGCGTCTTGTGCGGGAAATATGAAATTTAAGAGTCATAAAAAAGTGTTATAGCGGTAGATGGAAGTTTGTCTTTTAGATTCTTGGCCTTGGTGTTCTCGCCACATTACTGTCATTTCTCAATTGAAAGGACTTAGACTCTATATTTTTGCTACATTTACCATTTCTTGAATATCCTAATAATTATTAAATGAATTAAGTGTTGCTGGTACGACACAGAAAAGCCAGTGTTGGTTTGTACAAGAGAGAAACAGGAAAATTAGATAATTGAGGGGAAACACACGGGAACAACTTGAAAATAGGACCGAAGCGGGCACAGTATCGTATCAGATAGAAGAAGTGATGAAGTAGACGTATTAGAGATATAGGAAACGCGCATGACAAATAGAGAACTATTATCTAGAAGCGGGGAGAAGAATTTAGAAGATATGGGGTAGAATTCTTGATTAGCACTCAAATGAAGGTGAAAGTGAAGATAATGGTTATTTCACAGACTATTCTGGTTTGAAATAAAAGATACAAAACTTGCTGGGCCTTGAGCACCTTCATATACTCCACCTTTTGTGCACCCTTTCGTAAGGGCTCAGCTCATTAACTGTGTGGTTTTCTTCTACAAGCTGATGTGTTCCCCCCAAGGTTCAAAGGAAATTCGAAATTCTTGCGAGATTTTCTGAGTAGAGTGTCCTCAACTTTGCAGCAATAAAACTAATCAAATTCGTTGATGGCTTGAAGATGATTCTTGACTCGAAACGTTTAACGAAACCTTTGTGACATTAAGCTAATGGAAGTTTGCCAGCAGAAAATGGCGGGTCGTCTTTGCATTTAGATTTGAATTTTTAGGCCAAATATAAACGCCATTTTGGAAACGGTTGAAAGACATGTTCCATTTGCACCTTTTGCAAATGCCCATTCGAAATGGATTTTAAAGAAAATTTGAACCGAAAATTTGTTTCATGAATTCCTCCATTTGAAGCCTTTGAAGCTCCGTTAAAGCAAACAATGTATAGGATTTTAAGTTTGAGAATTCAACCACCACCTTTCCATAGATGCCGTTAATTTCGATGGAATAACGTCTCTTCATGATGTTTCGAAAAACATTTTGTTGTATTTCCTCCACAAATTCGAAACTTGGAGAGGTGGAGTTAAAATCGGGATCAAGTTAACTTTATGGTTGGTGGACAAATTTTCATCAACCGATTGCCATATGGATACGACCACCACATAGCCAATCATATTCCTTAACACCGGGATTAAATTAACACTGGACCAATGACTTTTGTTGTGAAATCCACTCATAGTATAGCAGACGATCGAACAATGCTTGAAAACAAGAAGATTTTGAACCCACTTGAACAACGGTGCAACAACTTCAGAAGAAGAGCAATTGTTAGAGCTGGAACAGTCCAGGGAGGTGGGAAACACCAACAGAATTCGACAGGCTGTGAAGACTAGGTATATATTTATACATACAGGGTGGCCCATTGAAAAGGTAACACGCCTGTTTTGGGACACTTAGACCAGTTTCTTAAAAAAACGCTCGGACACGTCGATTTTCTATTTTTGGGGGACAACTTTTGATGTCAAATTTGACTTTATCAGGTCAACTCCCTAGCCCTAGCAACTCCTAACTTAATAATTTAAATAGGGAAAAGGAGTAGAGCGACCCCTCATTTGAAGCGTCTTTTAATTCTCTATTCGACAGTACAAATGAAAATTAGTTTTATTCAATTTTTTTTTCGCCCCGATGAAAAGCACCCTCCAGGTTAACTAAGGTGGGGGTGTTGTTTAGGAAAAATCATGAATCACGTCACGTTTGACCTTTTGAACGGCACAGTTTGATGTCAAATTTGACCTTATCAGGTCAACCCCCTAACCCCAGCAACCCCTAACTCAAGAATTTAAATAGGAAAGGGTGTCGAGCGACCCCTCATTTGAAGCGTCTTTTAATTCTCTATTCGACAGTATGACCGAAATTAGTTTTATTCAATTTTTTCCACCCACATGAAAAGCACCTTCTAGATTAACTAAGGTGAGGGTGTTGTTTAGGAAAAATCCTGAAATGTGCCGTTCAAAAGGTCAAAGGTGGCGTGTTTCAGGATTTTTCCTAAGCAACACCCCCACCTTAGTTAATCTAGAGGGTGCTTTTTATGGGGGCGAAAAAAAAATTGAGTAAATCTAATTTTCATTCATACTATCGAATAGACTAATAGAGAATTAAAAGACGCTTCAAATGAGGGGTCGCTCGACTCCTTTTCCCTATTTAAATTCTTGAGTTAGAGGTTGCTGGGGCTAGGGGGTTGACCTGACAAAGTCAAATTTGACATCAAAAGTTGTCCCCCAAAAATAGAAAATCGACGTGTCCGAGCGTTTTTTTAAGAAACTGCTCTAAGTGTCCCAAAACAAGCGTGTTACCTTTTCAATGGGCCACCCTGTATATTTATGTAAGGAGTTGTACGTTTGCAGAAACGATACTGCAAATGCAAACCTTAGAAAACGGTAGTATTCCAATAACAAGGGGCGAGGGGATCGTTTTCGCTTACGAGATACTGTAAACTGGCCATACTGCTTGGGAAATAGTCCATCATTCCATCAAAGTCTCCTGCATGGAGCATGGTAGCATGGTGATTAGAGAGAAATAAGTTACACGGAATAACCGATTAGGAGCCTTCATTGCTTTTTAAGAGAACATTTTGAAAGTAGTAGCCCCCCCCCCCCCCCCCCCCCAATCGTTGGATCTATCCGAAAACTCGGGTTTACATTGAAAAACCATGACGTTTTCATTTTTTGAAAATAACAATTTAAATAGATTTAAAATGAGAATGAATCAGGCTAGAAAATGAACAACTTTTGGTCCTCGATGACCTCGATAGCAAGTTGTACCTTTAATCTTGAGAAATGGATAGATAGTTCACCTGAAAAGGCGATGTATCAAAATATACACGATTGAACAAAAAAAAATGTGCTGATAATTGTCTACAGTAACGGATATGAGGCAAGCTACACACATGGTTAGCTTCTTTATGATCATATATCACAAACATATGTTCCTATGTATTCCAAGTTGTTCTAATATTAAACTAAGCTAAGGTCAAAACGCAACAGTTCTCATTAAACCCACTTAAAAATAAAAGCAAATTAATTTTACATCGCGAGTAATTATTTAACAGTTTCGAGACAACAAAAGAAAATTCTATTCAGTGTTCTTTACTCTATTCTGGAAAAAAAAGGGATTCGTACAGAAACGATATTTAATATGAACCTACCAGGTTATGAATAAATTATTATGAGGAAAATGTAAGTCGATACGAACGATGGTGTATGTAAATATGAGCCGCCCGCATTGAAACGTGCACTGAAAAAAGTGTCACTTGAAAAATTAATAAGTGTGAGAATTTTCCGTAAAAGAAGGTCGGTTTAATACTCTTCCAAAATAGGATTGTTAAATATTTATATTTGATTTGTCAGGAAATAGAGCTGCAAGTTTGAAAACGAAAAGCATGAAGGGGTGATTTGCTCTTTTATAGCTTGCTTAGTTGTTTGGAAGTAATTGGCTTTCTCCACCTGCCATTCTTGAATAACAAATGTAATTTAATGAGGTTAGAATTTAAATCTCGTCGTTTGTCAAGAATAATATGCTTTCAGTATTACAATGATAAATAGTAATAGAATTACGAAAACATGTACGTGTTAATATTCTCAGGATTAAGTGGTAGAGTAGTAAATTTTTAACAGTGATTTTCGTCGTTTAAATAAGGATGTTACAACACAAACCACCACGGAAACATTTAACATGTTATATGTTCCATATCATTTCATCTATACCAAAGCGAAAGTTTTTCAGGAATTAAGGACGGGTTCCTCCTACAGAGATTTCGTCTGTAAGATTCCTCCTTGATAACATAGTGAAGATGTGAAGCAAATCCATATTTGTATAACACTGAGCTGTCCGCTATATTGGAACGAATTTTATAAATGGTGGACATTAAAAGCTTTACCTTTACGTTTAAATATCTCTTTGTAAAGCACTATAAGTGCCAATAAACTAGGCTCATTGAAGTCTAATTATTATAAGCTTAATCCGATTTCAATTCTATAACTCTATTATGAGATTCCTAATGAAGCATTAAATGAGTAAATTGCCGTTGCTAATACTGTCAAGCCATTCCATCGGCTTCTATATAAGCTTATCGCTTATTTGATTATATTAAATTATTGCGAAAACTACTACTCTTGAAATTGTATCGATATCGATTATATAGCTACGCACCGAAAAGTTATAAATGTTATAATGGAACCTGAAAGTACCATTAATCTTATTGTATCTGGAACATGAATTTAATTACTTCTGAAACTAGTGCTCAGTTTCGAAAAGGTTTACTAACCAAGTGATCAAGCAACATGATTCGTAAAGATTTATTATTATTATTATTATTATTATTATTATTAATTGAATAGACGCTATGTGAAACTGTAGGTAGGACTTTTGAACTGTATCCCTTAACAGTTTATCACCTTTCGACTTTAGACGATCAAAAAATCAAAAGGTTACAAAGATTATGACGAATACAATACAAAGAAGAACACGAAAAAGTAATGGAGGAAATAAAGAAGACAAAACAAGAATTATGAGAACATAGGGACCAAGCATTATTGGACCTCTACCCTAAACTAGTTAAGTTTAGAGTATAATATGATTAACATACAAGGGAAGGACAGAACCTGATCATTAAGGAAGACTAAATAATGGACAGATAACATTTTCAGGAACTGAAGGATGGGAATATGAAGGAAATGGAATAAACAAATGGAGAGGACGGGATGCGGCATATAGAAAACCAATACAGCAAGATAAATTAATGACTGAAAAATAAGACTGTGAAAGGTTCCAGGAAGAAATGATAAAATACATGAGAGAGAAAAGGTGTAAAAAATTTACACAAAGTGATGAATTATTTATTATTAAGCGCTCCTGGAAAATATCGGAGGGAATTATAGAACGAAGAATAAGAGAACTGTTCGAAGAGGGCATAGAAGATAATCAATGTTTTAGGGTTTAGGAAAGGAAGTACACAAGACCTAATATTTAGAATAAGATAAACCAGCAAAAAGTTGATAATCAAGAAGAAAGAAATATATACATGTTTCGTAGACCTTAAAAAGGTTTTTGATATGGAAAACTCTAGAAAGGAGACAAGTAGATCAGACAACAATAGAAACAGTTAAAGCGTAATACACGAACAACATAAACATAGTTAAGAACATTTAAAAAATTTGAAACTAAAGCGATTAAACGATTCATTGAAACAATGTTGAAAACGTGGACATAATTATAAATGAAAAAATAAGAAAGATGGTAGGCATAAATGAATAAAGAATTGAAAGGAAATAACAGATTGTATCATGTAACCAAAATGGAATAAGGAAGAAAAAAAATTATCGAGCAATGCCATCGTGAAGAAGAACAAAAGGGGGGCCAGGAAAGAAAATGGCTAAGTGACTTAGGGTAAATGTGAGGTTTAAGACAAGGAGTGAAAAAATGGCAACAATAACAAAAAGAAAAAAGAAATTTTGTGAACTCTGTAAACGTCTACTTTACATTGCATTACTAAATAATGCAACTTTACAGCTATACAAAAGAGAAGAGAGGGCGCTTTATGCTGAATTAGATAGGGATATATGGGAAAACACTATAAAATACCATCTAAGAAGTTATGGAAGCGAGAGATAGTGATAGACGGGAACATAAGGGAAATGAGCAAAAAGGGCTTGAGCAAGGATTAGACAGAGTTGAGACTCTAGAGAGCGAAAACTATACAGCTAAAACAACGGCAAATCGTAATGAAGGCAAAGAAGATGGCGGAGAAAAAGCGCGTGGAATGGACGTGATTCCATCAGAATTGATTACTTTGGCCGCTGGAATTGCTCTAACAAACATTTCAGAAAATCGTGCAAGAACAAGAGCATAGTCAATGTTGGAAGAATGCGACGTCCGTAGTCTCACAGAAAGAAAGATGATTTTTCCGATCCATTACATCGCTTAATCATGTAGGGAAGTATTATTATTAATTATTAGCATTGCGGCTTTAAAAAATGCACAAGCACCGAGGAAGATCTGACATATTGGAGACGGTAGAAATGGCGTTAGCAAGAAATTGGGAACGAAGTAAACGGCTCTACACGTACCACTGGACGTGTGTTCAACTCGATGCTGGCTAATCATTATGGGCGTAATGAAGAAAAAGAGATCCGCAAGAAAGTCAACTGCCTGAGTGGGGTGGAGGTGGAGATGACACTCAAACTGGCAATTTCCTGTGATGAGAAGGGTACTAATTACATATTCAGACGATGCCAACAGTAAATTAAAATGAATAATTCAAAGAGTGACTTAGATAATAGGGGGATGAATGGAAAATAGCCAAAAACTGACTGAAGATCTCCCTCTGAATACTTGAAAGTAAGTAACTCAAATAATGAGGATCATAGACAAAGCAGCACCGAATACTGTTGAAGAACAACAGAGGTTCAAGAGATAGTAGGCGAATTTTTCTGGCAGCAGCGTCTCACAACACAATAGTACTATACAGGGTTGTCCACTTGCCCTTCGTTCTTCGATAGTACCTTTAATATTAAATTTAGGACGAAAGGTCAAGAGATGTTCCTTGTTTATAACCTAAAAATATTTTCATGGCCGTACTGCTCTTGGTTTCGTTTGTACAGGACCGTACTCGATTATTTTAAATGGAACACCCTATAGATTTTTATATTTTTGAAATCCATATTCGATTCTAGACTAAGTTAAAGTTTGTTTTTTAAAAATTCTCGCCTAATAAATCAACAATCAGTAAAAACGAAATTTGTTGCAAAAGGGACGTACTAAATTTTTTCTAACGACCACAGAAGAACTGCCAAAAGTCGACTATTTTAAATAGAACACCCTGTATATTTTTTCATGAATGAACTGCTCTTTAAGTTAGCTTTGATTTTTGTTAAATATGTCCTATATCTAAAGGTTCCTGAGATAATAACCTTAGTTTGAATTACTTTGTTTTCGCCAAATTCTGAAAATAAAATTAAAGGAACCAACAAACAACAACATTTGAGCAGAGCATCATATAAATTGGTGCCTTTTACGGAAGTGATGGTCAGAATTAATCGGAGAGATTTCGAAATACTATTGGTTTTCCTTGAATACTAGTACAAAACCATAGAAATAGATACAGACGACAGACGGATTGATTCTCACATTTTGTTTTATTGGTAAAAGTTTCACTAAAACAAAAATTGCAATTTTATGAACCACGTTAAGGGACAAAGGGTGAAGGTTTTTGACATTACCAAAAATATTCCCCCAAAAAGTGTAAAACTATTAAATTTATTTATTTCCCATTGCGACGACCCAAGAGGTTATTTTCCCACAGAAATTGGTATATAAATAAAGATTTTGAATATTATTCTACCCAACATTTTTATCCCTATGATTAACGTATCTACTAAAATCTCAAAAGTTGCAGTTTTCCAGAATAATTTCCCGCAGAGTAGTTCAAAACCAGGGAAACTAAAAAAAATGTGCCTAAAAGTGGAAATGAGATTGTCAAATATTTATTATTTATGAAAGGTCTGAACTTTTGCCACAAGACGATTTTCAATTTTTTCATCAGCGGTGTAACAATACTGGCCAACACTTTGTATCCGTCACCTACGTTTTCTGGTTTTCCTATCTCACTCCTTTTCATATTATGAATCTCGAAGTGCCTACGGACAATGGCCAAACAATAGCAGCCCTGTATGAACACAAAAAGTGGTTGAATTCACTAAAACTTCAACCCTTGAAAATCGAGCACGTTTTCAACCACATCCCACTCTCCAGACGACGCGCATCGATCATAGGTTAATCAGCAATAAATCCTACCAACCAAAACGTTTCCCTCTTAAAATACTTTCAAACGTAATAAAGCAATTTTTATTAATGTATCACAACTGACTATAATACGCAAAAAGCGATAAAGTAAAAACTGTGGCGACGTGATAGGAATTTTAACTCTTCCTGAAGTTCCTGAAACCTGAAACCGTAGTAACTCGGCACCATTTTCTAAAGTTCCTATATGTACAGTTATTTCAGTATGATAGCGTCCACTTCCTTTAATCGATAAAATGCAAGGGGGATCGTAAATACGACTCCCTCGAGTTTTACGTTATCTAAAGGAATTGCGGCGGTAACGAATGAAAATTATTGTAAACGAGTTTCCTTTATAATATTATATTTAATCTACATTGAGAATTCAATAACAATCCATTGTTAGTTCAGAACAGCGTGAAAATTTTCGTTCGACGGAAAATTCTTTTTCAGTCAGTTTTTTATGTTACATTTATTTAAATTAAGCCTAGGCTCTTGTACGGTACAAAAATAATGCGTGTAGAAGGTTTTTTTGCAAGTTTGCCGCTTTCGTTGACGAGTTGCATAAAATTTATGTAGAATTGCATTATCGATTACAATTACATTATTTCTTCATGTTTTAGGCATATTGATTAATTGCAGTTTTTTACAAGGAATGAAAGGTTAATGAATTTGTAAACGGCGTTTTAATTTCGAAATTTAAACCAAACGATAGAAAAATCGATAAAAATTGCGCGAATTGAATGGAAATGAAAAACAATTAGCCAAACGATCCAGAGATAACGTAGCAAAATTAGGCGAAATTCGGAAATGAAAAATAAAAATTAGAGATGCTTCTTTAACTCCCTAAGAGTTCCAGGGATTTTCGGGCTCACAACTTTCATCATAATACATAAGGTGGTGCGGACACTTCAAGTCGCATAACTTCTCATCGAAATGGCCTACAAACGTCAGCGTAAACAAAATTTACAATGTAAATAATATATGAAATAAGTTGAACATGAGGAAAAGTAATCTGGCATTGATTCATTGCTCGGGAGCCGCCCAATGCCATTAGTTCTCCCCAGGAAGATTCTTATTCAGCAGAATGTCGCTATGATATAAAGTAGATGATGGACATCTTCTCCATGTGGTCAAAACCGGCTGCTCATTACCAAGTGTGTTCTTCGTACGTTTCGTTTATGGGTTGTCATTACAAATCTAATACAAAAATATCCGTCGACAGATACGGATAAACCACCACCAAAAAACGGTGGGCAGGAGCGAAGACCATCTCGATCACTACAATGACTATACAGGGTGTCTCACGGTGACCGTCGGTTAGAAGTATATCAAGAACTGTAAAAGCTAGAAATTTGAAATTTTGTACATGCGGCATGCCGTGTTTAATCTATTAAATAAAAATATTTTCCAAATGGTAGCACTTCCGGAAATACCGGAAGTGAGCATCAACATCTTTATTTTAAATACAAACCAGGCAATTTTTTTTCACATTCTGATGTGTCATAAAATGTTTAGTAAGTACTTATGCTTAAAATAATCGGCGTATCAATTTTGATTGTTGGGAAAAAAAAATTTGTTCACTGAAAAATGTCAAAATCTTGTTTAGTAAATAAAATTGAAAGTCGAAAGGGGGAAAAGTTAGGGAAATGGGATTTTAGGTTCTCAATGTCAAAAGATTGAGACACAATTGTCTGTAATGAATAATAAAAAATTGCACGCAGTTGTATTTGACGTTATTTCCAGACATAAGAAAAACTTTTTCTCTTTTTTCAAATGGAATGCCTATTTAATTATCAGTCCATTCGATGCAGAAATAAATTTCTTTTACATTGATATACCATGTTCCTATACCTAAAATCCATGATTACAGAGTTATTTACATTTTTCTATTTAAATTTATAATAAATAATAATACTTTACAAAACATGGTTGGCTTTAAAAATTTTCAAAAAATTTTTATTCAATTGTTTCTTATGATGACAGTTGTCAGTTAGCTATCAGTTTGAAAGTTTACGCTACATTTACGTTTGTTATCAGTGCTATCTGTTTGAATTTTCATTTTCAACTACAATAAAAAAAATCATGGCCTACTAGAATGCAAACAAAAACCATTTCCATACAAATTTTAGAGAAAAATCTTAAAAACTTGTTAATCATTGATTTTAGACATATCTATTACTCATAGTTTTTGATAGAAAATGAAAAGTTATTCAACATAGAATAAAAACATACAGGATGTTCCATTTAAGTTAAGTGTGAAGCATCCTGTATAATTGAAAATAGTTTTAAAAAATAGTGGTTATCAATTTACATACGTCACCAAAAAATGAAGCTGATATCTTGTACCCTTTAGGCACAAGAGACCGAGAGAATTGTCGTGAATCACCCTGTATAGAGGACGAGTGGGGAGGAATGCACCGAATTTCAAGAATGTATTGTAAACATAATCCACTTCGCTTACAAAGAGCGGCCGTTGCTCTTCTGATTGATTCATGCTTTTCTTTACTATAGACTGCAGTATTTCTGATCCGTCGAATTAATGCATTCCGAGTGACGTTGTAAACCTCATTTTTGAACCATCCCCATAAACAATAGTCCAATGGGGTGAAGTCTTGGGAGGCCCTATCCACGTCTGGAAATGTATCATTCAAATGGTGCCTTGCTTGACGAGCGAAATGCGCGGGAGCGCCATCATGTTGATAACAGTCTGGACTGTTGCGTGGGGATTTGTATCGATTTGGAAATCATGGCCGATATTCTTCAAGAGCTGTATTACCATTACAAAATCCATAAACAAACACCATATTTGCATATTCAAGCTATGAATAAAATATCTGGCTTTTTCTAGCACTAACAAATGACACTAATTATTTACTTACTTGCCTTAATTACTCCAAAACAAAAGACAATTGCATAGCAACAATTGAGTTTTTTTTTACTTATTTTTACATGCACAATACACATTCCTGAAGTTTGGCCCATGGCTCCCCATGCACCCTATATATACAAGTCCTTTACTCGCAGCTTCGCCTGCGGTCTTGCAGTTTTCACTATAAGAAAACTTTTCGCCTATCTTGTGGCCAAACCATTCACCGAGACAAGTTGATACATATGTTATGAAAAATGTTCAGCTCGTCGAAATAGGCCCTATTTATATATCCTCGTCGATGTTTTAACATGCAACCTTTGACCTCTTGAAAACCAGAAGTGACCTTGATCGGGCCAATGGTCATAAACCGCCGCAGTGTCACGTGCAAAATTTTCGGGTCTCCAGACTCTTAACGGTTTTCGAGTCTATTCGCGTAATTGAAAAGTAACTGACGGAGGACGGACGGGCAGACGGCCAAAAATCTTACTTTGAGCCAAGGGTACATAATCCGCAAAAAACCGATTTGTAACATTCAGGCAAGGCATCCTCAAATATATAACCATGAGTTGATTAATGTTAGTTAGTTAGTTCGTTCGTCTCCACGATAACTCGACTTCTAGACTACCTAGGAGATCGAGGTAAAACATTCCTAATTTTCAAACTTAATTTAAGTTCGAAGATGGAAAAAATCTGACGACCTTTGATCTCCGACGACATTACCGTAAAGAATAATACACCTAACCTAACCAAATTTTAAGGTGGCAACATTGTTAAGTTGGTATTTGTTAGATGATAATCATTCTAGACAACCCTCTTTGTCTAATTTTTTGCGGTTACAAAAAAGATTCATTGTGGAAAAGTTAACCACATTTTCGTTCTAATCAACTGAATTGAAAAATGATTACAACGAAACTGGAGGAAAAGATGAACCACTTTATAACTTTCACCTTTATAATTCTCGACGTTCTGTATAAATACAATCTTTGGATCTAAACCAATTGAATGTACTGAACTTTTCTTATATTGCATGTTGTCTGCTTCTTACTTTTGCATTTTTCTAAATTTCCATTATATGAATTAAAAAAATTAGGCGATGCCAAAAACATGCAAAATGTATATTATATTGCTTGTTAGGTTAGGTAATAGGGAAATATGGTTCATTTTGTTAATAAACAAATAACAAAGATCAAGAACCATTGTAGATCGTTGACTTTAGTAATGTCTCTTGGATACTGTGACTTAGGCAACCAACATATCACACAGGAGATGATAGACGATGTTTAATGAATATTTATAGATAAAGAATAGAATTCGTGAATATGCTAAAACTAATCGTTTCGCTTTGTTATTTTATAAATATTATAAATACACGTTAAACATTGTCTACCATCTACTATGAGATATGTTGGTTGCCTAAGTCACAGTATCCAAGGGACAATAACTAAAGTCGATAACTGTACAATGATAAAATGAAGGTGATTAATTGCCAATCTGTCTCATTACAAATTTTCTCAAAAACCTGTTGAGGAATGTCCCTTACAGTTTTTATTCGTTTCACAGATCGTATTGATTTTCGAAATAAATATGGATATGGAACAGTAGGAAAACGTAGAAGCGACGACAGATGTAAAAAGTTCGGAATCGAAAAAAGTTATAAAATATATGGATTCCGTTGTCAAATATCTCCGTTGTCTGCAAAGCGATTTTTTTCAAATTTGATAAGAACAAAGAATTGACTCATTAATGCTAATTTTTTGTTACTTCAAATTTTGGTGGAATTGCCAAACGCCCTGTACATTTTTTTATTTTGGAATGCCCAATAAGAAAGTACCTCCAAAAATACCAACAACGACGTACCAGTATTTGTTTTAATAGAACACTTTAAAGATTTCCAATTGTGCGTTAATTAACTGTGGTTCTATGTACCATCATAGACAAAAGTAATGTTCCTCGAATACTGACACATAGGCAACCAATATATCACATAATAGATGATAGGCGATGTTTAACCGTTGATTGAATTATAAATAAGAAATGGACTTGGCGGATACGCCTGCCTAATTGTGCTTTTATTCACACATTTTCTGCTTTTTGATTTCAAACATATGTTAAGTAATCGTTCTCCAGTTAAAAGAACTCACGTCTTCTCAAAACTAATGCCTTTTTTGAAAACAGTACGACATTCTGTATTATTTATGCTCAAGAACGTTGGCCAGTTGCTTTGTCTAATACTCGGAAAAGGGAGTGGAAGGGTCAGAACTACCGTTGTGATACTCGGGCAAAAAAGTACTGTGTGGATATCTATTTACTCTAAAATTTCAAAATTCATGATCAGTCCGAATGCACAATACTAGTTCGTATTTTCCATCTTGCGATTTGATATTTGAACGTCTGGTGACAGTAATATAACTAATAAAGATATATCAAATATTAACCCCCAACATTTTTCCGGAATACTAGAAAAACTAGTAAGTCGAAGGTGTTGTAAAGAAAGGCACAATTCAAATGCTTTGTAATGCCGTATTTCATTTCAATAAAAGTTGAAATTGCGGGGGAAGGGGGTTCTATTTATCCCTCTAACGCGAACACAAAATTTCTCCGACACCAAGGAAGCACAATAATGTACAAAGAAGCAAAGTTAGGCACAATATCAAATATCCCATTTTGGGTACCAAACATTGAAATTTGAGGCCGCGAGGCGTTTCATTAGCCTTCCACGCCCATATTTTTTTGAAAGACTAGAAAAGCTAGTAAGGCGTCATTTTGAATGCAAAGGAAAGGCACAAATCGTTGATTATGCCGAAACGTAACAAATTTGTAGGGAATGCAAGAGAACGGAACATAAGCACATCATAACACGTAAAGGCACATTTCTTTATACGATAATGAAAATGAATCACGACTATCATTAATTTTTTAATAGGTATCGGAAGTTGAGGAGACTTAATTTATTTACGGTTACGTAATAGATAAAAACAATTTTCTGCCACTTGTTAGCTTGAATTTGTCGACTAATGTCGGCACTAAAGTATATAAGCGCAAAAGTAGGTACGTACACATAACGCAAATTTCGGTTGTTTGCGTGTAACACATTGTATCAGAAATAACATTTTTTTGGCGACATTTCAAAAACGAATTGCATTTCTCACCGGCAATAGCAACCATTTTTGTACCTACAACATTAGGATTTTTATAGGAAATTAACAAGAAATGATGTATTAATAGAAACTGACAACATATGTCTACCGACGCATACATCTGTTTCTTATTCCCGTTTCCGGTCTTTTGTACGAGAAAGAATTAAATTACTTATCGATCCCAGGAAATTAATTATTATGTGGTACAAGGTGAGCCAGGCCGTTCCATCCCCGCTTCAAAGTAGACATTTAAGAGAAATAGAAAGCCTTTTCTCCTTACAATGATTGCCAATGAGATAAAATACGTTTGACGCATAACGATGAATGAACCTGCGACGTCGGACGTTGCTTGACGTCAGACGTCGCAGCCTATTTATTTTGTATAGTTCGAGATCACCAGAAAAAAAATTTTCACCTTGAACTTACGAAGCGTAGAAAAAAGGTTCTTGTATTTAACGGATGCGGATTCGAAATTTATTTACGCATTTCTTTCTGTTTAGTATGATAAGACAAAACATTCGTACACGTTGCCGACAAAAAATCTTAATGGAGGGCGAACATTTATTAAAAATAATCTACCTAAATAGATTCGTTTCGCTTTAAATTGTGGAGTTTATGAGTGGGGTGGCCCATGGTTGTAACAGGGGCTTGTGATATTCAACGTCAATTACATGTCTATAAATTATGAAAGATGGCAAAACATCAATTTAGTTTGTGAATTATTGAAATGTGCTTTCAAGTACTTGTAGAGATAGTCTGAAAATAACGTCTTAAGTGTCTCGTGAGAGAAGCTTATCGTTATGGAATGTTATAGAAAAATTCTTGAAAGTCATCGGGACATTTTTGTCTCTCTTCCATCAAAACTAAACGATCTTATCTTACAAAAATGACACTTTTTACCATAATTACAGCTCTTGTGACATGTCAAACAGACCGTTTGCAATGAAAGAAGAATTAGAACTTCTTCCTCCCCTACGGCTCTACATATTAAAATGTCTCCCTTTTTTGTTAACCTTTATTATTCAGCGCTAGTTCTAAGGATAACTTTACAGTTTTTGCTCTCAAAGATACAACAATTTGTCGAAGAAAGTACTCTTTCACAAGGCTAACGATCCATGCACACATCGGCCATCAATGGCAAAATTCAATAACTTGCGCTACCAATATGTTACACATCCCCCATATTCTACTGATTTGGAGCGATCCGACTATTATTTCTTACAAACTCACAGAAATGGGTCGATGGTAAGAGATTTAAAGCGAAGGTCATAGACAAAACAAAGGTATATTTTGCGGATTGTAGGGAATTGTATTATTTGTAAATCATCAAAAAAATGCGGAATGGTTGTATAAAATGCCAAACTAAATTATGATGAGAAATCAAACGAGAGAAAAAAGTTGCGTTTTCATGCCTAGGTTGACTAATTATTAATCGCCCCTCGTACATTTCGTAAAATCAGTTATACCGAATTGAAAAAAAGATTATAAAACAATGTTTACTTATTTGTGTATGATACAACCAACAGATGCCGTATAGCGCGCTAAATCTTATTTGTGACAAGTGACACCCTGTAGACATCATCTAAATATCACAAGCGAGTATGGGTGAGAGATGTACCAACATGGACAACTGGATACTGTGACTTAGGCAACCAACATGCCACATAACAGATGGTATACGATGTTTAACGAAGATTTATAAACAACGAAGGGAAATTCCCTTCCGTATTTATAAACCTTCGTTAAACATCCTTCATCATCTGCTATGTGACACGTTGGTTGCTTCACAGTATTTGAGAAATTTCTTCATTACCGTAAAAACAACGCAATGCCATTTTATTGTTATTAAAAAAACTGCAGCACAGAAAAGGCATTACGAGATGATGGATGCGTTGTTTTGATGCCTAAATTCTAAAAATTTGATCTGTTTTTAGAATTTTACGTCCCGAAATTATGAGCTTCTTGCCTTGATCATTGCGCAGTGAAATTTAGCAATTACAAATTATTTTTGAAAAAATCGTAAATTAAGGTACAGAAGATAATGCCTAGGAAGAATAATTTCCGCAGAAAGGTTCAAGGTCCAAGTTCAATTTTGTTTTGGATCTACATTAGAAAAAAGAAGAAATCTAAACCGATAAGTGGATTAGAAGGTGTTGGTACCTAGTTTTCTTCTGTACACGTTTTCCAGTCTAATTAATTTTCTCCAATGCCTAATTTCTGCATCGCGATCAATTTTCGACGTGTATGGATGAAAATTACTTTCCAGTGTCGACATAGGATCGTCATATCAGTTATGTTTTCTGGCTATTTTACAAAGGATGACGATCGATGCCTTTTTTACCTGAAGTTCATACAGATGCAAAACATTGACAGTGTCAGCGTGAGATGGTCCCAGTTAAAACACAGGAATAGTACAAGTCCAAGATGAGCATGTTCGAATTTAAATTGGACGTGGCTAGCTACATGTAATTCCGATTCGGTTGTGCACGAATAATCCTGATCAAACCATTAACTTGAAGACTTGCCAGAAAATGTTTTGCTTTTCAATCGAATGAATAATTTATCGTTCTTAAATTTTCTAAATTGCAAGACTACTTATGATACGAGCCACGAGGACGAAGTTAAAAGTTGATTCGAAATCCAAAACCGGAACCTGAACAAATAAAGGTCATCGGTGGATCTAGTATAGACACCTCTTCAACTATAAGCTAAATGGGAAAGTTGCATACGTTTTTCTTTAAAGCATTGTTCTCTTAGGAAAGAAGAGTACATCGACCAAAATATTGTTCATCATTAGCTGTAACTTTCGAACAGTACTCAAATTCCACGTGGAAGAACAAGTCATCCAACGTCTTCATAAGAAATGAAGGGTTTCTCAGTGAATCCGTGTGCGATCGACCAAAGGGTCAAGGAAAACCTCTCGTTTCATATTTTCCTGATTTCTCGTGCAATGCTCGGCTCAAACATATCATTTGTTCAATGTTAAAATGTGTCTTCTTTTACTTTTACATTTGTCGCATAGCAAGCAAAAAAGGATGACTTTCCCAAGGTTTTTGAACGATCGAAAATGACAGACTGAACACAATTTAAAGTTTCTCCAAATTACAGTTATTTTTTTCCGTCAGTCAATGCCCGCCAACTCTTTGTCTTTCATATTAAAATCGACATCTTTAACACGATGAAACTATGCTATGTACGTTTTATAGGAAAAAGCGCTGCCATCAAACATTTGCTTTTCTTCCACACAACGACCACAACTTTGCTTAAATGTCGAGATTTTCGATGCGATAAGGAACTATTTTATTAATACGAACTGAAAAGAACCGTTAGTAGTGTAATTGTTAGAGCGCTAGATTAGGATGCCTCGGTGGACCGGGTTCGATTCCCGGTCCCGCCAGAATAACTTCTGACACTTTTTCTCCTCGGGGTTGATTCTGCCTAAATAAAATGAGCGTCTCCCCTCTGGGGTATTAAAACCGTAACCGTTTGGTTCAGACACTAAAGGTATCGACGGTTTTATCTATAAATGCTCACTGCTAGAGGTATTGAGCTTTCCAATTTACTTTTTTGTTTTGTGTAAACGGTCATTAAACTGACGCTGTTCTGTATTAGACGACATTCATCAAGTATATGAGTCTCCACAAAAAGTTGGCAAAGGCAATAAAAGAAAGCGACAAAGTAATCTTCCATAGGATAAATAGAAATTATGATTGATGCCCCTAAAGCCTGTACAAAAAGCAATACCAATACGAAATATTGATTTTCATTAATAGCGGTTTAGTGTTTACTGCTCTCATATTGTGTAACTGTTTCAAAGTAATAAATTCCGTTCAAAAGCATTCACAAATAAAATAGTAAATATAGCTCCTGCAGTAAGAAAACACCACCTAAGGCAATACCAAATAATGAAGTTCGGAAATTAGTAGCCAGAGGTGCAGAATTTAAAAAAAATATACGCAAGGGAATGAACAGTAAAACAATTCCGTTTCGTTTCAAAATATTTTTGTAATAAAACTAGGACAACCTTTGTATAAATTAATCTTGGTACGCTACTGAACGAATTATTACTTCGTCCCGTTGCTCGAACGTGTAGGAACAGCTAAATATGTAAAGAATGATTAATCTAAAATAAGGGTGGTATAAATGGAAATGTTTAGATTAAGCAGATCGCTATTGGCAATTTAAACGAGAGAATATGGGACCGGGACGTGACGAAAAATTACAGTGAATAAAAAAATTAATCCAATTATAATTAGTCCTCTTCAAAGCACATCCCCTTATCTCGCCACAGACTTACTGTACCGTTTTGCCCCGCTTGGAATCGTTTCTGCAAGCCTTTTCCTGAAACCCTCGCCACCCTTTTATTAATGCAGTAATATAGGCAAAACGCTTCCCTTCTGTTACAGCTTAAAAAGACTCTGAAGGCATTGGATGCTAAATCCGAATAGAACCATGCCCAAAACTAGCAACCAGAAGTGACGTTTGACACGATGGATCGTCGTGACGAAGAACTTCTTCCTTTCCTTCTTCTTTCCTTTCCCTCCTAATTTGTTGATTTTGTTAAGCCCAACATTATAAAAATAAATCACAATCACCTCCATTACTTTCTATAATAGTTTTGGATCTAATAAGAATAATTCAAAATGGCCAAGAACACCTTTTACTTACTCTTTGGTAGTCATAATCTAAACAAATTAAAATTTAGAACTATAGCAACAATGAAATAAAACCACACAACCCCCCCCTTTGAGATCTTTCGGATTCCTTCAAGATGGACTATAGCAACACATATGCTACAAATGAGGAAAATTACTTTTGATGCTACAGATTTAATGAGACATTTTCGCCTTTTTTCTTAAAAGCTCCAATATTCGCCACTAAAATGGCGAAGGGATTGTAGGTAGCCTTGTGTATTTTCAACCAACTTCAAAAAGTTGGTTACTAAATTCGTCCGGATGTCTGTGTGTCTGTGTGTCTGTGCGTTGGTCGATGTTAAAGGGTTTAGAAAGCTGGATGTGATGTCATCTTATAGGAAATTCTTCACTGATTCCAAATCGCTGGTAAATTTTTTGATCGGATCACCCGTTCGCAGTCGGGATGCCATTAAAGTCAAAATATACACCCTTTAATATCTCGAGAACGACACGTCCAATTACAAAAAGAAAAAAATACGTTTCCTTTATCAAACATCACCCTCACCCCTCCTGTGGGGTGGAGCGGGGGTGAGCTTTCAAAACTTAAATGGGAACACCTATTTTTTATTACTTTTGGATTCTCCATAAAAAACGATACTCAAATTGCAAATTTCACCCCCAACTGCAACCCCTTTTTTGGGGGTGGAAAGGGGGAAAATTGCACGTCCGCAGAACAATCTTTTTTTACTTTTTTACTTTTTTTTCCTCTAACATTTTTTCGTGATTTACAAATTGTCCGTCACCCTCTCCACTCCCATCTCCCTTAAGGGTGGAAAGAAAAACAATGACTCATTTGTGCAGAATTGTGCATAATTAGTTACAGATTTGAAGTTGGTTGAAATTAAAACTCTATAAGAATTTGCGTCTTTTGATACTTGTTCTGTTTATGCATGTTACCGTCGACATTGTTAACACAGTTATCTTTATTCAGTGATGTTTTAGTGAGACAAAGTAATTAAAAATGCCGCCCTTCTTAAATTTAGACCATATCATAAATGAAAAGATCAAATCCACGTTTTTATTTGCGCAAAATGGAAAGACGAGAGGGATGTGAAAATGGCCATAAACTACGCAGACTTCCGTGCAGTTGTCCAAATAAAAAGATGGTCCAAAATTAAGGGAAAAAACATTATAGACACATTTCTTTCCTTATACGGTACGGGCGATGCAATTTCCATGATTAAGTGTGTAAATCACTATCAAATCAAAAGAAAATAATCACGCTGGGCATTATGTTGAAGGTGACTATGGTCAATAACATACATTAGAACGCTTGCACATCCAAGAACTATGGGGAAACTCCAAAAATCCGTATATGTAAATAATAAATCGGGAATATACGGAATCAACTGCAAAGGCTGTAACCACGTATATATTGGACAAACAAAAATATCATTCAAAATTCGTTTTAAAGGGTACTCACCAGACCATACAGACCATATCCGTTGATCTGGTTGGTTCGAGTTGCCTCTAAGCACAAATTTCTAAACAGTAAAAAAATGTTCAACAATAACCTCTTCGATTTGTTGATTTTCTTTACTGCACGATTTTTCTGTTCGACGAAAAAATGTCCCATATAATTAATAAAAATATTTTCGAGGATAATTTTGTTCGTGGGTTTCCTTCTTCAAAAGCTTCGTCTGCAGTTTTGGGGTTACAGCGTATAGTTAACAATTTTCTGGGATCCTGAGGGAATTCAGTTCATAGACTACTTACAAAGAAAAAAAGTGTTACATGAAATTCTTTTTCATCAGAACAATAAATTCTCCGCTTCAATAAAAATTCGGTAGCAATCAACGTGATTTATGATGTCTGGTTTGAACTAATGAAATTCTACTCGCCAAACTTTCTTCCGAGTTACTTTTATTTGTTGCAGCAGAGGCCCTCCGAGGAACAAAACTGAAAGATTATGCTGTTATGGATGATGTCACAAATTTCTTTGGCGACCGGAATAGCGAACTAAAAAAAAGCCTATTCTAGATATGGAGCACAGGTGGGAGAAGTGCCTTTCAGTTGATGATTATTAGGTTGAATGTAATGTTAGGAACAATAAATACGATTCATCCTCGGAAATTGATAATGACATTTAACGAATTTTTCAAAAAATTTGATTCTACTTCTCGAAAATGTGTAAAGTGGAAATACATATTCACCTAACGTTGAATAGCCTAGGACCTTGGTGATTTCAAGGATTTCAAGGATTAAAGAGTGTATAACCTCTGCTGTGATAATAATAATAATAATAAGATTCCTAAATTTCCAAAATAAATTTATGGTTAGATGTTATCCCCCATAAATTTAATTATTGTACCACTATGTAAGTGTGAATGAATAAATAATAATAACAATAATACTGCACATCACTCAGAACCACGTCACTCACTTTCAACTAATACCATTCAAACACAACATGAAACACAGCGCTCAATCCTCCCTTCACAAATTGAAACTCTGTTGCATATACGCAACATAGCATTACAGAAAGTCCGTTACCAACACATAACACATCAACAACCACACATGTGACACCTCTAACTCGTTCACATACACCCAAACCCAAACCCAAACACACAATACACTCACAATTAGCACAAAACACATTACCCACTCGAGTGCAACCTATCCGCCGAGTTAAACAAACATTTACACAATAGACATACATAATACTATGTATTTCAAAACACATATGTTTTTACAGCTACTTAAAATTTATTTTATATAGGTATATGTATTACTAGAACTAATCGTTACTTCATTCCGATCCAGTGTTAGTCTGAGTATGGATAAGAACCAAAGTACTAGGGCTACTGATCACGGCTGTTGATGCCCTCAAACAGAGGCGTAGCCTGGGGGATACCGGGATGTACCCCCCCCCCCCGAAATTTTTGTAAGGACGAAAAAATGTGTCTGTTTTTAACTACCTACGTACAAACTTTTAATGATCGAGCTGTGTCTGGTTATTGTTGGAATGCGTTTCAATTGCGTTATTTATTAAACACCATCCCCCCACGAAAATAAGTTCTTGCTACGCCACTGCCCTCAACCCTCCTTCGTGGGGCGGAAATAAAATAAATAAAAAATAATAATAATACTAATAATAATACTAATAATAATACTAATAATAATAACAAAGTCAATTAGGGCATTTTTCCGATAAAGTAAAAGACAAGGTAATAAAACTGAAAGGAGAGATGGAGGACGAAAAAAGCGGCGATTTTGGTGGCATTGGAAAACTGCAATAAAACGCAAATACTAGTAATAAATACGAACAGTTTTCCGGCCGTTAATTTTCACGTTTCCGCCATAAATCAAACGCAGATGTGCAAAATTAAAAATTTTCGTTATCGAGAAGCGTGCGCTCTCCTTTTGCACGTGGTGTAAAATAGACATTCTCGTATTCCAAAAATAGAAAATGCTAGAATTTTGTTTTGGCGCCACGTGAACGCTTCCAAAGTCGTTTGTTTCGAAAAATGTATAAAATTAACTCTCAAGTTTGCAATACGATCTTTACTTACCGACAGCTTTATTTTTCTGATACAAAATACTAGGTCTCAAACACACGTACTCACCTGAAACAAAACAAAAGTTATGTAAAAAAAAAACAATAACATAAACAAAGTTTTATCAATAAAATACGTATTAGTAACGGTCAAGGTAAAGAAAATAGAAAATGGCGTGACCAGACGTAATTATGCTTTTCTTTTATTTTATTTAAGACGGCGTAGACTGTTTCCGTCCGTTGGCTTCCATTAACTTATTAAATTTTATTTCCGTTTTGTGAATGACATTATCAGTTAAGTGATAAAAATGACTGAGTCTTTTAGGTTGGGCATAAAGCTTGTCAAGACACGAAAAAGCGAAACTTTACGTTACACCCTTGTATATCGCAAATACGAGGACGTCACCGTAATTATCAAAATATTTTCGTTGTGGTTAAAGACGCGCTTTCAAAATTTTGCGGTAAATTATTACGTCACGTACTTCTGCACCGGATATAAACCATCCGCTTCCTTCCAATACGTATAGCATTATCAGCTTGACCTTCGCCCATATATAGAACTGTGTTACCACAATTTTTTCTTCTCCATCATAATTTGTGGGTGGTATTTAGAAATGTCAGGAAAATGTCAGGGGAAAGTAGGTGCATGAAGCGCTTTTCCAGTTTTATGTAGACACAAAAGCGATTCACTATAATTAGATTGTGTTTACTTATCGAATCGATGGTCTCATTTCGTTCAAAATGTCCTAGATCAATCAGAAATCGTTTGATATAAACAGAGATGACGAATGGCATTAGGTAAACACGTCACCTATCGTAAAATGACGGCCCAACAGACGTAGGCAGGCGCGTATTTTTGAAAAAACTGTTCTACAGTCAGGAGCTACTTTGATGATAAGGTTCGAAAATCTAGATTTCCACGCGCATCTACCCAGAAAGAGTGAAACGAGGTAAAAGGTGCTCGAAAGAATTTTTTAAAAAGCGTACCTCTGGATCGAGAAAGTTTTGAAAAAATGCGAACAAGACGGCACTAAATAAAACCCTTTCAATTGAGCACAAGATTGCTGGAAAAGCTTTCCACACAATTCTTTCCAGAGTGATACCCTACGAAGGGCCCTTTTCTTCGTAACGTTAAAAGATTTTTTACTATCTGGGAAAAAATGAAATGAAATGAAATAAGAAGAGGTTTGAGATGATTATGGAGAAAATATCGAATGATCATCGAAAACGTTTTTTGAAGAAATTTTCGAAAAGGCGAACGAGGCAGCACTAGATAAAACCCTTTCAAGGCGAACAAAAATACTTTTTATTGAGTACAAGATTTTTGGGAAAGCTTTCCACACAATTCTTTTTATTGTTTTATACAACGTTCTGCTTTATGAGCGGAAAAGTAGATATCAGGCATTACTTCGCTACACCCTTTCTGAAGAACAAAATGAAGAATGATGCTTTATGAAGAAAGGTCCTTTTCGCAACCGCCAACCTTTCAATAAGAAAAAGTTTGTTACGACGCAAGAAATGGTCTGTTTTTTAGGATCATTCTTCTGGGTCAGTGAAAATTTTGTGGGAAAAGTGCACGAGGTAACATTAGTTAACATCCTTTTTCGAATATAAATAACCTTTTACGGAGCACACAACTTCTGAAAAAATCCGCCCTTTTTGCAACCTTTTGCGATAGTCAAAGAACGAGTATCTGTAAGATTTTCCTTGAACAGCGTTCTGTCTGAAAAATATGCCACCATGGAAAGAAAAAGTGAAACACGTCCCTTTTCTCGGGTAGGAAGTGAAGCCATAGGTATCCTGTCCCTCACTAAGAGGTTTTATGTGGTGGAATCGTTATTAAAGGTGTATCAAATACAGAAGGATGGACTTTGGTTACATTTGTTTCGTAAGAGATTTCAAACAATTGCGTACCTTTTACCTAACAAAAACGGTGATAATAATATTGTCTTTGAGAATCACTGGTGGCTGACAAACAATTATCCGTAGCGTGCCGCCCTAAAAAAATTAAAAATGGTTTTCGAGAGTTCTTCATAAGCATAACAGTAAAGCAGAAATAGAAACAATTCCACTTTGGTAAAGATTTACCAAATTAACCTGGGCTGCAGGTAATAGTCCCACTATAGCTTATACAAGAAACCATTTGATTTTGGTTCAGCCAAGAACAGAACCATGATCTCCTTTGGTTAAGATAAGGACCACGCTTGAAACACCATACCCTCTCCAAATTACTTAACGCATCTTAGGCTAGACAAAAACCTACTTGACCTTGGTCCATATTTAAAACAACAACAATCCTCTTGTAGCTTCAACAAAAACACGTTCGAGCTTGAACCACACTTAAATCAATGAAAACCATATTTTAGGCAACAGCCTCGTTTATTTTAGCAAAAACTAAGCAGTGATCTACTCTAATACACTTCAAGTCACCTTGAATTAGTTTCAAAGCCCATCAACAGGGGACGCGTGCGGTGTGATTTTCAAGTGAGTTATATTTGACCTTGTGTTACTACTGACGAAATAGCAGAATTTCCATTACGTTATGGCAAATTCCGTAACATAGTAGGTTTGCTAATTGAACTCTACCAATAACTTAGCAGAGCAAAATAAATCGACTTAAGTAATACAAATTGTTAAAATTGTCCATTTTTTTAAGGATTTCAGATATCAATACATACTATATTAAAGTATAAGTGGATAAACTGGTCTTATTTGGCGTTATTTTTAAAACTCGAATGACATTCTTTTTGCTTTTTCTTCTGCCATTTATACCGAGTGTCCCAACGGTTTTCGATTTGAATTTGTATAATTATGCTGTTCTACGAGTATAATAATAGTATATTAAAGTATAAGTGGATAAACAGGTCTTTAAAACACGAGCGAGTTTTCAAGCACGACGGCGTAGCCGGAGTGCTGGAAAGAGAGCAAGTGTTTTAAAGACCTGTTTATCCACGAATACTTTACGCTATTTTTTTTATTGGTTCCCTTTGAAATCATAAATACATACCTACTGGTATTAAAATGGAAATAAGAACTAATAATATGAAATGGTTGAATTCGTAATGTGAAATCAGTATACCTTTCGATGTCATGGAAATGAGAAAAACGGAAATTAATTTGCAATCTGTCATCCAAGATTGATTGTTGTCACCAAAATGCTTAAAAATGAATTCTATTTATTTATGTAAGCTTTAAAGCCGGCTCTTGGATTGGAATTGGTGCATATCGCAACTCAGATTTGAGTTTTAAAATATGAATCTTGTGAACTTTGATCAGAACTACAACTTTGGTCGATATGCTCTTGAATATCCTAGGTATTCAAGTGTTCAGGTTTCAGTATTTAAATACTTGAAATTAGTAATAATCTGGAGCCTTGACGATGAACCGGAATGAAACCAAGAATTTACGCTTTACAGGTTGTTAAACCTATCCAATAAAATTACAAATTCTGATTTTGAATATTATTTTTGAGTTTTAAATATAACCATCACTCATTCAATTTTAATATTAAGCCATTATTTAGGTTCTAGTGGAACTCATGTGAGTTTTGGGCAATTCTCAAGAGGTTGGTTATCCCTTATCACTATGAGTTCGGTTTCAAAAAACTTCGAAACTGTTGAACCTTAAGACAGAAAAAAGAGTATGAATAGTAACCTCCCTATAGAAACAAATAAGGTTTTCGAATCTCAGAATATCTTCCAACATTACATAACCTTTAATCCAGATATGAAGGGTTCATAATGTTACAGTCGTCACTAAGACATTAGAAAAGTTTCACATTCAAAGGCACTTTTTTGTGACAAAATTAAAGCGAAAAATGTTTAAAGGAGCAACATTGTTTGTCGATCATCTAATATGACGAACTATGACAGAAAAAGTCACTACCTACATAGTGAAAGAATAATCAGTGGACTCTAATCTTTATGGAAAGGGAAAGTAATTTATTTAAAGAACCATGCGAATCATAAGATCGAAAGGATGCACGGGTTATTTGAAAATTCACAAAATGTTTTTAAAGTCTCGTAGTGGAACGCACTCTAATTGGGAAACAAAGCCAAAAACATTGAGAACGTCATCGTGACATTCAAACATTAAAAAAAAATGTTTCACATAATAAAGAATGGCATTTAAGGGCCTTGAAAATTATAACGATAACTATTTACAAAATAAAAATAAGTTTCAATTTACAAAAAAAAGTTTCGGTTATGAATTTTCGAAACTAGTTATTTAAGAAAAATTGAATTGAACCGGCCTGAAGTTTTTGCCGAAATTTTCACGCGAGAACGAGTACCGCATAATAATGAAAATAAAATGTTTTCAATATACAAAAATAGACTTATATGGTGACTAAAATATTCGATTTCAATTTCGAAGAGCCTGTCTACTAATTATCGTTCTATTTTGTTAATCGGTAGGTAATTAATTAATCAAGCAATATTTTTAAATCTCACTAACAGAAATAAATATAGCCGCAAATAAGAAATTTCGATGACGCACAACTTAAAAATTCAATGAATGACTAAAATTTTTATGAAAACTGCGTTAGTTTGATATGTCCGCATGACATTAGTAACAAAATTTTCGACCAAACTAACTTCTCAGATTAGTGCTTCGTAAGTGCTTCAATTATTCACTTCGACTGTGTGCACACTATTTACACTTAACATTGAAGATTTATAAATACGGGAAAATTTACAGAATCAGAAACATTCAGATAAAACACTAACGTAAAATACGTGCATGTGCAAGAGATAATGTTGCACTTTTCTGTTGCGCGAAATGGGGGTAAACGTGTTATTAATAGGTATGTTATTTGTACAATTATTGAAGCACTAGCGAAGCACTAATTAGAAAACACAGATATCTTTTCTTACCGGCGGTTTGTGGAATTAGCATAAACATATTCCGTGTTGTTGCAGAGGGTTATGAACGAAGTAATTTTGGACGAAGTAATGAACGTACACAGTGTACTGTCGAGAGTGCAGCTTCAAATTTCCATTTTAATGGCTACTTTTTACCGGAATAAACTACGCCACTTCAAGGCCTCAATGTAATTTTCCGTAGTTGTTCAAATATAAATAAACAATTCTCTAAAAATATGATTAGTATTCAACTAAAGAACATTGAACGATATCCGAAATTCATTTATTGGAGAAGTTAAATTGATGTCGTTTGGAAATAATTTCATCAAAGTTGTGCCGAACAAAAGTTACGAGTCGATGACAAAAATTTGTAATAGTTGAAGGATAACCAGTGACATTTTTCCTTAAACTTATTGACCTTTATTTTCATTTCGAGACAATAAAAATTGAAGAGATGTGGTAAAGTGTTGTCATGGCGATGGAAGATGGAAAAAAATTCGTATGTGATTTTGAATTAATGTATGGTCGAGAAATGGCACTGCCCACGTATCGTCATTCAATATAATTATAAAAAAGGAAAACCCACTCTGTATAACCTTTTACTACGTGAGTCATATAATGTGTCTTAGTGATTGATTTTCTAATAAGAACTCGTGTTGCTTTTTTGGGGGATTTATGAAGTTACCCACCAATTCTGCCCGATCGATTTACTTATTCATACAGGGGAGGTACCGAAAAGCTTTGCGTGTCTAAATTAATGATTACGCTAAAAACAAACAGACGATAATTATAAAAATACCTTCTCGGGTCGTTAATTACACTGTTTAATGACGTCAATGTTAATAACTTAACAATAAAAATTGAAAATGATTTGAATGCGCAAAATGTTGGGGAACCTAATTTTTAAAGGTCAAAATTTAGTTGTTTCCTAACAAACTGTACCTTTGCAAAAATTTAAATTCTTTAATTACAAAATCGTTAGCGAGTTTCCTAAAAAAAGACAATAAGAACAAAAGATTTCAAAAAGCTAATTTCGCAGGTCGTTTTCTTAGCGAAAAGAATAGATAAATTGGATACACTAATTGCCACTTAATTAATTTAAATTATTATAAATTAATTGGAATTTTTGAACAATCTAATTAAACAAAAGATGTTGTTGACACTTTGAATAAACAAGTGAAATTAGTATATGGCGGCTAGGGGAATCACAATCCTTTTGTTTTTACATATTAACCCTGAAAAATCGATCAGCAATCAATGTGGGGTCTAAACCTCAAATGTGCACAAAATAAGTGTGCACGTTAGTGTTTTATAATTCTCAAATGCTAATTAATGCTTTTGTCAATATAATATCTACTATTATTTTTCAAAATGTGCACCCCGGTATTGATTTATTATAGGTATTTCCCGTCTGCACAGTTCCCAAAATGTAACATTATGATTATAATTAATTACATTATACCCTCTAAATTTTGTACAATTCAGTTTTAAGAGTCCATCACCAGTTGGAATTGAAACTGATTTCATGGGTGTTGCTGTATACATAAAATTTAAATAAAACATTGTTGTATAAACACAAAAAAGGTGTCAATGGATAGAGGAAGGTTTATTGTAGGGCTCTCCTGATAGGGATTTTTAAATTTTTCACAAAGTTTTTTGTAAAATTTGTTTGAAGTTGCTTAATATTCATTCAATTTCACAAATATTTTACAATAAATACGAACAAAAATGGAAAAAACTAATACACGAGAGCCCTACAAGAACCTTTCCTCTTTGCAATGACATATTTTGTATGTATTTCGATAAAACTATTTATTATCCAAATTTTATGTATATTTCTAAACCCATGCAAGCGCTAAAATTTGCATAGTGCGTTGATAAACTTTGTAAAAAATTAAAAAATCCATATCAGAAGGGCCCTAAAAGTTGTTGTGGTTATATAACAATGTATTATTTCAATTTTATGTATACATAAAAACCCATTCAATCAGTGTCAATTCCAACTGATGATAGACCCTTAAGTGTTTTTACGGTTGAAAAAATCGTCAGTAAGGTAGTGTTAAAATATTAGTCGTAGCGGTACATCTAAATGTCTGTCAAATGGTGCGGGAAGTGTGAAATTAGGTACACTTATTAATTAGATCAAAATAAACGATTTGACCCGCAGCATCCCTATTTTCAACCCTTAGTTTTCAAAAGTGCCCCGTATTTAGTTTTTTCCATCCCCTAACGATAACTCCTTTGTTTACAACTTTTAGAAAAAATTATATTAATGAAAGTTTTAGGAATTCTTATAAGGAACATTTTATATAAGGATAAAATTTTCACAAATATCAACCCTTATCGAGATATGTGGAAAAAACTGATTTTTGCAGTTTCATTACAAAATCGGTCATAGTTTTCTTGTTAATCGTTTCTCAGAAAAATTATTCAAGTCGAAGATATACAATATTAATATAATATTAATATTAATAAATATTAATAAATTAATTAATTAATTAATATTAATAAATATTAATATTAATATGATCAATATTTTAGGTATATATAATATTTTCACAGAAAGCAACCCTTAACAAGTTATTTCGATATTTCTGAAAGTAAGTAACAGCAGCGTCTTTAGAAAAGGTGCTTTGGGGGGGCGTATAATCATCGGTTGATCTAGTTAGATATATAAATTTATCAAATACATATATTATACGTGTTTTTGTTAAATTATTCTGAGGGGGCGCAAAAGCATATTGAGGGGGCGCGAGCCCCCCCAAAAAGGATCTAACGACGCCACTGGTAAGTAACCCTTAAGTATGAAATCGCTCTTATCTTTTTTATTTGTAACTTATGAGGAAAAACAATGTGAATAAATATTATAGAAAATTATCTCTTGGGCATTTTATGTCGGTATGAAAATTTCTCAAAAGTCAACCCTTAACGAGATATATCGAAAAAACCAGAAACTGTCCATTTTCACATAAAATCGAGCATAACTTTTCTATATTTCACTCCAGTGACATGATTGTTATATAATTCGGTAGGTACCTATATGGATGTAGAAAATATAAGTAAGGGGTAATTTTTTTACAAAAACTCACCCTTAGCGAGATATTTTGGAAAAAACAAACTTTCGGCCCTTTTTAGAAAAGTTTTCGTAACTTTTTCAATTACGATTGTCAATATTATTTCTTCGCGGTTAATAAAAGCCAATTACAGTGTATTTCATGAAATCATAGTGATTTTGCACCATACCACACTGGTGCGGGAATTTTCAACGTACAAAGGGTAAGGTTTATTCGCGGTAATATAATTAAAAAGAAACAATCTAATTGTACCCAAAATGCAAACGTAGGTCGATTTTTATATCAAGAAAGACATATTTTGATGTTATTTCCTTGGGGGTGGTTCTCACCTCCAGCGCTTCGCAGGGGGTGACATTGAAATTTCGTCGCGGCGTATGTGTCGCATCTCCTTTTTAGTCTTCTATTTGGTTTTTCTCACTGAAATAAGAGTCGGTGGGATAATACTAACTTGCTGTTGAAGTGCTTACCTTTTATTTTCGCATGTAAAATGTCTAAAGGAGATGCGACACCCGAGCGAAACCATACGCCGCGACGTAACGAGCGTTTAAATAAATATTTCAGTACCTATTACTTAGCTACTGATAGAAATAAAGTGAAAAAAATGCAAAAATGAAAAGGCCAAGGAATTAGCTTTCCAATGATGTATCACATGACCCGCCTTCCTATTTCAAATTTCAATGTCACCCCCTGTGAAGCGCTGGAGGTGAGAACCACCCCCAAGGAAATAACATCAAAATATGTCTTCCTTGATATAAAAATCGACCTATGTTTGTATTTTGGGTACAATTAGATTGTTTCTTTTTAATTATATTACCGCGAATAAACCTTACACTTTGTACGTTGAAAATTCCCGCACCAGTGTGATATGGTGCAAAATCACTATGATTTCATGAAATACACTTTAATAGGCTATTATTAACAGCGAAGAAACAATATTAACAATCGTAATTGAAAAAGCTACGAAAACTTTTCTAAAAAGGGCCGAAAGTTTGTTTTTTCAAAATATCTCCCTAAGGGTGAGTTTTTGTAAAAAAATTACCCTTTACTTGTATTTTCTACATCAATATACCTACCGAATTATATAACAATAATGTCACTGTAGTGAAATATAGAAAAGTTATGCTCGATTTTATGTGAAAATTGACTGTTTCTGGTTTTTTCGATATATCTCGTTAAGGGTTGACTTTTGAGAAATTTTGATACCAACATAAAATGCTCAAAAGATAATTTTCTATAATATTTATTCACATGTTTTTTCCTCATAAGTTACAAATAAAAAAGATACGAGCGATTTCATACTTAAGGGTTGCTTACTTTCAGAAATATCGAAATAACTTGTTAAGGGTTGCTTTCTGTAAAAATATTATATATACCTAAATTATTGATCATATTAATATCTACATCTTTGACTTGAATAATTTTTCTGAGAAAAGATAAACAAGAAAACTGTGACCGATTTTGTAATGAAACTGAAAAAATCAGTTTATTCCACATATATCGATAAGGGTTGATATTTGTGAAAATTTTATTCTTATATAAAATGTTCCTTATAAGAATTCCTAAAATTTTTATGAATATAATTTTTTCTAAAAGTTGTAAACAAAGGAGTTATCGTTAGGGGATGGAAAAAACTAAATACGGGGCACTTTTGAAAACTAAGGGTTGAAAATCGGAGTGCTGCGGGTCAAATCGTTTATTTTGATCTAATTAATAAGTGTACCTAATTTCACACTTCCCGCACAATTTGACAGACATTTGCGAATTTATATCGTGCATTTGCGATTTTCTCGATGTACCGCTACGACATAAGATGATGCACCTTAATGTTTTATTTATCCGATAAACAATCCACTTCCAGTTAGTGCTCCACGATTTAAAAAAATTATGCTTAAAACGTCAGTGTGATTCCCGAGGTGATTCCTCTCTGAAGAATGAAGTATGTAAAAAATAAAGTGCTACTCTGGCTTGTGGCTCAAATTAATTACTTACTTGCACGTTAATTAAATCTAAAAATTTGTTGCAAAATGTTTTTCAGTTTAAATTAGCCCAATCAGCAACTTTATTTTCTTTGAGAGATGAGTCCCAAATTTTTTTAAACCGTAGCACCACACAAGTATCTTTCAATTACTATTAAACAGCGATACCTACATGAGCGTTACCCTCGGACCAATAATATAAATATTGGTCCGAGGCGTTACCACTTGCTAGGGGTGGTATAGGCGGCATTTATTTTACTCGCGATGAATGAGGGAGTAACGGCAATTGACGCTGTTCCACAAAAAGTATGATCAGAGAACTGTGTATGGGGGGGGGGGGGGGGGGCTACTTAATCAATAAAGAATTAATTTTTAATGTAAGCATTAATACTAGAATTTTTTTATTATATTTCGATTCCCGTCCATATCACAAACCTTTGACATCTTTTCTCCCTCAAGATTGACTTAAAGGGAATTTTCGGAAGTAATAATATCCGGTTAAGGAGCGCAGTGTTTGCCACACTGTCTCCCTGGATATATTCTATTATTCCAGATGTTGCTATTATTGGGTGGGGTGCAATTAAGTGGTTTTAACCCGTAATAGAACTATTTAGCACTTTTTTAAATTGAGCGAAGGACTAGCCTGGTAGTAAGTACATATTTGTGCCAAACGACTAAAACAGTAAATTTTGAATATGAGCATTAGTGCTTCTTACTTACGTTACGTATAAAATCAGTTTCAAAATTTACAGCCCTCGGATAGGAGTCGGAGAAAAACTTCATTATCATGTGTAATTATTCTACTCTCAATGGGGTAAGGCAAAACACGTCAATTATTATAATTTTATAATTATTAGCTAATAATGATCCCAGTGGTGCTGCTTCACAAACAAATATTATTATGTTACTTTCTAAATTGAGGAGGTGGGGCAGCCCCAGCGTACATGTTTGTGGAAACGACAAGGCACTACAGTTTCAATGGGTTTCAAAAATTGCATCGCTGGAGTGGGAGAGGGAGGGAAACTTAATTATCGTATGTAATTATTCTACTCTCAATAGGGAAGGGCGAAATATGTCAATAATTATAATGTTATAATTATTATTAGCTAATAGGTAATGATCCCAGTAATTGGTGCTGGAGCTGGGCCAGCCCAAGCGTATATGGTTGTGCAAACGACAAGGCACTAAAGTTTGAATATGACCATTAGTACTTCGTAAGTATAAAATGGGTTTCAAAAATTGCAGCACTGGGATAGGTATGAAACGGGGTTCAAAAATTGTAGCACTGGGGGCGGGGAGAGGGAAATTTAATTATTATATGTAATTATTCTACTACACGTCAATACATAATATTAGCTAATGATACGAGCAATTGATGCTGTTTCACAAACAATTGTTATTGTTATTATTATGTTACTTTTTTAATTGGGAAAGGGGAGGAGGCAGCTCTACTGTGCATGTTTGTGCCAAACGATAAGGCATTAAGCTTTGAATATGAACATTAGTAGTAACTTATCTGTGATTAGTACTTAATTGTAAAACAGGAGGTGGGGTGGAACGTTAATTCAATGAACACAGTCAAATATTAGCAAATAATCGCAACAAATTGATGTACAAAAAATTCTTATTATTATCATTATCACGGATCACTCCGTATTTCCGCAATATTCATACAAGAAGGAAGAAGATAGGAACAATGAGATGTTTCAGAGGGTTGCATGCGAACTGTGCAGATTTTTTTAAGATTAAGATTAAGATTTTTTTCCCACGATCTTCAAGACAATATGACCCACTAACGTTCTTATCAGTAATGGTATAGATAATGTTTAATCGTGATATTTTGTCGTACGATACAAAACGAAATGTCCCTGTCAAGACTTTATTGTTTACGCAGAGGATCGATCGATTAAACATCCTTAATAAAGTCCGTAAACTAATTTCCTCAATTAAGTAAAATTAGTAGCGACCTGTTTACATAACATCAAAAGAATCAAATATCAAAAGAGGACGACGCGCGCGTGGCGTGTCAGCTACTAACCTGTATTAGTCGTTCCCCAGGTAGGTAATTTAAGTAACTTTTTGAAACTACTGGAACGTTTCAAGCTACCTGAACGCGTAGTATAATCCTGGGTCTCCATAAAACCTTTTTTCCACACACAATCACTTAAGGTACCACATCGCACCGTGTTCGCATCACCTAAATGGGATTAAAATAAATTGGCACTAATTCGGTTGCGTTTTTTTTTAGGAAGGAAGTTACTAAAGGAGGATGTGGGTTAAGTATGTGTATCAAGCGGCAAAAAAAAATCCGCAATTAAAAATTACCGACGTTACTATAACCAGTTTCTTAAAGGGTGTGCTAAAGGGCAGGTAAATCAAGAAGGTCCTAAACATCTGTCGTTCGCTCTACAAACGTCAGCTGTTTAAAAAAGGTTGAGAAGATGGACGTGTTTGGTACGCTGAAACTTTTGGTAATGTGGATGGCGATGTCAGTTGTTATCTATTTCACTTTTTTAATAGCACAGAAATATTTTGACGATATCATGTGGGTAGATGTGCTAATTACTACGGGGATGCTTTACTTTACGCAGAAGATGATGCCAGTAAATAATGAGATTGAAGAGTAGGTAGTTTATTTGTGGGAACTAAAATCTTTTGTGTTTATTGACAGATGTCATTTTGGCAATGTCGCTCTTTTCAAAATCTGAAAGTGTATCCGTACAAATAATTAGTTTTATAATCAGTTTGTGGTTTTCGTTTAAATTGTGCGAATACTTCGTGACGTGCCTCGAGTTTGGAGACTTTTTGAAAGTGGTGTGCGCTTTTTTGATCACAAGCGAATTTGTGGAGGGCGCTCAAAGTACCGTGCAAAAATGGTTGAAATCAAATAGTACTGAAAGCGGTGAATTGTCACTTCAGAATACTTGCAGGGGAAGATACCGCGGATTGTCATTCGGCGAGAACCGAACAGACATTGATAGACACACAAGAAAATAGGCGACCGAAAATGTACCAGATCATACTTTTTTTATTATCCATATCAATCGCGTACCAAATATGTAATAACATTATGGATGGGGTGAACGCTTTCGAATTTTGGATTTTTATTATGACTTTTTTGTTCTCGAGAAAATCTTTGGATTGGTTTTTTTATGGATTAAGCCACATTATGTTTTATAGCAATAACGAAACTCACATGTAGACAAACTAATAAACGGAAACTGATTAAGTAAGTCGGAAATTGATAATTTAAATCACATAAAAAACACTTACAATGGCACTCACAGATTCACAATTTATAATTAGATGTAAGTCATGGTGGAATTTCCAAAACAGAAAAAACACGCGCATCGCTTATAAAGAAGCGCGCACTTCGCATGCATCCCTATAACAACTAAAATAGGAGAAAGACATGCAAGGGTAGTAAAATGTTTGACGGCGCAGCAGCTGAGAAGCGCACGGCGGCGTCACGACCTAACATAAGAGCCGCACATAGTCGATTCCGTTTAGTGCGATTGCATAAAAACACGACGAGGATCCAAACACAGACACTCACACAACGACGGGATCTACTATGTTGGTAGGGAAATCTAAAATTACACACGCTTCATTATCATCGCAGTCGGTGATTCTTCCCAAACAAAACAACTAAATATCGCCGAATGCACTAGTGTATAATTACAGCTTCCTAAATTACACTATCTTTAATGCAGATGATAACCTTTGTATTACAACATGTTTATTTTCGTATCCCACACTCGTGCCATTCATTAAAATATTGGCTCGAACTGCACTAGTTATGTTAATTATCGACTTTCAAGCAAACACGTGCAATGAACATCCCGACGACCGACGCGACGCTCGAATAGTGCTCGAGAACGCAATTTGGTGTTGTCTGGGTGCCACTTAATTAAATAGTGCAATTTTGCATCTAAACTCGTAGGCGAGCCAGTCGCGAACAAGGTGAACAGTAAAAATCGTAAGCATCACGGCTATTTTTGAGCACTAAGTATTCCCTGTCAAATACCAATCAGTAAACCAAATTCAAATGATGATACCTGATGCCCGTAATTATGATATAACGTGCTATTCGTCATGTATGAAATCATAAATCTGTGACCGGTTATACCGTTTTAAGCTTAAAACTATAGTACATTGAAATTATACCAAAAGTAGGCTGTTAAGGGAAATAAAAGCAAACTTTACGCCCTTTTGGATTTCGTTGCAGGAAGTGTCACTGTTAACTAATATAAAGTCTCCCTCAATTCTCACGGTTAAGGTGCACGGTCGAGGTTTTTCGCGAAACTTAACTTCTCTATCAAGAAAAGATTGAGATTCATAACAAAATCTGCCTTAACATTTTTTGGTTACGTTTCAAAATATAGAATTCGCAGCTATGTTTTGTTTATAAACCTCTGGCTGTTGGATAGGGATTTACGGGCTTGGCTTGAATTTTAAAAGCTTGACATAAAATCAAGTCAAGCCTACAAAAACCAAGTGAAGCTTAAGTATTACGGGAGGGGCAAGAAGAACTTTGATAACCAAGCCAAGCCTGCATTCGCAAACATCAAGCCAAACCAAGCTTTTCTTCTTAAAAAGTTTGCCTTTCAAGCCCAAGCCAAGCTGTTGTATATCGATGCTTCAAAACTCAGCATTCTTGATGTGTATTTCAGTCTGAAAACAAGCTATGGGCGAGGATTGAACGGAACAAGAGAGCCCGCCGTCTTGGTCCCCGTGTTGATTGCAGGGACTGTCAGCTACTACAGCGAAATCGCAGAACATTCCTTTACTGAATTTTCAAAAGGATGTGAAGAAGGGACTTGCAAAGCTCAACGCTTGACGCCTCCCGTTTGCGCTTGGTTGATGGGACAGTTCCTGCATGGACGTTGATTTCCTTCCAAACACGATTTCATGTCTTGGATTACTTCCTCTTCTACTCCACCTTACCAACAATCACGTATTGTGGCCATGTCAGTCGTGAAAAATCCACCTTCAGAAGAACGAATGATCTATTCTGTGCTGAAATACGTTGCCTATCAGTGCAAGAAATTTGGATAGAAAGAATGCATCGTCACATTCGATTTACTATTGTTCATGAAAGCGACAGAGGTTGTGACCCGGGATAAGCCGTTATTTTACGCCATCGAACGATTAGGGGGATTCCACACGTTGATGGCTCTTCTAGGAGCAATTAGGTGGACTCTCTGATGTATGGGCAACATTTTATGCATCGGCATCGTGCTCATATTCCCACGTTCCAGGCCTTTGCTTCACTTCTTCTGGAAGAGTTTTAATAATAATAATAATAATAATATTTATTAGTCCAACGATCAACGCAACTGATATAGGTTTTCAATGACCGACGAAGAAAAACACTACGTTGCAGCCTCCATGTGGAACGACACACCCAATGCTGAAGAGCAGCTTTCTAAGTTACGAGAGCAATTCGAAATCTTCTTTGAATACGTCATGATCACCATCTGTCATTGAGGTGCAGAACGTATGGGGAACATATTAAGTGTGTTACAGCTATGCAGGTTCAGTTATGGTAGGCCTGGGGATGGAAGAAGACTGGAAACACTCTCGTTCCAATGTACACTTCCGAACCACCGCACCAGCACCAGATTCAATACTATACGTGAGAAGATGCAGCAGCAAACAAGAATGTGGCGTCCGATCCAAATGACTCAAACTTGGCTTGCGATGCACGTCAATGGAACGATAGTGACAGAAGATTGTACAACCATTAGTGCACAGAAACCTCTAATTGAGTGTCAAAATACTTCATCAGTGCTCCAAAAACACGCTTTCAGGAAGAAAGAAATTTATGGATCTAGTTTTGGAAAATGAAAATGTTGAAACTTCTATCCACAACATATACTTGATAAATTTTTTGCAGATTCTTCAGTTTCTCCTCTATAACTTTTTTCCTTTGCGTCCAAAGTCATAAACCACTCTATTCACTTTTGCAGAGCATTAAATTTTCTATAATTTGCATTGGTCAAACATAATTTTGATTTTGACCCCATACTTACCGACGTAGAGCGCTTCAAAAGTGCAAAATTTCCCAAAATTGGGCTAAAAATCGCAAAAAAATATATAAAGTCGATTCAATCTTAAATGTCCTCTATCGGATTAAACACTTCTAAAGTTAAGACAAAATAAAACGTATGGTAACGTTTTCTTCCTTATTACGCATACCTACCATTCAACGTGGAATGAATGGCTGCTAGGTATGCGTAATAAGGAAGAAATAGATTACCATATACGTTTTACATTTTACGGGCGTTTAATCCAATAGAGGAGGATTTTTGTATTTGGATTCTTCCTCCTCAACATCGCATTCACTCTCCCTCAGTCACGCTTTCTTCTTCTTCTTCTTCTCCTTCTTCTTGAAAGTCAGGCTCAGAACAGTTTTCGAATCTATACTCGCTGCAATATTCTTACAAATGGTGGAGCACAGCAGCCCTGCTTTTTTGCAGCTGATGTGCTACCCCCTCTTCTGTAATTGTAGGAAATAATGTTCATTCATGATGTTGTCGGGAGCGTTCAATGCGTAGTAATATAAAACTTATAAAAAACCAGCTTTTTTTGCGATGTTTAACCAATTTGGGAAATTTTGCACTTTTTTGAAGATCTGCACCTCGCTAAGTATGGAATTAAAAATATGTTTGTCTAGTGCAAATTAAAGGAAATTTAACACTCCACAAAATTAAATAGAGTGGTTTAGTCTTAGGACGATAGGGAAAAAAGTTATAGAGGAGAAACTGAAAAAAGTGCAAAAAATTGATTAATAACAGTTAATTTTTTAGCTAATTTGTAAGTAATTCAAAATAACATTTGTCCTACAACAAAAATGAGTGCATCAAGAGTGTCCCCATCTGAAGACATGTAGGTATTACTACATTAACAAAAATAATTAATATCAAGCTGATTTTTTTCTGTAGCTTAGTAAATACATATTTGTATAATTAAATGCCCACTTTGTCCCACAAATTAATTGGGCCATTTTCCCATGATAGTATTCATCCATTTTTTGTCATTTCCAAATCAACGTGTTTTTCCCTGCACACCCTGCACACCCCCGTACTGCGAACATTTTCGCAGAGGAAAAAGTTTACCGTCTCGTTAAAATAAAGCCGCTCACGAAGTATAAAAAGTATATTAATTGATTGCAAAAAAGGTTGCCGGCTCTCGGACTATCAGTTCAGAATCTCAGTAGAATTTATTGCATTTTGAAGGCACTGAGCAGTGTAATTCTGTTCTGTATAGGTAATTACAACGTCTTTCAAGAAGAAACTTTCAAATACAGGGTGATTCATTAAGAATGTCCAATCTCTGAACTGTAGATTCCAGACCTCGAAATATGATGATTCTGCCCAACATGCCTTATACAAATATTGATAGTTTCCGAGATACCGGGTGTTTAAAGTTTAAATATGAATTTTGATTTTCGCAATAACTTTCTATTTTTTCACAATTTCTTTTTGAAAATTGGCAGTTTTACCTTTTTTTGCATGAGGATTGCCAATTTGGACTCTAATTTAGCATTGCTAATAGAGGGCGCTAGTTATACTTGGTTGTGTTTAGTAAATCTAAGCAAAAATTTTTTTCGGCTGAACTATTAGCAAACTAATAATAAAATATGGAAAAGCGTTAGATTCTACAAAAAAAAGTTACTCTTGTTTGATTCGTGTAACTCGATCAGTTATCGAGTTATTTGCTTCTAAACAGTTCAATAAATTTTAATTAAAAAAAAAATTTATTCTCTAAATGTGTAACAACAATAACTATTATTTATGATCCGTTTTCGCAAAGATCTCTTCATATCAAATAACCCTTGTCTATTATTTTTAATCACATTAATTAATTGTTATTGCGAAAATCAAAATTCATATTTAAACTTTAAACACCCGGTATCTCGGAAACTAGCAATATTTGTATAAGGCATGTTGGGCAGAATCATCATATTTTGAGGTCTGGAATCTACAATTCAGAGATTGGACATTCTTAATGAATCACCCTGTATATATGAATCGTGTGGTTCTTTACTGCAAATTAAATTACGGGCACTATCGTTTCGAACCCCTTTTACACTATGTTTTTGACTATTGTGTATATTGATCATTGCACACTAAAATTTAAAGTTAGTGCCACAAATCACAATAGTGCCTGTGACATATACTTTTTGAGTGGAAGTAGTGCTCGTAACAATTACTGCTTCACAATTAATTATGAAAAAAATCGAAAGTGAGACGATTAGAGTCGAGAGTTTATTGTTCCGGTTCCATTTCTTTTTTAAATGCCGAGTCGCCAAGACGCCAAGTACAAGCAATTAGTGCTCATGCTCACTTAGATTTATCCTCTTCCACATGAAAACAGTCGAAGTCGAAGGCACTGACTTTTTTAAGTGTGGGGCACTGTGCCTAAAGTGAGCAATGAAGAAAATACCTATATTATAACGAAATTTGGTAAGAGTAGGTAACCAACCTCAGGTTAATTTATACAAGTTACCTGTATAGCAGCAACGCTGACCTTATAAAGTTAAAGAGGTAATAATAACAAAAACTTGTAAAAATAAAATAATAAAAAACCGTTCACCTTGTGTTTAAGGAAAATGAAGATATTTGAATGGATATGCAAAATAGTCAGCCTACGTAAACATTTTAGAAAATTTCAAAGAAAACAATGATTCAACAACCTACTCACGACTCAATATTGTCACATAAAATTAACAAATTATTTAATAGGAAATATAAACTAACATTTTTATTATAAACTTGGAGTGTTTCCAACAATGTTATTTTATTAACTTAACACTTTTCCAATTATTTTTGAATGAAAACTTTAAAAAAGGTCGAGGGAAACGGTTTTACGATAGAAAAAATAAACGTATAGTCATGGCTTAATTTATAAATCAATGATTAATGTAATTACGTAAAATGGTAGCGCTTACCAAATTTGTATCAATCACGAGAGTAAAGAGAAATATTTAGTAAATATGCAGATGCCGTTCTATAAATAAATGGAGGCTGTTGCGCGTACCGGAAACGGAACGAAAAACTATCTATTTTAGGGTTCGAAAACTACTATACCTAATTTGATCTCATGCCAATAAATTAATTACCAATTTTCAATTACAAAATGTTCTAATAACGTTTTCTTAATAGTGTCGATTAGGTGTTTCCATACGAAGTAAATCAAGTGACACCTAATTATTATTAAAGAAATAGGTGTTTGCCAAGTCTTGCTGAAATTATAATTATCAAATATATAGATAATTGCACTTAATTTATTTATGTCATATGTACCTACTACCTTATTATTTCAGCATAACAACTCTGAAACAAGAAACATTAATGACTAAATAACGCCTGTTTACATGACAACCGGATTTTAGATAGCAACGGGCGTTATTTTTTATAACGCCCGCAAATGTAAAATTATACCTCATCACTATAGATACGGTCAAGGATGTTAAATGTGATTTTATTGTTATCATCTGTTTTATTTATCTTAATCAACTTCTTGTAAGTATGACATAAAGTAAAGAAGACACCACAGGCGTTATTTAGTTCATAACGCCCTAGATACCTTAATTACTATAGTAACCGATATAGAAATCATTATAGTTTTTCATAGAACAAAAGCGACACTCATAACCTAAAATACGTAAGTAAACCTAGCAAGCACTTGACGGCAAAACGACGTGCACTATATACCAAAATTATCGGCTTTTTATCGGCTATTTAAATGCCCAAAATTAGATTTTTCCGCTCCGATAGTTTTTTTTAAATGTAAGGTTCTGCTAGCTTTACAATAAAGTTAGCAGAATCCGCCAAAGCGACATGCACTATATACTAAAATTATCGGCTTTTTATCTGCTATTTAAATGCTTAAAATTAGATTTTTCCGCTTCGATAGTTTTTTTTTAATGTAAGGTTCTGCTAGCTTTACAATAAAGTTAGCAGAATTCGCCAAAACGACATCTCTATATACCAAAATTATCGGCTATTTAAATGCCTAAAATTAGATTTTTCCGCTTCGATGGTTTTTTTAATGTAAGAACGTAAGGTTCTGCTAGCTTTACAATAAAGTTTGCAGAATCCGTCAAAAGGACATGCTCTATATACCAAAATTATCGGCTTTTTATCGGCCAGTTAAATGCCCATAATTAGTTTTTTCCGCTCGGATTTTTTTTAATGTAAGGGTTCTGCTAGCTTAACAATAAAGTTAGCAGAGTCATATAAAATTGCACTACAATTGAAAAGAAATAGTCTCATGACGACAGACAAATTTATGGGCTATTTAAATGCTTCATAATTGAACGTTTGTTCATGTTAGAAACCTTGTTAAATAAGACTTTGTCAACTTACAGCAATGTTGACAGAACCGTTCACAAATACAAAAAAATCATTATGTATAATATTGTCCCCAACTGATACAAAAATTATCGGCTACTTAAATACAAATCATCATCATAAATAATTTTCCGGAGTAGGTAATATTTCTTATTACCTATAAGGTGCTGCTAGGTTTACCTAAAAGTTAGCAGAATCGCCCAGAACTGCATTCAAATCGCAACATCCGAGTCCATGATTATAAGAGATACCAAGTAAACAAAAACCCTGGAAAATATGTGAACTAAGTTTAAAATATGGTCAACAAAAAGTTTTGAAATGGGCTTGGTACATTCAGCTCTAGAATTTTTTGACAGTTTATACATTTTGCTTCTTTATTTATACTACAAATCTATTTTCATTTGAATGTACTTCGTAAATATTTAGCTCCCTCGACCTCGCCTTCTCAGGGATGGTGTTTGCTTGGTGGCACTATATTATAATCTTCTTCTTCTTATATTCTTCTATTAGGACGTTATATCGTTGTAATCGTTATTATACAAAATTGTGTTTTTTGTTATTATGCAAGGACTTCATTTCATTAGCAGAACTGCACAGAATGGAGAGATAACGGGATAGCTAACTTCGTGTTTTTATTTACAATTTTATTTTACAATGGAACTAATTAATAACTGAAATGGAACTAATGAATAATTTTACGTGGAAGTTTTGTTTACGAAGATAAATAGCAAGGGATATATAAATGCGTCTCCTCCCTCTTAATTGCTATCCTCTTTAGATTGTCATAGTATCGAAGCGGAAAAATCTAATTTTAGGCATTTAAATAGCCGATAAAAAGCCGATAACTTTGGTATATAGAGCATGTCGATTTGGCGGATTCTGCTAACTTTATTGTAAAGCTAGCAGAACCTTACATTAAAAAAAAACTATCGGAGCGGAAAAATCTAATTTTGGGCATTTAAATAGCCGATAAAAAGCCAATAATTTTGGTATATAGTGCACGTCGTTTTGCCGTCAAGTGCTTGCTAGCTTTACTTACGTGAAAAGAAGTAAGTTTTCTTGATAATACTTTATGGTACTGTTAGTACACCACATTATACATATCATTCTTCAATTACATTAAGTGCCGAAGAATTGAAACCTTTAGAAAAGGGGATAGTTTTTTGAAGGGCTACAAAATTTTACATTTTAAAACGAAGGCCCGAGATTTTTAATTTTTCAATAAAAAATTAAAGAAATGGATCAACACTCAAAACAGTTGATATTTTCATGAAAGTTCAACTATTTTGAAATAATTTTTATTAATCATATCTAATCGTGATTTACGATTAAAAATTGAAACTTTACTTCAGCACTGGATCAGAGAGGAGCAAAAATAGCAACTCCCTCAGACTTTATTGCGAAGTGAAGGAGTGACAATCATCGCAGAATGGAATATCGAAATTCACGTTTTTCACGCCAGCAAATTCAACGGTTATCCTTGACGAAATTGCAGAAGCTTTGAATATGGTCTGTACCTCACATCGAGCCGAAATCTAAAGACTAAACAACATGATCTCTTCGGCGCAGGACAAAAAATTTCGTACAAGTTAATCCTCGTTTGAGCTCAATACGTTTCTCCAATTTTTGCTCCCCTTTCAAATTTCTTTCAACCGAGGCCCGAGGCAATTCTTCAAGTTTTGAAACAGAACATGCAACATACGTGTCCACTTGCGCTTGCCTTGGTAGAAGAGTACATTCTTGTTGATCAAATATGGTCGTATTTTTTTCTTCAAATCGTTCCTGAAGAGGTCGCATAATTTGTGATGGTACCAAAGTGCCGCAAGGACTTTGAAGGCTGATGGACCTACCTAGACCTTGTTCGGCGTCGTTTCAGCCGATGAAATTCACTGTTTCGATTGGTGATTGGTCTTTAGTGTGTTGCGGTTATGAAATGGCACAAAACCTCATCTGGACTACAACACGAAACATTCCTTTGAAGTTGTTACTGCATTTGTGGTTAATTGTACACGAAATGCGGCACCCATGGCTTTGTCATACTCAAGTGATTCATGGAGTCACGTGATATGCCTTAAGGTTTCCATAATCTAGCACACAACATCGTGAATTTTCCAATCGAGTAAAGCGTTCAGAAAGTTGGACATCACTGATGCTTGTACGACAACGAAATTCAGTAAACCACTCCTTCATTATTGAAATTCATTCAAGTCCTCATAATATACAGGGTGTTTCTACTCAAAGTGGACAACGTAATAGAGGTTATAGAACTCGTCAAAACTAACACGTTTTTAAAATAATTTTTTTCATTTTGGTTTTTGTTTTCGAATTATGAACCCTTTTTTGTTTTTTACACATCTCTATATCTCCATTATTTGTAGTCGGATTTCAAAAAATCAAAGTTCTTTGGAATCAATAGTTTAATATCTACAACGTTTGTTCAAAACTTTTTTAAAAAATTTTCAACGGCAAAAACGTCGTGAAGGTCGTGAGAGTTTGGTTGATAACCCGAGACCGGGCCAGGCAAACACAGTCATCACGGTCGATCACGTCGACAAGGTGGAAGACCTAGTGAGAAGTGATCAGCGTGTCACACTGCGCATGTTGGCGGTGAAAATGGATGTAAGCGTTGGAACAGTATGGACAATTGTTCACGACAGGTTGCTGTATCGGAAGGTGTGTGCGGCAGTGGTTCGGAAGCAGCTCAACGACCATTTAAGGGAACTGCGTATGGGGCTTGCACTTCAACATCTGAAGCGGATCTTCACAGACCGATGAGAGCCAGAAACAACGCGGGACAGCATGCAGTGGAAGCCCTGAAAAGTTCAAAGCCGTGGCGTCAGCAGGCAAGGGGTTGCTCACCGTCTTTTTTGACGTCCTAGCTCCACTACTTATTGAATTTCTCGACCACGGAAGAACCATTAACTCCGATGTGTACTCTGTGAGACTCCGAAGACTACGCAGGTCCATTAAGAACAAAAGACGGAGGCTGCTCCATGATAACGCGCGTCCACACGTCTTTAGGGCCGCATAGGCGGAACTGGCCAAGTTCAAATGGGAGCAACATGCTACCCTGTGATTTTCATGTGTTTGGTCGCCTGAAAAAACAACTCGGACGACGAAGTCAAGGACGCTGTGAAGGACGTCACGGCCAGGAGAATTCTGGGAACACGGAATCCTTCGGCTCGTTAATCAATGGGATCGTTGTGCTCTGGCCTATGGTATATACCGTGTATACGTTGAATAAAGTCTTCATTTATACCCCCAGTGTCGTTTCGTACCATTTCATTTGAACACCCCTTGCATTAGATAATTGCGTGAGCAAAATTGAATGAGATTCTGGTCTTTGAAATTGATTTTAATTTTCGTGCATTGTAAATTATAGATTTTAAATTCAATTCGAGAAGGAAATTTCCAAAAAAAAAATTTGTTCTCCGCTCCAGGACGAACGAAGAGAGATATTTGATAGAAATTAAATTATTCAAAAAACGGGGAAAACACCTTCTTTGATGATGCAGACAACTACTACTATGTTTATTGATCTAAAGTAGAAGCAGCTAATTACATACGTATATAGAAATTTTAAGCACACCTTTGCATAAAGGGAATTAGAAAAAAATAACTATAATTAGACTTATATTTCCTCTGAAAAGGGTTCAAAAGACTCAACTGATTCCAGAATTTTCTAGTGCAACAAACAGAAAATTGAATTAAAAAGCACAAGGTTGCCCTTGGAAAGCGGCAGAATCCACGTACTACTAGTCTAGGGGGGAAAATGTTCATTTTCAAGGATTAAGAGAGATGTAGAATTTAGGGAGTAATTCAGTTTATCTACCTATACGATAGGGGTGTTGATTAACGCATTCCGGATGTAAGGGAGGTTCTCATTCGAAAACGTGGGTAGCGTTTGTTTTGATAAATTACTAAAATGCGTAGGTGGTTTTACTATGAATCGGTATTATTTTAAACGCGTTTAAAAAGAAAATCGTAAAATTAACGACCTGGAAGCATTTTTATCATATGTAACAAGTTAAAAAAAATTATTTTGAATCCTTGCCAAAATATGACGGTCAAAGTCGTTGTAATTTAAAATAATTGACTTGTAATTTCGTCGTTCTATTTAATTAAGTAAAGTTTATTACAGGTGCCTAAAATGAGTTAGTCGAATACATGGTTCGCAATTGTGGTATTTTCTTTATGCGAAATTCCTCGTACGACGACTTTTTGCGTCCAACTTGAAGTTTTCTTATTGCTGGAATTTTCCAACCGGGAATGTTTTCAAAATAGGACAGTAATTAAAATAACTGCACGAGACAAAACAAAAATAATATTAAAGCTGGACTCGGTCTCTTTCCAATTTACTTAATTTATTAATAGCAATGCACATTAATTGCATACGAGAACTTTAGGTACATTCCCTTAAAAATTAAACTACCGTAATTTATATGCAAGAGGATAGAGAGCGACACTGTAACATTCTTTGGCAAGTGTAACAGATCAATACCGTAACGTAATGTTTGTTAAAATATTAAAATAAAGGGGTAATTTAATTGGAAGATGAAAACCTTGCACCCTTATAAATTTGTTAGCAGATACAAATTTCCAATTATAAACCTGCGACCTATAATGAAAGTACTTACTCGACATATAGTACAAAACGATTGATGCCAGACCGCGCAAGAGAAATACGAGTGCAACACATGCCCTAGAATAACATAAAAAACTTAAAAACCCCTTTCTCCCATGAGTACGTTTGTACATACAATCAAATACACTCACGAACGCTAATTTGTATATTTGACACCTAATTTGTAGAGCATGCACAGTGGCGTATATTGGAGGGGGGGGGGGGGCATTAACATTCTGCACTAAATTCTAAATGACATGGTCAGCCGTAAATTTTCGCATTACCGAATTGGGGATAGTTGACTCGACCTGACGAACTCTCATGTAGACCCCCCCCCCCATAGCTACGCCCCTGAGCATGCAAAAGTAAGGGCGCAGATAAGTAATGTAAGTTACGTAATAAGAAATTTTTTTCTCCTAAGGGAAACTATTCCAATAAAAAAAAACTGATGACGGAAATGATTTGAAATATTTGTAAAATGCTCTAAAAGTGTAACTATCCAATGTGATTTTGAGTTGTCAAAGTAATGACTAATTTTATTAATTTAATTTTGTTTTTGGCTCCAACAAATTCCAAGTTCTATTTTGAGCGTAAAAGTTATAGCTATAAAAATGTAAATGAATAACTTTTTATTTAAATTATTTGTAAATCCTTCACTTAGCTTCCTGAACATTTGCCGCTTTAATGACATAACACCAAAAATACTACTTATAATACATCTACAATTTAGAATTTTGGTCCAAAATGCCCAAACAGTTGTAAAAACAGGACCAAGAAAAAAACCTACAATATCCAAGGTATCGAAGGGACTTCTCTTCCATAAGCTGAATGCTGATATAATCCCTCAAGGCTGTATCACCATTACCTTTAACAAGGTCTCATAGTAAGGCCTATTGTATAAAATCAAAAAAATTCTTCCTGCTGAGTAGTACTACCACTTTGAAATCCTTCCTGTCGGGCTGTGAGTTTAGAATACAAGTAGGTGAAAAGATCACAAGAACTTATACCATCAAAACAGGAATGCCATTGGATCCAATCCTTTATATAGTGTAAATATACAGTTGACACTCAACAAGAGGCGAAACAACTAGAAATAATCGCTGATGATACAGTCATTCTTGCCACCCACAAAAATGGGATTCCATATTGATACAAAACTCAGAGGTAAATCTCAAAAAAAATGTATCACAGGGAAACGAAATTTTAGTATAGAAGACAATTATTATAGTGTCGATTTGGATCTACGGATTAGAACTGTATGGATGCACCTTAGATTAGGAAAAAGAGTGGATAGCGCACAGACAAGTTCAAACTGCGATCAATTGACTCCAAAGCAACGTCACCATAGGGGGCGCACTATCGGTCGAACTATACAAAAAGGGGACATTATCTTAAAAATAATTGAACGAAATTTCGATTGTTTTTGCATTAGTAGTTAGTAAATGAACCATAAAATGTGAAACAAACCGAGTTTATTACTTTAGAAGAGGATTTGAGAATTTCACCTACGCCACTGGAGCAATAGCGTTAGCTCATAAATATGTATTAAAACACAAATTGTTTTGTGATTAAAAATGTCAATTTCCTTATTGTTAGCACATTTATTCGAAACATTCTAATGATCACTATTAGTCGGGGAACAGCACCCCGAAATTCGATCATGTACTGTGCACTCGAAGATATACATTTTAAAAAATATGTACAGTGTGGAGAATGATCTTACGGATTCAAATCCGGAGGGCTCCATGAAATTCGTGATTGCAAAAAAGAATAAAAAAATATTTTCCGATTATTTTGAATGATCTTAAAAAAACAATTTTTTGTGTTTAACTCGCGATTGTGACGCCATTTTTTAATATTTTTTCAAAATTCTTTCACCATTCGAACGCCTAATCATTGCAGATTTTAACAATATACACAAAAGATCATTTTTTTATATCTAGAATCTGTCAGAGTATTTAAAAGGAGGGACGGTACCGAAACTGATGTGAAAATTTCAGCATCGAGAAAATTTTTGAACCGTTGAAGATAGATATATGATTAATCGAGACGAAATATGCCCAAATGAGTGGAAAAGTTTTTGGTGAAAAGAAATTTTCACTATTGGTAATGGTTTACGAGATACGATTTTTTGTGTGAAACGCCGGTGCGCACCGACCGCATAGCCCTTTTAACGACTTGCCAGGGAAGGGACTACCTGACCTGTGAGCTGTGAATAGACGATTCAGTATCTATCTACAACGCCGCCTTAAGAGTACTGAGTATGCAATATGCATAATGTGGAATATCAGGGTTTATGGTGTATGTGGACCACAAACATTGAAATCGTCGTTTTCTGTTACAATATTTAGTGATATTTGTAGAAACGAAGTCCATTGTAAGTTGTAACATTTCATTCCAAAAGGAGTAGCGATCGAAGTAACCTATTCATCAGTTGCCCGAGTATCACGAACTGGCTAGATGTTGTGGTTGTAGAGTTTTAAATTCTTATCAAAAACAAAACCGTTAAGAAAGTTGTAGCCGACAAAATTCCGCACATTTTCATGTTTTAGTTTTCTCTCTACGACCAATAGGAGCCGAGATAGATTTTTTTGAAATGTCGACTGTTTTGCGGCGAAACGGTAAGACGTGCGCGCATTGCGCGTATTTCGCTTATATCTCGAGAATGGCCATTTGTATCGCAAAACGCTTCAAATAAAAGTTGTAGAGAATTTAATTACGAATAATTTTCTTTTTTAAACATTTCCATACGATTAATATTGACAGAGATATAATCATTTAAACCTTTTCTAAGACACAATCGCTGCTCGTTTTGCATAATAAAATCAATAATAAGTCGAAAACTATTGATTCTACGTACTTAGTGAATATAATAAAAGTTGTAGAAAATTAAATTTTGAATCTATATGTATACACGAAATATCATTTTGGTAATCTTAATAAGGCGATGGAAGAAGAAATAATGAAACATTTTCATTTTCAAGCGTTTCTTTGCAAATAACTAAACACTAAAACACTAAACAACACATAAGTAACACAAAGTAGTGGCTACTTTGTGATAAGTAATGCCCATCGTTAATCCAGTAGGGCTAGATTGTGTAATAAGGTTGCTATTGTGAGGGCCGTGAAACGACTGTGCGGTCGGTGCGCATCGGCGTTCCACATAAAAAATCGTATCTCGTAAACCATTAGCAATAGTGAAAATTTCTTTTCACCAAAAACTTTCGTACTCATATGGGCATATTTCGTCTCGATTAATCATATACCTATCTTCAACCGTTCAAAAATTTTCTCGATGCTGAAATTTTCACGTCAGTTTTGGTACCGTCCCTCCTTTTAAATACTCTGACAGATTCTAGATATAAAAAAATGATCTTTTGTGTATATTGTTAAAATCTGCAATGATTAGGCGTTCGAATGGTGAAAGAATTTTGAAAAAATATTAAAAAATGGCGTCACAATCGCGAGTTAAACACAAAAAATTGTTTTTTTAAGATCATTCAAAATAATCGGAAAATATTTTTTTATTCTTTTTTGCAATCACGAATTTCATGGAGCCCTCCGGATTTGAATCCGTAAGGTCATTCCCCACAATGTACATATTTTTTAAAATGTATATCTTCGAGTGCACAGTACATGTTTTAAATGATCGAATTTCGGGGTGCTGTTCCCCGACTATATATTGTGTGTGTTTCATTTAAACTTTTGGTTTTGGTAATAATCTAATTGGAATGAAAACATGAATTAATGTTAGTTTGTTTTTTTACGTATGAAATGAAATCCCTGGCTCTTTTTTCTCCGTACGACTGTTGCATAATAACCATTCACATACAACTATTGTCTGCGGATCACTTTCACTTCTTTATTTAAAGACTTTTGCAATAAAAACACAAAAATTCACAATTGACTCCTACGCGTTGTTCGACTCCAAAGTAATGGCGACCGCTTGGATTCAATCACACTTGCGAGTGTACGGGTACATAGGGCGTGCGCTATCCACTCTCTTTCCTAATCTAAGGGATGCACTTACAAATTCAGTGTAGCTATAATATAAAGAAATTCTGCTAATGTTTTTCAATGCACCTTGGTGCGTGTCCAATCGGACACTATACAACGATCTTAAAGAACCACTTATACTACTATCGGAGTAAAAATGCAAGGCCTCTGACTTTAGAAGCTTGTATCTCAGTAATTAGCAATCATAATTTAATGAAATAAAGTGCATTTAAACTATCATTTAGTCCTACAAAAAGGTGTACAGTTTTAGATTTTTTCAACACATCGTTAATTTTCTGTATTAATTTATGTGCGAAAAAGCGCTAATTATGACTGAAATCGCACAAGCGCTCGACTTTAAAAATTAATTACGGCTATATTATTGAAACTGAGTGGTAGATACTTATATATTTGACAAGTGTATACTTTTTTGTTGGTGTGAGATGCTTTTGAGGCCAATCGGTTTATTAGTCTTAAAACTATAATGAAAAAACGACATCTTGTGTAACTCAGTACCTGAACGTTCGATATTAATAATATTGACAGTAACATAACAAGGTTAAAGCAATTATATTGTGGTCTAACACGATTCACAAAAATAATGCCATGTATACATGTTTTGTTTAAAAGAAATTTCGAAAAAAGGATGGATGCATGGATTTGCGCGGCGAAGTGCAGTACGGGGTGGAAGATGGTGTCGTACACTATTGCTGTGAAGCGCATGGTTTTGTACAATGCTAAAGAATAATCACATTGTTGTGGTTTGCCGCTCACGATTTACGATGTGGTAGATTACCTCTCGCGGGAATATGTGCGTCTTTCTTTCGCGATAATTATAACATTTACTTTGAATTACAAGAAAACAAATTTTGTTTTCAATAAAGCAATAATGCAGCTCGATTTGAGTAATACAAATTTAGCATTTAAAACAAGAATTTTTTCTTTAGTTACCGTATGTATTGCAAAATAGCATATTTTCGGTTAGGGCTTATAAAACCAATTAATTATATGAATAATCAATATTATTGGCTGTCGACTTTTCAGAAGTATGTGTGCTACAACATTTGTAAATTTGGTAACAATTTATGAAACAATAACAATTTTATGATAAGTTAAAACTGACCGTCAGCCAGGAAAATACTAAATACAGCGTTTTTATTGCTGTTAATTAAAATAAAAGTTAAACAACTGATTCTACCAATTTGATTTTTACACATGTTAAACATATATAAATGACTAATGTACTGCCCAAAAATGAAGAAATTTCACCCCTCAGTTTTTTCGTTATGACCACTTAAAGTCAGAGGCCTTGCATTTTTACTCCGATAGTAGATGTTATCAAAACTAGAAACGTTAAACACCAGTAGAGAGTATAAAATCATTATAACCACTATTATTACAGCACTGGCAAAGTGATATGAGTGTGTATCTTCTTCAACAAATATAATGTAATGTCATTTCAGCAATGCACTACCACACACCCTGGACTGTTGAGAGGGAGGTACAAATGAGTCATTTGTCCCATGACCGGGTACTCCAAAGGGAGTTTGGATCTCTTGGCCTCTGAGTAGCTGAAACCGAGACGTGCTTTATTTTTTGCGAAAATGGGCCAACAAAGGTAATTTTCTTAAAATTTTGGCATTTGTATATTACTATGTTACAGAGCTCACTAAAAATGTAAAAATCATTGTCTAAGGGTAGAAGAACTTTTCTTCTAACCGTGGACGCAGACCTTCACCACCCAGAATAAGCAAACTGCTGTCCTTAATTAATGAAATTAGCATCTTTAAATAGCGAAAACTAGTTTTATTCACCGACCATATAAGGTTGGAGAAGTAACAATACAAGAACACTACACAGTGTCATTTCTGAAGAATAACAAAATTTGTTTAAATGTAAGTGAATCAGTGATTCTACATTTCTGGAACACTTATCAAACAAAGAAATTATAGAGATTTTTTTTTATTATACGATTTCCGGCTCAGCTAAATAGCTATACACAGAATTGGTATTAGAATAATACTTGTGGCTGTAACGTAAGGTGTGCAGTTCAAAACTAGTCCTCACTCACTTGTTTCTTCATCAGTTATGATTTATTTATACCTCAAATTGCCTGTTATATTACCACATTATATATCTTCAGTACTATACGAGCTATTGACATAATTTTTTTTTATATTACAGTAGAACCTCGCTTAACCGAGCTAATGTGGACCGACGTAAACTCGGATAAGCAAAAACTCGGATAACGCGGACAAACGTTTAATTGCATCAAGTTTTTGTTCTAGAGAAAGCACAACGCGTTTTCTTTTTGCACTCATATCGATGTTTTCAATAAGCGACGGATAAATGAAACTTGCACTTGCACTAATTACTGACGAATGAAGCCGCCGGCAATATTAACTACAATAGTGAAAACAAATAGAGAAAAAAGCGCAAGTCGGTAGGGTGGCGCGGGTAGCACGCGTGGCAAGGTCACAAATATCTTCGTACAATTGCATATTTAATCACGTAGTATAAATTGCACGTATAAAAAAAATTTTTTACGTATGTATTTAGACTCGGATAATACGGAACCTCGGTTAATCAAAGCTCGGTAAACCGAGGTTCTACTGCTTCCTTATTAATTTTCCTTCCAATAGCAGTGGAAAAATATTTGGTTTTTTAGAAAAGTTGACCGTTTCATTCCTTTCATTCCTTCAACAAGTTGCGCCCTCTATTGGTAGACGGAGATAAGAAATTGTTGCGGTTTTTGGTAATTTCAAGTATTCTCTTTACATCGAGACCAATCTTGACAAATTCAAGCAACGCGTTTCAAAGTTACACAATTTTTTCCAGTAACAGGTTTTATGGTTCCCCTCCCTTTATTTTGACAACAATCGCTAAAATTCATTAAACAAAGTTGTAAAACAATTTAATTTATGAATACGAGACTGTGTTATTTCCCCTTAATTTTGGAAACTATATCATTGAAAAAATCACTCTATCTTGCCTCTTAATGGAGTTTTTAAAGGTATCTCATTTTGTACAAAGAAACAAAAATTTGCTACAACTTATGGTTTTTCCTGTCTAAAACTACTGAAGTGGCAGTACGATTTTTGGAAACTTTTGATACGTTAAATAGTGTATTTAAAAAAATTTAGCTTTACGGTATCTTGTCCAAGGCTAAAATATGTTTCGTCTGATCCAATCTTTCGAAATGTGGCTTTCCACTAAAAAACGCAGCTAGAAATTGACAAACGCTAACATATTTCCTTATATGAAACTGTCAAAAGGATAACATTGTGAGTGCTACTGAATTCGTATTTAATATTTAACAAAGTTCTTAATAAAGACCAATTTTTTTGGATTACTTTAAAAATAGGTTCAGATCTTATGCGTTGTAAATAAATTATACAAAATATGCATAAAATCATTTAAAAAACATAGACAACGGGCAAATTACTACACTAAACTCTCGTTTATCCGGGCTTGATGGGACCCAGCCCTTTCTGGATAAACGAAATTCCGGATAAGCCAACCTAATGGCGTAAATATTACGATAACGTAGGAGGATATAATAAGGAGAGATACAAATACAGGAGAGAAGGATGAGGATTAGTGACAATTGGAATTCCGAAGTACTTGAGTCGTGGGGGAGGTATAGGGAAGATGAGGACAGTGGCGCATTTTAGGATTGGTAATGAGGAGAATAACAAATATTGGTGGGAAGAGGAAGAAAGGATGTGCAGACTGAGCGGAAAATATTGGGCATATGGTGGAGGAATGTGGGGAGTTAAGAGAGCAGGAGGGAGGTTGGGAGCAGGGGGGTGAGGGGGATAAAGTGGATGGAAAGTGTTAGAGAGTAGGAGAAAGAAAGGATGGGTAGACTTAGTATGGTAGTTTTGTTTTTATTGGTTATTTGTTGTAAGTTGCGATTGCATTTATAGTGGGCTTATTATGTTTAGTTTGTGGTTATGGAGCTGGAATAAGAATCCTTTGTATGTTTTATGAATACAATAAATGTAAAGGCAACTGTTGAGAAACAAACTATAGACAATAAAGAAAATAAGCAGCATTGTGTAACATGCGATGAAGTCACACGGAGATAGAAAATGAGAAGAATGTCGGATGTGACAATTATACATTTATATGGGATGATTCCATTTAAGTTGTATCTAAATAAACTGTTATACATTTCAACTCATTCGTTGTCATACCAAAGATATTCTGTACTGTGCATTTGTAATAAATAAAATCAAGCAATTTTACAATATTGGCCAAGTGACCAAATACATACTAATAAAAAATATCCAAATGGGTTAAGGACCATGTGGTCAGTCCATATAAGTAAATGTGGCAAAAAGTAAGAAACGGAATTTCATCAAAGTTAGATGTAACTTATGTATTGTTAGTAGACAAATTTCATAAAATAACTTACCTAGGATATCTACATCCAACACGGCATCTTTTTCTTCAGCTAACCGTCTCTCCCGTTCCACTGCAAGTACAGAATATAGAATACATAAGTAGTAAAGTAAATAAACTTACTTTGAGTGAAATTTGTGCTAGGTTTTCTTCGATGATCCCTACTATGTATTCTATCCATTAATTTCCCGATACCCCTATCCTTTTTATTAATAGGGCCAGGGCACGTGTCTTCGAACAATTTCACGCACAACCGATGAAGGTTGATGAGACACGCTACAATTAGGCAAAATTGGTATCAATCAATACAATGGTTAAAATACTTGACTTACCTGCACATTGATAACCCTGAGGTGCGATTCCGTAAATAATTTGCTGACAGTGGTTACATAGTATCACAGTAAAATATGGTTGGGCTACAAATTGATGTCCTAACCGTATAAGCTGCAAGAAATATACTTGTAAATCTATATTTTCAACCAAACATTATTACCTTTCTAGAGTACCTCCCTATAAATTTAGTGCGAAAGGATTTTTCTTTGTTAACAAAGGTGGGAAAGCGATCTAAAGCATGACCGGCCGGTCTAACACCAAATACTCGAGTGATTACTGTGGCAAGAGCAGCTGCTGTTAAGTAACGGCGAGGATCGTAATTATCGCGGTCCAATTCGTCACTTAAAAAAAATCGTTTAGAAGTTAGAAAAATTGTGAAGGTAAAATACTTACAGATACGGATCAAGTTTATCTAACAATAAACTTTCATACAATTTAACTTCCTTCGCTTTATCTTGACTTATTTCGGCCATCGCTGAATCATTAGGACCAAAAATAGTGCCCAAGCCTGCCGTACGCTTCTGTTGAAAATCGGCAAGTTGTTTCGTTAACTCTTCTTTAGCTCTAGTACGTGCCTTCCAGAATATTCTACGTAACATTTCCTCCTTATCAAATTCGTGAATTAGTACGTCGTCTATTTCACGTGCAATATTTTCATCGACATTGCTTAAGCGTAAATGCTACAAAAATTGTTTTATTTTTCAAATTTACCCACCTAAATTTTGGGGAAACTTACAGCACCGGGAACGAGAAAGCTTGAATGGATTTCGTACGCCCACTTTCGCATTTCTTTAGCGTTACCCTCTTTGTAGAGATCGGTGATTAAATAAAATAGTAAACTACTGGGATCTGAGTTTGATAAAACGTAATTCATGAACACAGCTAAATGTGGGGTATGTTCCCATAATCGGGACAATGATTTAAAAGGACCGTGATCTTCTAACTGTCCCTGAAAGTTGCATTTCGTTAACAGTAATAAAATAAATAAAAATTGTTTCAACTTACAACTTCGGGATCAGAAATTTCGTCATCTTCCATGCTAATAATCGGCTGTTGTGCGGTCTGCGATGTCGCTGCATGAATTGGTGAACTGTTAGCCAGAACTCGTCCCATTAATCCCAAAGACGTCTCCATTATATTCTAAAGGGATCAAACGAATCAGAAACATGATACAAAAGCAAATTACAACTTATGGTACACATTTACAAATAGAAATGTGAGCAGAAATTATAATAACGGTACGTTTTCAGTATGGTATGGATATTTCAACACTATTAGTTGACCACATCATTATACAAATTATACTGTTGATATGATCGATTCTATGTATTTGACTGTGCGTCAGTGTAGCAGTGATTACAATGGGTTTCCAACTTTCTTTCTGTCAAAAGGATTTTGACAAAATGATTTTGTTATCTGTTGTTTTCTGCATAATTCAATCTAAGAGTATACAACCTTGTCCTTAGTCTGGTTTCAATTTTAACTTCTATGGTTAGTTCTCCACTGTGATTATTCTTAGCACAGGCCAATAAAAATTGCAAGCTGGAGTAAACATTTTTGTGATTTACATGAAATTTCGCAGTTGTACTGGATCCATGACCCTAACTCACTGTGCCAAATGTTTTCGAAAAATTCGCAAAATTGCAGCAGCACTCAGATGTGGCGAAATAGGGCCATTTTTGCAAAGTCTGTCGCCTGAAACCTTAAACACCCTGTACTTGAAACTTGAAGTCAGGCTCAAATCCAAGCAAAACTCATATAGCTTAGCGGCATAGACTAAAACTTCAGAAATTCGAACACTAACAATGGAAAATTTGGTTTTCCTGACTGGACGATTTCTTGAAACTTTCATTTTTTGCACTGTTAGTGTTCGAATTTCTGATGTTTTAGTGTATGTCGCAAAATCACATGAGTTGTCCTTTGATCTGAGTCTGCTGGTGCAATATTAGGAATTTTTCAATTAGGATCATGGATCCAATACAACTGCCAAATTTCATGGAAATCAGAAATTTGTTTATCCGGCCTGCTATGTTTATAGCTGTTTCCGATCACAACTGTTTAATTAATGTATCTGGAATTTCGTAGACAACCATCCTATTTCTGTAGACACAGTTGAATGCTTTCTCGAGGTGTACAAACAGTGTTAGAATTCCGATTTCCATCTGATTTGTTTTTTCAATGAGAAAATGGACAAATGTATTAGTTCTGTGTTCAGTAATGAAATTTTGAGGATTTTATGGTGTAGGACATAAACTGTAGGTCATTATTTGGGATCAGTGATGTTTAAAATCCTTAATCATCAAATTCATTAAGAAAACATATCGCCTCAGTGGGCAGCAACTACCTCTTGGTACTGCATTGTGTATGTCGTTATTTTGAACCGGTGATAGTTAAAATATTTATTTTGTATACACCCATTTCATTGACAAAAGCCAAAAAACATATTGCCTGGATGAGTAATAGCAAATTTTAAGGTTTTCCGGAGTAAATAATCATTTGATGTCTAAAATTTGTATTCGTAAATCAATTTTATTTGGAAAATTGACAAACTTTTTTTTAGTGTTAGTTTTAAGGATTTTACGGTTTAGATAATGCACTGCTTAAAATTTTCGTTTTCATACACAACTTGTACCCTCATCATTGCATCAGATGATCATAAAGCTTAATTTTTCATTGCGAAAATGAGCAACCATATTGACCTGGATGAGGCCAAGTTATTAAAATTTAATTCTATATCCAAATAGGAACTTTTTAATAATAAGGATATTATGACAAAAACAAGTGAAGTGAAGATATCTGCGACTTGTCATGTTCAACCAACCAGCATCGACTAGCCTATGTGAAATGTGTTTCTTGGAACACCATATACCTATAATAATATAATTCATAACTTGGGAACGTTGCAGCAAAACAAAAAACAAAAATATATACATAGAGAATTTTAAAAGAGCAATCGAAATATAACATCAAATATAGGGTGTTCCATTTAAAAAACAGGTCGGCACGGAGCTACGATTATTCGAAGCACCCTGTACGTTTATAAATATTTTACAAATATGCAATGGTTTTTCCTCAATTATTTATGGATTTGAATTATACAATAATTTGTTTGAAAATGAATTAATTGATAACTTCTCATGTAATCAAACACTGTTTAAAAAAAAGGTCTGTGAATTATTGCAAACAACCCTTCAAGACCAATACAAAAAAAATAAAAATGAAAAAAATATGCTTAACATAGATTTAAAAATATATTATTTTTTCAAACTGTCTAGATTAAGCAATAACTGCTTTGGGTTATTGTGCCCTGTAGTCTAACTTAACACTATAATGTATTCAGTTATTCAAATGGAGGAATAAATTAAAAAAAAAATAGTAATAAACCCATATTTGAATTGTAATTTTTATAAAAAGCACATGGTCGAGTCTAAGAACAGAATTATTCTATTATTTCATTTACTAACATTTTAGCTGTCTATTATTATTATTATTATTTGTAGTGTTGATTGCGTATCATCACAGTTAACAGTCTTACACAGCGATGAATATTAATGATTATATTCATCACTGAATCTTTTCAGTTTCATTTAAGACCTATTCATTTAAATCGACTGATCAACCAATAGTAAATTAAATAAAAATGAAAAACTTGTAACGTATGTACAGTATGTCTATGACAGCGAGTCAGTTTAGCTAAAAGTAAAAATTAACTAACCTCTTCAAATGTAAGATCACAATCATCAGCATTGGTAGAACTTCGATTACTATAATGGTGCTTTCGACCAGGTACTGGACTAGGATAAGGAGGTGGTGGCGTTCCAGGTGGCGTAGGCGCCGTTTCCCATATTTCCGATCTGCTTAAGTCGTTCATACTCTCGGAAGCGATTAATCTACGAGACGCTTCGGCTGGTGATATCACAGAAAGAGAATCGGGGCTTGATTTTGTACGATGATGTGTGTGATTTGGAGACTGAAAAAATATGTTATTGAGTCATTAATATAACATTGCGTTGCAAGAATGTTTTACATGATTTCGATTATGTTCATAATGGTTATGGTGCAAAATTTGTTTTTTGGGGGAAAAAAAAACTAAAACAATGGTTTGTGCCAGCAGTTCTGCAGATTGTCTGTTACCAACAAAAAACTTATTACTGTGATCGTATATGCTAACTTATAATATAATTATATATAATATAATAATAATTTAGTGTAGGGTACATACAGGGTAATTCTAAGCCTATTCCCACAGGTGATCTCTTTATTAGTTTATTAATTGCCTTTGTTTTTGATGATTTGAAATAGGTTACCTTAATAAGAACAGTACAGCACTCACTGTACTTCACTAAACCCGCTGATAGATAGTACCCACACTTTTTGGACACCCCGTATATTTCTCATAGTTCCATTCTCAATTGTTTCTAAGGTACATGACATCAGTTTCTAAAATAGCTCATCTCACTACTGTCGACTGGACTAAGAGATTCGGTTAAAATTGAACTATTGTTCCAATAGCTCAAAACGGTCACTCATAAGGGTTTAATAATCTTTTAATCATTCATATTGTGCTTGAATTTAAACAATTTGCTATTGTAGAATGTCATCACTCATGATATGATGCAAAAAAATCGCTAAAATTTGTTAACCATATTGACCAATTTGAAAAAATGACATACATGTTATAAGTGACCCTGTATAATTTTTCTGAGGGTTCCTAATACTTCATGGGACTGTTGAACAAACATGATACCAAATTTCAGATAAAAATCTCAATTCAGGTTCATTCAGAAATGAAATAATACACTGGGTGTTTATATTTAGGCACCACTTGTACAAGATGCAAATAAGTTTACGTTATATCTTACAAACAGTTCGATACCATTATTAATAATGACACTATCGCTTATGTGGGTATCCCTGAGTCACAATGTATGCAGTATGATTATGATTGTGAACAAGTGTGTGTTATTAAAGTGGTGGGCATTATGAATATATCCAAAACCTCTATTGCCATGTAAAGAGACTTCCTATTTCACCATCAATCAGTTCCATTAAACTAAGCGATATTGTAACAACTTTAGGGACAAATAAATAAAAGTGTAGGTATATAGACTTTGGGATTCTACATAGTACGTAACCCTGATTTTATGGCAGCACAAAATTGTAGAATTATCTGGAAATTTTGTAAGTGAATTATGTTTGCTTAATGTTAAAATGTTAAACTGAACAATGCTTGTATTTGCATTTCGTGCTCAGTCAACAGTGTATAGTTTTGGCTACAAAACAGTAATGATTGTTGCAAAACCCTTTAGTACAATGGATCTTCTGTCAAAAATTTACCATACAACACAACAAACACCAAATACTACCAACAGTAAATAAAACGTTTGATTGAATAAAAAAGTATTAAGGCTATGGTGATCTGTTGAATTCTAGTTCTTCCTTAGTGAAAACAAACAGTCTCTTAGGTATAGTTTCTTTGTTGAAATTCTTTATTATTATTACCATTTGACAGACCGCTCAACTATATTAATTCTCGTTAATAATGAACAGTTAAAAATGGGCAATATTTACACTGATTATTTATTATAAAACAATTGCAAAAATTAAGTATGAGTAGAAGCAATTAAAAATATCAACATAAAAACAGCAAAAATTTACATTTACAAAACACATTTGATTAAGACAATTAATCTTAACCAATAGTGCTAGAAAATTAAAATAAAAGCATTAGAAACGTCTACAAAATTGTTACTTACATAGTTGTTAACTAAAGTTGTGCAAGTCGCCACAAGTGGGTACGACATTTGCTTGTTTATGGAATTAACAGCATCAGGATCACTACATCCAGTGTTGGATAGACGAGGTGGAAGTGGTGGTGGAAGGGATACATCGGAATATAAGGAATTAGTAATCATCAATTCGGAATTTGGATTTATACCAGATTTGAAAGGATCCGTCGCGTTATTATTTTCATTTACGGTACCTACTTCACGTAAAAGAAACATAGCGTTTATATCTAAGGAGGGCACCTTTCCATTAACATATAAAGGCTTTGCATTATTTTGTGCGTCGAGTGAACGATTCCTTTTTGGTAAAGGCGGAGGCACTTCGTTATCTAAAATTAAGCCGTGTAAAGGCATCTGTGCCAGTCTTTGCGATTGCTTTTTATTAAGTTTTGGAGGTAAGGTATGGGAGACGTTCGGTGGTGGACTTTTTGGTAAAGGAGGAGGTGTATCTAAGTTATCGAGGCGTGGTAATTGCTGTAAGAAAGAGACAGTAAAGCAGTGTTAGTGTAGTGTCAACAGCCATATATTTATTTACGTTTAGCTTTTTCCCCGGCATAAAAGTCTTAAGTGGGAAAAAGCTAACCATTTTATACAATGAAAATTAGAAACATCACCATTAATGACACGATAAAGATTGATCAAACGGAAGTATTTTCACCAATCTTTAATGTTACAAAATGCAGCATGTAAATGGTAACAGATACGATGAGCCAAAAGCCAACCATTTACCATATAACCATTTACCAACCAAGCCGACAATTTTAACACTCATTCAAATATAAAATGTACAAAGACGTTTCGAAAATTACCTCGTTTTGTGTCCGAACATGATTTTGAAGTATTGCGTGAAGTTTCTGAAGATTACTTTCGGCCTTAATTAATTTTTCGCTCTTCTTATCATTGGGAGATACAGCAATTTCGCTACGTAACTGATCGATAAAACGCTGCTCTTTTTCGATCATTAGACGAATTTGTTGTTCCCGTTCTAACTGAAGTTGATACTGCTTCTCGTACTACAATATAAAGATAAGTTAGGTATCATATTTCAGTTGAGTAAAACTTACGGTAACTGGTTGAGGTCCCGTGATTCTTTGCGATGAATGTGTTGTTAGCGGACGGGTGTGTAGACTGGGGGACCCCATGGTTCTGAGGACCCCCGATCTTTGTTGAACCGTCAGTGTAACGTGGCCCGAAGCTGGAATTAAAAATTGTTTGTAGTCATTTATAATGTTCATGTTATAAGTTAATGTTATTCCTGTAGTGAACCGTAATCTGATAAAGTCGATGATAATTTGTGGAGTATTGGTAAGTGATAAAAGTATAGTGAGTCATTTTAAGACGATTGTGAAGGAGATAATTGTGCTAAATTCTGTGTCTCATATAAGAATGATGAGAAGAAGAATTACATTTTGAACTGAAATGCAACTCTTCGACTTGATTAGGGTGCACTTACTCAGTTAAAGCAAAATTGAAACATCAAGAGATCCAAAAGAACCTCCCCAACTGCAATAACAGTTGAATTAATAACCTAAGGTTATTATCTAGGAAACTATTACCTTTAGATATAGGACATAATAATATTTAACAAAAATTAAAGCTAACTTAAAAAGCAGTTCATTCATGAAAAATATACAGGGTGTTTCACTTAACATAGTCGACTTTTGGCATTTCCTCCGTGGTCTTTAGAAAAAAGTCAGTACGGCCCTTTTGCAACAAATTTCGTTCAAAATCAGCATATCGAGAAATAAAACGCTCTTTTGTTTATGATAATCTCAAATTTTGTTGCTCTGTTGCCAATGATTGAATAGTTATGATTTTTTTACTGATTGTTGATTTCGGCGTTTTTAAAAAACATTTATTTTCTTCTAAATGAGTTGACTTAAATAGGTGAAAGGCTAAACAAACTTGGTCTAGAATCGAATATGGATTTCAAAAATATAAAAATCTATAGGATGTTCCATTTAAAGTAATCGAGTACGATCCTGTACAGATGAACCCGAGAGCAGTAGGGGCCTCAAAATATTTTTAGGTTGTAAACAAGGAACATCTGTACAAGAATTGTCTTTTGACCTTTTTTAGAAGTTTGAGTAGTACTTCCAAACAACTTTTTCTACAGAATTTGCAAATATGGTTCAGCATCAGCATATATTTGGGGAAAAGTCATCAAGTCATTTATTCCATAAAAGCAAACACAAGCAGATGTTAACAATTATTATACTTAAGTTATTTTCAAGCCTCTTACATAACCCCATCAATTTTTTACTTAAATGTCAAACATGCTTAAAACTGAGTTGTAGTTAAGACATAAAATGTAAGATATTATACAGTTAAATCAGTGCTTTTATTACTTATAATTTTTATTTTTTGATGAGAACTGTTACAATATGTATGTGTTTTTAGGCCTTTATACAGCAAAAAACATTCACTGTTTAAAATCTTTAAAAAATTTGCACATAACGCATAGTCTTCTTTTTTCCCTTAATGATAAATCTATACATGCTGGCAGGTTACACATGAGGGATAATTGTTCACAGATATCTGCACAATACAACCCCATGTGCTTTCTTGAAAATAATAGCCTCTGTGGAATCTTGTAGAACAAAATATGATATGTACAGGGTGGGCCAAATTAGATGTTTTCATGGGGTGCAGCAATAACCATAAGAGTTAGCAAAAAACCAACTATAATAGGTACTATCACGATTATTTACGAAAATACAGGGTGAAATTGAAAATTTGTCATTTATGGCATACCTTCATATCTCCGTTATGGATTATCATTATCGTATTGAGATGAAATGAAATGCTATTAATAGAATTTTTTACTCCGAATTCAGTGCCGTACTATATTTTTTTCTATAGGGTAACAATTTCACACAATTCATCATATTTGTTATTTTTTAATGGAACACCCTGTATTTTATCACTGCAATGAATAGCACTTCTAACTGGCTTTCCAGCGAAATAATAATAATAATAATAATATCTTTAAGATAGATTGTAATCTCATAATCTGCATAAGATGTGACATACTTGATATTTTTCTAAAACAATCTATATGAAGACATTTTTTTTTTAATTTTTGGTCCACTTTTATTGTAACTAAAACGAATGAATACGAAGTATGAATGATTGCGTAAATGAAGTAGATAAAAGTTAGTTTTTGCAAACTTCAGTAAAGTAAAATGTACCTAATATTGTTCAATGAAAGTCATTCAACAATCGATCAACATTTTTAATTAAACAATTTATTTAACATATCTAATTAATTACATAATCTTGATCGTTATTAATATTTAGTAAGAAAGTGTTTAGTAAAATCTGACAAACAAATAAAGAAACCGATAAAAACATCAATAAATCAATTAACTACTTACAACTAAATTAACAATTAGAATTAAATATTGAACTGTTACAGCAAATGTTCAAAATGGCCCCCACACCGAAGTAAATTCGACATCTTTTTTCTATAGTCCGCACAGAATTTCTGATGAGAATTGACCTTAAGCTTTCAAATGCAGTACATAACAACATCTTCTCGTAATTGGTTAACATTTTCATGAGTTCGCCTATATACTATCTGCTTCAAATATCCCCACAAAAACGTACCTATCTAATGGTATCAAATCGGGAGAACGAGGCGGCCACGGTATTGGCCCGTATGTTCCCATCCACCTATCTGGAAAATGTTCGTTCAAAAAGTCCCTCACGATTCTGGAGTTATGTGAAGGATAACCATCCTGTTGAAATATTATTCTTTGTCTGGCATCTGGAGGCTCACCATCTAGAATGGTTATCAAATTTTCCTGTAGGATTTGCATATATCGTTCAGAATTTAAATTTCTTTCGAAGAATATACAACGTGCCCAAGATAAGGATGAACAGCATGGGGATCTTGAAAACGGTAAGAGATACGAAGGCGGTTAAATTAGAGAAAAGTTGCATAATTTAGGGCATGTTCACATGTTGTTTGCAAAAGTTCATTATTGTTTATCGTTTCCGAGATTTATAACAAAATGAGATATTTCCTTCCTTTATTTTAAAAGATTTTTAAAAACCAAAGATACTTCTTCATTGTCACTTTTTGAATTCTATTAGATGACGTTTTCAAATTTTTTCTTCGACGTTTTGTCTCCGAGGAACCATCATCAACTTTATTTTTTTATATCGCCGCAAGCAACGATACACCCTGTATTCGATAGTATTTTTTATTACGAATTTAACGATGTATTACACATTATGGTTTTGAAGTTAATTTTTAAGAAAAATCTCAATAAACACAGTACACCTGTATCCAGAAAATAACGGCAACCTATTTTAACAGTTATTGTAATTATTTAACTTTAATTAAATAAGTTTAAAAGATTGGAGTTGTTAAATTTGTACATAAAAAATATTATCAAATAGGTACTAAAATTAATCCGAATATTTCTTTAAAAAAAATTAGCTTTAATATTCAATTACAAACTACTTTACAAAATTCCTATATGCCACAACAAGCAAATGAATAAAAAATAAAAAATAAAATAGTCAAAAATAAAAATAGACTAAAAATTTAAAAAAAATCTTCATATAGATTGTTTTGGAAAAATATCAAGTATGTCACATCGTTGGAAAGCCAGTAAGAAGTGCTATTCATTACAGTAATAAAATACACGGCGTTCCATTAAAAAAATAACAAATACGATCAATTGTGCGAAATTGTTACCCTATAAAACAAATGTAGTTCGACACTGAATGCGGAGTAAAAAATTCTATTAATAGCATTTTATTTCATCTCTGCATAACGGAGATATGAAGGTATGCCAAAAATGACAACTTTTCAATTTCACCCGATGAAAACATCGAATTTGGCCCGCCCTGTACACAACACCAAACAAATGACAAGGAAACACGAATATCCGACATGAAGTAGGTACTGAGATTCAAAAAAAAAAAAACAGACGAAACAGCCTTAACAAATTGGGATGGTTGGGCGGGGCCACCCCTTAGCAATGACAGAAAAGTGGCACAGGCAAAGGCAAGCATAAGGAAGGAACAGGACAGGGCGATAGACATGGAAACTACTATCGGAGTAAAAATGCAAGGCCTCTGACTTTAGAAGCTTGTATCTCAGTAATTAGCAATCATAATTTAATGAAATAAAGTGCATTTAAAAGATCATTTATTCCTACAAAAAGGTGTACAGTTTTAGATTTTTGCAACACATCGTTAATTTTCTGTATCAGTGTATGTGAGAAAAAGCGCTAATTATGACTCAAATCGCACAAGCGCTCCACTTTAAAAATTAATTACGGCTATATTATTGAAACTGAGTGGTAGATACTTATATATTTGAAAAATGTATACTTTTTTGTCAATGTGAGGTGCTTTTGAGGCCAATTGGTTTATTAGTCTTAAAGCTATAATGAAAAAACGACATCTTATGTAACTCAATACCTGAACGTTCGATATTAACAATTTGACAGTAACATAACAAGGTTAAAGCAATTATACTGTGGTCTAACACGATTCACAAAAATAATGTCATTATACATCGTTTTTTTTTAAAGAAATTTTGAAAAAAGGATGCATGCACCAGTTGGAGGGGAGAAGCGCGGCCGCGCGGGGCAGCTGTTGTCGTACACTATTGCTGTAAAGCGCATGGTTTTGTACAATGCAAAAGAATAATCACATTGTTGTGGGTTGCCGCTCGCTGCTTACGATGTGGTAGATTACCTCTCGCGGGAATATGTGCGTCTTTCTTTCGCGATAAACAACACATTTTACTTGGAATTACAAGAAAACAAATTTTATTTTCAATAAGAGAATAATGCAGTTAGATTTAAGTAATATCTAATTTAGCATTTAAAACAAGAATTTTTTCTTTAACTTCCGTAAATTGCGAAATAGCACATTTTCGGTTAGGGCTTATAAAACCAGTTAATGATATGAACAATCAATATTTATTGGCTGTCGACTTTTCAGAAGTATGTGTGCTACAACATTTGTAAATTTGGTAACAATTTATGAAACAATAACAATTTTATGATAAGTTAAAACTGACCGTCAGCCAGGAAAATACTACATACAGCGTTTTTATTGCTGTTAATTAAAATAAAAGTTAAACAACTGATTCTAGCATTTTGCTTTTTACACATGTTAAACATATATAAATGACTAATGTACTGCCCAAAAATGAAGAAATTTCACCCCTCAGTTTTTTTGTTATGATCACTTAAAGTCAGAGGCCTTGCATTTTTACTCCGATAGTAGAGTGTGATAAGAATGATAACGGATTATTTTGATCGACGGTAAAGTATTTTATATAATTACTGTAAGTCATATTATTATAAATAAACACGTTTATCTATTTCTTCCTTCCTTCCCCTTACTTTTGTATGATGATTCACACAGAGTAAGTGGGAGCAAGTGCTATCGTATAACGTCTACATTTATCGCACTAAAATTCATATCTTAAATAATAATAATAATATTTATTGTCCAACAAAATATAGATTCCAATTAAATGGCAAAATGTAAAAAAAAGGTGCTGTTATTTTCAATATGTGCAGCATGTATGTATAATTTCTCCTACTAGTATGGAAGAAGTGCAAAATCTGATTAAAGAGAAAAATACAAGGGAAAGAAGAGAGAACTCAGGCGAAGAAACAACATGTTGGCAAACGAAAGGGATTACCTATCTAATATCTTTGGAAAAATGGGAAAAGCATTACGTACAACTATTAACAGAACCTGAAACAGAACAACAAATAGAACCTACAAATAATGTAGTAATAACAGAACAGGAAATGGAAGAAACAGTAGCACTTCTCCCACCTATACTACAAGCCTAGAAAAAATTTGGAATCGTGGTGGGAGAAATAAGTGACGTCCTCTGTAACAGCATCATCGTCTTGACATTTTGTCCACCGGAGCTAGAAGTAGTTCAAAATGGCTTACCAAACCTTGATGGAAAGCACGACATATGACAATTTTCCTCTTCCTTTGCTTAAGTGGAACCAAGGAGACCCTTCAATAGAGATGTATAGTAGTTGCCAGTACGACCAATTTGTTGGTAGTGTATGGGCAAACTTCCCTCAACATCATACAAAATTGTAGCTATACTCTTTCGGACCAAAAGACCTTTGAAAAGGATTGCCACTCGACGTTTTGCATTATTTTGACTTCAGATAGAAATGATGAACAGTCAGTCACAAGCCGAAAAACAAACTACTTGGGTTATCATCTAAACTAAACAACTTTAAATTGACATCAAAACAAATCGAAACCTTATGAAGGCCTAAATAATCGTTTAGAATGGTTCAAATGGTATCACTCTGCAACCTAGGGGTCAGCTGACAATCTTCTGTGGTCATATAGTTAATACGATCGATATTTTCTTGTGTGCGCACTTACTGTGGCTTGCAGAACACTTTGCACGCTGACATGTACTTCCACGACAAAATCTCAAACCAAATAATTTTTTACTGCTTGATACGAAGGGCATCTTCACATTTTTCGTATTCATAGTTAGCCGATAAACACATTTTCTAACTGCACATAATTTAGCGTTTTTCACATTTTCACCACCAAACGATTGAAACTTAAGTTTCCTATTACAACAGTCATTTCTCTCAAACTTCTTCGCATTCCAGGATTGACCAAGTCCACGATAGTTGGAAGTCACTGCAAGGTGTGGTCGGAACTGGATAATCGTGGAACGCTAAACGTCTTGGCAAGCCCGACATTTGCAGATATTGCTAATTAATGGATGTGGTCAGGAGGCACGACTGTTAAGATCTGCAGAAATGGAATGATGTGAAATAAGTTCCTTTCTTCACGAAAAAGGATCAAAAATAAGCCTTTGTTACACAGTTTGCATATCCAAAGGTGACGATGAAATCGTCAGGGATAATGTGGAGAATAGATTGCCCAACAACCAAGCGTTTGAATGTGCCCTTTCGCAGCGTTGAGTTTGCATTGCCAGGGCCAGGGAACACGTTAGTACTAATTACGGCAAAAGCAAGGCAGCCCAAGAGAACGATGTATACGGGGAGTCAGTCATTCAGGATTCATTTGCGAGAATCTAATGAAACTCGTTGGACCACGATTCAAGCGTAACAAACTACCAAACAAAAATATATTAACCTGGGTGTGCCATCATTTTTTGATTTTGTTCTATTCCATTTCACTTTGCTTCACTAAATAAAATTGCTATTTTTGGAATGCGTTTTTGGTGCATTTTCCCCACCTAATGTCAAAATGTACCACATTCAGTTAAGAGAATTACCATATATTCTTAGATTTGTGCTTTTCCTCGACACTGTTCGCCGAAAATAATTTTTCAAAGATAGGTAACACCATGGCAACGGCCATAGCTTCTCTGCACCATGTTCAAATTCGTGGTGACAAATTTTGTATAAAGCGTCTAAAAGAAATGTGGCAAAGTAGCATCTTCTATTCATAAAGTGAAACGTTGTTAAGGCTTACCGGCCGTACTATATAGGTCTTTATTACATAATGCCCTAAAATGATTTGAAAAAAAAAATGAACAATTTTCATAGCACATTTAATCCCTCATTTTTTATGCTAATTGACCGTTGGTTCTCCATGAAAGAGTTGACGATCGCCAGAATATGGACATTATACCAACAGACTGTAGTATTGTCGCCTGGCGATTTCCTAAACTGGCGCTCTGACAAGAAAGGCTGCGGTTACGACTATAAATAACGAAGTTGAGAGCAAAAAGGCTGTTGTCAATTGTCGACATCAATCATTGAAACATTTGAAAGTTTGAATTAAAGATGTTTTTTTAGAAATGTTTATAAAAAACAAGCACAACGACTCTTTGTACAATAAATGCTATAACAAACGTATTGAAGTATAAAAATAAAATGAGCAAATTTATAATAATGAGATCATAACCAATTTTTATCCAACTACCATCTATTTATTTACTTGCGTACTATTTATTATAGCAGGTGAGGTATGGGAATTCCAAAATAAACTACATACGATATTGTTAACTAAAATAAATATAATGATGTCATACGTAAAGTACGATCTAAGAATACAAAATTGTACGTGTGGTAGAAATTTGCGAAAAAAAAATAACAAACTTGTAAGGTTTGGCCGCTATTACTATTAGTCACAACAAACGGTTCTTGCACATACCGTGATTATTTACAAAAGGGACGTTTGGTGTGAAAGGTGCGCCTTGAAATTAAAACGCACATTCCGAGGATGCCTATTTTAAAACTTGGCCAAAATACGCGAAGCCGAGCAATTCGTCTGTTCGTATCGATCAATCAAACTTTTTACGAATGTAATTGAGTCAATGCCCAACCGAAGGATGATATATGTATAAATCAAGGAAATAATATAGGTAACCTTAAGGAGCGATAACAAACTTGCGGTTATTTTAACCACAATACTATTAGATGTGGGTAATTATCGATTACAGGATAATATACGTTCGCGTGAACAATTTCCTTACTTTGGTATCCGAATTTAGTCCTCGCGTAGGATATTCTTTATTCAATGGTCCTCGTCTTCCCAACACTGATCAATCTGATCAAATCTGACCCTGGAGCCTTTTTCTTGGATGAATCTATAGCTTCGTTCCAAGATACGTTCAAGTATTTGACCTTTTCATCATCATTTTTAGGCCTCTTGTTTGCATGATATATCTTTTTTGGTAGACTGCCAAAGTGAATTGCATACAATGTGAGGCAGTTTCTCAAACACATGCAACTTCCTTGAATTTCGTTTTAAGAATTTTGTTTATCCATTGGCGGAAGAAATTAATATGGATTAAAGAGAAGCGAATTAGTATTAGTTATTAGTAACAAATCAATATTTAACTCTATAATAAACTAGGTATATAACCACAGATACGTGGGAAACATGACGCATTTCTTCTGGCACAGCTGCAATTTGGTCCTATTATACGAAATTTGCGAATATACTTGTGGTTTAAGGTGGAAGGGAAGTCACAGAGTGTGACTGATCAAGATCACTGTTAAGCCACATGATGAGTTTGTCTGGAACGTTCTGAAAATTTGCACATTAATGTTTTTTGGGGTGCCAGAAATTTTGCGAACAGTGTGGTTGATCGAATTTAGCGGATGAGATAGGATATTTAGGAAGTAACCGTTCCAGGAAAAATGATCAGAAGATAAGACCTCCACCGATGACTGTAACTGTCATTCCATTGTGTCAGTGTTAAGTGCAGTACCGTTTATTAAGATATCGGGATCATCTTTTGCTTGCCATCATTTCAAATTTGCTATTTTTGCTATATTTTTTATTTTATATGCAAATATAATATGCAACATAAGTACAGTATGCGCCAAAATATACAGTACTGGAAAACTATGTTACATACTGTTATTGTTATCGCGAAGATACTGTAAATGTTCAAAATGTGCTCCATTGCACTGTAAACAGTGTTCATAACGATCACACAGATTTTGAAACATATTCTGGAACATAGGTTGCTTCAGAGTCCTGAACAACGGAGACTATCTTCTGACGTAATGCAGACGCAGTTCTGGTTAGATCTGGACAGCTGAAAATTTTCTCCTTTAACATTCCCCATACGTAAACATCAAGTGGTGTCAGATCGGGGGAACCGAGGAGAACTCAGTCCCACGGGAAATGATTCATCCTGGAAAGGTTTCTTGCAGCATAGCCACAGACTGTCGAGCGGTGTGAACACTTTTTCCTCCGTCGTGAGACCCATTGTCACTTACAACCACAGAGCACAACGTTCGTTATACAACTAGCAATTTACATAATGGTGATGCAAGGATAAGCAACTTCATATGTCAAAAAAATTCAAATCTTCATCAAATTGTGTAGCTCTTGGGTTGATTCGACCGAATGTATTTCGTAGTGTTATAGCACTACTTCTTTTGGATTTTACATTTTCGAAATAACCATCAACGGTGCGTTTCACAGTTCCTGCAGAGATGTGACAGTTGATACGATCGCCTCGCACAATGTCATAAGTCATAACTTATCGAGATGAGACCAGATCTTTGGGAAGAAAGGATACTGGTGAACGCAATCCAAAATCTGCTTTAAATCATTATTAGCTCTTTTAATTCCTATTTACAGATGACTATTCCACATTAGTTTTCAATATCATCACCAATGGCCAGAAGCTTCGCTGATCCTACGACCACAAGTCATTCAATGTTCCATTTCGCGTAATCGTGAATTTTTCATGAAAATTTAAAGATCCTCAGCTTCCATAAGTCTCTAAAGTTATACATTCCGTGAAGGTACAACTGATCACACTTGGGCCACTGGCACCAAATTGTGGACAGTTTCGATGACAATTTCGTAGTGGGTGGCGCAAATGTTCGCCAAGTGCATTTACAAATTCTTTTTGGTGTACCCCAAAAACATTTGTTCTATTCCAACGGTGGAAGCTTTCCTCTTTTTCTGGTTCAATTTGGTGGAATACAAAACTACTGCAACAGACCATATAGAAGCCTTACCGTCATCATGACTTTTGTGTTGGTGGAAACCACTTCCTCATGTGCCATATGGTCCTAACCTCTCCTTGCGATTTACATTTGTTTGGAACATTTAAAAAGAAGCTTTAAGTGGTATAAAATTTGCAAATGACGAGGAGATGCAAATAAATGTGCAAACACGCGGGGAAGGGAGTATTGTGCCAAGAAAGTCTTGGTTGGTAGTATACGAATAAATAAGAATCATAAAGTACTTTACAAGAAACCTATAAAAGTCGAGAGGAATAAGTTATTATTATACTACCTATTCACAGCTTGTGATTATTATAGGAATTTCTCTTAATTTAAATTTTTGAAAGTTTATTTCTAAATTGTTTTACTAAACTGACATTGATTGGCATAAACATAAATCGTGTACAAAATTTATTATTATTATCATTCTTTTTAGGCGAGAATTTTCGTTCAAAAAATTAAAGACTTTATTTTTAAAGAAAGTCGTTTTACAATCAAGAACTTGGCGAGAATTGTGCCATAAATACAAAATTACATCATTTTCGACTAATAAATTAGGGCCGCGTGGTATTGTACTCTTTACAGTAATTTTCGTTATTTTTCTAAAAAATGCTCGTGGGGGAAAACGCCTACTTATGCCACTACTTTTTTACTCTAACTTTGATTGATTTCTTAGAATTAAATTGTTTAAACGTGTCGACATGATTTGTTTAAAATTATTTTTTATTTATATACGCGCGAGTTAGTCAGTACAGCTTTACGAATATATCAGGTCTAGGACGTTGTAAAATAGTTTAGAAGGATTTTCGTGTTGAAATTAATGAAAGGAAATTAAATGTATGTAAATAATATTCATAATGCTGCCAGTACAACTTTCATTAATGGCAGGTTTTACATTTATTTAGTTATTTCAGAATTTGCACCATAACTGGAGGAGGGAGGCGTATCATTCTTCAGGAATGAAATCAATGCAAACGTAACCTTCCCACGTTTAAAGTATGGGCGCCAGGTGTTTCTCCCTCACTGTGTTACTACAGGTATGTTGTTGACTCATATACTACGCGGCATTCTCAATTAAAATTACAGAAACCTAATCATATGACGTCCACCATACATTTCGATTTCAGGAAGTTAAATTAAAGGTCAAGTTAATTCCAATTTTCAATCTAAATGTAGTGCCATCCAATAAAAACAATTTGTGCAAAAATAACTTTGGAAGGTAAATTAATATCACATACAAACATAAAACAATTAGAAACCAATAGTGTCACGAGGGAAAAATAATTATACTTCCAATAAAGACAACACCTAGGCCTAGTGAATAATAATAATAATATCTAGCTATTATTATCATTAATACTAGCACTAACATAATTAAGTAAAATTACAATTAGTTATTATTATAACATAACCACGACGTATCTGAAGATAAAACTAATTATTAAGACACCTAATTTACGCAATATAATAGTAACGTGCAAATCGAGCGTGAAATGTACCTAACATGACTATTGTACCCAACATTAGTAAACGTTCCCAAACAATTACCATCATAACTGGCGAATTCTCTATAAATTTGGGTTTACAACATTTGGGCAATATGTTGCAGAATTGTGGGCAGTGCGCTAAAATTCCGGCAGTCTTAGAAGTTTGGTTTACTTTTCCAAAGAAAATAAACCGTTCCAGCGCCTAAAACAATATTTTTCCCCATCCATTGTTCTCTGTACTTATGCTGTGCTCAAAATCAGTAGACTCCATCGTGTTAACAAGAAATGTGAAATTTTGCCGATGATAGCAACAGACAACGAAAAGTATCTTAAAAGAGTTTCTGCAGTTAAAATATAACATAAATATATATTTTTTTTAATTGGGCTTGCGCACGCGCGAACCAAATTTGTTTGTAGGTAGATACGCCCATTTTTTGAAGAAGTGCCTGTAGTTAAAATTTTATATGAATACAGTAAGAAATGGGTCTGCGCATGCGCAAACGCGACACTAATATGGGTACCAATTTCGGAAAGTCCATTTGTTGTTTCTAACAAAAATCATAAAAGAAAATGGGAAAAAATCCAGGTATTTCTGTAAGCAGAATATCTGATGTACCGAGTGGTTCAAATTGGACACTTTCTTATGGAAACACCCTTTAATATTTTAAGAGATAGAAAAAAATGTACCTAGGTGCCTGGAGCTCAATTTTAATGAGAAAATCACTGGCGTAAACAGAATTCAGCTATCTGTAATCGTTTGACCGCAAGGGGGTGTTTTTCGAATTTAGACGATTTCTTTAATGGTGCATATAAACCGAATAAACTGTCTATCGCTCGGTCTATCGCGATGGATTCTACATAATAAAGTGTTTTAAGAAAGATTTGACCAAAATCACTTATCTTTAATAATAAGAAAGTTGTGGAGCATTAAAGAAAGCGACCAAAATCGAGAAAAGCCCCCTAGCGTCCTAGGTCCATTTTTTTCTATCTCTTAAAATAAAGGGCGTTTCTATAACAAAGTGTCCAATTTGGACCACCAGGTACACATGGTCTGTTGTGCTTAAAATCAATAAGGTTCATAAACAATATTCAATCATAATAACATCTATAACTCCATCGTGCTAACAAGAAAAATGCCAGAATTTAAGCATCGGGTGCCATAGCATCTGATATATACGAGGTATGTAAATTAAGTAATGAGACTGGCAACGTAACGTTCAATCTGGCGAGGCGACATTTGGGACGCGGGACTTGGAGGAGGGGCAGCTGATACGCCTTCAGTACGAATTTGAACTCGCCAAAGTCATTTGGTTGCCCGTAGCGACTAAAAATGAGTGACATCATTTTCGAGCAATAGTGTGCTATCAGGTTTTGCATCAAACTTGGGCACAGCGCAACGGACACTTTTGAAAAACTTCAGCAGGCCTACGAAGGCAGGTTTTGTAAAGGGGACAGGTTTTTTGGTGGTTTAAGGCATTTTCAGAAAGAAGAGAAGCGGAAGGTATCTTCAAGAATCGACAAAAATGTGGACAGAATCTGCGATCTTGTGCGTTCAGATAGTCGGTTGCCAGTCAGAATAATCGGGGAAGCAACGAGTCTTGGGTGTTTGAGTATGACCCGGAAACCAAGCGCCATAGCACGGAGTAGAACACTTTAACCTCTGCAAGGCCCAAAAAGCAAGAATGGGCACCGACTAGCTGAAGGCTATTCCAGTACATATCCTAGCACTGCTATGAGGATGGGAGGAATCGTCTCCAGTGGTGAGGGGCTTCCCAAGGAAGTTATTTTGAGGGAGACAATATTGCATTGTAATATTCTATTCGAATAAAAAATTGAAAAAAGTCAGTCTCATTACTTAATTTACACATTATACTCAAAATCAATGGGGTTCATCTCATCTACGAGACAACGTCAATAATATCCAGTCATAAAATAAATGAATTGTATGCATTCTAGAGGGAAAGGATAGAATTCCGGAACAGATTTTAATAATATTGTCGAGTTTGAGAGGATATTGATCAGATTGACCTGAAAGGTCATGGGTGAGACAGCAAAAAAGTAGTCACGGAGGCGCTACAGAGTTGGCACGATATTCTACAGTTATCACACACATCAAATTTCCCAGATGTAACAGTAACACTGTTTTAGGAGAGGTTAATTAATGGAAGGATCGTCACTATGGACAAAAAGTGGTCGCGGTCTTATGCACCCACGGGTGGATCAGCAATTCTATGGTTTTGAAACATTTTTGTCACCAAAACGTGCGCCCTGCATAGATGATTATTGATTATGCTATTTATAGGTTAATCTTGCATCTTGTACTTAGTTTGAAGAGAATGACGAATGCAACCGACTACTTCTGACAAAATCACCATCGCCTCACATGGATGGATCTAAAACAATGGAAGATACAGGGACTGGACAAACTTCCAATTGAGTTGACAAAACTGGTAGGAATAACGCTTAGCGCATGGAAAATCTTCATGGATGGGATAGAGAACAATGTACTTAATTAGAATCTCCAGTGACAGCAGAACTGGCCTTTCGGTACTAGGTGCTAGTCTTGGTAACCACATACTAGAGCAGAATAGCAGATAACACACTGTAATACTCTTGAGCTCCTATGGACGAAAAGGCATACGAGAATAAAAGGCAATGAGAAAGCCGATGTCTTTCACTAACAGTACTATCAGCAATCTTATAACTAGAAACAAGCAGGCCGCCCAGCATAAGGCAAGATGAAACTACACAGGGTTAGCAAGGAAGAACCTGGGCTTATTCGTGGGTATATTTTCTGAACACTATAAACTAAACAAGCACATGCACCGCATGGGCTTGGTGAAATCACTACCTTGCAGAAGAATAGAAGATGCTATATGGACGGCGACGACCTCGGCGACGACATTACACAGTTTATGAGTGCCTCGCCCTTGTCCAACCTAAAGGATTCATGTTGGGGAGGAATCCGGGTCGGATCAAATAAAATCTGGTCAATTACTTTCACCTCAATGCCAAAAGATGCTTGAATTTCACGGTATATCACATGTCCATAATTTCATGCACCATCTGCATGAAATTCGCCACCGAGATAGGTGTACCTACGTTTAAAATTCAGTAAATGAATTGTAAATACAGACCTTGGATGACGTTCAAGGGGCGGATTTAAATAAATAATAACAATAAGGGTAAATTCTAGATGACTCGAAAATTGTAAAAGATAGGCATAGGGAAACTTATACAAGAACGATAGATAATCAAGTTCTACACTCCCTCGTATATTTATTAAGGGGATCCAATTTGAAGCAAACAAGAAACTTGGTGGATTGATCAGTAACCTATTATCAACCCTTTTATAAACACCCGATATAAGCAGAGGCGATAAGCAGCTTAATTGCTCCGATTTCGGTTTTGTCCAATCTCTTTATTGGAGTTGGTCGTGGTCCAAAATTTGAAAGTGTTGATCCAAAAATTGTCTAAAATTGTCGACCTATTACGTTCAATTTTGGATAAAGTGGGAGTTTATTGACGACATTATTACAGGACATGAACCGGCAGGAATGTAATTTTGAATTTTTGTACACCAACTTCAAATTTGACAAAAATTCAAAAGAACTCAAAAATGTCCAGTAACTGAATGTACGTGGATTCACATTAATAAATAGAATATACAGGGTGTTCGTTTAAAAAAATTAATTATAGCACTCGTGAAATTATCTAAATACGCTTTTCTAATTTCATTTAGCTCGCTTTTATAGAAAAGAGAGAAAATTGTTGCAGGACCCGGTATATTTAGTACTGCAACAAAAATGTCTCTTCTGGCGCGTATTAAAGTTGAACATATTTATCCCATAAAACCTTTGGAACTTTTGGACAAAGCTAAACGTAAAGGTTACATTTCAAAATCTAACCTCGTCCTCCAAAATGCTGTCTGAAATTAGCATGACATGTTTAAATACGACCAGTTAAAAAAGGTGACATTTTGACAGATGAACACAAACGAAAACTTGCCCCTTTAACCTTGACTTTTGGGCGAACAGAATAGTTAAAATTAATCCTAAAGTGAACCTGATTAAATATTTGGAATTTTAGCGCAAATATTTTAAGAATACTAAATTGGGGCCAATTAATATAAATTATTACTCAACGTGTAAATATCACAGTAAATAGTTAGAGGAGCATGTTTTCCTTGCGGCTAAGTAATAATGTCGGCATGGATCAATTCACAAACAACAAAAATTATGAAAGCGCGATAATTGGGGCAATTTTAATTTGGTCAATAATACGTCGAGTAAACAACGTTAAGATCGACCAAATTTAGGTCGAAAACATTTGGATTTTACCTTCTGACCATGAAACTCCAAATTTGCTATGCAAAGACGTAGGTGATAAATCACGTCACAAAAAAAACCACGCACGAGAACGCGCAAAACGAAAAATTAAACACCGCAGGTGGTGGTTTGAGTACTAAATTGATACTGAGGGGAGAATTTTACTTACAAAGGAAATTCAACCCCTATACTCCCGATGCGGCTTCTGCTATTATTTAATCCACTACAACCGGTTAGTTTCGGTAGCACAAAATATACACCACTTAAAATTAATACACTAAACAGAAATATTCCTTTAAACACTAAACTACGCGAAACATTCAGGCGCACTTACAAACCCAAAAAAAATTATCTTCACACCTCAAAAACCTTTATAGACTACTTTGATTTGATTTCCGTCAAAAGTGAGTCGCGTGAAACATCTGCCAATTTTACGAAATGCTACGAAAAATACCGAGCAATTTCTTTTTTTTTAGCATGCAATATAATTATATTAGTTTACTTACATTTTATAAGAGTTACAACTTCGGTGTGGGTGGAATTCATTACGTTAACGCCATTCACCTACATAAACATCAGTTAGTAATAAGAACAACATATTTTCATATTACCTTTATAATTTTGTCACCGGCATGCAAACCAGCCTTCTCAGCAGCACCGCCTGCAAAATACAAGAAGAGAACATTAGAGACGCTATGCACATTTGAAATTTAACATGGCAAATAATGTAAGGCAAAGGCACCTACTTTGCCTTACATTATTTGCCAAGAAACACGTTGAACATCCCAAAGCATACGGAAAATGAAAAATTAGTGTGAGAGTCTACGAGTAAGCGTTTTTACCGTGCATCCGAGTGACGCGAGTTCGAACCCGGCCAGGCCAAGGTAGCCGGTTTTTTTAAAGTGGGAAAAATTGAAATACGCGTTCACCTCGGGCAGAAAGTAAAACCGTAAGTCTCGTACGGATCCAATGTTCATTAAAGATCCGTGGAATTGTACGTAAGTGCCTGGTGGTTCCACACGTACTTTCATTCAAAACATTCTCGAACATTTATTAGATGTGCGGTCAGGGGTGGGCTGGAGCCGGCTCGGTCCGGCTCGTGCGAGCCGATTGTTAAAATTATTGAAACTCGGCGAGTCGCTTGTTAAATTACTCCTAAAACCAAAAAAATAAGCCATTTCAATAGTATGTTTATGCAAAATATGCACATCGCGCCGATGTGCTGCACACTCGCAAACATGTCATGTGCGTAACACACTACTGACTACACACATCATGTGCGTACGTAAAATACGAAGTGCTTGGCTCTTGCTTGTGAGTGAGTAGTAGTGAGTCGCAAGTTGTGAAGCTTCGGCACACTGCACATGGTATCGCCCGCTTTATTATTTCCTTCGTTACTTGTTGCAACTTTATTTTTTTATAATTTGTTCGTTTTCTACAGATTATATTTACTATAAAAACTTACTTTGTTTAGTAAATTGACAATACAAAATACAATACCAATTAGTCTAATTGCTAAGCTAAGTAATATAAGTAAAATTAAACTTTTAATTTACATAATTATATACAATTAGGTATAAATTATTATTTGTAAATATGTAATATAAATTCTAAATTCATCAAAAAATTGTGTGAATATAATGGCAGTACATATTTAAATTTTAAATTTTTTTTATTAAAAAATGAAGACAGTGCAAGGAAATCTATTGTCTTTCGTAAATGTCAAAAAAACAAAACTCGATGAAGAAATACTAAAGAAAACAATAAATGAAGACAATGTACTCATATACCGTTTTTTTTTCTTCGAAATAATAGCGAGCCGGTTGTTCAAAATTTGGCAGCCCACACTCATGTGCCTTTGCAAATAAGAAGAAACAGGTGGTGAAGAACGAGCCAAACCATAGTAGACAAAAACAGCAACGAAATTAAACTTTGACGTATGGTATTTAGGACACACAAGCTATTCGCAATAAGCAAGAAGAAGCATTAAATCGGAAAATTGATACGGCCATCCTGTCAAGCAGGTAGATCCATACTCACCCGTAAACAATAGCAAAAGCATAAAAATCTTGGGAACCATATAACGAAAGAATTATAAAATTGACGATCCACGCAAGGGGGACAAACATAACAGTTAGTGGCATAGGGTGTCTCACGGTGACTACCCATTAGAATATTTCAGAGACTACTTTGATCTGAATTTTGACAATAGGGTTTTCGGGCATGACCTCCTCAAAATACGTTATACTTCCGGATTTTCCGGAAATGACACCAACTTTGTTATTGTAAATGTTACACCCTATACATTATTCCAATTTTCAATTCTACGTAAAATTTTAGGTAAGCTTTCATTTAGTTTTCCTATTCCTAAAATTAACAGTTTCCGAGATATTTAATTTTTTAATAAAAATGAAAATAAACACTATCTAGCTTAAAACCATGTGAATTCTACAGCAAGAAAGATAAAGGAACTATATTCACACGATAGATAGCTAGACCGCTAAGCTTCCCATCCATACTTACAAAGTAGCTTAATTGCATACAGGGTGGTGGAAATGTAATGCTGAGTCCAGTGTTTAATGAGACCCTCATACCTGCATAGTGTTAACGAAAAATCTATTGACGCACAAAACGAAAGCACTCAGCAGTTGTTTGAGGGAAATAGATCTACGTCGGAAGAATATCAACATTAATATCTTACATTAAAGAAGCAGCCCAAAAAACCAATAATTTGTCACAAATAGTAGATATATTATGCGACAAGCAGTGGGTAAAACATTTTACTAAACTACTAACAGAGACTCGAAAGGAGTTTTTAGATAGTAGATTCAACAGAAGAGATTAAGCAAGTCCTCAGGTCTAGGAGGAGTACGCGCTGAACTAATACATTATGCCCTATCACAATTATCAAAAATGCTCAGACAACTCTTGGAGAGATGTCCAAATAGAGAAGGATTAAAGGCTAAAATACGACAATGCGGACATTTCAAGATTTATTAAAGCTGCTCTGAAGTACAACCAGTAAAAACTTAGGAAGAATTCCAATAGCCAAACGAAGTTACCGCCTCGTTGGCAACAACAAAAGGAATGAGAAAGGGATGCTGCTGTCCATCTTCTACCCTTTTTAAAAATATACGTTGACAAAACTCTAGTGAAACCAGTGGCGTATCCAAGGGGGGGGGGATAAGGGGGAAATATCACCCCCAAGCGCCCAACCCTTCCATTCTATTTTACGCTTATTCGTATTAATCCTTAAAAGAAGGCCTATCTTCGAAACTCAACCTCACAGAACAGACTTAATGAACTGGCAATGATGTCAACTCATGGGGAACGACCAGACGAAATAATAGAGGAACTTGCACGACAGCCAAGGCCAAGGCGATTGGATTTTGTATTGTAATAATATTTATTTTATAACTTTCTGTAAAATAAATGTTAAAATTTGTAGATCACACCACACTTTTTATATCCCCTCCCAAGGCTATAGTCTGCGTACGCCACTGAGTGAAATGGATCAGAAAATGTAAGAACGGGGGACGACCAGAGTCGGATTTACCATAAGGCTAGAAAGGCTATAGTCTAGGGTGGCACATTTTAGGGGGGCGGCAAATGTTGGAGTTAATTAAGTAAAATTAAATAATAAAGTGACATCTAGTGACATCATGATTCAATAGGTTTCAAAAAATAAAGGAAACGTGTTGTTTTCTTTTTGTAATGGGATGTGTCGTTCTCGAGATATTCAAGATATTTTGACTTTAATGGCGTCCCGACGGTGAACGGGTGATCCGATCAAAAAATTTACCAAAGATTTGGAATCGGCAAAGAATTCCCTATAAGATGACACCACTTCCAGCTTTCTAAACCCTGTAGCATCGCGTAAGGCACAGGCATACGGACGAATTTAGTAACCAACTTTTTGAAGTTGGTTGAGAATACAATATTTTAGATTGTGAATATATTAAATTTTGTTTAACAGCAGTAAAAACAAAAAGCGAAAATAATCGTAGATGGGGGCGGCAAAATATTTCCAGCCTAGGGGCGGCAAATTCGTAAATCCGCCTCTGGGGACGACAGTCTGTTTACACTAGACCCAATATTAATTGACGAAGATGAAGACATAAGTCCTCCATATTATTCTATTTAACGAATTTTGTATCTCTTACCGCTTCCAAGATACCAATGGGGAGCCTCGAATTTGGGATGCTGTGTATAATAAACTATAACGTAACTGGTCGCTGATGACGGTAGCCTTGTTGTCGAAACGAGTTCGATATTTTTAGTGTTTTTTAGGTTTATGCCCACAGTCAAACGTTTAACAGAAATAAGTAGATCGATTTAAACGTCACACTACGAAAAAGTGTAGTTTTTATTAAACATTGTGCGTCAGGAAATCATACAGGCGCTTTTTCGAAATATTTAGTTCAAGATCTATAAAATGATGCCAAGCAGTTTAGTTAAATTCGATTAAATTTGTAAAATTAAAAAAAAGGTGATGAATATGTTAATTTTGTACATAGTAACAATGTGTGTATTATGGAAATTATGTAAAAAATACGTTCCCAAGTTACTTGGCGTTCAACTGTGTTTATTTCATTACCATTCTCTATACCGCCTTGAATTTTCCAACCAATCCTCATTTTATCGACCTTTTTGAAGCTATAGAACAATTTCTGCATAGATATTTATAAAACACTGCATTTTGCGATCAAAAAGTGAAGGTTTATTTTCAAAGATTTTTGCTGATATTTTAAAATAAATGTGAAGCAGTAAATTAGTGGGTTATTGTACGAATTCGAATATTTCACGTGCATCCCACGTAATCTCACATAGCAGAAATTCCAAAATTTTAGCACGCTTAAAAAGTACCACCTGGCGTGTTTTGAACTCTCAAACTATAGATAAACGATTGAGATGAGGCAAGTGGAGACAGTAAAACTGAGATACTTTAATTAAAGGTAATCGGCCGCATCCTGCGTACCTTCAACCCCATTTTAGCCATCCCTTTTCATCTACCCTCCGATCTTTCCGCCTCTTCCAGGAATAACATCTGCAGTTACACTTAATTATCCTTTTGAATAACCGGAACAGTGTTCTAAAAATAAACCCTTCAAAAAATGTAAATTTCAATCTAAAGGAAATTCGTTCAATAGCCTCGCATATATCCGATACGTACGTCATGACTAATTAAAATAATTGATTAATTACAAAACACTTACAGGTTGAAGTCATCTGTATGAGGAAATGTTTAAAAATAACCTTCTTACCTTCTTTAACGCTTTGAACGTAAACGGGATTATCTCCAGAAACTTTCATACCATAACCATTTTCATCTTTATTTATAATAACTTGTACAACATGGGCTTGCACCGGAGTATGTGTTGAAGAATCCATAAGAGATATTGGGCGGCCAGTCACCCCAACCATCGCCCCCGTTTGTAAAGGGATTGGTATGGGAGACGGCCGCCTCGCTCCAGTACCGTTTAGACTAGATGAATTTCTGTAACAAAAATAATCAAATCTTAAAAATGAGGGTTCACTTCTATTGCAGTTTCGTAATTGAAAAACGATTCGAAACTTTCAACTTTCGAGAAGTTTATGGCTCCTTTTATTATCTTTAACACTTATTATTACTAGCTGCGCCTACACAACTGTCCTCAATATAATGGGAAAATATACGACATCCCCCAATAATTTACTTGTAACCCATTTTGTCTACTATTGTTATTACTTTGCGGGGGGTGACATTAGTACAAGGCAAATATGGCCGAAGAACTCTTGAAATCTAGAAATTTAATTTTGCTACCTACTTATACCAAAAAACATTCCCAATCTTCGCTTACTAAAAGAATTTACTAATCCCAAAGGATATACTACTCCGTTAAATGAGTGTACCATGCAAACATTATAACCGCAACACAATACTTTATTACAATTATAGTATATTATTGTACGTTAAGTTTTGAAAAGCGCAGTTTTCACACGAGTATGACCGTTTTGTGGCACGATCCGTAGGCGAGTGACCGTTTTGTGGCATGATCCGTAGGCTAGTGCCATAAGTCATAAGAGTTTCAAAACTTCTATTAATTAAACTATGTAATAATAATTAAACCATGAAGTAGCTTCGTTATGCCTGAGAAGATTGATAAAAATACACCTCTATATATCTAGTCTGAAATTAATAGCTGTCAACAATAACTTTGATTAATCTAGCGTGTGTAAAGTTGTTACTTTGCACACGCTAACCATTTTGCGTTTGTTTTCATTTTCAAGGCAGGCGAAGAAAAAAATTATTTCGCCCATTGATGAAATATAATATCATTTTTGCTCGTATCTCATGGTGTTTCATACCTTGCAAGATCTATAATGATAGTGGGTAGCTAGCTTACGCATCTGGAGTTTGAAACATGTTAGACTTCCCATCGGTCGAAGTTACGAGTTTTTATTGTTTCAGGCCAAACAATTTTCAGTATGTATCTAAGACTTTTGTTTGCTTTTCATGCATGTTTTGGTTCCACCTCGGGTTCCACCAACAATACACTGATGACTTTTGTTTGCTTTTATCCTCGCTTTTATCTTGGTTTTCCCGTTAAATTGAGGGAATAACCAAATTTTCTGTGTCTATTTTATTAGGGATCGTTTAAATTCATTGCACTGGCATCTGCAAATTCTAGATCTTCCACTACATTAAAGATGTTCCGTCGTATGCCAGTTTCGTTATCCACGCATAAGCATAACCCAATAACTATAAAGTGAAAGAATTCTGTAGTGAACTCTTCACTGTGTTCTTTTATTTAGTATAAATAATTAGTTTCTCTACTTTAAGTCATATCAGTATTTATTATTTATAATTTTTTGTTAAATTCAACCCTTGCTTTAACATAATAGATTAATAATTAGTTTACAATAAATATAACAACATAAACTAGATACCTAATCAAAGATTCTATTTATGCAATTAAATACAGGGTGATCCATTTAAAAGAAGAAAGAGAATGAAACGTCCTAGTTTCGATCCACCCTGTACACAAAGAGAGAAAATAATTGAAATGTAATCGAATGAGGAGATATTACATCATATCACGAAACTCGATTAGCCAAGAAATTGTCTCTTTCTGTAACGTGCAGTAAGCTAGAGGGCGTTGATTTAGCTACGATTTTAACATAAACGTGTCCATAACTTTTAAAGGACTCTGTATAACGTAACAAAACCTTATATCAAAAGATTCGAAAAAATGTGGGCAATCCGAATTTGGAATAATATGTAGGGACTCTCATTTAAAAAATCACATGTTTGGTTTGTAACGGAGTTATGCAACACCCCGCATTGTTCAACATAATTTAGAAAGATGGTCCTTAAAGACATCTATTATATCTTTCTTAACAAAATTTTTTTATATCTCTTGAAATAAGCCATATACCGAACTTTGTCGTAAGATTGGTACACCCTGTATAATCACATCAAAGCCAACGATTTGCAATCTAGTGTCATGTAGACATTCAAAGCAGATAACGTTCCCCAACTAATCAATTGTGACAGGAATATGGAAAAATCCATCGCGAAAGAAGTAAACGGAGGAAAGCGTTACACAGGTGTCAATTTGAAAACTTTACAGACCTATAATCAAAACTGTAACAGGTAATTCGAGAGGTAATTAAAATTTCTCGAAAACGTTTGTAGAACATTGAGGAGGAAACTAATATGACTCATTAATCTTCTACAACTCACCCCTTAAGCTTCAGCTATTTTTTCAAATTGGACTATCCCATGTGTAATAGCTCATTGGAACTCATGTACCAAAGTTTATTGGGGTTAACTTGGTGGAATATTGGCTCAATATAGTGCGATTGGGGAAATATTGTCGAACTGCACCCAATAATGGGTGAATATATTTTTGTAATATTATACAAATATTGGAAATACAATATTTAGTGAATATGAGAACAATACTTGCAATATTTAGTAAATATTGCTATTTTGTAACTTCAAATAATGTACCAATATTGCGTGTACAATATTACTAAATATTGAAAATCGATATTTAAGTAAATAAGCAATATAAGATACATATTTACAATATTTAGTCAATATTGCTATACACTATAAATACACAATAACATAACAATACTGTGTTTTCAATATTACTGGTTCCATATTTAAAATGATGAATTATAAATAACAGAAAAACTCACAGCCTCCCCTTAAAAAAACAGTATATTATACTGTTTATACTATATATACTGTTTTTAAGGGAAGGCCGTGAGTTTTTCTGTTATTTATTTGACCCCCCCCCCCCCCCCCCCCCCCCCCCTTTTGTCTTCACGAACGATTATAATGTCATGATGAATTATGGCAACAGGAAAAAAATATTCACAAATAGGTAATAAGGTTATGATTAGAGGGCGGATTAATATGCACATAAAAAGTCACATATATGCGCATATATATGCACCAAATATATAAAAGTTATGCAGTCAGTTTGTTAAAATATGCAACATTATATGCAAAATATGCTTACCAAGAAATAATAAACAACCTGTATTAAATAAAAACTGTTATGTGAAAAAGGTTCTTAATGAAATTAAAAAAATTAAGTAATTAAAATAATAATAATGTATTTGTTTAATATTAACTATAGTTGGGCCAATGGATCTTTACCGATCTATATGTTCACATACAACGACGTGCGTATCTGTCATTCGACTACTTTATTACTAAAAATAAACAAAGACAAACTGCAAATCTCAGTCAGTTTGTCCTTGTTTGTTTTTAGTAATGAAGTAGGCGAATGACAGATACGCACGTCGTTGTATGTGAACATACATCGGTAAAGATCCATTGGCCCAACTATACAATTGAAAATCTCCGTTCGATCGAGTGAATGTAGGGACGCGACTGAGAAATCTCGGTAAGAAACGCAAGGCAGCTCCATCTAAATCTCGATATGATTGCATGCTACGGCGAAATTATAGCAGTGATGCTTCTTGTCGATGATTTTAAGCAACTTACCTTCTACAGGAATTTCTAAAGGCTTTCTTTCTTAGATTTTAATCTTTTATTTAAAAAGTTTCATTTACTGTGGTCGTTTGAGGAGATGAGAGAAATTTTTTTTAGTAAAATGTCAGATTTATTTAAAAATGCACAAATTATGCAATAATATACACATTTTACAAAAATATGAACATTGCTGCAAAGATATGCAATGCAAAATATGCAAAATTAAATTGGTGCCATATAACTCGCATTAATGTGATTCACCTAGATACGGAAGGGTATTTTTACAGCATCAATATTCAACAATATGCATTTTGCATATAATCCGCCCTCTAGTTATGATACTTTCTCAAAATCCACCGTATATTAATTTTCGCCGATTTAGAGATATCAAACTATCAAAGTAATCAAAATATAATATACACGTCCTTTTCTCTATTTTATAGTATTCAACTTTAAATTCCAAATTACAATATAAATTTCCGTAGCTCAGTTGTTTCATGGCAGACTTCTTAAATGTGCGATCGATGGTTCGAGTCCAATTTGAAGAAGCAAAAGGTTTTTTCAGCATCACCAATCTCCTCGGAGGGTACATGAAATGAATGGTGTCCCTGGGAAAGGAGCCATCGGAACACACGGAGCCCTTGAGGCGCTGCGCACTGAGAGAAAGCCCCTCGGAGCAGTTAGGGGCTTAGGGCTCTTGGGATGGGTCAGGTCCACCCCCTTTCTTACTATTTTGGCACACATTACAATTAACAAATGGGCCAATATTGTATAAATATTTTCCCCAATATTGAAATAATATTGGTGAGTAATATTTAGCCAGTATGTACCTAAAATTGTTTTACAATTTCAATGTTGTGACTTGTGACAATATTGTACATCTCGTTGTACATTCATATATACCCTGTTCAAGTGACCAGCCGTTGCACGTCATTATTCGTGTACCAATACTATAATTATAATTTACTAAGCAACTTTAATAAAATTTGCATTAAAGCCAAAATGTCATCGTAAGTACAGTTGGTATTAAAAGTCATTAATCGTGTAGGGTTAGCGACCATATTTTATCCTTATCGCACACTTTGCAGTTCGTAATTACAACTTAAAACGTAGTGCGAATATAAACTCATAAAATATCTCGATGTTGTCACGTCAAGTTTTGTTTACTTTGTTATATTCGCCGGTACGCACTTAAGCTATTTTTTTTAAAATTGCCTTACTAAAAACAGTACTTATCAGTGCTCTTATTTTGTTTATGTCTACATTACTTGTTGTATTTTATTATTACATAGGTATACAGTATCTATTTCTTCCTAACCTAAAAATGTCAGTCTGACAACACGTACATTTGACAACGCTGATTACACGTCATTGATTTAGTAAGTTTTAAGCTATGACGTGCAACGGCTGGTGACTTGAACAGGGTATACTACCAAATATTTACAATAAAATGCCAATATTGAACCAATATTAGATACTACATGGGAAACCTCTTTAAAAATGCTATTCATCAGTACCAAAACAAGATGTTAGGTAATTAATCAAATGTTTTTTAAATAATACGAAAAATAGTATTTAAGTTCATTTATTCAAATTTATTGTTTTAAATGCCAAAAACAATATTTTGTCTTTTTTGACTTACAGATCGTAATTTTTTACGATCTTTTTTGAAGTAACGATTTGATTTGATATTAGTGGCGAAAAATTAGTACGAAAACATACAACTAAAATTACTGAAACTTTTTTTGCCTTTTTCAACAAAATAATCAATTAATTAACATATTATTTGGTACCCAATGATGCATAGTGCAATTTAAAAAATAGGACTGAGATGGCTGGAACCTAAGGGGTGGGTTGCAGAAGATCGCCCTCCATGTTCTAGAAACGATTTCGAGAAATTTTAGTTAAATCTGTTATAGTTTCGAAGATATGACGTCTGGCAAGTTTTCAAATTGACACCTGATATGTAAGCAACCAAGATTTTTGTTTTTGTTATTGATCTTGTTACTGCTTTTGACATTCTATTGTTCTCCAAAACTAAAAAAGATAAATACATGGTTGAAACAGGGAAAAACGAGCAGTTTAACCATATGAAAATCAAATATATGGTTTCTACTTAAAAAAACATCTAAACAAATGAGATAAAGGCCTCCATATTCTTGCATTTGATTTAACCAACTTTATATCTCTTCGTTTCCGAGATACCAGTGTTGAGCATCGGATTTTGGACACAGTTAGCAAAATTTACAACGAATCAAGTATGCGGAACACGAACTTCGGTCCTAAGGTGCCTATGGATAGGAAATTTCCAAGAAACCGTCGCTTTGAAGACCGCGTGAGCCCATTTCTTCGACCTTTCGTGAGAAAACATCACCAATAGAAAAACCCAACCACGTGCGCACTCGACAATGATCTAATGAGTAGTACCAATACGTGAATTACATCGTGTATTAAAAATATTAATACAAGATAACGAGCACGATTCGCTTAGTTGAAAGAGATTAAAGACATTTAAATGAGGTCAATTTAAAGACTCCTTAAGTAGTTATAATACATTTAATTTATAAAAAATAATCTCCCGAATTCAACTTTGAAATGCAAGTGACACAATCAGGTGTCAAATAATTAATAGTCAATGTGATCACCTTTCTTGCATTTTTATATTTTTTAGGTCACATCTATTTACATTAAACGCGTTTATTCAATAAATGACATCATATTTATATAATGTCATGGGAGTACAATATAGATTTTTTTTGCCTTTTCTTTTTAAGTTTCTTTGGGAAAGTGTCCGGTGTAAATTAGGAAACGGAAACTTCCGTAACGCAATTTGCATATTATAACTAATTAGCGGTAGGTATTGCTTGGAAAGCACTTTAAATGCCACATTCCAAACTATACCGAGGTTATGAATGGAAATGACCTATATCTTTTGTTTTTATTCCTTAAACTCACACCTCATCTGCATATAATTGCATACATGTGCACACTTCCTCTTTTTTTTCAAGAAAACAGATCGAAACAATAGACGGTGCATTATGAGAATCTTAGACAAAAACGCTTATGTCAGTTCGTGTTTACCTCATTAAATAGAAAAAGAAAAAAATACAATGACATAAGCGTATTTGTAAAGTTTATCACACACGTTTCGTGATTATTTATACCACAATTTCCTTATACTGATTAATCCCCACATTTAATCTCACCTGTCAGTCAAATTTGTTGGTATATTATTCATTTTATCCACAAGCATACATAAAAACTGCACACATAAACAATAAATAAGTGTCCATGAAACAACACATAATATCTTAGATTTTTAGTCACTCGCGTGATTGAATTAATTGAAATTTTATAAATAAATCAAAGGATCTTCATTTTAACACAAGTTACACACAAATTGAGTTAATTCGCGACGTTCCTAAGGCACTATTTTCGTTCGTAATAACAGGATTTATAAAATGAATAACCAACAAGTGTCAGCCATCTTGGAAACTGCGTTTAGAAACGCGCACAATTTTTAATGTTGTTTTATAAAGAAGTTTACGACCGAAAATTATTAATCATCGTTTAATAACGGACAATCATTATTTAAATTTAATTAACAACGAAAACGGCGGCGGCGGCGAAAATGATCGATTTTTTTTTGTTAATTTAGGTACATTGCGTTTTAATGAATGTTTGAAAAAAATTGCGGTTTCAATTGAATACAATTTTTTTTTGGTGTACATCTTTAATTGCAAAAGTCAAACTAATAAACATAATTTTTAACTATTTTTTTAAGAAAGAATTGAGGAAGTAAGTTCTTTGTTGGCAGTGGCGTAGATAAAGATTCGTTAGTCTGTTATGACACGGGTCAATACTTAATTAATTTGATAACTTTTAGTCCAATCGGTAATGAATTCTAATTGTCGGAAGTTTTATTTTGTTATGTCTATTAAATGGACATCCAAGTAAATTCAGTGCTGGTCACTGTTACACCAGTATGATAGCCTCGTTTTGCTGTCGCCAAATATTGGTGAACTGTGGTGAACCAGGCTTATAAATTGATGAAAAATAAATATTCATGTAGGTACAGCCAGTACCTACTGAACAGTGAACACCTACTGTAGTATTCTTAGTATTTTGTGTTTAATGAAAATAACTTGTCATACAATAATTCTTTAATCTGACAACCTCCATTTGATGCCTAGCAACCTCATCCTTACTACCATATCTAACGTTCACTACACCTACATAATACATATTTTTCTTATCCACACTGCACAAGAGCTCAGTTACCTCAGAAAGCATTTTGTGATTACATACACTGACTTTGCGACTGGAAGTGTCCAATAACCTCCTCACACCTTCTGGTGTTATATACCTATGTATAGTAATAGTACCTATATCTTTCTGTCTTTGGATTGCATGTACCATTCTCTCCATGATGTTCCTTTACCTCTTTCTTCTAGCGGTCCACACTTCCATTAGTTTGTCTTGCATCTGGTAAATCTTCCCATCATCTCACTTGGTCCCTTATACATAGTATGTACCTACCTATGCTTTATTTGTAAAAAGAAAAAAAGGTACTCAAGTGATTTCTACTAAAACATAATCAAAAATTTACATTCGCTATACACACCCTTCTTCTTTCCTCCGCTTCTTCCATCCACCCTAAACCCTCCCCTCTGTCCAACATCACTTTCCAACCCTTCCGATCCCCCCTAAGCACTCCCCCAGCATATGCCCAATGTTCTCCCACCCTTCACCGCAGAATTTTTTACGTTACTAGGTATTTTCCCCCATCCTTCCTCCCTCCAAAACTAATTCTTCTTTCTCATCCAAGTATACTTCTCATTCTCTATCAATAACTTCCTATATATCCTATCTTCGTTCATTTTCCTTCCTCTTGCTATGTTTCTTATCTCTCTTTGCATGTACCGTCCTCTCTTCTTGAGTCAGGTCGTCCTCTATAAAGACATCCGTGCTTCGTTCTCGACTGCCAATTCTTGTTCGAATTTCTTCGTCCTCGCTACGATAAATTGCTTCCCTATTTTATGAGCATCCTCTATCTCCGCTTTTACACCCCTATGAAGTTTCTCTCAAATTTATCACCGCATCTTCTTGCCATCCTCTTATTACCTACTATTGTTCTTCCTCTTTTATCTCTCTTTCTTTTTCTAATACCTATAGCCTTTTCCTTTTCCCATTCCCTTTTTCGCTCTTTCCATTCATCCTCCTTTATTATCATTTCTTCTCTTATCTTTGTTCCCTGTTCCTTTGTTCCACCTTGTCTTTCCTTTAATTTCCGTCTATTGTCTGTCTGTGTTGTTCCGGTCTATTTTCGTTATTCGTGGGCCTGGCTATTTCCTTACTTTTTGTGCCCTTTGGTCTTATTTCTTCCTCTGTCTCCCTCCTCCCCCTCTCTGGTGATCTACTTGTTATTCTAGTTTTCTTAAATACCTCCTCCCTCGTCTCTTCGCTCTTCCCCTCTTTCTCTTAAAGTGACCCTTACTCTTCGTTCGCTCATTCGACTCACCACATTCCTCCCATAAGTTCTCTTATATAGGTAGGTACTTATTTGTGTTCCTAACTAGTATAAAAACGATTAGTTTTAGTACTAATGTACCTATACAATAGTATATTAAAAAACAAGTTTTATAAGGTTGATTTTATGGCACGAATCAAAGTTTAGAAAACGAGTGGCGCAACCACGAGTTTTCTTAAGGATGAACGCCATGAAAGCCTTATGAATGAGTTGTTTATACTATTTTTTAGAATTTGCGCGTTTTGCAAACAATTTTAAATAAATTTTATTTCTGACAGTGATATTATAAGCTTATATTGTCATAGTTACGATACCAATAACGAGTGTCATAACTCCCTTGGGATATAAAGACGCTATAATTCCCTCTACGGCTCTTTTATGAACCAGTAACCTAGCAACAACCAAAACTGCAATCGACGATACCTGAATCAAATATACCGGAAATGAACAAATTTTATTAAACTCGGTCAGAAATAAAATTATCTATGTATCACGGGAATTAATAGGCCTCAATTACCTCGGGTAATTGCTGTCCCTCGGGCGCAAGGCCCTCGGGACGCAAACTTTACCCTCGGTAATTAAGACCCTTATAATTCCCTTGATACATAAATAACTATAAAGTTTGTGTAAAAACAATGATCTGTTTTGAAATAGTATGATGTTTATTGCGTAGGTAAGTAGGTTACACTCGAAAGGATAATGTGTTGTTTGTGTTAATTTTGTGTTCTAATGTGAGCGTATTGTGTGTTTGCCTTTGGGTGTATGTGGACGAGTTAGAGGTGTCACACGAGTGGGTATGAAAGTGTAATGTGTTTGTAATGGACTTTCTGTAATGTTAAGTTGCGTATGCAATTGTTTCCGTTTGTGAAAGGAGAATTGAGTGTTTTGTTTCATTTTGTGTTTGAGTGGTATTAGTTAAACGTGTGTGATCAAAAGCTTCTGCTTCTGCTTTTGTTATCTGGCTTAATCCAGTTAATTATTAAGTTCGGGAGCACCCTTAGGGGTTGCTTGTCTTAATTTTTTATTTTTCATTGTGTTTATTTCACCTCAGCACAAAATTATGTATGTATTTTCATATCTCACAGTAACTATTTTTTAATGTATCTTCATTTATTGCGTTAGTGTCACATGTCTGTGTGATTTTGTAACCGTTAATTCGGCTTGATAATGATGCCCGTAGGGCTTCGAAACATGTTGCCATTTACCCCTCTTTATTCATAATCATTCAACTGCTTGACCTTCAGTCACAGTTTGTTATTGTTGTTAAAAAAATTTTTTTTCGATTGACCTCTGACTGCAGTAGGCTATCAGTGGATAAGCTGCAGACCAAGTCGCCTCAACATTTCACTCTGACGTTCTTGCATTGACGCCAGTTTCAGTACTTTGTACTTATTATTTAAAAAAATAACTTCATCATCACCCTCATCTCATCGTCAATAAAAACTGTTCTAAGGGGAGGTCCTGAGTTTCTTTGAATATTATTCAGAAACAACCTAACTACTGGATAGTCTCTTCCCACCAACTCTATATAAAAGCTTATCCAAGTGGTGGTCTGAGTCAACCTTCAGTGTAAGTGAAATTTTGGCCAAAATGATTCTCGCCTTGAAGATCTCACTCCGCCCTAAAGGCGGGTTCAACGAACCGAGGTCGGTTTATGCATTATTATGTGTCGCTTCGCATTGTACAAACAATAGGGTGCTGTCTTTGGTCTAGATTCTCACTTGACGCCTTCATGGATTCAGGATTATGATAGGAGTGTACGTAGGTCTCAAATTTGGGTCTTTTGCACTACTTCCCTGATTAGAGTCGTTCAACACTCCGCAACGTCACTCTAGCCATCCCACACACGTGAGATGAACCAAATGATGCTGGGTGGGGAAGCGGTTCTAATCGTCGCCATGTCTGGCCAGGGTTCCCCCTCAGTTGGACAAGTGCGGAACACTAACAAAATATATGGTCGTCTATGTCACATCCTCTACAAGATGGTGATTCTACCAAGTCCATGCGCTGCATGTCGTTTCTCATTGCCTTTAGTTCCAGCATGCCCTTTAACCCATAGAAGCTCGAGGGTGTTGCTACTTGTCACTTGCTCTAGTGCGTGGTCACGCTTTCAGAAACCAATCTAGAGGTAATTTTACAGTGACCAAGTGCCTGCAGTCACTGGAAATAGTTTTGTTCTTTATGTACTGTACATAAGAACTTTTCTTGCACTAAGCGTTAATCCTACCAATCTGACTGGAATACAGTAGGAAATTTGTCTTAGTGGTTGGGTGATATGGAATTTATAATTAAAGGGAAATGTACCTATCTTGCAATTTTAAAATTGGGACTTCACAACTATTATACTTAATACCAGTAGTATCGATCCTTCCTTTTGCTACAACTGAAGAACTGGATTGTCAGGCAATGAAAAATTGACTTTCCAGTGATAAATAAATCATAGAAACATTAAGGATATGGGAGAAGTTCAGGCTACTATTATAATAAATTTCCATAATTTCTTTATTAATATTCATAGTTTACAAAATTTGCAAAATAAATTAGGATTAATAATCTCTAAAAATCGTATCAGTGCATGCCACACCACATAATGTTGTACGACAACATTGTTTTAATGCTGGACATTGTGAAGAAACCACACACCTGATTGGATTGCGACATGCCGTTCGTGTTTCAATGCTTGATGGTGGTGGACATCCGGTAGTACTAGTAACTGTACGGACAATATAAAATTCATATTATTACAAAACATTGTACTTACAGTCGCAGCAACTGTTATGAAACTGACAACAGTATTCATTCACTGTATCTCCACAAGTTTTACAAATTAATTTCATACTAGCTTGGCTATTAACGTTGCAAGTGCAGATTAAAATTAATACCACACGAAGTAATGAACACATTTCACTTTATTGATATAAGTGCACAAAAACATTTATAAAAGGAAACTTTCACATAAATTAACATTCACCTCATATCTGCATTACACTTACAATGTTAAGTAAAACTAACAGAGAACATACATTATTGATATCGACACCATTGTCCACTTTAACAAATGGATAAAAGAAGTCATAAGGTAGGCGAATTTGAAATGACGGAGGATCCACAAATTTCTCAGCTTGCTTTGATGTAACATCATAAAACATAAGCTCTTCCATAATCAAAATTTCGTAGTCCAAGTAGCCACTTTCGATTTTAAAGGGAAATTGTTTAAGTGTGCCAAAACTGTATGTGACACCAATAATTTTATTCTGATTGAGCAAACTTTTGTAAGAAACTCGCGCATAAAATATGTCAATTTTTAGTGTCACTGTCACGTTGTTACATATCAAAGTATTGTTATCACTCGTAAAATTTCCATAGGTGCCATTTAAAATTTCCTCCGGAGATTTATTAGATAATGCCTCAACCCAATCGGATGTGTCGTTCGAATTACCAAACACACCAAAGACCTTGTTGATCGCAGTTACATTTGACGAAATTGGCCAATAATCGAAAATCGTCCTCTGGATTTGTCGGCATGTGTTGTTAGCGGTCGAATTACTCGTTTCAATTTTTTTCCTAAGTTTACACTTCAAAAGCATGTTATAGCCAAATTCTGAAGCTACAAGTAAATCTTCACTTAGGACACATAAACTATTTCGGCTTGTTGGAAAGGTTAAGAAATTTTCTCTAAAAATATCGGGGGCTCGTTCAATTTTCGAACTGGTTCTATTTACGGTTCCAATGAGTACAGGTTTACCAATTAAGTAACCCGGATTACCACTCAACACTTGTGAATAGTTCAAACTTGAATTGTGCCAAAAGAAATTTGCTTGAAATTCTTGCTCAAATTCGAAATGCGCATCGGGACGATATGAAATATCCTTTAAATAAAGTAAGAGCTCCACAGCGGTAAAACCATTCGAGCCGTTATGCTTAAAGGTATATATTATTTTTTGTGCAACGTTTCTGCAGTTAAATATATTGAGTGTGGAATTAAAACGACAGGTTGTTGTTGTATTAGATGGAAGAGATGAGCAATTTTCGTTACATTCTTTTACATCAATTGGAAGACAAACATTCTTAGGGCAGTTCTGTAAAAAAAAGTTACTTTAGCTTGATTTACAGTATTAAATATTTGTATATCGCTTTTGGTTACACAAATCCTTAGTTTCTATGAGCTGTTTTTGTTTTGTCTTAGGTACTGTAATGTTATGCGTACAATTTTACATAAATTGCTTTGTTAACAGGCGGGCAGAATATGACTTCCAAAAATAGACTTGTAGAAAGAGACCTTTCAGCCAGGGAGGTGTAGGCAAAATTGCAAGAGCAAAATAATGTGTGTTAATCTCGACATCTCTGAAAATTATCTCTCTGCATAATGATCATTGAAGCTTACAATGTAACATTAGATATAATATTGAAAATGGTGGGTTGGTCCGAAGCTCCATGGGTAAAAGTAACGTTGCCTCACCTTCGCAAGATAGTACAGAAACATCCAGTATGTATATTTATATTTTATTTATGTTTTTTTTTCCGCCAGACCTGCCAGAAGCGCTTTGAAGCGTAAACCAATGAAAGCGATATGAACTGGTTCGACCAATCACAGTACGACCACTTTAGTCACAATTATGACGTAAAAACTGCATTCGCTACACCTGACAGGACCACCTAGTAATTCAAGGCGATGCCCTTCGGCCGAACACCTGATGAGAAAACAACTCCAAATGAAGACGAATAGACGGTTTCAATAGACCATTGAAAATCTTTCAAACCATTACACAGCCCCAATTCGGTCAAGATCAAGAGGACTTGAGAATTAATTCAAAATGAAGGAACCACTAGCCTAGAGCGGCCATTCCAATGCAAAAGAAACAACAGCTGCAAGTGAACAAACAGAGTGTACATTTGTAACTGTACAGAATGCACCACAAGAAAAAGAAAACAAGCAAACATTCTCGTTAGGCAGCCGGTTGTAGAAGGTGATCTTACTACACCAGATGAGTCCATATACCACCTCCGCAACGAAAATCATTTCATACTAATCATTACGAATCTACTGTTGATCTATGTATTTATGTCATGCGATTGTGTTTTGTTCACATACTTATTTATTTTTCGTTTGTTTTCTTGGCGGTTCTTTTTCTTACTGCAATGAAAACGCTAAACCATCATTTGACGAAGGTGACTAAATTAATGACTTTGCTCCTCTGTATTTTATTTGATCCTACCGTAGATGTCCGTAACACACCTACCCAATAGCAATTTCTGCACAACATAACAATAATTGTTTTACTTCACTTATCTATAACAGTGTTGTATATAACTTTAAGTTTCTAGTTGCGTAGTCTAACGTGGACTTGCATATTACATTACATAACAGCTAAAAATCATACGGTGCCTGCCTAAAAAGACTGCGTTTCAGTTTTTCTGATTTAGAAAAGGCCTCCCTTGGTAGAGGTTAGAGAGCACGGCACCCAAATGTAACATTAACATCTTGATTATGGCGAGTTCGTAAGAGGTTTCGCGGGTAAAAGTAGCAACGCTCCCACCTTTGTGCGACAACCCAGAAGTACCAAGTATCTTTATGGTTATTTAAATTTTTTGTTTATGTTTCCTTTTCCCTGGCAAGGTTTTGAATGTTATTTTTTAGTGATAGCGTACCACCGCGCTTTGTCATTTTGTGGCGAAGAAGTTATTTTATTTTTCTATAATATTCTACTTTTCTCCACTGCAAATGTGCCATCTGCAATTTAAGATACTTACAGCTCTTGAACTGTATCGTCGCAGATGACAACCAAGAATGAAAGGATGCAACACCAAAGATAAAATATGTTCCTCCCTAAATTATAATTCATGGCAAGGTTTATAGTGAAAACAAAGTTGAATAATTCATTAGCATAAAAGAAACCTCGAGGTAAGGTGTCCCAATACAATCCGAAAGCTGTACTTATGAAGTTTATCACCACAATTCTTACACACTGATCTGTAGAAAGAGAAGTGAGCTGTTGAACAGTACCTAGTGGACTAGCCCAGTACATTATAGTACATAAAATCATAACTTTACGTAACAAATGTGACCAAAAATGAAGTTTGTCCAATATTTTAAACAATGTCTTACCATAATCTCACTCACGTTCAAAAATTTAGGAGCACTGATTACAGATACATTTTGGAAATAAGTGCCTATATGCAGATGGGCATTATTTTCAGATACATCAGTTTGAGTACAAACACTTCTAAAATCTTGTAAATATTTGATGCCGCTCTTAATCAAACATACATTTGTCATAAAACTGTCAGCAAGTTCTAGAAGAAATTTGTTTAGAAATGCAATGCTTCGAAGGTGAACACACACCAAATTTTTGTAACGTCTTATTTTTCAAAATCCAAATATCTGAACCATAGACAAAGCTTTCATTTGTAAAATGTGGGTCCATCATATTTGCTTCAACGTCAGGCCATGACCGTTTGTCACGTTTTTGCAACTGTGACTGTTTGAACGATGTTATTCCCTAAAACAACAATTTGATATATACATGACATAATTACCAATTTTTTTTTAACCTGATGTGTATGAACGGAACGTTTTGTTGGTAAATTCGTTTTTACAATGCAAAATAAACCGTTTTGATTGACTTCCCATTGATATGGTGTATTGTTAACATAAACGTAATCAGTATAATGACAAAATGATGTATCACGATTTATATTGATTTCATGTATGCAATGACTGAACACTTTTTTATCTTCTAAACTGCAGTCTTTGTCACAGCAACAGTTTAAGTCACAAACTTGCCTCTGGAAAACAACAGAATCAGGTAAATTTAGTCAATGAGTATATGTAACTTACATGTAAATTACAGGTACATGTATCTACGTCTCCATTGTGACTGGAGAAGTTAATGGGAGCTACTGTACTCGTAAAGGGAACTGCAATAGTAGCACTTATGGAGGTCGTTGTACTTGGAGTTGTTACAGCAACTGTAGTAGTTAATGCAGGAGTAACAGTCATATCAGTATTCAGTTCGGTCACAGACTGAGTGACGGTAGACTGTTGCATTGTCACAGAATACAACGTCATTAATACAAACAAGATCATTTCTTCAATACTCAACACCAAACTTGGAAAAATTCCTGAATATCACGTTAATTTGAAATTGCACAATTCCCATAGCTTCCGTGCTTAATTTATTTCGATCGTTCCCCGAAATAATTAAATCGGGATGTTTCAACTGTGGTCCACCGCCAAGAAAAAATTGTACAAATCGTTGACGTAATGTTCCGAAAGGTCTCCAAGTAAAGCATTCAACCGTATGTTGACCCGCGGTTGTTGGTATTAGTATAAATCCGTAGCCAAACAAATGACTTCGACCTAACCAATCCAAATGAAATACTTGAATATAAATTTTGGGCCAACCTGCGTGAATTTCAAAACAATTGAAAGTGATCAATTGAAGAAATATACGTACCTTGAATTCCTTTAGTTGCCAAGTGGATGTCGATAGGGAAACACCATTTGCAGTCGTCTTCAAATTCTGATGATATAACGTGAGTTTGACCTTCTTGCTTTCCAGAAACTAACTTCCAGTTGTTGCCTGGACAACAATAGTAGATATTAATCGTGGCATATCCGTAACAGCTAATAAACACTGCATAAACCAAGTAAAAAGATATAATTATCTAGGAACTATGGTAGATGGACAAATTAATAAATAAAAGTAATGGTGGCTAAAGAGGAATCGTTTTTACAACCGTGCAGGTGGTTCATGAGAACCTAAAATCGGAAATTATGTTGAGAAAAGTTGTTGACACATGACAGAATGATTTATTATTTGTGGTTGAACCACATTAAGTTGTGATGCATTACAAATTTTCATATTATAGGTAATGGCCTCATTTAATGAACCGTGGATATGGCTCAAAATTGTTTTACATATAAAATCCTTAAACACTAAATAATCCTGAAAATTTCAAATCAATCCGATAAGCCGTTCACAAGTTATTACATTTTAAATACGAGCGCTTCTCGATTCAGACGCTGAGAGTTGTGACGTCACCGAATGGGAAACCGTGAATCGTCGGTATTGCAACTGTACATTTTAACGCATTTTCATTCTCACAATCCATCACTTTTGCGCCATTTAGAAGCGGTTTTGTATTTTATAATAAATTGTTTGTTTTAAGAAACATGTGTGAAGCAAATTTTATTAAAGGTGACTCTTCAAATCTACCGGAAGGCGGAAGTAGACTTATTTATGGTCATGGAATATTTTAATAAAAGTCACGATTTTATAAGTACAGAAATGAGAGGAGTTAAAATGTAAAACTAAGTTAATGTTTTACATATTATTATGTCACAGTTAAAGCTGAAAATTAGATTTCTTTCCCCGTAGTAAATAACGGCACCTTAGCCTTGTTCATAGCTGCATAGGAGTATAACATTACACACAATCTGGTACATTTTTGGATTTCTACGCTATCTACTCTAGAGCTACATCAACGTAGGTAGTTAAATTTTGACAGCGTGAGAACGTATTTGGCGGTAAAATACACTCATTATTAAGAAACAAAGCAGAGCTTAGTAGTAAACTAATAACTTTATTGAAACAAATCCTTGCAGTATAGTACCTATAATCTAACCAGTAACCACCCAGAGTTACTTAGACCTTCGAAAATTTTTCTTTAACATGTAAATAAGTAATAAACAAATTGCAAATCCCGCAAACGGTAGGGTACAAAGTTGTTTAGATTTTTATAAAGTAATTTTATGTGGAAGAAAATTTAAAATGTACTAGGCGCTAAGTTGAAGTTATTACGAGTTTTGGATTTGATGAAGATGAATACAGTATCTATAACACTATTTTCTTCTTTCCTGTATCTGCCATGGCAATATCCAATAAATACCTAGATAATCTCTAATAATAAACAAATTAATTTCGATAAGAAACAGTCGACGTTTGCTAACAACGGTAAAACGAACCTCACGTATCGTATGCTGCCGAACTATGAATTCGCATGTAGTGACGTCACAGTGCAATTTCGCGGTGAAGCTCGAGCGTTCGGGTTTTTATTATTTTAAAGTTATTTGTACGTCCTGAAAAATTTTTGTTTTTTGCAGGGACTCATAAAATTGTACAATCTTTCGATTGGGCCAATAAAAAAAAAATCGTAAATGAGCCCATTCATGGGATACTTGGCAGATGCATTAGCCCAACTGACTTCAAGGTGTTTTAATGGTTCACTCAGTACTAACCATATAAGCAGTCTAATAATTCAAAACACCCAGGCTAAGCACAAGACTAGATGGACTTTGATGTTGATGATGATTGTCGTCATACAAGGGCCGCAGTTAAGCAAGTTTTTGCACAGGGCTGTGCTTGCTCATGAGCATACTTTCTGGGTACTTTACACTAACAAGCACATGCACCACATTTTTTGTGAGTGTCCTAAATTTAAAACTGAGAGGATCCATATTGGAAAAATCCTGAATGGACATCGCTAAGAGCTGCTCCCCCTCCAGTCAAGCGTAGAATGCAATCATGGATGTAGCATCCCATAAAGGGATAAGGGTCTAAGCATAAAGGCTAAATGAAATTTTGATGCAGGGCACATCAAAGTTAAAACACACAGGATTAGATTCATCCAGTATATATTGTCAAAGATTGTTTAAGAGCTTTTACTAAACCTGAATCACATTGAAAACTCAATGTTATCCAGATGGTATGAAAATTGATAGAACATGCTCGGTTTTGGAATCAGGTGATTCACTCGATACATCCAATTACAGCCCAATAAGTATCGCTTTACTTATTTTTCCAAAATATTTGAAATAATTTAAAGAACTTAAAGATTAACATGGTTGTCACAAACAATGAAAGCCAAGTTGATGCGAGTTTAATGCATCACGAACAATTCTTATCTCTAAATAAATTAGAATTAAAATAAATGTAAAATGGGGGTCCCATATAATGTTTCATACTTTGTATCTACAAAGTAAGTTTCATTAAGGTTTACCTCACTTACCTAAACCTTACAGTTTTTGAAATAGGTACTATTCTGTATTTTGTGAAAATGCGGTAAAAATTTTAATGTTTGTATATGCTTTTTTAAAGATATTCACGTGGGAGTGAACTAATTGCTCGAATTTTAGCACATGTCAGAAATATATTAACTTATACAAGGTGTCCAAAAATTAAGTGATAACTCGCTTACCATCCTGTATTTCTTGTTAACTGCAGATGTAAAATAGTGGAAGTTTGTCGAAAGTATATAGATTTATGCAGGCGAAATGTAGTCGTGTTACGTTACCATTCAGATCACTGCAGCTACGTTTATGTGATATAACATATCTGTTATATAACTTCCAAGCAATGCAACGATGTTATGTAACCTCTATGCATCTATATAATTTTGCTTTGAGTGGGAAATTGTAACTTACAAGTAACACTCAAGTTACATTACTGCAACACCTCTAAAGTAACAGTGTTACATAATATATGAAGTACAAGTAATGTAGGTAACTGTTCTTGGTGAGATTACCAGTTGCATATTTATGAAGGTGCGTGTACATCATAAATATTTTTCTTAGTTTCTATTGTTATTATATTGTTGACAACTATGTAAAATGTCTATGACGTACACGCACCTTTATAAAAAAGCAATTTTACCTATAGTAGGAGATACGTTATTAGAAATATATACCCTCATCTGTTATTTGACGATGACAAAGATTATAAGTTAGATAATATATAGGTCGATAAATTGCAAATGGGTTGCCTAGCTAAATCGGGGCCCAATGCTGTTAAATCCGCTTTCTTTCAGAAGAACGCTCTGCATCCCTGTCTGTCACAGGGAATGGCGCGTGCAACGCTCTCTGTCACTACCATCACATTCCTGGTTGCCTAGATTTTAGATATTATCTTTTCAGCGCGAGCGTGGAGAGTGACAGAGAGCGCTGCGCCCGCCATTCCATGTAGCAGACAGGGATGCAGAGCATTCTTCTGAAAGAAAGCGGATTTAACAGCATTGGGCCCCGATTTAGCTAGGCAACCCATATGCAATTTATCGATCTATATATTATCTAACTTATAATCTTTGTCATCGTCAAATAACAGATGAGGGTATATATTTCTAATAACGTATCTTAGACTACTAACTTTTATATATTAGACCATACTGTTAAGTAGGATCACTTGAGACTATTATGGTGAGTTGAGACTTTCCACAATGTTGGAAAAATTTGTCAATATCATGTTTATCAGTCAGCAGGAGAAACCGGTCCGCAGTTTGCATTGGCCAGCAAAGTGTAGGGTTGTGACTGTACTTACTTGAATTTGACATGTTAGTATCTGCATTGAATTAACTCTTGTTCTTTTTCTATGCATGATTATCTGTTCACCCAACAGCTCCTCCCAATAAATTTTAACCAATGTAAGCAGCGACCAGTTTTACACCAGCAAAATTATAAATACGTTACAGATGTCAAATTCATTTACGTCAACTACAACAATTGAAATCAAAATCAAGTGATTGCTTATGTTACGGATTTCGAAAATTAGACCAATAAAAAAGTTGCATTTAAATGTGGCGGTAATTTTTGGGTAGGAGCTTCACTATATCTGTTGGGTGAACAGATATTAAGTGATTGCTTCATATGCTGCAACACTTTGTCTGCATTTGTGAACAGATTGTGGCATATATATAGTGTACGATGTAATAATACCTTTAAGAACACTTTTAAGAAAAGGTCGGTATTCAGAAGGCCGAGGAGTGAAGGGTAAAATAAGGGTAACATCGTATAAGATTATCTACCGCTAATATTTTGCGAATAAGTTGAAACCAGCGATTCGAAACAAATGACGTGGTCTACTGTCAAAGAAAGATCTGTTGCTGCATGACAACGCTCGGCCCCACACGGCCCGTAACATCGTGGAAACCATCATGTGGCTGAGGTTTCAGACCCTGGAACATCCTCCCTACAGCCCAGATCTCGCTCCTTTAGATTTTCATCTGTTTGGACTACTGAAGGACGGTTGTCGATTTGCATAATCGCGTAATAATGGCGTAACTGTTATTTTTGGGCCCCCCTGCAAGCATTGTTTTGGGCCCCTACCCTTCCCTACACAATATGAATCTGTAAACTCTATCAATTTTTATATACTTTGTTCACTTGTTTACAGTCTCATCCTTTTAAGGTTTGTTTAATTAATAATTTACATAACATGCCAAATATTTAACTGCAGTAAACCCATTCCAAAGACTAAGTAAAGTCTATTTGAAACCAAAATATAGATTTCTTTTAAAGATCATTTTTATTCAAATATTTTACCCTGCAGTCCTTACTAAGGTTAAGCCTATTCCAAAAACTGCGCTAAAACTATTAAAGAAACGAGTAAAAAGAGTCATAAGCTACCTATACATTAAAATGAAAACAAAAATACTTTTACTTTTAGGAACTTTTTACATTTAAATATTAGGTGTTTTCTTTTTGCACGTTGTGGTAGACTTAAGTCAGCTCTGTTCATAGCACACCATTCGTTTTATAAAAATAATTTGACTCAGTTCTCAATAACCCTATTCGTTTTAAAAGCTTTATTTAAGTTTTATATTATTAACCTGAGGCAGAAATGTCTTATGACGCAAGGCACTTCAATCACGTGATAATTGTGACTTTACCTAACCCTGTGGCGATGCAAAAAGAAAACACCTATTGTATCTATATTGTATAGCATTGTAGGTATTACCCATACAGGTCAGTGGTATTACCATTGATTATACACACAGCATAATATCAATGGTATTACTAACCTTAGAAACTATTAAAGAAACTGTAAAAATTATTTAACAAGAATCTAGTCATAAAAACCGAAATTTGAGTGAATAATGAGTATCATATCAAAGTATGAGTCAATAACGACTTTTTATTTTTATACACCATACGAGACCATAGAGACAAGAATACTAAGGATTAGTCAGGATGAAAATAAAGCAGGCGCATGTGGCGGCAAGCGATCTGACACTGACTCCCTGACTGGCAGGTGGTCGAGGTAGCGCGTGTGCCTATTTGCTTTGTACTTGCTCAATACTCAACCACAGTCTAAATACAATTTTAGACTGTGACTCAACAGGCAACAGTCCTTCAACATTCAGCTCACCCCTACGCTGACTCGCTCCCATTTCTTCAAATTAAAAAGGAAGAATATTTTACCATGCAATACTAAGTGAATACTATAATAAAGAGCATTGCAATTTTAAGTTATTTTGGAATGTTGAACTGATGGCTGGCGTAATCTTTTTTCTTTCATAGCATGTGGGCCCCCTGTACGGTGGGCCCCCCGCATTGCAGGGTCTGCGGGTTAGGCAGTTACGCCACTGGCTCAGACGCGGACGTTTGAGATGCGGGGCCAAATTAGTTTCACAACCAACCGAAAACCGTAGCTACCACGAAGGGATATGGAAGCTTTTGGGGCACTCAGGACCAAATGTATAACCAAGGTGGAGACTATATCGAAAAATAATGTATTTGTTGCACATCTATATCTGTTTAATAAAGTTACAGGTTGCACGACTAAATGTGTAAGTAATTTTTGACTTATCCTCGTACAAGAACGTCAATTTGGACATTTACTAAAATAATTTTTGGAAATGTTTTTTGTTGCTATAAATTCCCAATTATTTCAAAAACTACATATTCATGGCGATTTCTTCAATTCAATTTTTATTTTTGTTTTTTGATCACGCTGTACTAATAATTGTCAAATAACGTACAAAGACTACTAACGTTGATCTCTTTATACAAGGAAAGCAACTCAAATTAAATAATGAAGGCTTCCGTATGGGGAAAATGATAAGTAATAATGTTATTGATTCCAAGTTGTAGGACATGAAATGTATTTATAATTGTTTATGTAGAATCTAAAAATGTATTAATATATACAGAGCATTTCGTTTAAATTAACGAAGTTGGCCAGAAATGTCAAAATATTGTAATCGTATGTCCCCCATAGACCTTAGTATGCCGCCAAATTTTCAACCTTTTCCTAGCCATAGTTTTCCCATAATCGATCAATGCAGTTCTCGGAAGACCACCCTGTATAACAATCTGTAATGAATGTAACTGTTCCAAGTTACCCTCCCTTTGCAGGTGACTTGAGACAATAATACATAATATGAGAATGTACGTTTCAAGTAATATTATTTAACAAACAATCCTACAAAAATGAGAATGATTATAAACATACCTATAATGTATACTCAAATTACCATAGGGCCTTATAGTTTATAAACAATTTTAAGGCTACACCAACACTATGATAATACTCTCTTATGATTATGAATGGAAAACTTACCAAACTGCAAATTCCACTTGCAAAATAAACTTTGTTTAGGAAATTTTCTCGCATGTGAAATTTCGCCAATAACATGCAATTCTGCCATAACTGTCACTAGTTTGTATTTGTAAACAGAAAGGTTGCTAAGCAACGAGACCACGTGACTGTCCATAGAAAAATTTTCGTACAAAAATATAAAACTTTCTAACACCATTATACACGTGAGTCACCTAAAAATTCAAAATTGAACAACAATTTTAGCCATTATTGGTGATTAATTCATTTTCGATAATACAGATTGAGAGAAGAAATTCCATTTTGTTAACATTGAATTGACGCATGCGCGTCAAGGTTTCTTTTTCAACATGGTAGTATGTCTAAAACGAAATCTTTTGCTTGTCTTAAATACCACGTCTCTTAAGTGCTTTAATTATTATTAATGTGTTAGAATCAACATTCCTTTACCAACAGTATAAAAATCTGTGGTTTAACAGCAATATTTCTGGTTGTCACGTAGGCCATTACAAAATAGGTTAACTTTTGATCTGTTAAAAAAATTAACATCCTGTAAGAATTTCCCTAGTTGTTGTAAGTTTTTAATTTTGAAGTGTTTCGATTTTAGTCCAAAATGAAGAAACGGTGTAATAACGAACACGACTCCGCAGAGCCCCCCGATAAAAAACAGATATTATCGACTACAACCGATATAAAAGCGGGAACCGTTCTAGTGGATATTTTAGGTAATATGTGGAAGTTAGGAAAAACAATTGGCTTAGGAGGATTTGGTGAAATTTATTTAGCGACAGATGATCTATCGGATGATAACGTGGAAGCTCCATTTGTGGCCAAAGTAGAAAGTCATTCAAGTGGACCTTTGTTTGTCGAAATACATTGTTATCTTCGAATGGGAAAGGCTGATGCAAGTAAGTTCTAGCAGTTAGTAATCAATGTTTAACATTAGAACAGCTGGAGTAATCAATTTGACCAATAAGTTTTTTTCTGTTTACCTACCATTTACACTACTTACACATACCGGGTGCTGATCCGGCCGCTCGGTAATAGCATTTTACATGTAAAATCTTGTCTATGCAATTTCCTGCTCCCCTAATTGTTTTAGGGCCAAAACATAAGAGTACAAAAATTTTCAAAACTAAAAATACTACCTGAATGGTATATTCTTTCCGACCAAAATTGTACTGTAAGAAAGAAAATGAAGAATTAAATGTTGAATTAGAGTTTGCAAAAATCACATTGCCATGCTTTTAAAAATAATTGCGTTATGAACAAGTGTAGAATCTTGACGTTTTCATTAGTACTGGAAGTTGCCATGACCACCGTCATGGCAATGCGATTTTTGCAAATTCTTATTCAACATTTAATTCTTCATTTTCTTTCTTACAGTACAATTTTGATCGGAAAGAATATACCATTCAGGTAGTATTTTTAGTTTTGAAGACTTTTGTACTCTTATGTTTTGGCCCTAAAACAATTAGGGGAGCAGGAAATTGCATAGACAAGATTTTACATGTAAAATGCTATTACCGAGCGGCCAGATCAGCACCCGGTACATGTTTTTCTGTTGCTTCGTAAAACATGTTTTTAAATGGCTTTCAATAATATCTCATTTACCTAGAATGATAGTCCAGTCGATATCCACTTTTTACCTGCAAAGTAGTCCGAAGTTAATGTAATGTTTACAAATTATCTGGCCTTACTCTAGCATGTCTATGCCTATGTTTTTCCACCTCGAGGACCCTGTGCTAAAAATTTTCTGACATGTTTCAGATTAATCGCTTATATCTTGTACACTAAGCATATTGTGTGCACCATAGTGCAATACATACGTTGTAGAGCATTAAATTGGCTACAATTTTCTTGGTGAAGCGAATTTTTAGACCCAATATTAACCAACACAAAGTTTCTCGAAAAGTAAAAAAGAAAAAATAATAATATAGGTAAGTGATAAACTGAAAAAGTCCGAAAATTTTGAGGGTGTTGACCTCCCACTAAGTTAGCACAGAGTTCTCGAGATCGAGATCGAACACTTAGGATAGACATCCAGGAGTACCCCTAAACAACCTGCCAAATTCCATAACATCGGAATACTTTCCAGCTATCCCCCTAATTTTCATTATATGGGCTGGACTATGACCCGAAATTGCTAAAAATGATTGCACGTAAACATTTGTGTAATAAGAGATATATTCTCATGAAAGTATTAGCTACATTCATAATTCATAAGGCTTAACAGTTTTTGATATGTACCATTTATCCCGCTGCAAATTGTTCTGCTGCGCACCTTTTTTTATCATTACCCAAAAGAATGCAAATATTATTACCTGTGAAGCATGAGGGTGTAAAAGTTTAGATAGGTAAAGAGTGTAAGATCACTCCAGATTTTGAAGGGACCAAAAGGTAAATCTAGCAACAGAATATTTACACTGCTCCAAGAAATTAACACACTACTTACATTTTATCGTGCTATTCCTCTATTTCTCTATTTAACCGATGGTTTAGACAGAGAAATTGTGGACCACTCTAGACAAGCAAGTCAAGGTAGACATTGCGCTTCAACAGAGGTTTAAGATCATTTTTTGAGATTATGTGCCTACACGAACGCTTGAGGATCTTGCAATTGCAACTATTTGCAACCCACAATATGCAAATAAGCACTGAGACAGTTAGAAAACGTCTTGCTGAGCACAATCTCAATGCTAGAATACCTGCTAGAGGACCAGAAGATCAAATGAAAGAGGTTATGAAACAAGTTTCAAAGCTTTACATGGTGTTGGTAGATTCTAATTAATGTTGATTTTTTGTTTCATATGATAATGATGCCCGTAGGGCTTCGAAACATGTTGCCATTTACCCTTCTTTATTTGTAATCATTCAACTGCTTGACCTTCTGTCACAGTTTGTTATTGTTGTTAATTTTTTTCAATTGACCTCTGGCTGCAGTAGGCTATTAGTGGATAAGCTGTAGACTAGTCTCCTCAACATTTTACTCTGACGTTCTTGCATTGACGCCAGTTTCAGTACTCTGTACTTATTATATAAAAAAATAACTTCATCATCACCCTCATGTCATCGTCAATAAAACTGTTCTAAGGGGAGATTCTGAGTTTCTCTGAATATTACATTCTAACTCCTTTGCAAGTATTACGCACTCAACTATGTTAAAATTAATACACGTAAAATAGGCATCATTTTATTAAGGGTATTTTTGTTTTTAATACATCTAACTAATTAAAATTATGGTAAATACCTCGATAAATACGAAATATCATACTTTGCAGTTTATTATTTTTTATTCCGTAAACAATATATTTTTATTATATTTAAACCTTAGAGGTTATTGATTAAATCAGTAAGTTTATGAGTAACGACCAAAACAAAGAAGTGTTAATTATGGTACCTTGGTAGCACAGTTCAAATCCGCTATGGAATATGAGGAGCACTGCTAGTGCAAAGCTGGCATTGCTCTAATAAGAAAGATCGGTAACAGTTGCACAACAGTTGAGTCTTATGAGTGAATCCATTGTTCAGTCTAACAAGCGATAGCAGGGAAAAAATGTTGTACTAGAAAACAGACAAAAATTATTTGGAAGGAAGCAGACAAGTGTAAATATAAACCGACTTTATATATATTTTTTGTAGGTGCCTAAAAAAAATTAGAAATATTTTAAATTCCTTAAAATATTCAAACTTTGACTGTAACTGAGTCTGCTTTCAAGTTGTAGAGAAACACAAAGATGGTCTGTTTACTTCCAGGAGCTTCCCATCGATATTTCCTTTCAAAAATGGTACTTTAGGTCTGTGTTTAGTAGTGTATCCGTCTGTGCATGATAGGTCCCATTAACAAGCTTCTGAGCTTCTTGATTATCTATACAGGGTGTCTCACGGTGACCACCCATTAGAATATTTCAGAAACTATTACGATTTGAATTTTGAAAATTTGGGTGATGGGGTTTTCGGGCGTGGCCTCCTCAAATAAAATAATGGCGTCTACGTAACACTTCCGGTTTTTCCGGAAATGACACCAACTTTGTTATTTTAAATGTAACACCCTATATATTATTACGATTTTGGATTCTACGTAAAATTTTAGGTGGACTTTCATCAAGTTTTCTTATTCCTAAAATTAACCGTTTCCGAGATATTTAATTTTTTTAATAAAAATTAAAATAAACACTATCTGGCTTAAAACCGTGTGAATTCTACAGCAAGAAAGGTGAAGGAACCATATTGATACGAGAGATAGCTGGACCCCTAAGCTTCCCATCCGTACTTTCAAAGTGGCTTAATTGCATACAGGGTGGTGGAAATTTAATGCCGAGTTTAGTTAACTTCAAATCATCATAAGTTGGTTTTTTCAAATGGAACACCCTGTATGTTTCGTCGTAGTCTGATGCAAAATTTCATTCTCTTTCGAACGGTACTATGGTTCCCTATACCTATCTCTTCTAGTTTTTGCGATACATATCTACTGTTTTTTGTGTAGTCAACTAAGCTAAGGTCATTCAATTTCTTGCGTTTGTTGTTTTCAATTTTTTTAATAAATAGTATTCAATTTAACTGTCACTAGTGGTGTTAGACTGACAACTAATAACTGGTGGTTTGTTTTGAAGTCCTGCTAAGCCATTTTCGCAATTTCCTCTGCATATATCATCCTACTCTTCTTCCAATGTGCTTTCTTTTTCTTTGGTCTGTTTCTTTTACTTCTAACAACTCTTCAAAATATTCTTGCCATCTTTTCATTATTTGTCTTTCTTTTATATTTCCTTTCTTGTCCTTTATTCATTTTAGTTTCGGTTCTTTTTCTTTTCTTTGATTTTATGACCTTATATAAATTTATTTTCTTTAAAGATTTTCTGAATTCTCTCTGCTATTCTGTTTTCCTATACTATTTATTTTCTTTGTCTCACATACTTTTTGTGCTTCTTCGTGTAGCACTCCTTTAAAATTGTTCAATATGTTTTCCTCTTTTTTTTTATCATTTCCAAATACTTTTTCCACTATTTCCTGATATTCTCTTTGGTATTTTTCTTAATTTATATACTTTTATGACTAGATGGTTATCACTTCCTATTTTGTATCCTCACTTGACTCTCATATCTTTAACTCTTCGCTTCTTTTTCTTTCTGTTACATTTCTTATTATATAATCTATAATTGATATTGTATAATATGGAAAATATTTTCAATTTTTCCATTCATATATGTATTTTAATGGAGAAACCGAAGAAGGTCTGAGCAAATGAAATAAAGGCCTAAAAACAGGTGCATTGCCTTGGAGAGTATCCTCTTTAGTCTTCCAACATGAAAAGACAATTTAAAATGGAATCCCAAGAAGATGGTATATAATTCTGCAAAGGCTCCATAACATCCTGTACACTATTGTTATAGTTCAATTGTTTTTGCCTTATTATGTTCCAATATTCTAATTTTGATTTTCAATCACATATTCTGCTCATGTAAAGATACCAAACAAATTGATTGCACAGCTGTTCTAGATTATGTAGACATTGCATGTATTGATGTACAGTAATTTAAAGTCTTTTTTTAGTTAAGCAATGGAAAGATGGAAATAATTTGCAACATTTAGCAATACCTCATTATGTAGCTTATGGTTCTCATACAGTAGGTGATAATAGATATCGCTTCCTTATATTACCTCGATACGAGAAAGATTTACAGGAAATTTTTGAAATTAAACGTAAATTTAATCTAAAAACAGCTTTGACTATTAGTCTTCAGATTGTTGACGCTTTAGAATATTTACATGATAACGGTTACGTTCACTCGGATATTAAAGATTCTAATATTTTATTTAACGAATACAAGAGTAAGAAATCTTCTCCTACCTCAGGTGGCAAATCGATACGTTATCACGGTTGTCGACCCATACGCAACTGCAAGGTACGAAAAATTCAGCGAGTTTTACGTACAAATTATAATTTACATAACGTGGATTCGAAACAGGAAGTTCAGCAAAGTATCGTCACAAATATTGATCAAATTTTCTTACTAGACTACGGCTTGGCCTGTAAATATGTGTCATCGAATGGTAAACATAAACCGTTCGCGTACGACTCACGTAAGGCACATGCAGGTACAATCCTATACTGCTCAAGAGATGCTCACAAAGGGGCTCAATCGAGGAGATCCGATCTCGAATGTCTCGGATATAATCTAATTTATTGGTTAACGTCAGATTTGCCTTGGAGCAAAACTTCCGATCCGGAAGCAGTGCATAAAAAAAAGTGTAGATACATGCAAAATTTGAAACCTTTCCTAGAATATTCGTTCAATTTCGAATATCCGAGATTCTTATACGACTATTTCGCCTATTTGCAAAATTTAGGTTTCGAAGATAAACCAGATTATAAATATGTAAAAACTTTGTTTAAAAACGCCTTGACGGAATATGGATATAAGGATAATTTATTGCTCGATTTTGATAACTGCGAAGGTTGGGGTCGCAAGCAAAAGAAGACTAAATGTAATACGGAAAGTATCACAGTAAAGCGTGCCAAGCTGTTACTGCTACGCACTCCATTAAAATCAAATTTGCCCGTAAGGCTAAATTTGAGAAAGGTCGTCAATAGGAATATGAATCGCAAGAAACGTTGGGCACCACTTTTAGTTGATCCCGAAGTTATAATCAAAAAAGCTAGGGAGAGAAAATTAACGGAAACTAGTGAGAATAACTGTATTCAAAATTTGAATATAAATGCCTTAAATCCTACATCTGCAATGTTGGACGTTTTTAATAAATCGATAGAAAAATTGAATAGCAATGGACCATGTGATAGGGGAGATTTGTAAGTTCGTTTTCCAGATGATTCCAGTCACTTTTTTTGGATTAATGTGTAGATGGTTATTCGTAATATTTTTTAAATGTTGTTAATTTTCAAAAATACACATTGTTCATTTGTTGTTACTGGAATTCTTTAAAGGTGATGCAAATCGATGTGAATATATATGTTTTTAGCTTGGGAACATACATAGAGGGTTACACACCAGCAATGGTGGAGGTGTATAATCGTATGAAGCGACGCGAGTATGACGAATATCAAACTGCACTTGCGGAAGCAAAAGCAAGACGTAATAAAAAAAGAGGTGGTAAGAAGATTAACCAAGTAAGAAAAAGCAAAGCACCGCAAGTAGAGCGAGCAATGGTAAATAAAAAGGAGAAAGCTAAAACAGTCGCCGTGAAAAGGACTTATAGTCTGCGAGGCTAGCATTTACCTATTTCTTATAAAGTATTAATAGAGTACAATTTTATTTTTCTTAAAAAAAAAACTACCGTCACCATTATTTAAGTTGTTACAGACAATTTCCCACTAAGCTTCCTAACGAAATTTTGACTGTACCTGATAATTGGTAAATGATGGGTTATAATTATTGATTTGTTTATATAAAAAGACTGTATTTTTGTGGAATCTGAATAGAATTTGACAATTATTTGGAGAAATAAAATTAAACGTTAACTTTATATTAGTTTGTGTTATTCTGTGATTGTAACTTTTATAAATTGTATAATAAAGTGTCATTATAAAAGATTTGTTCTTTATTTTTATTATACACGTCGCAATAACATTCCTAAAAATGTGCCGTCATTTTTTGAATATCCGATAAATCGTCGATAATTTCTTCCAATTTTGTACCAATTTTTTTCGAGACCTACAAAGAATTTTATAATAGGCACATGTTAAGCGATGTAAAATATTCGAACCTCCATTTTTTCGTTTATCGATAAATGCAAAAAGTTCCAAACCAATTCGCCATCAATTATCGCTCGACACGGATTGGGATTGTGTTTACGCCAATTTTTTATAGTTCTGAAATTCAATTAATACATTTTAGCTAAAAAATTAATACCTTATCTCATTATAAATAAATCTACACAAATACAGGACTCTGCCCTGGTAATACAGTGAAATGTAACTGCCAAATATAGTGGACAGAAGAAAAAAATGGGAGAGGTGGAAAAGGGAGACGCCAGGGAAATTTTATTGGGTGGCTTGGCATGCGGAAAGGGATAACATAAAAGGAAGGGCAAAAGGGGGAATAATAACTGAATACGATGAAAGAGGGAGAAAGAATTTAGAAGAGCATGAGGAGGGCAAGATAGAAAAAAGGGACGGGAAGAGACAGACAAGGGACAAAGCGCTAAACAAAGAGAGAAAAGAATTGCCGAAAATGTGCAATGCATGGGAATAGAGAGAAAGGAGAAATGGTGGAGTACACCTACATAGGAGGGAGGGGACAATCAATAACAGACTAAGTATTAACAAATGTAGAAAAGAAAAGGTGATGTTCAAGGTACGGGAAAGAAAGCGAAGAAAGGGAAAATGAAGAGGAGTACATTACGAAAAAAAGTATGGACAGAGCAGAGTATAAGGAAGTACAAAGAGGAAATGGAAAGGATATAATATAGGAAGGGAAGGGAGTGGAAGAAATGAGAGAAAAGATGGAGGAAGCGACGGACAAAGTTAAACTGAGAAAACGGGATGGAAGAAGTGATGGAACGGAGAAGGCAAGGAGACGAAGAAGACAAGGAGAATGCTAAGACAGTGGAAAAAAGGGAAGACAGGAAATAATGGGAATGCAAATAAAAGAATGGGAGCGATACTTTAGTAACCTGTTAGAAGGCGAACAGAAGCAAAACGGTGAAGAAAGGCAAAGAAAGGAAGGAGACGTAAGAGAGGAAGATGAAGAAGGAATAAAGGAAGAGGAAACGTCTGAGGTTATTCAGAAGATGAAAAAAGGCAAAGCAGTGGGAGAGGATGCGATACGGAAGGAAAAACATAGTAAAAAGGATGACAACAGTGATTTAGACAATATGGAAGGAGGACAGGAAAGAAGTGGGTAACTACACGGCGGTGCTGGAAAAAAGGCTACAGATAGAAATAAAAGAAAAGGAATTACTACCAGACGGAGAGGCGGGGCCGGGGGTTTAAGAAAGGAAGAAGAGTAATGGACAATATTTTATATAATGAAACGGCTAGTGAACAAAGAAATAGGCAAGAATGGTGGGAGGATGATAGCGCTATTTGTTGACCTAAAAGCGGCCTTTGATAAAGTGAATAGAAAAAAATTGTGGGAATATCTGAGAAGAATGAAGATAGATGAAAGATAAGAGGAAACGAGGAGCAGGGTGAAAGTGAAGGAGGAATTCGTAACAAGGAAAGGTCTGAGGCAGGGATGCCCACTGAGCCCTTGCCTATTTGCAATTTATTCGGGCCATCTGGAAGAAACACTAAATGGGCAGCGGACCAGAGGAGTGGTGGTAGGAAAGATGGAGGTGTGGTCGTTAGCCTAGGCAGATGACATAGTACTGGTGTTGAAGGATGAAAAAGAAATGAAGGAGACGATGAGAACGCTACCTAAAAAGAAAAGAATTAGAGATAAACATAAGGGAAACGAAGATGCTAGTATTTAGAAAGGGAGGAGAAGAAGGGAAATAGAAGAGTGGAAATGGGGAGAGGAAGAAATACAGCAGGTGAAAGAATTTACGTACCTGGGGTATATTGAGACAGGACAACAAGGATGGGGAGCACATAATGGAGAGTGAGAAAAGGGAACAAATTAATAGAACAAATGTGGAGTGTGGGGGGAAAGGACATCAAGGATGGGGAGCACATAATGGAAAGAGTGAGAAAAGGGAACAAATTAATAGAACAAATGTGGAGTGTGGGGGGAAAGGACAACAAGGATGGGGAGCACATAATGGAAAGAGTGAGAAAAGGGAACAAATTAATAGGACAAATGTGGAGTGTGGGGGGAAAGGTTGTTCGGAATGGGCTTAGGAAGAACGAGGCTGCTGTTTGACAAACTAATAAAAAGTGTGATGTTTTACAGGGTAGAAGTGTAAAAACCGAAGAAGATAGCGGCACCAGTGGTAGTGAATCATGGGCAATGACAGAGAAACGCTGTAGAAATGAGTTCTTGAGCAAAAATATAATAAGGAAAATAGGTCTAATATGAACATCGCAAAAATAATTCATGAAATAAAAGTACAGATAAGGACAAGAAGAAGGGCGAGAAAATTATGGACTAAGGGAATCAGAGAAGAAATCGAAGGAAGAGACACACCCTACTTACAATAGTTGCATAAACCGCCACTAGAGGTGATATGAGATAATTACAGTAATCAATACTTGTAACATGAGAACAAAAGACAAGATGACTTACCGAAATGCTTTAGGATTTAAACCACAAGTATGAGATCCATGCGACAATAAGACATTTTGTAACATAAGCAGTCTTCTGTAGGTTTTTTCAGTGATCGGAAGGATATAACCAATTCCGCCATCTAATGTTGCTGAAAATCGAATGGCCATCATCGATGCTAGTCTTACCAATTTTTACACAAACCAAACATAGAAATGTGACGTTTGTCGATGCCAGGAATTGCCTTCTTATCCTCCACTAACTGTCCCATCTTACACTTAATCCTGAAAAATGTATTAATGGATTGACCCAGATGAAAATCGGCTTTGCGCAACAAACGCTGCCCTCCAAATGATTCTCTAGCCTCCGGTTGGTACATATATAAAATTATATTTTTTTCGCTATCAGAAACCAAAAATCCCAAATTAGTATTATCGATCGCATACTCGATCGTGTAAACCTCGCAGGGTCGAAAATCCTGAAAAGACCTTTACAGTATTTTTAGAATGAATCAAATTACAGCATACCCTTGACACTAACGATAACGTTCGATATTCCTCTTGAAATCTCAAAAGTGAGATTGACTTATATACGTCTGCAATTAGTAGCAAACTTTTAATTGACAAAATTTGGTGTGTATATATTTGTGTGTCTATGAAAGCCACACCTACTAAATCGTTATCTTTCAATTGCCAAATGTATATTTTTTGTCCAACGGCTGATACTAAAAATCCAGTTACATGTGAAAGAGCCGTAACGGGACCCTTTTGTTCTTTGGCATATATTTCTTTAAATCTGTTCTTTGTTAAAGGTTGTCCCGGTTCGGGCACTACTTCTATAATATCATAAATTAAAATCTAAAAATGAGATTTTGATAAAGTCGAAACTTGAATTAGTATCATACTCTTCCACGCGACGTAATATCTTCGCCATAATTATAATTTGTACCGAGAGCTACATATCCTTTAAGACCTGATCGCGTACCCTCATATGCTAGCGAAACATTCTTCAAACAATTCACATGCTCCCATTCTTCCAAATCAATTCTAGTGTTTGGAATAATTTCCCAAGAAACCGGCGAAAAAAGCATTATACTAAACTTTTCTTGTGGGGGATACGGAAATCGATCACCTTTATCTTCAATCGATAACTCTTTATCTTCCCCATTAAATTTATAATACTGATTGGACGGTTCCGCAATACTTGTTACTATGCAATAGGTTTTAGACTCGAGATGATACTCCACGAAATGTGGAGTACATCTTAAGGGAACTTTGCGAACTGGCCACGGCGCGTCGTAACTCAAATGAGTTGGAAGCACACCTATTCGTAACTCAGACTGAAAGATTAAAATTATTATTAGAATAATGAGACGCTATAGGCTTTTTTGGAAATTCAACCGTTTTAACCGCCTTACAATTTGTTCTTATGTCAGCAAATACTGTTGCAGTACTTGCAGTCCAATAAGTGAAATAAAACCAACAATCTTTAAAATTTAAAATAAAATGTATACAGTGTGTTTGATAAGTATACCAATGAACTTTTAGGGGTGGTAACTGGTAGGAGTCATCAAAACAAACATTATTTGCTTTATAAACATATGCCCAGAAACGGTTCGATTTTTGCGATAAATTAATAGTAACAGTGATTACAGCTCTACTCAGCAAACAAGATAGTTGGAGAGGGGATACCGGCGCTAGAGTAGCTTTTAAGGTACAATCCGAAAAAAAATATTTGGGCGCTTAATTTAAATGTGTATTGTTGGATACACATAAAGATATTGTATGCTGCATGAAAAGTCATCAGAAAGACTGGTTTTAAAAAACAAGAGTAACACAATAAAAGGATTAAGTAATAAAACGCACGCGGAAAATGTCAGCTGTAATAGTATATTATGTGCGAGTGTATTAATAGCCATTACATGAGAGTTGCATACACTATTTTTTCTACGACCTGTGTTAATTAAAAAAAAATTATTATAAAAGAACGAACAAAATTTTTGACAAATATCAAAAACTCCTGTAACTATGGCGATCAAGTAAAATGCTTGACAGCTATTGGCTAATTTGACTCGTTTTATAATGAAAATCTGTATCGAAATGAATAAATCACACTTAATAAGTCGATTAAAGTATGGAAGTAGAAAAACTGTAATAATTTACTTTTAGCTGTGAATGTACACCTTAGAATTCTCAAATATGATTGGACAAATAATTTGCCGCGTCAAAAATTTCAAATACATTATTTTAGTTGGCATATTTTCCGACTATCTTGTTTGCTGAGTGGAGCTGTACTTGATGTTGGTAGTATAACTATGTTGCTTCTGGACCAGTTCAAGGTCACAGCCCCAGGTCCACCAAAACACTTACGTGAACTATGTAGTAAAAGTAGATCAATCCTATCCCAGCAAGCACATCATTCAGTTTACAACCTTCAAAAATAATTGAACCTAGATATTTAAATTTTTGTATTTACTCAGCTCGATTGATGTCCACCTTTATCGTCCTTTACCACTTATCATGATTTTTTTCCAATATCGTATTTTGTATGGCTTTTTTAGCTGTTTTTACTGCTTCATCTAGGTCCAGTGTAAATAGTAATGGAGGAGATTGATAGAGAAACGAGGTGTAGGGTGAAAGTGGAGGGAAAAATCGGGGGGGGGGGGGGTATTTGAGACAACAAAGGGATTGTGAGTTGTGACAAGGTTGTTCGCTAAGCCCGAGCCTCTTTGCAGTTTACACATTGAGGGGTTGCTGGAAAGACTAAAGGAATAACAGAGTGGAGGGGTGATTATTGGGGAATACAAAGTGCGGACGATGGAATAGGCGGACGACGTCGTGGATTTGTGGCAGTGGTAAGAACAGGGGGAGAAATGAGGGACAGGATGACGACAAATGAAGGTGAATGTGGGAAAGACCAAGATAGTAGTGTTCCAGAAGTATTTGGGGTATAAAATTAATAACATGTGAGGGAACTAGCGAAAAAGGGGTGTGAAGTGTTGGGGAAGGCATGGGGGATAGGGGAGAGAATATTTGGAAATGATCTGATGAGAAGGGGGTGGCTGTTTGAAGAACTAGTGAAAAGTGTAGTTATGTATATAAGAGTGGAGGTAACGGGAAGTGCTAGAAAGGATGCAGGATAGGTATTCGAGATGTGTACCAGGGTATAAACTGCAAGTAGAAGTGAAAGGGGAAAAGATTAGAGTACAGACGGGAAAGCTGGCGATAAAGTATGAGGAAGGAATGGATAGGGGAAGAGGAGGGGGGATACTGTAGAGCTGTTCGAAAGAGATGAGGGAGGGAAAGATAGGATACAGGCAGGACGAAAGAAAGGGGTGTTACAAGAGGGTGGGATATGCGAGAGGAGGTAAGAAGGAGAAGGAAAATGGGAGGAGGGGGGGGACAAAAGGGGTGAAAGCAAAAAGAGACGTACACACGCAGAATCGGGAAAGAAGGAGAAGAGTACGGGGGGAAGTACAATAGAAAATATGAGGAGATAATATTGGAAGGAGTGCCGAGATATTTAAAGGAAGGGCTAAGTAGGAGGAGAAAAAGAACAATAGCAAGATTCAGGTGCGGAAACGAAGAAAATGTAAATAAATATTGGTGGAATGATGAAAAAAGAAGGTGCAGGTTATGTAGGGAGGGATATGAAAGTGTGGGATATACTGGGTGTCCCATTTTAATCTTACCAGGGGAATTTCTCGAAATGAGTACATCTGACAAAGAAGTTTGATGTTTTGGAGGGGGACGTCCGATTCTGTAACAAATTTCACCCCCCGACACCAAGAGGAGTGGATAAAGGGGGGTAACTTGAAAATCATAAATGGAAACCCCTATTTTTTATTTGCAAACAGGTGGGGCTGCAATTGTTAAAATCGTATTTTACTATTTATTTTGTATTTAGGCGACAGTTTATCTTTCAAAAGTATTCTAGTCGTTCAAAATAAACATGTTTCAACCCCCTGAAAGCCAGGAAGAGTACAAAATGTAATACTCCCAAACAAACCCCTTTGGAGTGATATTTTTATTGCTAATTCATATGGCAAATTAACGTTAAAACAAGACGTTGTGTCGTTTTTTTTTCCAGTCGTAGCTCGACTTTAATAGACCAGTCCGGCATCAGTTTGTATCGTTGATTTTTTAAGTACATTTAATTACTTTTCTGTAATGTCAATTCCCTGAAGTGTCGCGTTTAATATTTCACAATGTTCTAAAAAAACTAGCAAAACAAGAAATGAATTACTGCATACCCACAATAATGTGGAGTAAATGTGTTTAATGCTCCAGAATTTACTACTGCAAATCAGGAACACAGTTATTTAGTGGAGGATCATTAAAAAGGATCAAAATTTATCTGAATCAGTAATGAGACAATATCCTGCCTGAAACATAAATTTTCCCTTTACATTACCCGTGCTTGTTCGTTGGCAGTGCCATCTGTTGCAAATAAAAAAGTTTCCAAATAAAACCTTCATAGTTTTTTTCTGAATCTGCAAATAAAAAATAGGGGTTTCCATTTAAGATTTTAAAGTCACTTCCCTTATCCACCGCCCTGGGTGTCCGAAAATGGGACACCCTGTATGCTGGAAGAGTGTGTGGAGTTGAGAGAAGAAGTAAAAGGCTGGAGGGAAATTTTAGGAACAGGAGGAGAAGGAATAAACTGGACGGATGAAGTGGGGGAAAGAAGAAGAAGAATAATGGGAAGGGGAGGGAGGGTGTATTGTAAATAGAAATGGGGAAAACATTATAGTTAAGTTAAGAAATGTAAAAATAAGGATTCTTGTCAAAATTAATTTATAAATGACAATAAATATAATAGGAATTGACTTCTCAAAAGATTTAACTTCTCCTTTATAGTTCTCACAAAATTTATCATTTTTTTATAGTGTTATTGGACTCCTTTTATTAATTTTCCAAATACATATCTGAAACCAATATTCATTGACGGAACAATATTTGTGATTCACTCATCAACGTGGAACCACAAAAGTTTATAGATAGATAAATAGCAAAAAAATGTTATCATAATGAAACTAGTATTACTTTACATTCTCTTTTGAAACATTTTTAGTTACAAACTTGACTGAGATCAGGTTAAATCGGTTGAAGTTCTAAAAAGGTCTTATACCTATGTACTTGTTTACCTTTTTGTTAAAATACAGAAAACCTTGTGGGCAATTGATGTTATTAAATGAAGTAAAACAAAGTATCTCGTTATCGATAGACATGGCATGGGTTCGTAGCTCACCCCGTGATGTTAAGAACACCCAATATGGATTGGCACCGGAGATAAAAACGCCATTATAACCTACAATTCGACAATATACCATCTACCTTTAAAGATTATTACATTATGGAATACCTGCAATGTTGCTAAAGTATCTCATCTTCGAAACACGCTCTTGTAACGTAAAAAATTCCGAATTCTCAGTTTCAATTCTGCCCTCAACATTAGGGGAGTAAATTACGTTGTGTTTTAATTTTCGAAACCTCATTTTCAAATTACCCCTCGGAAATCGAAATACCTCGTAAACGTATAAATCGTGTTCTAAACGCACTATTAGTAATGGTTTTGATCCATGATTTCCTAACGCAACCATCAATATTTCTTTAACCTCGTACTCTTTCTGAATGGATATTTCGTTCATAACAGCTGCCGTGTTCGTTACTAAAATAGGAACCGACTCCAAACTGTCAACTAACACTTTAAAACCAAAACATAAATTACGAACAATAAAACAGAGCTTAAATTCGGGTACGGAATAAATTTCTAAATTCGAGTTTTCGCGTACGACGAATAACCAATAGGTGGGTTTCACTTCGACGAGGTATTTCTTCCACCAGTTAAAAAATATTTTCGGTTTCGGTGGTGGCGGATTGAGTGTGGGCATTTTAAAATCCGTGTTATCGCCATAAAGAAGATCGTCTTCGTTTTCGACTTCTGAACGTGTTTCCGCATCGCTGATGTACGCCGCAGGGATGTGAGTGAATTCATCGGGAATTTTATTTACAAATAATCCGGAGACGTCCTTATACATGCAAAGTGTCGTAACCGCAGGTGTCTGAAAATTAAAACGTTGAATGAAATGCTTAAAATAAGAAAGTACATATTACATATTTTATATTTTGTAAAATTGTCAATGGACGAATATAAAGTTAGGCAACTTATACGACACCTACGTTTGGGTATCGACTTGGGGCTGGGGTGCCTTGAGTTATTAAGTTGATACTGTAAGTGGGAGATCCGGCTCTGGACCATAAAACACACGAGCTCAACAGTGTTGCTGCTTGCTACTTGCTCTAGTGCGTGGTGACATTTGGAAACCAACCTAGAGGTCATTTTACAGAGACCAAGTGCCTGCAAGGCAGCCCTGCTGTCACTAGAAATTCTATTAGTTTTGTTCTTTATGTTATGCATAAGAACTTTTCTTGCACTATGCGTTAATCCTACCAATTCTGCCTGGAATACGATTGGAAATTTTCCTAGTGGTTCAGTGACACAGAAGTTCAGTTCTTTGGACCAGTATCTGTTCGTTCCATTGCTTCAAATCCATCCGTGAAGATGAATATGTCAGGTTGAATAACAACAATGGATTTTGGATGTAATTATTAGAAATGAATTGATCGTGGCAGTTAATTGTCGTTACTCAACTCATGTAGTCATAATTTCGCCTTAGGCGATGCTGTCATGTAAGTCACCTAACTTTATATTCACAGATTGAAAATTTTACAAAGTATAAAATACTTTTTTGTACAATAGTATTTCAAATTAGATCATTTATGCAATAATTTGCGGCCGTAAATAGTGCCTTTTATTTATAAAAGGTGTAGTAAAAAGAAATCCATTACTTTTCCTATAGATGGCTTTAATAATCTGAATCTCGCGTTGTATATGTCCAATCGACGAAAGATGAGATTTCCAGAGTCAGTAGATTAACAGAGTAGCATAACCTCAGCGGCGGTCGCCATGTTTACTCCTTTTCGCGCATCACTCCCACATGCTCAGTGCGGTACGCGATGTTTTGACTTAATTTTTCGGAATATAATAAAAAAAATTCATATCAAAACAAATAAGTAGATGGAAACATGTTATGCTCATAACATAATCGAGAAACACATAGAAAAATGATGAAAAAGGCATTTTGTGAACACAGATTATGAACATCATAATCATATAATGTAATTAAATGTATAAATGTCTCCATGAATTAGCTGTTGATTAGGTAAGGCAACGTAAGTAAACGTATATATATATTTTTTTTTTTAAGCTAATTAAATTTTATTTTATGGCGATTAACAGGTCGAAATCGATCGCCATAAAATAAAATTTAATTAGCTTAAAAAAAAATATATACGTTTACTTACGTTGCCTTACATATAATGTAAATCACACCTTTTGTAGCTTCTTATTTAATTAGTAAGTAGTAGTTTTTTAATTTAATTTAATTTAATATCTACTTATTATTAGTCTTAGGCCTGAGGATGCAGTTTTAATTTAGCTGCGAAACCGGTAGCCGTTCGTTTTTTAAGATTGTGATAAAATAGACCTTATATCGTCTTTCATTTCTTTGATTATGGTATCACACCAGTCAATTGGTTACATCATATAATGTAAATACTTACATTGGCTAAAGTAGATTTGCTGACAACTAAACGTGCAGTTCCACGACCCTCACGCAACATTAATGTAATCACTTGACCGTCTGCTGATAATATTGATAGGTATGGGTCTGCACTGGAAGCGTGAACAATGGGCGATCCTAAATCTAACGGTATATGCTGTAACTGTGTAGTCCCGTACAGTAATCGTACACCCATTGTCGTAACTTGCACTATATATTTATTGCCACCCAGATTTGCGGCATACACAGTTGGTCCCTGAGTCGAAAATCCCGTATTATCGATTTCATTGATTTCGTGACCCGTCTGAAGGATCATAGTTCCATCTTCTTGGCTCAAAATCAAAAATGCGTGTTTCTCGTCATTTTTACAAACAGTCCACATATTGACACAACCGGGCAATGTAAACGTCGTCACTATTTGCGGCTTAATCGAATTTTGTAATACACATAGAGCGCCATTTTTGCCATAACCGGCAGTTGTGACCAGTTCCAAGTCGAAATCGATATTACGACTGAATTCTTCACTAAGGAATGCGGGCTCCCCAATTGCTACATTACCGCAGGGACCAATGTTTAGCAAACTGTCGCACACCTAAAACAACAAATTACACATAAAATAAATGTAATAGATATACTGACAGAATTGAAAGTTAACTGGTATCTGAGAAGATCACAGAAATAACAAACTTGAGTATTAAGCCCTTCAAATAGAAAGAATTGATAACTACAATTAATTCAAAAATAATAAAGTTGTTAATAATAATAATGTGCATGTGCAACAGTGTTGATAACGTAAAAAACAATTCCATCTGGTGTGTTTCGGATTAAGAAACGCCCCCTAGCGGTCAAACGATTAGAAATAGCTGAATTCTGTTTGCACCAGTGATTTTCCCATTAAAATTGAGCTCCAGACACCTAGGTACATTTTTTTCTATCTCTTAAAATAAAGGGTGTTTCCATAAGAAAGTGTCCAACTTGGACCACCCAGTATATTTAAATGTTACAGTTAATTCATTAAAGGTTCTGTTCATCAGCGAACTTCCATTACAGCAAACTGTAAATGAGCACAATATTGGTGTATTCGGTATATGTAAACAATGGTTGGCATATCGGTTAAGCAATTTCCAAGGCTAACTTGATCAAAAGTACCTACGTTTCAATTAAATAAGCCTCATACATATTTCAAAATCATCCCTAAGAGGGTATAATAGGACGTTAAAATTTTTAATGGAAGATGTTTACAAACACAAATTTAAAAATTCATATCTGCAATTATTTAACTATTAGATGTTTGGAAAATAATTAATGGTAGATGCTCCTTGTGATTTAAATGTATTTAATGATTATCGCTCTGGAATTGGTTATGAAAATGATGTCTCTAACATCTAGAAATGTTGAAATTACACCAAGTACTGGTCCCCTAAATAGGGAATCAGGAAGGTCAAGATATTTTGTCAGTTGGAGATATAATAAATATTGGTTAATGATGAATCCCAATTATGGATGATACAATGATATTTTCTGTGGTTAATGATAACACCAAGGAAACTGATTTTCTCACCAATGCTGAATCAGATGACGACAATGAAGATGATCCAGATTTTTTACCATTCGAGGATGAGATTCAAGAAAACATGGATCCCCAATTAGAAAATAATAATGAAACTACCAGTGAACCTGAAAAACATGTTTTAGATAAAACGACAACCAATAAAACGATTGACAAAAAAAAGGTGGCATTGTGCAAATCCTGAATTGTGGGAAAAGACTGTTAGGTGAAGATTACACAGGCTACACAAGTTCAAAAGAAGGGGTAATAGAAGAATAGAACATAAAATTAAAACGAGGAAAAAGAGAAATGAAACCTAAATGTGAATCAAACTTCTGCAAGAAAACTAATTAGTAATTTTGTGAGATGTTTTGATGCTACACAAAAACCCTTTCAAGAAGGAGTAAATCTTTTCAGTATTATTTACAAGTAAAGTATCAAATCTGTAAAAAAATGTTTTTGGGGACTTTAGGTATAGGCATAGACTAAATACTCCTAGGAGAAAGAATGGTTTTGTATTGGGTTAATAAAGGGAAAGGAATATCGATTACTCACCAAACAGGATGACAGAAACAAGAGAAGGGGTAATCCAAATCATCTGTTGAAATGAATAGAAAGAAAGAGAATATGCAAGAGTTTTTGAAGGAACTGCCGAAAATGGAGAGCCATTAACAAGAACTAGAGGAACTCACGAAAGTATTACCAATTGATACTCACTTTTTTTATGACTCAATCCAACACCTTGATGAACACACTCACCCTACAACTAAAGTGGAATTCAACCCAAGTATACAGTGTTGGTCTTATAAGTTTATCTTTTGTTAATGTTCATTGTCACCTCAGTTATTGTTAATTTATATTGTTAATTTAATTTATACTGTGGCAGCTAGGATTCTGGCAACCAAGGGCAACTTTTTGTGCTTTGCATGAAGGTTGCAGTGCCAAGGTCTAAAACGTTTTAGTTTTAATTTTATTGCTGATATCTCACAAAGTTGCCCAAATAATCCATCACGTCAATTTGGGGCAGATTTGTGATGACTGACAACTTTGAAACAAGACGTTCTAGAAACTTATGTATTGACGAGCTAACTAAACCCATTACAACTTTTAAACTGCCAAAGTATCAGCTACTAAGCTCACTTTGTCGTCAGGATATGTGCTATTGGAACATAAGGTTCTTTTATGTGACAAATTTTGTGAATTTTCAAACCCAAATAGCACAAAACCTTTTTCTCCGATCTAATTATTTTTGTTACCATTGGAAAGAGCAGCCTTTTCCTTTAGAGTCATCTTGTTTCCATTTTGGAGATTCATTCCATAAGGTCAGAAAAATTACTTTGAAAATTGCACTCATTTAATTAGTGTGATATATTGTAATATTGTGATGAAAGGAAATTATTTCTACAGGCCATTCAAACTATGTATTAGTGCCAATGATGCTTAATGTCAACCAAGTGATTTTTATTTATTAATATGCAATAATTAAACCTTATCTAATAAAATGGATGCTGTTGGAAGGTTGTAGATATTCATTGGAAGGTTGTATAATATATTCATTACAAAATCAAAAATCCTTCCGTTGGTCCATCATGGCTGAGTTTCATGGCGTACGGGCCAGGCAAGGCCATCCACAGGCATATTTCTCACCAGGGATCCCAAGCCCGATGTTGTAAGTTTGTCATCATGGATTGCAAAAACCGGGTTTCTTTATGGATCCCAATCCAAATTGATAAATATTCAATAAGTAATACTACAGATTATTGTTGAAAAGTTGCTTTATTGTTTCATAATCGATTACAATTTAACATCAATATCTAACATAACTGCTTTTTATAAACTTCCTATTGGTGTTGCTGAGGGGGTTAGAATGTTGACTATAACATGGTCTTCTGACATCCAACAGGTGTTGGCCAATAAGACGAATGGACTATTCCGTGTGGATGCATAAAATTGACCAACCCATCATGCTGTTCACTTGTAATTTCACAAATGTTGCCCAATCCACCAATTATTGTCATAAATACATGCAACGTATCGTCCCCACATCGGGCTTGGGATCCTTGGTAAGAAAACCACATCAGGTTTGGGATCCTTGGTGAGAGATCCACAATGGCAGGCTTGGGATCCTTGGAAATAAACCCGCCCGTGTCTGGCCTTGCCCGGCTATTGGACATGACCCCTAGGTGATGGGGTTACAGATTTATGCTTTGAATGAAGTGACGTACACACTCATTTAAAACACGAAATTGGTAGTTGCTCAGCCATCATGAACCAACGTAAGGATTTTTGATTTTGCAATGATTATACAATCTTTCAACAGTACCAATTTTATTAAAGCAATTTTTCTTGCCTTATGGAATGAGTCTCCAAAATGAAACAAGATGACTAAAAGAAAAAAAGTCTGTTCTTTCCAATGGTAGTAACAAAAAGAAAAAGTTTTGTGCTATTTGGGTTTGAAAATACACAAAATTTGAACCTCATGTTCAATAGCACATATCTTGACAACACAGTGAGCTTAGTAGCTGATACTTTGGCAGCTTAAAAGCAGTAATCGGTTTAGTTAGCTCACCAAAACATAAATTTTTAGAAGGTCTTGTTTCAAAGCCAGTCATCAAAAATTTGCCCCAAATTGACTTGATGGATTATTTGAGCAACTTTGTGAGAAAACAGTTAACAAAACTCAAACTTTTTAAACATTGACAACATTGCAACCATCATGCAAAGCACAAAAAGTTGTCTTTAGTTGCCATTTTTCAGGATGGTTCCACAATGTGGATCAGGTGACCTTTATGCTGGAGGGCCCAGAACCCCAGCTATACTACTTATGAAGGTGAAATTTTACATAACATCCTGTCAGACATATGTCTGTACCTACACCAAATTTTAGCAAGATTGGTGATGGTTACTTGCACATTTGGTCACTTAACATTGAATGACCCTATAGTAAGATATACTAACTTCAAAAACATAACTGGCAATTTGTAAACTGGCTTGTTTTTCATTTCCGTAAACCTCCAATTCCTCAGGATCTCTTATATCCAACACATCACTGGCCATACAATCATTTAAAGTTCGTTCAGGTTCATCAGACACTTCAGAGTTGCTGTTCACTTTAGCACGTTTCGCAGTCGGTGGATCATCATCTAATGTTATAACTTGATTATCCTTCTCTGTGAAGCGTAACAACAATGAGTTACCCAGACGTGAACCCAAAAACAAAAAGTTATCTTCGCAAATGCATATCTACGAACGATACAAAGTAACACCGTATGTAAAGTTGTGTTGAAACTTACGCAAGTTGTTAACACACTGGCAGCGGCGCGATCGAAATGAAAACTACGAACGTAACGCATACTGTCTGCTAGCAATGTTAACACATATAACTCGCCACCTTTTAAAGACAAAACCAATTGATCATCGGCTAAGAAACCGACTTGTGCACAATCAAGGCTCACTTTTAAATCTTCTTGCGGCTCTAAAACAATGAGATTAATGATCGTAAATGCGATATTATAATAATTACTTAACGGAAAATTAGTACTGCTTTCCGCAATGCTGTTCAGTGAGACACCGTACGGCGGAATACTTTGATTGAGGTATATTAACGCGTTGACTGAAAATATTAACGTTCCTCCTAACGGTTTTTTAATAGCCACAGCTCTAGTACTATCGAACGGTAGATTAGTGACCTGCCAAATGATCGGATGAACCTTCTGTTGAAGATTTAACGACATTGCCGCCATTGCACAAGTATCTGTACGTACGGCGACTCGTCTACAAGACTTATTCATTATATTATGCGTCTCAGATACTTAATACCTTTACCCGGAAAATGTTTTGAGAGGTTCATATAAGATAAGCAGAGTCGGTTCGTAATATCCGTGCAAAAATTGTATATCAATAACGTCGTCAATTTTGTCAATGAAGTCTTTCAGCACGATCATGTACGACGCTAAAATCGGAGCTTTCGAGCCGTACGAGCTGGTAATCATAGGTTTAACGTCAGTCGGATCACCGTCGTCGATAGCATTCTCCCTTCGAAACGGTAACACGACTAACTTCCTGCCGAAAACCGTCATTACGGCGCAACGATTTTCCGGATCCGCTCTAACAATCGGATTGTGTTGGTGTTGTGTCCAGCCATCCTAAACGATTGAAACATTAATTAAACACAAAACCGGGAACTTAGTTACCTTCATGTCGTCTTCTTCGAAGTAATGCAAACTTAGAGTTTTTAACTCGTGACTGTCGGGATCGTACTCGAGAATCGATAATTTCGCATCAGAGAATGCCAATAGTAGCGCATCACGGGGGCCGTTTGCAAGATTGACGCTTTGCATTGACATTATATTGCCAAAAAGTGTATACTGTGCCACACATTCTAGCTTCGATTTTGGCGGACGTAGATCGGACGGTTTTATTTTGCCATCCGCGTCGGGAATTAAACGAAATATTTTCAATACATTTGCACCAGCTGTTATAATACTTCTTTCCGCTTTATTAAAGAAGTGGCAACTAATCGCATGTTCTACCCCTGTAGCGGGGTGAGTTTGTTTACACATGGAAAACATTGCCCCAATATAATGATATTAACTTTCATCAAAAGATATAACAGTTTCTTACATTTGTTGTAATATGAACGAATGATACTCAAAGTTACAATTCGATAAATAACATTTGGAATGTTTACAACAACAAGAAATAAAATATAGGTTATGTTAGAAAGTGCCGGAGATTCCACTGCGCCATCTGTGCTTTTAGAGCTGATAAGTGTCAAAGACAAACAACAGGTACATACAGGGTGATTCATGAAGAAAGTCATAAGTTTATATTTGTTTGTTACAATCTTCGAACTATGTTCGAAGGTTACAATGAACTGTATACTATACGTACCTGGAAGGGATGCGTAAATCCATGAAAGTGAGGCAAAATTTGAAGTTAGGCAACCCGCAGTGTGGACGTGAACTTATCTCTTTCTGTCTTATTTAGATTCATAAGTTGCACTCAATTTCTCACCTTTTTAAAAGAATTATTTTGATGCTATTAAAGAAATTATAGTATAAAATTGGATTTTTATTTTTTAAAGTAAATTGTCCTTCCAAATAGAAGCTAAATAAGGAAAAAATTGTCAACGTACAATTTTTGTTGAAAGGCAATAATAAATAACCATATCGTCCGTTTTACACAATATAAATTCAACACAAGAAAAATCGCTACCCAATAATTATATTTATTATACTTTATTCAAGCGACGGAGAATTTACCAAACTTATTACAACGAGATTGACAAAGACAGGTTACCGTCCTCTTTTTCTGTTTGGCCCTGACACAAAAACTGATTGTTGAAATACGGCGTGGGTCCATTCCAGGTACGTATAGTATACAGTTCACTGGTTTGTTATTGGTCTATTTGACATCATTCTCTTCAGAATTAAATTCTCTACGTGTAATATGTGTTTATTAACCATTTAACAAAGTTAAATGTACTTCACACGTAAACGAAACGTGTTTATCGATAAATATCTTAAAAAATTACTACAGGTCTGAAACCTGTTTTATTCAATTTTCCAGCTCATTTAGGTGTAATCTTTCGCTAGCTGTAACTGGCTATCGAAGCAATTCTGTACCTATGCCGATATAATCTTTTTTTCTTATTCTTAGATGCAGATTCACCTCTCGAAGTTTCTCCGTTTATTCATGAAACACCCTCAATATGTACTTCGGTCTTCGTGTATACAATGGCTGTGACAATGGCAAGTGAAGCTGCATTTATAGTGTCGGTATCGGTATGCAATAAGAAATAAGAAATAAGCGGTAAGGAAATGAACTTATGGATAACCTGTATAGCATTTATAGTAGAAATAAGAAATAAGCAATAAGCAATAAGAAATAAGGAATTGGTTCAATTTTATTTCTTACCGTTACCGTTACCGAATCGGGAATATTCGTATACAGCCGTGAGCTTACGAGCTAAGAAAAGACAGATGACATCAATATAAATCAGGTGTTAAAGAAATATTTGAGTGAAATATATACTTAATTCAAGAATCGATGGGAAAATATTACGCCAAGTTGATTTTAATTTTACAATCGTACCTTAGGTAACCTATGAATCGTACCATAAACATAGTAATAATTTAAATTAAACCCGCAATGCGCATGCCTACTCTGTTACCGATAAAGAACTATAAATGCGTTTTTATTTCTTACTGCTATTGCTTATTTCTTATTTCTTATTGCATACCGATACCGACACTATAAATCCAGCTTCACGGTACAATACTCTAACCATATACGTATACGTATATGGTTAGGGTCAGCTGTCTTTGACGATAATTTCAGATTATTGTAATTCATCGGTTATGATTGGCGAAGATTTGTGAACTGTTGTGCTTGTGCGTTGTAAGTTTTGTATAGGATAGGCAGCTAATAATACATCGAGTGCACGTCAGCATTTTTGCAAAGTAGCATTAATGACCTTGAGAGGGCACCAGTACGCCCAGTGGCCGCAGTGCAGGAACCTACATGGCCCTACTTTTGGAAGAAATAATAATAATAAGCTATTAAAACGCTATTAAACACGGCGGTGCTGGAAAAGAGGCTGTAGGTTGAAATAGAAGAAAAGCAAGTACTTCCAGACTGACAGACGGGGTTTAAGAAAGGTAGAAGGGCAATGGCTAGAATTCACGATACCCGTAATAGTTCATTTAGAACAGGAGAATCCTCATAGAGTTATATAGGGGAAACATTGCCACAGCATTCCTCGACTCTCTGCGGAATCAACTTTTCATCTGTAGCCAAACCAACATTCCAACTGGCAAGGCTGCCGTCTACCACAGATTCAGCCAGCCACCATGCTCACCTCACATACCTACTGGTGCAGATATGGTTGCGAAATGAGATGCTCCCATCGACGTGGAAGAGGAGTCGTATCACCACCTCACGAAATGCGCCTCTCGACAACATCAGGAACATTATTTCCCGCAGCTGCAAAAAAGTAGGACTTCTGGGCTCCACCATTTGCGAGAATTGCAGCAAAAACTCTCCTAAACCTGACATTCAAGAGGAAAGAGAAGAAGAAGAAAGCGTGACTGAGGGAGGGTGAATGCGATGTTGAGGAGGAAGAACCCAAACACGAACATCTTCCTTTTGTTGTACACTAAACTATTTTATACAGACAAGAACACAAACCACCAATAATTAACGTCTATACAAAAATAATACCAGTAATATTTCTATATAAAAAAATTAGAATTTGGAAACACACAATTGTAGTGGATATTTTTTTTAAAAACCAGTGAACTTCTGATCTCTCCGATTCATTTTCGCATTTAAGTATTTTGTTGACAAAGCTTTATGTACAGTGTATACCAACCTTACTTTAAATCACGTATCACGTTTGAAACATTTATTTTTTGAGGTTAGTAGAACTCTTTATTTTTCAAACAACAACGTGATATTCACAAAAATTGTGCAACATTTTCCATTAAAAACATTACAATGGCTTTCAGAGTGCAATTCGAAAATAATAACGAAATAGGCGTTTTTTCCAAACTAACAAACTCTTACTGTTTGGTAGGCATCGGAGGTTCCGAAAATTTCTACAGGTAAACCCTCTTCAAATCGTCGTAAATTTACATTAATTTCGCCGCAATTTTAGTGTATTTCAGGGAGAATTGGCCGAAACGATACCGGTTATACACGCATCTTTGGCAGGATGTCGCATAATCGGGCGATTGAGTGTCGGTAACAAACACGGCTTACTTGTACCAAACAGCACATTTGACACAGAATTACAACATCTTCGCAACTCGTTACCGGATAAAGTTAAATTACAGCGGATCGAAGAACGGCTGTCCGCTTTGGGCAACGTTATCGCATGTAACGATTACGTGGCATTAGTTCATCCCGATATCGATCGGGTACTAAACGACAAACACTAATTGGAAATGTAATAGTTAAAGTGAGAATTTTTAGGAAACCGAGGAAATAATCGCGGACACACTTCAAGTGGAGGTTTTTCGACAGACGATAGCCAATAACGTTTTAGTAGGTTCCTATAGTGTATTAAGTAACCGAGGGGCGTTAGTACATCCGAATACCTCTCTAAGCGATCAGCAGGAACTGTCAACTTTATTACAACTACCTTTGGCGGTACAATTGCGGTTTTAGTCTAAGAGCTACCGACCGATTTTGGTCAATTCATTTCCAGGTGAAGAATTGTTTTTTTTTTGCCAGTTTCACTAGACAAGCACAACTTTGTCTCATTGTGTTATACACATGGTTAGTAACAGTCGCAGCAAAACATCAAAACACATAACACATGGCTATGAAGAGCTTAACCAGCAGCAGGATAGGTAGTTATTTCTATTTCCACAATAGGTATCTGGAAAACAAAGTGCGATACGAAAAAAGTTATTGATCCTTTTTTGGAGAAAATTCGATTCCCTACAAAACAGGTTTCTTAACGTTTTTCAATATTCCTTATAATTTCTGATATCTAGAGACAAATTATTAATAAATAATTGTGTACGATCTACTTTGTGGAAAATTTAATGCTAGACGAAAAAGGTCTCTTCATATTAACTCGAATATCACATATTTTCGAGATATAGTTAAAATAGGCTGGGTATATGAAGCGTTTTCATGCCATGGGAGCAGGTTATTGAGGTTGGCAATATAATTTCCTAACACAGTACTTGACGACGAATTAAATAAGACCAAAATCGACCCTCTGTGTTTGGTAAGTAAGTGATCTTCCATTATACTTCAAACGTCTACCTCCCCTCAAATCCGCCCGGTACAAGGTGCTAGGCTTACCTTTCGTATCTTCAAGTAGTGTATCGAATGTTTACAATTAAAACTAGTTTTTGAGACTAACCATTAATTTACATTTTTTTTTAAAAGTTACATGTTATGAATCTTAACTGTACAGGGTGTTACTTAATGGTATGTACTTATTTTAAAGGGGCCACCCTGAACCAATTTTAAGTCGAAAAGTTCATATAAACGTATGTCCTAAAACGCTTGGTTTTCGATATACAGGGTGCTAAAGTTTTTATCTTTTTACGTTTTTTCTTAAAAATCTCGAATACGGCTTAAGCTATTAAACTTAATTTTGGCACAGGTTATTCCGGTATTGAAACACACTTTTTTATTTAAAATTATTTTTATTTTTTTAACCAGTGGCATAGCTATGGTTAAACCCTGGCACAATTTTATCGAAAAAAATATTACGCCACTGATTTAAAAGAAAAAAGATGGTTTATTCTTAATCACCAATCAATCATAAACAAAAAAGGTCTCTTTCATTTTGGTCGTATAACTTACCGTTCGGAAGAAATTATTAATCGAATTTTTGCATAACTGCAACTTGTTACTAAGGGTAAATTGTTTAAATAAAATTAAGTTAGCCTTGTTCGTTGTAAAGCAATTGTTTTGTTCTGATGAACATTATACGTACATTATTTTGACATTTCATCAATAAGTTTGCGTTTACCTTTTAAGAAAAAACGAAAAAAAATAAAAACTTTAGCACTCTGTATATCGAAAACCAACATTTTAGGACATACGTTTATATGACCTTTTCGACTTAAAATTGGTTTAACAATGCCCCCTTAAAATAAGTACATACCATTAAGTAAACACCCTGTATACTTATCAGCTAGAGTCCACCCACTGATGTCTTCTAGATTTCACTCACTTACTGTGTTCTGCTTTTACACACAAGATCGCATGGTTTTCTCCTCTTCAATCTTCAATCTGGGAGCCACTGGCGCACCCCCAGAGCTCGATGCCATAAAGGCATACTGGTTTCAAGATCTGATTGTAGATCATGTTGGAGATTGAGAGGTTCTTCCAATCAGCTAGTAGTGCTGTATTTTAGGGTTAATTCCACTCCTTAATTATCTTGAGATTTATTCTTTAGCCGAGAGTATGTAATCGAGGGGTTGAAAGAATGGAAAGGCTACTATTCAGTATGTGGCAATTATATAATTGCCAGGTTTATTATTAATATGACGTTTCGCCCTGTACAAAGCGGGGCTTTTTCAAATACAATAACATTTATGTGTACAAAATCAAATTTAACTTCAAACTTATTAATGGAGAAAATGGAGGGAATTAACACCTCCTAACATTGGTTAAACATTTTAATTAATTTAAAAATAATAATTTTTCATATGATGCAATTTATAAGTAGGCCAATTGACAAAATGGCAACTAATATGATAAGCTTATCATATTAGTTGCCATTTTGTCAATTGGCCTACTTATAAATTGCATCATATGAAAAATTAGCTTATCATATTAGTTGCCATTTTGTCAATTGGCCTACTTATAAATTGCATCATATGAAAAATTATTATTTTTAAATTAATTAAAATGTTTAACCAATGTTAGGAGGTGTTAATTCCCTCCATTTTCTCCATTAATAAGTTTGAAGTTAAATTTGATTTTGTACACATAAATGTTATTGTATTTGAAAAAGCCCCGCTTTGTACAGGGCGAAACGTCATATTAATAATAAACCTGGCAATTATATAATTGCCACATACTGAATAGCAGCCTTTCCATTCTTTCAACCCCTCGATTCCACTCCTTAAGTTTGGCGTCCAGAGTCATGCCTAGGTACTTGGCATGGCTCGTAAGGCACAATGCAATATCTTTTTGGATCTTTTCGCAGTTTGTTTGTGAATAACTTTATCCTCCATTGTTTGGCCCAGTTAAGTATTGCATTGAGCTGGCTGTTTGTAGTCTCCCAGTGGACAGTTCTTGGTCTTTATCTACTGTAAGTAGTGTGGTGTCGTCTGCAAACGTAACCACTGTAGTTCCCCCCACTCCTGGTATATCACTAGTATATAACAGATAGAGGATAGGACCCAGTACGCTACCTTGAGGTACTCCTGCTTTTATCTCTTTTAAATCCGAATACTCATCTTCTTGTTTTATTCTAAAGAGTCTGTCCGAGATGTATCATGTTAGTATTTCTACATATTACCTTGGGAGTCTTTTGTTTAGCTTGTGTATCAAGCCTTCATGACGTGGTTGAATCCTGGGCCTTTTTTCGGGTTCGAGCGAGTTTTTATCTCATCTGCTATTTCTTTAGGGGTAACTGGTGTGATGTTAGTTTCAATTTTTTGATTTTCGATATAGTCATATCTTGATTTATTTGCAATAAATTGTGAATGAATATCTCGACTTTACCTGTTGCTTATTGTGTCTAGCCCATGGTCCATTGTTATTTCTAATAGGAGGTATCGAATGAGAAAAAAAAAACAATAATTCGTCATCTGGCCAAATCGGTCGCCAGCTCTCAGTCTATTTATTTTACCTGTCATCTTAAATAATATGGAAACTTTGTAGGCGGGAACCGTAAATCGTGGAAGTTCAGCGGTTGCCGCGGGTATGGTTGTGAACGATTGGTGTGCATTCACAGGTATGGATACAACTTCGACCGAAGTTACAGTAATCGAATCTATATTTCGTCTTAACGATGCTAATCCTAGCGCTATTGCTTCGACCATGCGTGCAACTTTGATTGAAAGTATGACTTAAGCTCGATTGTAAATAAGATACTTTTCATATTATACTTGTAATTAATAAATCTTTTTTTTTCTCTGTTTTCATTTTCTTCCCTTGCATAATTATAGAAAAATCAATAAGTATGAGCATGTGCCGTAGTCAACAATTTACAGCATATGTTTCTCTATCTAAAATAAATAGTTAACTATATTTTTTTAAATTTAACTAATAAACCTAAAACATAATAAAGAAGGTAAGTTGAGATTTAGCAGCTCAATTAGTATAATTCTGTAATTATATTTTTAGTTATGATGGCAACATATCCAGGTATGAATTTACGTGGCGAAGTTCGAGAGAGTGTCTCTTTGGATGAGGATGATCTCAGCGATGTGGAGGACGAAGTTTTCATTCGTGATGGAAAAAGTGGTTATAAAGTATTGACTAAAAGTAATTTTAAAATAACTTTACTGTACAATCGTTTTCAGTTTGAAGATATGAGCGTGAAAAAACCCTTAATGGCACCGCGACGTAAAATAGGTAGAACCGATTTAGGTACTCGAATTAAAAATCGACCTCACTGTAAATCAGTCTGTAAAATATGTTGTTACGCATTTATCGCTTTAAGCGTTCTAATAGGTATACGATATTTTTTTAATTTTTTCTCCATTAATCTTAAATTTTAGGCCTTATCATATTAGTAATTATACTGCTTTCACTATTTCCATTACCGTTAGACAGCTTAAAGCTATGGTTAATAGCGAGCATGAATAACGAGACGGTAGATTCGATACCTTGTAGCGACTTTAAAATAATGGACGTTTGGACCACCTCGTTTCCGAATTTTATGTCGGAATCGTCCGTTCAAATTCTAGATGTGAATCAAGACCAAGTAGATGATATTATTTTCGGTTTTCGAACAGGTATAACGTTTTCAAAACTTGCATTAATTATACCGACGTGCTTATAGGTGAAGACAATACCTTGCCACAGGAATTGTACTGCGAAATTTTTTTCGGAGTCACACCTCCTTGTTCTGGTGGAATTTTAGCGTTAAATGGAACTGACGGTACCATGTTATGGAGAACTTGGTTGAACCAATCCGTTTTTACGGTCATATGTACAAATGATATCAATGCGGACAATGTTAGTGATTGTTTAATAACGGGAAAAGGAGGTGTAAGTAGTTATCAATTTATGACGTTACAGTACACTCGATGTTAGTTGTTTTAAACTGCTTTACATGTGAGAAAATTAACACAATTAATGTTGAACAGTCAAGCTTTCGACTTTACACTTTGCAAAACCGAATTTTGACATTTTGGACATGTACAACAAACCTTTTCCAAACCAAATATGAGGCATTTTGCAACCTTATTGTAAATGTTTTCCAGGCTTTCATGAACACTTGCAGATAGCCTCTTGCAAGTCACATACAAGGCATCTTGCAAGCTTATTTTCAATTTTCTGGGAGCTTGCAAATTGCAAGCTTTACGTTTAGGAATATCCACCACTGAAGTCCTTGCAAGGGAAAAAATATATTATGCACATATACCGGGTGTCCCAACGATTTGGAGGTGGAAGATTACGTCTATCTGTTGATTTTAGAAAAAATCTTACAACAGATTACTGTAGTCAACAAGGAAGAGCATTCTGTAAAAATATTTTTGTATATACAGGCCGGCCCATTTTCGATCACTACACTAAACTTGTGTTTTTTTTTAATTGAACACCCTATATATTTTTATATATTTTAATTCTCTGTTAAATGCTGAGAAAATTGATATAAGGTACTATTCAATTCAATTCAAGTGCAAATGTGAAGAAGACTAAAGCAATGGTGTTTCAAAAGAGGAGAGGGAAAGGGGTAAAGGAAAAGTGGCGGGCGGTGGGGAGTGTAGATGAATGGAAACATCTGGGTTATGTATTAAGATATGATAATAAGGACGAGGCGCATATAACAGAACTGGCAAATAAGGGGAATAGACTAGTGTGGGGAGTGAGGGAAAGTATATGGAAAAGAGAAGGTGAATTTTTGACAAGTTAGTAAGGAGTGTGATGGGGTACTGAGCAGAGATATGGGGTGGAAGGAGTGGGAAAAATTGGGGAGAGTTTAGGAAAAATACTGGAGATGGGGGTTGCGGTTGGATAGAGAGACACCAGGGTATATAGTGGAGGAAGCTGAGAAAAAAAGAGTTCAGGCAGGAAAGAAAGCGGTGAGGTATGAGTAGGAATGAAATTGTAATGGTGAATGAGTGTATGAGCGAGATGAGGAAAAAACGGATTATGTTTATTTTTTTAAGTTTAGGGTGGTTATGTATTAACAATTTTTGGTTCAAAATTAAATTTCCTTTCGAAATGTGTAAAAATACACACGGTGTTCCATTTAAAGAAATCTTGTTTTTGTTGCAACCACCTGAAAAAATGACATTAGTTGGCCCATTTAACCGACCTTGTAGCTCCAATAATAACGGAAATCGCAATGGTGAACCTTTAACTTTGGACACTTTGTATAGGGCGCTCCATTCCGTTGAGAACTCTTCTCCTCTCCAGATTTTGTTTATTATTTCTGTCATTCTTCTTCGTATCTTACCCCTCAGTAAGTCCATTCTTCGTTTTGTATCCCATCCGATCCCGTCGCTTTTCCTTTCTTTAGTCTTCTTATTACCTCTTCTACTTCCTCCGTCTTTCTCTCTTCTTCTTCTTCCCTTCTTCCTTCCTCTCCCTCTACTGTCTCCATAAAGTGCCTCCTCCATTCTTGTATCGTTATGTTGCTTCTCACCGCGATCTGTCCTCTATTTAAGTCTTGTTGTGTATTTATCCAATTTTCTTTTTCTTTTCTACCCTTTCGGAATCTTTTATATTCTCTCCTCCCTTCCCTGTATCTTTCACTGCTTGTTTTCCCCTTTTTCCATTCTCTTAATAGCCTCTTTACCTCCTTCCCCTCTCTGCATTCGGCGTCCCACCATACTTTTTTTCCTTTCCTTCCCCTTTCTATTCTATAAGTCTTCTTTTCTGCCCCACCTTGTTATCTTTTGTGTTTCTCTCTCCATTCCGTTTCCGTTAATCTCTCTCTGTATTTCTGTATGCTTTCTTCTGTCTATACGTTTTTTGTCTGTGATTCTGTTAATTCTTTTCCCTGTTCTGTTTTTGTTTCGGCTATCTCAATCTCCATAGGTTGATGATCAGATTCCACCTTTTTTCCGAGCTTAAATTTCTCGGTTTATTCCAATTCCTCCCAACTTACTATGTTAGCTCTCTTTCTTCTTTATTCCCGTTTAAGATAGCCCATCACTTTTCTTTGCACGTTTCTATGAATTCCCATCTTTCTTTGTCCACCTTTTTATCTTTCGACCTTCTTGTGCTCTCTGTCCCCTCTCCGTAGCTCGCCAGTTCCCCTGTCCTTGGGTTAAGATCTCCTTCCACTATCACTCTCCTCCTTTCCATTTCTTCAGTAAGTTCTTCCAGCGTGTCCCTTGTATCCTTCATATTCTGTGAATACACCGGTATGAACTTTGTCTCTCTCTCCCCCTCCACCGTACTATTCATAAATCCATAGTTTGCAGTCAACAATCACAAAGGGGTTGATATATTAAGGTTGATCCTTTTTCTCTGTAGCGATAATTTTTCAAATCCTCTGAAGGGGTTGTTGTCGTAGTTTTATGTACTATTCATATCTGATCTTTTTGCCAACAAAGCCATAGTCGTAGACTACAAACATTACAAAAGGCAGTTCACTATTTTTTTACAAGAATTTGTTTAAAATCGTGCACAGCGCCGTAACTACGCTGGTGCAGCCCGTGCCGTGCACTGGGCCTCCGTGCTTTAAGGGCCCCAATTTTCTCAATGAAAAAAAACAGCTAACACGCAGAGCTCAGTCCATCGCAACTCACTACACACTCTCAAGTAGTGGTGAGCGATATTTCACGAACTGTGATTTAATTACTCATATCAACAAATTACTGCCATGTTCAGAGTTAATATATTCAACACTATGATTGATGTGCTGTGTTCACAGTTGAGATACAGATTCAGTGATATGAACTGACGTACTCAAGATTTACAAAGTAACACAACCACAGAAGACCCTGAAGTTACTGAACAAGCCAAAGAATTTTCTGCGAAATTCAGCGGTGATATGTTAAACTTATTTGGGTCTCAACTGTTATCTATCTCTTAAGGCTTAAGCCATCATTCAACAAGGAGCCAAGGGCGATGACGAGTGTCAAGCAACTGGCGAATTTTTTTATTGTTGAGAACAACATCCTTTCATCCAGCTACCCTGATGTATATGTGTAGCTTGTTTCATGTACCTTACTTTACCAGTTAATGTCACAAAAGAGGAGCGCTCTTTCTCAAAACTGAAGTTAATAAAAAACTATTTGAGAGTGCATACCATGGGACAAAAAAGGTTATCGGGATTAGCAATTTTCTCGGTTAAAAAATGAAAGAGCGCACAGAATTGTCTGCGATAGCATGATTAATCAATTTGCTGCCAAACAGTTGAGAAGAAAACATTTTTAATGCTTCATATTTCAAGACGATGTATACGTATGGCACACATTATTTTTTCATGTGAACCGAATTCTGCGGTCCGTTGCAAATGTATTTTTTTGTAAGACTATGAAATTTATTTTTTAAGAGGTTATTTAATAAATCTTGTCGTTGAGAATCGATTTTTCCATAATCTGTAGCATCTACTGCGTGCAGGGCCCCAGCATACTGGTCTGCACAGGGGGGCAGAGTACTTACGGCGCTGATCGTGCATATCAGCATGTAACGCATATGTAGTATAATGATATGGCTTTATGGAGGATTACACGTTTGCTGAATATACCAATGAACTTGTCATTTATGGCAAAGTTAAATATAACATATAGCCGCTCATCGCCTATACAGGGAACGCCTTTCCAGCCGACGCAATGCAGCTCCCTTCGCGCGAATAAATTCCTAACTAAGAGTAACAGTATGAGGCTCAATGAAACTTGTGAAATTTATCTTTTGAGGAAGATGTGCTTCAACCATTCTGAAATTACATTTACACGTGTGGTTTCAACAGCATGGGGCCCCATCTCGTTTTTCTCTTGCCGATCGACAATATTTAAATGAGACTTTGGATCAACATGAGATTTGTTGGGGCGATATCCAACAGGGTCTGAGGAAGATGTGACTGCCAGAATTAGCGCTGGCATCATCCAGACTTGTTTAACGGGATCAGTTTAAACATGCTGCGTCGGTTCAATACACATCTTGAGTGTCATAGGTCTGCAGTCTGCACTATAGTTTTGACATTTTTCTACGTATTCTTTGCAATTTTTTTTAAAGGTTTCGATTGTTTTATTGAGGACCCGTTTTCTATTAATTTTACCTATGCAAATTTTTACATTTCTTTGCGTTTCTGAATACGTAGATTCAAAATATGAAAAAAAAATTTTCCGTCTAATCTGTCCGTACACATTCCTTGCAACGCCCTAAACTCAGAAACTATTAAAGTTATCGAAATGCGGTTTTCGCCAATCGATTGCATTCGGGCCAAGGAATGCTGATATTACCTTTGATGACGTCACTTCTGGTATAAGCTAAAATGGCGGCACTCATTTCATATTTATTTTTTGAAAAAAGTGTTAATACGAGGAAGTCTCGTGACAACTTGCCAGAATTTTTTTGCAGATTTCCACATTTGTTCCATACCATTCGCATTGTCTTTCTTCTCTTCTTCATCGTAATATTCTCTCAAACTCCTCTTGATGTTTTGCCTTATACACTTGTTACTCTTGACTTGTGTCCTCATTTTTTGCTTACTTTCATGTTTTCTTTACATTTCTTGTCTCATTGTTGCTTCTAAGGAAAAGTGGTTATTACTAATCTCATACTCCCTTCTTTTTATCCTTCTTTTATTTCCTTGTTTCTATAATGGCATAGTCTGTATTAGATTTCTCTTTTCTATTAGGCATTTCTATAGCAAATTGGTGGATACCTCTATGTAAAAACGTGAACTTTGGATTTCATCATTCTAGGATGATTTGGTCTAAATTAAATCGTATACGTACTGGTCATGGGCGATGTAATTTTATGTTATTTAAATGGGGTATAGTGCAAAATCCATTGTGTGACAAGTGTGATAATGACTATGAGGAAACTATAGAACACATTGTTGACCATTGTCCAGTGACTAAATTTCGGGGGGGTTTTACTTTATTAAATGAACTAACACTTGAAGTTATCGATTGGTTACGCTCAATTAAAAATTTGTAGTTTATCTTTTACAACCTTTATATGCTGGTTTTATTTTGGTTTTTTTTTAATTTTTTTTTTTTTTTTTAATCTATGCTCTGTTTATACTACTACAGTCATAAGACTAAAACAAAACCTCTAAGAAACCAATAAGTACACAAGATCAGTGCTAGATACTTAATTTCATTAAATTTTAATATCTATTGACTAATTTATCAAATACTATTGACGTAATTAACTCAATTGTTCTTAATCTCATCCAATTTGCGAGATTTAGATATAATGCTTCATTTTTATTTCAATCTTTTCAAGATTTTCTTCGTTCTCGACCCAAGGAACGGTTCAATTATATGGGAATTCGTCGACAAAACAAAGGACTCTCCTTTAGTGATGGATATTTATTGGGCCACTTTCATTCCCGATCAGGATAACGATAAAATTGCCGAAATTTTAGTTTCGCACACTTCACAGAAAGGAAGATTGAGATTGGGTCATCTACTCCTGATTTCGGGTAAAACCGGTGCTCAAATACAGAAAATTGCGACATCTATTGAAATTTACTATACACCGCAGTTGTTAAAACAAAGTAATGGTAACTATTCTATTTTGTTTGGTACCGGTAGCCCAACAATTCCAGGAAATTTAACAGTTATATCGTTGAAAGATTTTATGGCGGGGAGTATAGTTAAGTTTTCTCTTAAAATTGTAACTGTACCTCAATGAATTGTTATTATAGACTCCAAAAACCATTTACGAAGATTTGTATAAGGGTGCTTTATCTCCGGGTGTATTAGTTGATATAACTGGTGATGGGGTATTGGATATTGTATGTGCTATGTATAATGCAACAGTAGTGGCCATCAATGGAGATACCTATTCACAAATATGGAATTACAGCATACCAAATTCACAAACATTAAGTGTTCCAACACCTGGATATTTTAATGACGATAATGTAACTGATTTTCTTATAAAATACCAAACTGGTTCTGATTTTCCTACTTACTACTACTCTCAGGTAGGTGGTGCATACATTAACGATTATATTTTTTATCAAATAATTCTTGTAGACGTACATTTTAAATGGTAAAACTGGCGTACCATTTTATAAATCACCAGTTTTCGACAGCGTTGGATCGCAAATGGGTGGTTTAACATTGGGTATGGAAGGGCTTGGTTTTGATGCCTTTGTATATTGGATTGCCGATTGTAAAAATTTTGAAGGTCGGCAAAGTATGTTCGAATTCATTCCAGGTAAACAGTGTGATTAATAGAATTCTTAATTTTTTTGATTGACAATTTGTAATTAAATTACAAGTAAGTTGACTTCCTTTGTTAGTTGGAACTGCTTTTGTGGTGTACTAACCCGGACCCATTTGCTATTGCTAAAGCTGTGCTACGTGCACATTTTACATTTAAAATCTTGAAAGTAAGTTGAAAGGGATGCAACACTTCAGCCTTCGACTTGCTGGTGATGTCATCATCAGAGTTGTGGTCAATATGTTTGGATGGTGTTGTACTTTGTAGTGTTCTAACTCCCAGGTCTTACGTTAACATCACATTACATCTACAAAAATTTGAACCAGAGAGTGAACATTTAAAAAGGGGCGCTAAACGAAACTCCCTTCAAAACTTCAAAGCAAACCTGCTCCAAATTTGAACAAACGCGGTACGTGATCGCGATCGGCTAGTAGGTCACCCTATTGTCTAAAAGAGACATGAATACGCAGACAGTGAACTGTAATCGGCAGGAAGGATCAAAACAAAAATCAAGTATCAAAATGCATTTATTTAACTTTACCTAAAATTAGTTGATTAGGAAAACAAGCCAAAATGATAGTGCGCAGTTCAATGACGATTAACGAGAAGAAAGAACTAGCAAGAAAACTTCTCGTTCACACTTAATTAAATAAAGATCATTACAAGCACAACACCAGACCATTGAAAAATATTAAAACAAAACATGAAGAATTGAATTATGGCCGACCTCAATCAACTCTAATGCCTTACGCAAAGAATACGCAAGTTTAATTACGTCACAAATATAACATGAAAAGGTTGCATATCAACCAACGGTACCCCTAATTGGATCAAATTCACAGAAATAAATAATACAAGAAAATAGCAATAGGTTTTTCGACTAACTGACTACAATTAAATTCCCACCGCCTGTATTGCTAACTTCATCTTCCTGAACCTGTATTGGTTATGGACGATCTTTCCATCTACAGCCTCAACTAACCCTTTCTTTACTATCACTTCTGTGTTGTACAATTCAGGTAAAAACTAAATATCTTTGTCGCGAAGTTAATGGGGCATGTCGGTCAGAACGTCTTCTTCATACCTATACCCAGTCTCTTTATTGTATGGCGGTCGATATCTATTATTCGACATTTTCCCGGCCGTATCCTTCACCTTTCTGTGCTGACCTTCGGCACCCTATACATATAAGCCCTCTTTCACACTTACGGTTTTCTTAACGTGACCGTGTACGGAAACGGTGCCGTGTGTAATGGTAGCACATTGTCTTAAATGTATGCTTTCGCACTACGGTTTTATGCCGGAGCCGTACACGGCTGCCGTCGCAGCACGGCGCAACGACTGCAACGGCGCGGGTGCCGTTGCAAAACCGTAAGTGTGAAAGAGGGCTAATTCCCCTGTTTCATGTTTCACTTTCAAGCGTTCAACGTGTCTGAGGAATAATTCCAATAGTACTTCTAATGTTGTCATTTGTCCACTCTATTTTTAGTGTTGCCTTCTCAGCGTCTTTTCTTGCTTTGAACAATTGCGTCTTTAACCTACTTCTTCGGCCCCCTTGTACTGCACTCACTCAACGTCACCCAAATTATCTCCTTCAATCTTCTCTTGATACTGACTCCTTCCGACAACGTACCTCTACCACTTCTTCGTTCCACCAGTAGGTGGATTGCTCGCCCGTTCCCCTCTTCAACATTGTCTTTTTTCTGTTAATGATAATAATATATATTTATTGCTGCAAGACCTAGCATTCCATTCAATGTACTTCCTCTTCCTCCCCATTTTCCACATAACATTTATGTGGTCGAGTATGGAGCATAAACGTTGCAGCATCATCGATGTTCAGAACTGTCAGATCCAGTTCGCTTAACCACTCGCTAAGGAATATAAATTCCAGGCTGCATCATCATTGTAAGGCAGGTGGAATACATATTTGGCCTAGGCAACAAAGTAAAATTAACATCCATTATGGTTATTGATTTGATGATTATCTTATTATTTGTTTTCACGTTTGTCCCAGATTTTCAAAAGTTTGTCACTTGTTTACAAATTTACGACTTTACATGTAATTAATAAAATCCTTGTCTAGGCAGTTCCATACGTCAACAAAGCCATGCCGATATTTGTAAATTACGATTTAACTCCACCATGTCCACAAAGTTATATGCACTTAACCAGTTTGATCAACCGCCCGGAATAGAGTTGTATAATTCAGGTAAAAACTAAATATCTCTAAATCCCTTATTTTCTTATTTGATAATTTATTAGAAAAGAGATTGGATTTGGAATATAATAACTCGAAACAACCCATCGATGTTATTAAGGCGTATTTGACAAAACATCCTGAGGTACAGTTCCAGTTGCCCGATTCAACAGTGAATGATGATTATGATCAAAATCAGGATGTCACTGTTCCTAATATCAAGTATAAAGACGGTTCCAGTTTCAGACACAAGGACAACGGACAAGGATTAATTAGAGACTTTAGTAGAACGGAAAATAAACGAAGAAAAAATTCAGATCAAGTAAGTCGCTATAGCCGAATAACAGTATTTACAGTCCGTTTCAGCAACAGCCAAAATTTGAATTGGATTATGACTCACCCGAAAATTGGCAAACGTCCAAAATTTCAACGTTTCCCATTGATGATTTAGGAAGTGATTATAACACGTACTTAGATGACGAGGCTCCTAATGTATATAATAAAAAAATTATTGCCCCAAGTGCCAACAATAGAGATCCCCGTAGTAAGTATGCGACAACAGCAAATCCGGTACCGACTGATGCACAAACGGAAAGTTCTGGAATATATGATTACAAGAATATTGAAAAGGCTCATACACGCTTACTACACGATTTAAACGATTTACCCAGTGACATTTTAAAAGACACATACTTTAAAAATCGCGAACACCAATTGAGAAAGTCGAGGTTTGAGCAGCGCGATTTGAAATCGCACGAAGAACGTATGAAAGAAAGCGCAGATATACATAAAATCATTGAGGAAGAAAAAAGATCCACAGTTAATTTACTGGAAACACTCTGGGATCTTGAGTCGGAGAAAGAATTGCGAGAACGCGAAAACAACAATTGGAGATCTAAACGTAACATCAACTATAACTTTACCGGTATCCCGAGACTTACCTCCGTCGGTACTAACACAATCGTTCCACTTACTTTTCAATAATAATTAAAAATTTTAGGAGCACTAGCTTCACCTTTAAATTCATCAAAGAACGCTATCGATTTAGTTTTGATAACTTACTGGATCAATCCGAAAAAAGGCGCCAAAGTATTGTTGGAGGAAGATTTTCGATGTATTAACGAAAAGCTTAAAGTAGCTCTCACTTCGAAAGGTAATTAATTCGCTAACAACATCTTCATAGTTATAGTAGTCTTTGTTACAGAGAACATTCGGCCCGTCGATAAGGAAATGTTGGAGGAAATGTTTATGAAGGAATGTTTAGAAAAACGGGGAGTTGTTTTAAAAATTCACACTAATGACAATAATAATAATTTCAAGAATTTTCCTTATAACCAAGTATTACGACTCGGTTATGGACAAATGACTGTGTATAGGTTACAGATTGAGTGCTTGTGTTTATCTGAAGTTGGGATTAGATGTCTAAAGTTTCTCCCCTTACAGGAACAACCCTGGCCTTCATATATGGGAAGATTTGGAGATGGTGTTTTTAGGATGAGGAATTAAATGTTTTTAGTTTTACCATTAAAAGGGAGGACTATATAAGATGATTTCTTCTACTCTGAAGACTGTTTCAATTCAAGCTTCTTTGATTATTTTTCAGAAATTATCCGATTAAGTTTCATTTTTTAAACCAAAATTTGAGTAGTACGAAATCACACAATAACTAATCCTTTTAAAACCTTATACATCCTATTAGTGGTGTGTTGGTAAATTATTAACAACCGGCTCGCTCCAAATAATTTAATTTAATTTTTTCTTCCCTAATAGAACGTATGAATGAGGATATCGTAGAAATGCAGCCTCACCAAAACTAAGTCAAAAATGAAATTTTTTTACTTCATTTTAATGCAAACATGTACTAAAAAAGTCATTGAACTGTAAAGTTGCACATTCAACCTCAAGAGAAGTTTTATAAGTTCTATAAGTATAAATTTCAACCATGTAGTGGCCGGTTCGGTAAATTTAACACCCGCCCACCAAATTTAGATTCGCGCGAGCCAATGCGAGCCGGCTCCAACATACCACTGTATCCTATCCTATTTAAAAGAAAATATTGAAGAATGTAGATATTTATTTATAGATATAATTGTTAGTGTTATATTTAGCCCACTTATGTTGCATATATAAAAATTGGGTTAATTGTTTAATATCTATATTATATTCAAAAGACAATCGTGAGTTTACTAGGTTTGTTTGATGCTCTATAGCATTGTACATGTGTGGCATATTATCATACTCCTATCTTTGCGGAATTTACTTACTCCATCTGTTACCAAATTGATAAAAGTACTTTGTGTAAGGAATACACTAGGCTCGAGTCCAATAATGTCACACACATTTACCATTGTGGAGAAAGACCATTTTGTCCCAAACTTGAGGACAATAAATCACGCTTTGAATGAAACGTCGATTTTTCTGACTGATACAGTATTTTAATTTGAAGAAATACGCACATTATAAAACGGTGTGGAAATGTATTGTACCTACACTAACTTTGTAACAATATGAATGTATAAATAAAAATATTCTTTGTATTTTATTTGGTTCGTTATTGATCAAAGAGTTTGTTACAACTTTTGATTGCTAACGCAATTTATAATGCAATGGCTCGGAAGCTCAGTTATAAGGGGCGATATGGAGGTAGATTCGATATGAATATAGAACTTAAATTCGGCAAGCAAATGACGGTAGTCAAAGCTAAAGTTAAATTATCCGTAAGACAGATGCGGAGTAGGTACTTCTGTCGCTTTCTAGCTTGTGGTAGTAGAGCAGACGTAACTGTCAACGTATTTTATGTTATTTCTCCTGTTACGGCGTTGAGTATGACTTTGCGTGCGAAGGAAAGAGATAGAGATACCCATTCGTTGAGGGTTATCTAACTTGGCTGTCTTCAGTGTTACTTATTAGCGTTTCCTTTCCAGTTGCGTATAGCATGTAACTAATTAGCGATCGGCTCTTTTGAGTTTTAACTTTAAACAAATTAAAATCATCAAGGTAAAAGATAACATAAATGTATAAAATTAACGAATAAAGTTAAGTAAACTTAGGGCGCCCCGATAGTTCTTTAAACAATTAAAGCTGGTAATTAGAACTACGAAAATCTTAACAGCTTGTAGTGACTGCGGAAAAAAATATGGGTATTCAGTAAAGAAGTACACTGGAATAACGGTAATCGTGGTTATAATGAACAAATATAACAGTTAATACTTGGAATAATGCAATTAATGTAATGTAAATGTTTAACAAAATTGTTTCACAACATTAAATGAAACAATAACGCCGGGTTTACTTTTACCTTGGAAACGACTGAAATACACAATAACAAATAAAATGAGAGTAGGTAACATAATATACCTAAGTTAGTTATTTTTGTATCTATAGTGCGCGAAATGCCACATTGGTGATCGAGAACTGATTTATTTAACGAGGCGCAGCCGAGTTAAAAAAATTGTCGAGATCACCAAAAGTATTTCACGCACGAGTTGCAAACAAAATTTTTTCTACAAACGCAAACGAAACGTGAAGAATTGGACAATTATTTTAACGTTAAAATACAAAACTCTCATCTAGTTTGCGTGCAGTGCGTACTTCGCGCCTGGCGTCGTCATTTCGGGCACGCTGTCATGGTAACGTAGGTAAGTGAAGAGAGGGTCACTTCGCGTATTGTTATCGATGCGCAACCCTTGTCATTTTTTGACGTTTGTAGAAAAAATATATTAGCAATCGACTTGTTAACTGTACAAGTAATTAATTGTAAATGTAATTAAACAAATGTTACCTCTTCTTACACACCAGTAGCATTGATTGCGCAACCACAGTACTCTGTTGAATTATCTAAAGAAAAGAGTTAATTAACAGAAGTTAGGGCTGCAACAAGCAGACCGACTGAAGTATAACATGTTACGAACTTGAGACAGTTTCGAGTGTTGACATGTAGGTAACTAATTAGCAATTGACTCTTTTGAGTTTTAACTTTAAACAAATTAAAATCATCAAGGTAAAAGATAACATGAATAACAAAAGTAATTTTAAAGGTAATAAAAAATAAACAAAGTTAGTGAAAAATTAATTACGGTAGGTAACAAAATGAATTAAATGAGTTATTTAGAGTGAATCAAAATATGAGATGATCATGTAATTTAGTATAAAACAATTTAGGCAATAATAATAGTCAAATTCAAATAATAATAAGCGAAAATGAGGTATAGTAACTTGGCGATGCTTGTTTCCAAAGGTTGACGGAAGATGGCAGCAGATGAAAATCTTGTAGTAATTTATTTTCTTAATTCAGAAATTCGGAGATAATTAGAGGTGAGATGATGAGCAGCGATTAATGTTGTTATCAGGAATCTAACCATCGATGTTCGACAGAAAGTAGAACGGAAGAAATTTCAAGTAGGAACTCAAGACAAATTCGTTGACGAAATGGCGGTTGCGTTACACCATCCGTGGAATGCGAAACGTAAAACTAAGACGTAGAACGTAAAACGCTAGGACAAATAATATGAATTACTATCAGGAATTTAAAGGAAAGCGTGATGTTTAATATATATAATTATTGGTACATACCTCGAGGATTAATATTTCCCAGGAGCGTAGCAAGAACGCAATTCGTAAACAAATTTGTAATGCACAAATACGGTTTAATGACACTTGGAATGAGCAGAATGAAGGTGCATTGTTTTGATTATTTTCAAAGTAATTTGACCGTGTCTGCAATTCAGGTTAATGATTTTTCTTCTTGCGTATGTTACGAAAAAAAAATTGCAGACAACTCGGATGTGGATAAGTACTTTAATTAAACAATTAAAGATGCATTCATTTTCATCGAATTCAAAGTCATTTGACCGTGTCTGCAATTCAGGTTAATGATTTATGTTCTTGCGTATGTCACGAAAAAAAAATTGTAGACAGTTTCGGGTTGCAATCAACCCTGCAGACGGGGTTGAATTTACAGTCTTTTTAAGATTTTTAAAGAAATTTGACCGTGTCTGCAATTCAGGTTAATGATTTATGTTCTTGCGTATGTCACGAAAAAAAAATTGCAGACAAGTCGGATGTGGATAAGTACTTTAATTAAATAATTAAAGATGCATTTATTTTCATCGAATTCAAAGTCATTTCACCGTGTCTGCAATTCAGGTTAATGATTTACCTTCTTGCGTATGTCACGAAAAAAAAATGCAGACAAGTCGGATGTGGATAGTAGGTAGGTAAGGCCGATCCTAACTCAAAAAGTCCCTAGATTTAGTGACTTTTTTAGTGACTTTTTGAGTTAGGATCGGCCTTACATTTTGACGAGATGTTTTTAGTGAGAAAATGTAGGTGACTTTCAAGGTCACGCGCGTTTGAGTTAGAATCGGCCTTACATTGTATCGATGTGCGCTCACGTAGACGATACGAATGTAAATGGCAGCGGGAGGGTGCTGAAGCGGGGATAAAGCACGCTCCCCTGGTGGTGACTTTGAGAAGTAACAAGAGGTCACACGTATGCCGATCCTAACTCAGTTCAAGGCCACGACGTTCCCCTGGCGGTGACTTTCAAAACTAAATGGAGGTCGTCTGGGTTAGAATCGGCCTTACATTTCACCAATGAACTGTATACTATACGTACCTGGAAGGGACGCGTAAATCCATGAAAGTGAGGCAAAATTTGAAGTTAGGCAACCCGCAGTGTGGACGTGAAATTATCTCTTTCTATCTTATTTAGATACATAAGTTGCACTCCATTTCTCACCTTTTTAAGAGAATTATTTTGATGCTATTAAAGAAATTATAGCATAAAATTGGCTTTTTATTTTTCAAGGTAAATTATCCTTCACAAATAGAAGTTAAATAAGGAAAAAATGTTCAACGTAAAATTTTTGTTGAAAGGCAATAATAAATAACCATATCGTCCGTTTTACACAATATAAATTCAACACAAGAAAAATCGCTACCCAATAATTATTTATTAAACTTTATTCAAGCGACGGAGAATTTACCAAACTTATTACAACGAGATTGACAAAGACAGGTTACCGTCCTCTTTTTCTGTTTGCCCCTGACACAAAAACTGATTGTTGAAATACGGCGTGGGTCCATTCCAGGTACATATAGTATACAGTTCATTGCATTTCACCGACGTTTGGAGGGTGCTGAAGCGGGGGTAAAGCACGCTCCCCTGGTGGTGACTTTGAGAAGTAGAGGGCGTAATTATGCCGATCCTAACTCAGTTCAAGGTCACGCCGTTCCCTCCTGGCAGTGACTTTCAAAACTAAATAGAGGTCGCCTGAGTTAGAATCGGCCTTACTATTTTACGAGAGGTGGTGACTTTCAAAACTAAAATAGAGGTCATTCGGAGCCTTCACTTCTAAAAATCACCCCCGTGTCCCCCTGTCTGCTTTTGTCCTTGGTAATCACATACTAAAAATTCAAATCGAAAAGGACCAAATTGGCCAGACTGATTTTCCATATAGCCTTGATATAAATTAAGTCGAGAAATGTGGGCATAAGGCGTTGGAACATTTTTGTTTTAAAATTCAACTAGTATTATGTAGTTTGATCGATGCTTTAAAATTTTGTTTAAAAGAAACAGGTAGGTAATCTACTTCTTCGCGATAAAATATCTACATTTAGACTTTTGTTTATGTTATGTCTACTTGCGCTCATTCTTCATCCATCCATGATGCACTTTATGTTAAACTAATTGTTAAATTAAAATACTTATCCCCGTGCAAATCGTCTGCAATATAAGTTTTCGTTAATAAAATACCAACATTAAACATGATCTAAAATTGCAGACGCGGTCAAATGACTTTAAATTTGGTAAAATAAATGGTACTTCAATTGTTAAATTAAAATATTTATCCCCTTGCAAATCGTTTGCAATGTAATTTTTCGTTAATATAATAGCAACATTAAACATTACCTAAAATTGCAGACGCGGTCAAATGACTTTAAATTTGCTAAAACCAATGGTACTTCAATTGTTTAATTAAAATAATTATCCCCATTCAGATCGTCTGCAACAATTTTTTTCATCACGTACATTACAATAACAAAATAGTGTACTGAAAATTAGCCACGGTCAAATGACTTTGAATTCGATGAAAATGAATGCATCTTTAATTGTTTAATTAAAGTACTTATCCACATCCGACTTGTCTGCAATTTTTTTTCGTAACATACGCAAGAAGAAACATCATTAACCTGAATTACAGACACGGTCAAATTACTTTGAAAATAATCAAAACAATGCACCTTCAACATCGTCTGCAGGGTTATTGCACCACCGAAATCGTCTGCAAAAACATTTTTGACGACGTTTTTAATTTGTCGTTTCGATTCGTACAAGAATTATACGCGGTCAAATCACTTTAAAACATCGATTTTTTATGCACAAAAAAAGGGTTGTTTGAACATGTTATCCCCAGGTTCAGAACTTGCGACGATTTTTATGCTATTAATATGTGATATGACCTTCAACGTAGTATGATCTGCAGACGCGGTCAGATCACTACCTAAAATGACGCTGGGCTGCCGCCCTAATATACCTATGTTCAAAAATGTGATCACATCCCCCCCCCCCCCCCAGACCACTTGATATCGCTTATTTTCACTTTTTACATAAACAAATGCACTCAAAACTCAGAGTTGTATACAAACAATGTTACAGAGAGCACGTGCTGATGCAACCAGCCGGTAGCTCAGTATATTATGTCACACTGATGCTAGTACCTAAGGTTTGACTAGCGCGCTACTTCCATAGCTGGTAGTAAAGTAGCCAAGTGTGACATAGGCTTAATGTGGACAATGAGGCAACCTTCGTCAATAATCGACGAAGGGAGGTACCTATAATTGACATAACATTTGGATCTGTGACTGCTTGGAGCGCAGTACACAAATGGCCATTAACAAAAATTCACCTATGCTTTAAAACTTCAAAATGTTAAGCCATGCATTTTCTTAAATCAACAAAAGCGTATCTGGATTAGTCTTCTGAAGAAGTAAAGCATTCCCCATTTAAAGAGATGTGTAACTATGGTTATGGTTTCGAAATCCCCATACAAATAATGAAAAAAAAACTCACGGTGTATAACGTCTGATGGTGTTAGTATCTGGAAGATTTCCGCCTATTATTAGCTCAGTGGACGACCCAGAAGAGGAAAGATGCCAAAGCTGTTCTGGAATTGAACTCGAAGAGAACCCTAAAGGATAGTCCAAAATCATTTCGAAACTATATTGTTGAGAGATAATAACTAATAATATGTCGTTTCAACCTTGTAATCGCACTCAAATTTTGGTATGAAGCTTCTTCAAATAACTTAAAAATATTGCCGAAAAGGTAATAAATCATTTTAAGTATATTATTAGATACTTCAGCGACTGTTAAAGTTACGAGCCTTTATATGCTAATGACGGAAACGGGGAAAGAACGGGTAATTTTCAAAATATCGTCGCCTTAGTAAGAAAACCGCGCAAATCCATCTGAATAGAATTTACAGGAGATTAAAAAAACTATGTTATGCTCTTTGGAAAGGTGATTAAATGTCCAAACTTTATATAATGAGAAAACAGGACACCAGATTTAATAATATTGATAAAAATTCTAACATAATTCAGCATTAACAAATTAAAAAGGAGTTAAGTGATTTTCTAATAATAAAATGAAGAAAATTTTGGAGGTACGTGGTTTTCGGAAAAAAGTAAAGAATAAAGAAATACACGTTTTAATAAAATTTTACATAATAGTAACTAATTGTTAAAAAGAAACAAAAATAGCATTTCTACAAAAATATTTGTAATGACTATACAAAAAAAATGAAACAAATTAAATAGATTACTACTCATATGGCAGTTCATCATAAAATTTCTGATAATCTTTTAGAAGACCCTGTTTTAAGATTTGTAGGTGAAGGTACTTTTCTTTTTTAATTTTTCTGCGCTCTTTAAATAAGGGAGGCAAATCATCGAATTCGCATGTATCCACCTTTTTATTTATTCTTTGGTTTAACGCTCGAAGTTGTTCCGAATGTCTTAATGTATAGTGAATTTCACTACTTGGCAAATATTGGAGCACCTTGATGTCTGTGACCACAGGGTCTCCCACGGCTCTACCTGGACGTATAGAGTTGTAAAATTTTAAATCATCAAAATTTTTAAAGAAGGTATGAGTAAGGTACTTTACATTGTATGGTGATGGGGTTGTTCTTGCCTTTTGACAGTAGTAGACATAGTCAGCCGGAAGGTTTATCTTCCGATTACGTATCTGCCGTTCTATAGTGGCATGCATGGAATCTACTTCCATTTGAGTATGACCTTTCAACAAATACTTTTGCGTAAAAACTATGTTGTGCTGCCTTGCTAAATTTACGAAAGCATTAGCCAAAGTTGAATTTCGATTTTGTCCTGTGCAGCCGTCGCTATAAAAAATCATTTCCCGTATAGTACCTTTACCCTTATTAATTTCTTGATTAACGAAGTACGTAATTATGCTTGAAAATTCATTTGCAGATAAGCCCCCTTCACTCTCGTTCCAAAGAAAACAGAAACCTTCCTTTGTCTTCAGGTTGAACACTGTAAAGTTGTGTACTATTAACTTTGTTTTATAGTACATGGCGGAAACGGTTGACTTTGGACTTAGTAGAACGCTTTGTAGATCCATAACGTACACTTGTACTGATAAATCAGTAGACACCTTGTCTTTCTCTTTTGAGGCACGTGCTTCTTGTTTTAGAAGTTGATGAAGTTGGAACTGCTCTTCAGGAATATTTTTAGTTTTATAACCCTCGCACACGTCACAAAGATCCTTTTTAGGGGTGTATAAGGACAAGTTCAACTCTTCGAATATTTTGGTAAACGTGTATATAGATGCACATTCTACTCGGTGTTCAACACAATAGTTCTTCTTAAAAAAATTGTATAGTTCCCCTTTAGAGCGCCAAAGTGGTTCAATATACATTTTAGTGGAAGAAGACCTACAATAGTGGCTCTCCATTTTTGGCAGTGATTGAAAAAACTGGTAAATAGGTGATTTTTTTTCAGCAAATTTTGCTTCTCTTACTTGGCTTTTCCTGTTCACCTGCTTTAACTCGCTTCCAATATTAGACTCTTGGCTTGATTTAATATTTTCTTTGATCCAGGTTAAAACCATTGTCTCTTTTAAACCTAGCGTGCCTCCAAACATACGCTTGCACACTCGTATGGTTTCTAGGTCAACTTTCAAGAAATATTTAATGGAAAAGTTTCTTTTAGATTCGTTGTTCTGTCCTCTTCGCCGTTTTACGTATTCACATTTTACCAAAGTTTGTACTTGTATTTTTCTATCACTCCAAGTCATTTTGTTCCAAAACGTTTGAAATATTTTTATGCGTTTTTCTTCTGAAAGTTTTTGGCATTGTATGGCAGAAGTCCTTTTACTAAGAATACAATTACATGGATTAGATAAAAATTTCCCTGGCCTGTTTACTTTATAATCCCAAGTTTGATCGGTTTTCTTTTTGCCCTGATATGGACAACCTTTTGCCCGTTTGTACTTATTAACGTTATAATCCCACCCTTCGGAAACTTTTCTTCTATTTCTTGTTTTTGAAATTAAAATGCGATCGTGTGTGTTAATATTATCTCTCTCTAAAACGTCAGGCTCAGCATTTTCCTTCTCGATGTTATCAATTATAATTATCGGTGCGTCCTCTAGCGCACCAAAATTTGTTGTTGATGAGATAATATTAGGGTTCACCAAATCCACATCCATTAAATCTTCACCAATTTCATCCACGTTTATTAGGGACGAAGTCCCCAAATTTAAAGAAGGGCATTGTTCTGTTGTATCTTTTGTTGGTGTTAAAATACCAGCTTCTCCCACTATATATTCTATAAAAGCATTATCTGACTGTTGCTTAGATAAAGCTAATATATTTTGTGTTCTTCGTGATGCCATTCTGCAATTAACAAAAATGTAATTACTTTTTGAAGCAAAACTTGTAATACGAAATACGCGTATCTCCATAAGAATAAATGAAAATAAATGTGGAAATACGTCTATATCCACAGCCGGCAAATAATAGCTCGCAAAGTAATTAGTTAACATTAAAATAATAAAAATTCACTATAATACTCTAAGAAATATTCTTACCTTGATGCTGAAACAGTTTCTTGGATAAAAATCACTATTTTGAACAAGTTTTCTAATCACTCAATTTTAACTTACATACACTGACACGCTATTATGCAGAAACTGAGGAGTTGAGTGCTTTTCTTAACGTATTTTAACTTATTGGAGTTACGCGAGTTTCTTACTGTGGTTTTTAAGCGGTATATTAATTCGTGTCTTTACGCGAATTTCTGAATACGTGCGTTTGACGTTCAGTCACTAGATTGCGTTAAAATCGAAATTTTGTAAAAAAATGGAGTTACGCGCTTTTCTTACTAAGACGACGATATGTAGGTAACATGAATAGAATTTTCTTGTGTTAAAATGTATATATTTTTTGGTGTAAGATTTACACAAAATTACTGTATTTTATCTATTACAATATGTTACAAATATTAATGTTCCCATTATTTTCTAAAAAAACATTCAAATTTGAATGTAAACCATGGCAAGCACTGTTCTTAATTTTTTTATCGCATCTCAGTATTTGAAAAGATTTATGATATTGAACATGAACTTAGTATGTCAGCAAACAGAAACGTACCGACCAGCTCGCCCCAATTTTACAAAGCAAATAACCCTCGACTGGTATAAATTGGATGCGGGCAACTTAAAACTGCTAGAGAGTACCTCTAAACGTCGCCTTCGTCATCATGGGAACAATTCGTGCTGTAATCCTACATCTTTCAGTCTTCTTCATTTTTAAGGTAAAAAATAACTTCTTTCTTTTTGTTTGTGTGTCCTTATGTAATTTTTGTTGTAAACTAGATTCATGCCCAAACTCCTGCTATAATGGAACAAAATACAAGGGTCGAACCGTACCTGAGCATATGCATCTGTTACTCGAAGGTAGATCAAGCCCTTGCCCTAGACTGGTTTGAAAGTAGAAACTTTTACGACGATCCGTGCTTTTATTGTTTTTTGAAATGTATTATAGAAAATCTGAATTTTGTGTTCCCCAACGGCACTTTTAATACACAAGTTGTCTTGGCACATTATGGAACCACTTTACCCAAGGCGGGATTGAAGGAGTGCAATGCGCTGAATCAAGATACTCTTGATATGTGTAGAAAGGCGTATGACTATCTGCTATGTATTCGGGAGGCTATACAGGGCGCAAGTCGCTGATACTAACCAGTAGGTACATGCGATTAACATTGTAAGTACATAGTATTGTAGATGTATAGATAAATACCTCTGTAAGATAGGGTGTATGTCACACCATACTCTTAGAAATAAAAAAATTCATTAAAATGGAACAAAAACGGGCTCATAATTAAATCTCATTTTCATATGTTATAATTCAACTCATAATATGTGGTACTTACAGCTTATGCTTTTATTCAAAAAGGGAACATTTTTGAATAGTGTAGTTCATGTACTTAAACATTCAAGGTTTAATTACAGCCATGGTAATCTTTATCGTAGGTATCTCAGTATATTTCACAAAATTTATGATGCTTAAGGCCTCTCTTATCGCGCAAAATACTGCATATAGTATAATACTTATACAATAACTTTTCAAACACCCTTTTGTAAGTATACAAACTTCCCACTTGTACCACCTCTCCTCATTGTACAGTATGTACTTTATAATACCCTCCAAGTCGCTTTGAGTACCTAGTTACTTAGTATGGAATAGTTTGTGTTGCAGTCTTCCTCGGTTCAAAAGATAATAGCCCTTTGTTAATATGTATCTATCTATTTGTTTTAAGAATCATTTCTGTTGTGTTGTGAACTAGATCGATGCTATTGATCGAAATGAGGAGACAGACTCAATATATATGTACATTAGCGTCAAGTGTAGATATAGAACTGATGGAACCTTGGTCGAGAATTCGCGTTTTATGCATTTTGTTTGATGTGGAAAATGTTTGAAAGGTTTTCCTCGTCCTAATTTAGGACAACGCCGTATTGCAGTATTATGCAACATGAGCCAAGTGTAGTGTGGCGACCACATGATCCCGGTACACAGTCGCTTACATACTGAAGAGCAACAATTGATTCCCATTGGCCGACCAGTGACAACGCGTCGACATCGGTCAGAATCCTTTATAAGCGAACGCTGTTACCCACAGAAGTCAGTCAGAAGTCATAGCCGCCAACACCGACCAGTTCGTCTAACATCGACCCGTCAGCCTGCATTCCAGAACCAGTCTACCCTCCGGCGATTGACCAACCTACCTACTACCTGTACCTCTATTACTAACCGCTTTCCGCCCTGTTAAAACTTGTACATAATTTGTAAATAGAAATGTTACAGAGAAATTGGAGTAATAAAACGTCGTTTTCTTTTGCATCTTCTAAACTAAACGGTTAGGATGAGGAACTGCTACGTATGTTCTGTTGATAGAACGTGAAACTGAGTATGTTTCTTACTGAATAAGCATCAATGGTTGAGATTGTCGCTAAGGAGACCTTGTACGCCATTTGAATTGTTGAATGTTGATGTTTGGGAAAATAAATTTCACTCCAAAATTTGTTAATGTGAATTTAGTTCTGAATTTTCCCTTTCTCTCCTTTCATTGTAGATATAGGAAATACAAGATAGGTATACAAGATTTACGTTTGCAATTTTTAGTGGTAATGCTAAATGAATTACATAGGTACAAAGTCTCATGTTAGAACAGAGATGAAACTAAAATCATTTTGCAAGACAAATCTTGCCGAAATAGACGAAGAGTTGAAAAGGCTCCATCGAAATGCCGATTGAGGTGCACAATAGATTTCTTTTACGAAGATCCGTGCTATTTTTGTTTTTTGAAATGTATTATAGAAAACCTGAATGTTGTGTTCCCCAACGGCACTTTTAATACACAAGTTGTCTCGGCACATTATGGAATCACTTTACCCGTGGCGGGATTGAAGGCGTGCAATGCGCGGCATGAAGATACTCTAGATTTGTGTAGAAAGGCGTATGAATATCTGCTATGTATTCTGGAGGCTCAGTGAACTCTATACATAGAGTTCATTGGGGAGGCTATACAGGGTGCAAGTTCCTGATACTAATCAGTACATGTGATTAACGTTGTATAATAAGTAGTATTGTAGTAGTATAGATCAGGGGTGGGCAACCTTTTGTATAACAGGGGCCAGAATAAGATTTACGTTTCGTCCGCGGGCCATAGTAGTTAATTGGCACATTTTTGTTAAGTACTTATATTATTTTCTGAAAAAAAAAACAATACTGAAACAAAGGTAATTAAGTATACTAGATTTATTATACTTTTCACTCAACGGTTATAACGTTAGTATTAAATTATGAATAAACAAGACGAATTGTCCTTTTTCTTTATGTTGGGTAGGTACTAAGCTAATTTAAAATTTTTGTTTTTGAAAATATTTATTTATTATTTCGTCAAAGATCTCGCGGGCCGGATCGAAACTTTACGCGGGCGGAGTTGGCCCGCGGGCCGTAGGTTGCCCACCGTTGGTATAGATAATAGTTATTTGTGTATCAAGGTTGTAAAAGTGATCTTTTTGGCCGAATCTGATGATTGCAGCCGAGGCGAAAGCCGAGGCTAACAAATCAGATGAGGCTAAAAAAGAACTTTTAACCGAGGTGCACACAACATTTTTTAGGCGACTATCACAAAAAGATATAAACTTTAATTTAAAAATCAATTTCATAATTTTGACAGTGACAGTTACCTAGTAAATGCGGCCAAAAAAAGTTATACTTTACGGCTTACATAAATAGTTGTTTTACGTATCTTTTGAAAGCCGTAAAGTATAACTTTTTTTTGACATCTGTCATAATAGTATATTATTCAACGAGCGTATAATGATGGCTATTATTCACGAGGTAAGTTTATGGCCATGAGCCGCAGGCGAGTGGCATAAATTACCGAGAGAATAATAGCCATTATACGCGAGTAGAATACTATACTTTATTTACGACTATAAATGTTAATTCAATTTAAATATTTATTTGAAAATTCTCTAATTGACTGTATTGGACGGTTACCATGGAAATATATAAAATAACAGTGAGTAATATTCATTACTCACGTTGCTAATGACAATAACTTATTAATCACTGATAGTCGTGGATAATAGTTATTTATGTATCAAGGGAATTATAAGGGTCTTAATTACCGAGGGTAAAGTTTGCGTCCCGAGGGCCTTGCGCCCGAGGGACAGCAATTACCCGAGGTAATTGAGACCTATTAATTACCGTGATACATAGATAATTTTATTTCTGACCGAGTTTAATAAAATTTGTTCATTTCCGGTATATTTGATTCAGGTATCGTCGATTGCAGTTTTGGTTGTTGATAGGTTACTGGTTCATAAAAGAGCCGTAGAGGGATTATAGCGTCTTTAGGTATATTCCAAGGGACTTATGACACTCTTTATTGGTATCGTAACTATGACAATATAAGCTTATAATATCACTGTCAGAAATAAACAACTTTATTTCTGACAGTGATATTATAAGCTTATATTGTCATAGTTACGATACCAATAAAGAATGTCATAACTCCCTTGGGATATAAAGACGCTATAATTCCCTCTACGGCTCTTTTATGAACCAGTAACCTAGCAACAACCAAAACTGCAATCGACGATACCTGAATCAAATATACCGGAAATGAACAAATTTTATTCAACTCCGTCAGAAATAAAATTATCTATGTATCACGGGAATTAATAGGTCTCAATTACCTCGGGTAATTGCTATCCCTCGGGCGCAAGGCCCTCGGGACGCAAACTTTACCCTCGGTAATTAAGACCCTTATAATTCCCTTGATACATAAATAACTATTATTTCTGACCGTGATATTATAAGCTTATATCGTCATAGTTACGATACCAATAAAGAGTGTCATAACTAAAGACGCTATATAACCCTCTACGGCTCTTTATGAACCAGTAACCTAGCAACAACCAAAACTGCAATCGACGATATACAGCTCCACTCAGCAAACAAGATAGTCGGAAAATATGTCAACTAAAATAAAGTATTTGAAATTTTTGACGCGGCAAATTATTTGTCCAATCGTATTTGAGAATTCTAAGGTGTACATTCACAGCTGAAAGTAAATTATTATTCTGCGGGCGTTTTATTACTTAATCCTTTTATTGTGTTACTCTTGTTTGTTAAGATCAATCTTTCTGATGACTTCTCATGCAGCATACAATACATTTATGTGTATCCAACAATACACATTTAAATTAAGCGCCCAAATATTTTTTTCCGAATTGTACCTTAAAAGCTACTCTAGCGCCGGTATCCCCTCTCCAACTATCTTGTTTGCTGAGTAGAGCTGTACCTGAATCAAATATACCGGAAATGAACAATAGTAGTTTTTTTAAAATCGGCCAGAAAGTAGTACTTTCCGGTTTATTTTTAGGTCAGAAAATGTCATTTTGTCGGACCGAGCCAAAAAGTTATTGTGATAGTCCGGTAAAAGCTTTTATTTCATACTGACTAGTAATCTATGTTTTACCAGACTCATACGAGTCTGGTAAATGAAACTTTACCATACTAGAAATTTTGTACCCGAATACAAAGGTTGCCATAGCAACATAAAGTGACATGACTTTGGAAACGTCAAATTTTATATAAAGTTAATAGAAAAACTCTTAAGAAATGAATCTATGGCCAGTATGAAATAAAATGTTTTACATTATTTGTACGTTAAATCAGATTACGTTACTCGTTTCGAAATTCTTGCCTCAGCTACGCTTCGGCAATAAACATCTCACTCGTTAACGTAAACCTTGATTTACCGTACTCATATGTAAATAACTATTACCGGACTCATTTTTACTTTAGCGGACTCATTTTTACTTTACCGGACTCATTTTTACTTTCCGGTCTAGAACGGTCAATTGTTCTGCCCGTTTTAAAAAAAATATTGTACGTAATACGTCACAAAAGTGCTTTTACTGGACCCGCAGGCTTGCAGGACTCGCTTGCGGCTCGCCCTGTAATTTGCCTACTTGTCCAGTAAAAGATCACTTTCGGGACTTGTTACGTAAACTACTATTACGTAACAAGTCCCGAAAGTGATCTTTTACTGGACAAGTAGGCAAATTACAGGACCAGCCGCAGGCGAGTCCTGTTAGCCTGCGAGTCCAGTAAAAGCACTTTTGGGACGTATTACGTACAATATTTTTTTTAAAATCGTTCAGAAACGGGCAGAACAATTGACCATTCTAGGCCGGAAAGTAAAAATGAGTCCGGTAAAGTAAAAATGAGCCCGGTAAAACTTTTACCGGACTATCACAATAACTTTCCGGCCTAGTCCGACAAAATGAGATTTTCTGACCTAAAAATAATCCGGAAAGTACTACTTAGTAGTTTCTGGCCGATTTAAAAATTTTTTTATTAAACTCGGTCAGAAATAAAATTATGTATGTATCACGGGAATTAATAGGTCTCAATTACCTCGGACAATTACTGTCCCTCGGGCCAAAGGCCCTCGGGACGCAAACTTTGCCCTCGGTAATTAAGACCCTTATAATTCCCTTCCCTTGATACATAAATAACTATTACGGCCGCATTTACAACTTTACGGCCGCATTTACTAGGTAACTGTCACTGTCAAAATTATGAAATTGATTTTTAAATTAAAGTTTATATCTTTTTGTGATAGTCGCCTAAAGAATGTTATGTGCACCTCGGTTAAAAGTTCTTTTTTAGCCTCATCTGATTTGTTAGCCTCGGCTTTCGCCTCGGCTGCAATCATCACATTCGGCCAAAAAAGATCACTTTTACAACCTTGATACACAAATAACTATTGTAAGATAGGGTGTATGTCACCCCATACTCTTAGAAATAAAAAAATCTATTAAAATGGAACAAAAACAGGCTCATAATTAAATCTCATTTTCATACCTTATAATTCAATAATACGTAAAATCTACTTACAGCGTATGTTTTTAATAAAAAAGGGAACATTTTTCAATAGTGTAGTGCAGTTCATGTAGGTAGGTACCTACCTAAACAAGATTTTATGAACAACATTCAAAGTTTAATTTCACCTATGGTAATCTTTATCGTATCTCAGTATATTTCACAAAATTTATATGACGCATGCTTAAGGCCTCTCTTATTGCGCAGAATAATAACTTTTCAATCACCCTTGTATACAAACTTCCCACTGTACCACCTCTCCTCAGTGCACAATACGCTCCAAGTCGTTTTTAGTAGCATGGAATTGGAATAGTTTGTGTTGCAGCCTTCCTCATTCGAAAAGCCCTTTGTTCATGTCCCAGAAGTTCTAAGAATCATTTCTGTTGGCGAACTAGATCGATGCTGTCGATCGAAATAAGGAGACAGACTTAATCTATATGAGCGTCAAGTGTAGATGAAGAACTGATGGAACCCTCGCCGTCGCCGAGAATTCGCGTTTTATGCATTTTGGATGTTTAAAAGGTTTCCCTCACCCTGATGGTGCCATTTTGGATAACGCCTTATTGCGGCGTTTAATATGTGTATGCCAGCTATACTCTTTTCCCAGATGACCAGAGCGCTGTGTCATCTGCAAAAAGGGTGGAGTTTGGTGGCTATGGCGTGTCGTATGTGTATATCACGTATAGTATTGGTGCGAGTGGTGAACCGACTGTTGGTGCAATGGGATCCGAGCGGCTCTCTTACTTTGATCTTGACCGAACGAAGATGAAGTAAGAGAGAGGAAATTTCGCAAGAAATTCTGGGATTCCCAGGGATCTGAACTTGTGGACTAGTCCAACCCTATCAAATGCCTAGAAAGACGATTAGCGTGCATTTTTCCCAGTTAAGGGCCTAGGATACCTCAGATTTAAATTTCAGCAGAGAGTCGCTTGGGTGGATCTAAAGGATCTGAAACCAAATTCTGAGTGGGGAAGCAGGTTGTTTCTTTCTGTGTAGTCCCGAAGGCGCCAGGCGATTATGTGCTCCAGACATTTGCCAATGCAGTTCAATAACGCTATGGATCGATATGAAGCAGAGGTTCTAGTAGAATCTGCTTTCGATTTCGGTAGGTATCATAACCATGGCGATGGATTTCCAGGAGTGGGTATGGTATCTGAATGCATGGGACAAATATTCGGGCTAGCATCGTTAGAGGCCTTTGCTAACTGCTCTGGTGAGGCCGGGGGCCCAGGTTGGATTGTGCCTTTGATTCGTTGGGGATCGCATGGATTTAAAAGAGGGTCGTTTGGGTTTAGGGGTTGGTCGGACAGTCCTTGTTCCGCGAAGCAAGTCAACAGCTGTTCCGATGCTATCTTACAATCTTGGTCGAAGTTGAGGAAGTCGGGCGACTGGAAAGTGTCGCGAAGCAAAGAGATTGGCCTATCTTGTTCTGTGGATATGATATTTCCGGCTTGGACAGCGAGGTGGGAAGAGTTGGTGGCGCCAAAATAATTAAGTTGTGAGGTTACTTGTACCCAGCTTTCGTCTGCAATCCCGTTGGTTTCTCTACTAGGACTAAGGATGCTCCTATTGGGCCGAATTAAGTGTGTTTGAATCCACATTTCGATATTGTTTAATTTTTTGGGGGCATACTCACTCCTTGGTGAAAATTTTAAAAATTCAAAAAAGAGCGATAAGAATTTTGTTTGGCCTAACTATGCGGGATAGTTGTCGGCCTTTTTTCTTGAAACACAATATTATGACAGTTTACAATCTACTAATCTATGAATGCTGCCTATTTATGGCTAGTAATAAAAGCAGTTACCTCAAAAACTCTGATTTCCACTCATACAATACTAGAAATAATTTATATAGAACTGATTTAAGTAAAAGTGCAATATACCATAGATCGTATATATTTCATTCTGTTAAGCTGTATAATAAGCTGCCGCCCTTAATACGTGTTATTGAGGTAAAAAAAGAATTTAAAAGGATGCTAAAGGAACACTTGACAAAATCTTGTTTTTATTCAATTAATGAGTACCTTGAACAATAATATTTTTTTTTTTTTTTTTTTATAATCAGCTTAAGGTGCTTCAATATCAACGATTTTTAGCACCGCATATTACATTACATTAAATTGTACAATTGTGTTAATTTTAAAAATCTAAGTATGTTTCTCTCACTTTTTACTGCCTCACAAAAATTATTATTGATCTCGCACATTTCCCGTTCTTTATTGTATTTGGTGCACTCACATATTAAATGTTCAATCGTGATTTCTGTCTTGCACTGTTCGCATGCAGGTGCATTTGTAGCTTCTAGTAGGTAGCTATGCGTTAATTTACTGTGGCCTATCCTCACCCGTGTCATTATTATTTCTTCTCTTCTTGTTAATGGAGAACTAGCCTTCCATTCCATCGTGTTGTGTTTGATTCTTCTAAGCTTATTAGTTGTGGTTGATAGCCATTCTTGATCCCATTGATCCCGTACCAGTTTTTGGCTTAATAGTTTGATGTCCCCTTTTGTATTTTCCCTTACATCGATGCTTTGCTTTGCGGTGGCCAGCCTAGCATTCCGATCAGCTTCTTCATTTCCTGTAATGTTGATATGCGAGGGCACCCATAGGAATAAAATCTTCTGATCTTTTTGGTCCAACAGGGCTAAGTATGACAGGATTTTTGTCACGTACGGGTTATCTTGTCTGCTTTTGATAGAGAGGAGAGCACTCAATGAGTCACAACATACTATATAGTTTTTCGCGGTTTTTAAGTCTGTGATATATTTCAGAGCTGTGGTAATTCCGTATAATTCAGCCGAGAATATGGATGCCACATCACTTAAACGATATTGTTCGTTATAGTCTTTTATCGTGAAAGCACAACCGGTACCGTTATCATTTTTTGAACCGTCTGTAAAAATTTTTTCGAAGTCGGGGAACTGTGCTAGGATTTCATATAGGCGATATTTGTAGTGTTTTGGTGTAGTTACTGATTTGGGCATGCTGTGCAGAGTCAGGATAAGATGAGGGACTACATTATTCCAGGGTGGAAGGGTTATTGGGTTCTTTAACAGGTCTAGATTTTGTAGTTTAATTTCTTTAATATCTTCATTGGCTCTTATGCAGTAAGGTTTATTATATATTTTCTTTTGTTGTATAGGTTGGTATATTTTGGTTGTTTGATGAGTTGGTGATTGGGATGGTTTTCGTTATCTAGTATATTAACGGCATAGTTTACTCGTTTTAATTTTATAAGATACTTTAGGGGAAGTTCACCCGATTCAGAATATAAGCTTTTAATGGGACTAGTAGGGAAAGCTCCTGTTATTATTCTTATACCATTGTTACATACAGGTATTAAAGTTTTAAGACTGGTTTCGTTAGCTGTGCCGTATAACACTATAGAGTAACTTATTTTGGATTTTATCAGTGCTGTATACATTTGTTTTAATACTTGCTTGTCTGCTCCCCAACCACTGTGGGCGACTACTTTCATTAGATCCAAAGATTTTTTGCAACTGTTTTTAATGTAGCTTATATGTTTTACCCAATTTAGTTTCTTGTCGAGTATTACCCCAAGGTATTTAATTTCTTGTACTATTTCAAGTGCTTGATTCTTTAATTTTATTCCGGGGTTTGGGCAGTTGTAAGCTCGCGTAAACAGAATGCATTTTGATTTGGTTAACGAGAGGCTAAAGCCATTATGGACTGTCCATTGTTGTATTCTATTTACTGTTTTTTGTACTGTTTTTTCAATATGTTTAATATGTAAACCGGTGTGATATATAATTAAGTCGTCTGCATATAATAAGGCTTTTACTGGGGGATTTATAGTACCGAAAATATTGTTGATAGCTACCAGGAATAAAGTAACGCTGAGTACGGATCCTTGCGGTACGCCGTTTTCTTGGTTGAAGAGTTGGGATGTAGCCATTTGCGTTTTCACTTGAAAAGACCGATTGCATATGAAGTTGTTTATAAAATGTACAATGTTACCCTTCAGTCCTGTTTCCAACAGTATTTTGATTATTCCGTATCTCCATATTTTGTCGTACGCTTTTTCAAAATCAAACATTATGGCTAGAGTATGTTCTTTGTTCAAGAATCCATTTTTAATATCTGTTTCCAGTTTGATGATGTTGTCGATAGTACTATGTTTTTTCCTGAATCCAGTCTGTCTTGCGTCTATGTATTGTATTTTGTTCAGATACCATAGTAAACGATTGTTAATTATTTGTTCTAACACTTTGCACATTGTGCATGTTAACGAAATGGGTCGATAACTATCTGGCTTTTCTGGATTTTTCCCAGGTTTTTTTAAAATGCTATATTTTCATGTCTTGTTTATAAACACTATCAAAATCTAGTCAGCCTATATTTTATAAGGTTATATTTTAATATCTAACTGTTTACTTATTTTTACATACTTTTATATTTACAACTAAAATAACTTTTTATCATGTTTTTGTTAAATTTGGTTTTGTATTTTTTATGTCTATATTACTTTTATTTTATTCATATATGTATATTTACAATGTTTTCAACACCACTGATGGTCACGAAATAAACTACTACTACTACTACTACTACTAGTGGGAAGTTGTGTTTCTGATGCAGTTTATGGGGAATGCGGAAAGGAGATTGGCCAGTTGCCCAGAAGGATTATAAGTGATAATTTCAGTCAATTCGTTGGAGAAATAATGCAAAAAGTCGCATTTGGTTTGAGTTTTAAGCAGAATTTGATACCACATATATATCACCTCGATTCTAATCCAGAGGAAGAGAGATATCAAAACATAGCTTCCCATCTCTGTGGGCAACCATCATACCAAACGGAAAGAGGTACTGCCGTCGAATCAATTAGATTAGCCGAGATTTTTTAAACATTATGTAAAGTTGACCCACCGTCCTTTGGAAGTTTGCCACAAATCTGACATTACGTCTTATTTTGCAGCCGAGGATGCTCTCCCATCTTCCTCTGTGCCACCCATTCGGAAACGAGTAAGACCTCGACAAACGCAAAACTCATTGGAATTACCCTCGGAAATTCCAGTTGAAGCTATTTCGCCCGCCACAGTTCTCTGTATGCAAAGATGTGCGAGAGCAGAGGTAGAGGAAAATTTCTTCAAAACCTAAGCGTCACTACAATTTCTAATTTGTAACACTGTGAATGTATAAATAAAAATTTGTATCGTTATTGATCAAACAATTACGTGTCATTAGATGCATAGTAGCTTGACATTATAAGTACTCTGTATTGAACTTTTGCAAAAATGAGCACCGTAGCAAGACCCAATGATTATTTATACGGTAAAATTTAATATAGAGGTGGTCAGAATATCCAAATGTTGTTGTAGATCCTCTCTTTACAGTCTCCGGAGAAAAGGATTATTACAAAGCTGCAATGGCTGCAAAACTTTCCAGCGCCAAATATGTAAGTGTTCAGTTTTAGGTAATTTAAAGTTGTAAGTGTACGTTTTTAGGCTATTTGCCCAATTTTTCCCAATATGTTTTCCGACCTTCCACATCAACCTCGTCAGGTAATAGTAATGAGAAAAACTAACTCCGTCCCACAATTCGAACAACTACCTCAGCTAAACAAATCTGTAGATATACATGGAGTGGATCGTTACAAATTTTTCCATTGGTAAGAATGGGATCCGTCATGCCTGTACCTAATTAAATATAATTTTTAGGCCATTAATTTCAAAATGTCCCAGTGTAACCACACCAAAATATGTATTTACTCCTCCTAGCTCTCCACAAAAATCAACGAGGAAAAGGAACAAAATTGTACAAACGAAGTATCGTGAGTCCTCCGCCCAAACTATCCCTTGGCAACCTAGCAATTACATTATTACGGATGATAGTAATCCAGAACTGTTAATGTTAGATTTTTTGAAGTGGGGTTAGTTTCTTCTACTACCATGCAAAAAGATTTTTAAGTTGGTCATAGGTAGCGGACTACCTGCCGGTATGCATGAAGTACGTCTGATTGAGAGAGCTCGTATGAAAAGAGCATGGGAAAATTCCCTTCCACCAGTGACTGATGAAGCAAGTTTGGAAAAAAGGAGAGCGTTGACTGAAGCAATGGAGAGAGACGAATGGGCTTTTCGTGAACAGGTGAAATACTATTTAATTTACTGAACAATGCATTCTCTTATTTTGGAGTATCACATTTGTTGTGCGTAAGTGGGAACGACGCATATCTTTGCCATGGACAACTTTCATCTGCGGCTTAATGGCCAAGAAATTTCCTTTAGTTTTAGATTTATTTGTTACGGTTTAGTTTTGAGGTGTTTTTGCCTAGTCAGTCTTTCATCGAGATGTAACCCTAGATAATTTCGATATTATTTTTTATCGCGAATGCTACTTATTTGGTGTGATTAACTTTGATCGTCCATGTTGAACCAACCCTGCAATAGATTTAGGTGACGTTGAATATATTGCGAAGCTGTTAGTAGATCACTGTTTACTCACTCGTTCGTGAAATATCTGCAATAGATATTAGGTATGGTATAGTAGTGGTCCCAAAGGCACTTCCCTGCGGCACTCCCGACTTTATCTCACACCACGGTGAACAATCGTACTTAATTGTTAACTGTTTTCATTTGTTGGTTTCAAATCGTAATAATGTGCAATTTCCAAACAAGTACCTAAGTAAGCTACTCGTTTTGCTAAAAATGATTATTATTATTATTATACATCTAGGGATGATCACGAATTATTCCTACACTGCGACCTATTGGTCTATTGTGCCCCTCGCTATTGCCTACGCCTCAAGGATCCTGTTCGTCACTTCCTCCTTGTGCCATCTTTTCATTTCCATGTTGACGTTCTTTTGCCTTTTGTCTATACCTCACATTCTTTGCCTCAAGAAAAAATTAATCAAGTATCGCCCCCTATAATTACTCTTTCAAAGATTTTCCAACCAACCTCCACAAACGTAAGCGATTTTCCTTTTGTTCTGCCGACAAGTTTTTTGGAACGATCTTCGAATAAAGCGTTGCCATCTCCACCCCTTCCATGAGAATAAGGCGAACACGTGGGTGGGGGTTATTCGGATACGCTACTTTTGTCTACGAATGCTTCCAGGGTGGATTGTTTATACTCCAGCGTTCCAATGGAGCGCACGCCCGATTCTGTAAATCTTCCCAGAGAGAGCATGTACGCATATTAGTCAGGGAGCAGCGAGAATCGTACCTCGTATGTATCTTACGCACAAACAGACATTGTGATTTAGGAGTGGAGTAGTCACGTTTGCGTGGTGAGGCTACGGCTTGGTTCTTCATTGTCTTGTTGATCAATTTGCCCAGATGTGTTTCAGTGTTTAGGGTACCCTGCAAACACCAGAGGATATGCCTATTTCAACCAACCCACAATGGAGTCCGAAAGAGGGATTTCATCGTGCGGGTCGACAGCGCCCCTTTAATGAATTAGCACAGTCGCTTCTGGAGTTACTTACCAGTTCGTTAAAACAAAGGCTCAGATCAATTTCAGCCTGACATCATTCACAGCCCCGTCGAATTAGCTCTAAATTCGTACTTGTCAAAGGTTCAAGTATAGTGATTTATCGCGAGAATTGACGTCGTAAGTGCTTCCCCACGTAGTTTAGTGAGCATTTGTCACATCCTATAACGAGGCGTTTGTTCTTCTTCTTACAGTGTTCAATCAGCTCGACCATCTTTGTTGCTGGGAGGTAGGTTGGCAGAATCTCATGAGAGACATATTCAGCTTTAACGTATGTAACTAGAGGAAGGTATTATACATTTTCTCTACTGTTTATTAACCAAACTGTCTCTTTTGTGCTCTAAGACTAGGAAAGCTTGATTTAACAATACATGGTTGTGATTCTGGATTCTCACCCCAAACGACCCGGGGGGATCGCTCACTTTGGAGCATGCACCGATCACAAGTTTTGTCAATTACCTTTTTCAAAAATTCAAGGGAATGGATGTTCTCGCACGAGATCCTTATGATCTCGTCCGAGTAGGTACATCAAGCCCTTTAAGAGAACGGCGAAAGCTACTGTCTGCTTATTCTGTGAATTGTTAGGACTCAGTGTTAAATGGCGAGTTGCCTTTTGGTTGCGGTTGTGGGGTGGTCCAGTGTGTTGCCACTACTTGCTGTTGGTTGGGTCTCTGTTGGAGGTCACCCGCCCATTTATCTACCTGATCGTATCTTTGGGTCGAGGCTTGAGCAAGCTTGTGCTTGTCATGCGCTTCACTTTTTTTTGTTGAGGGCCGATGAGCTGTAATTGAGATACTTAGAGCTGTAGAGTGTAGGAAAAAAAACCCTGGAAAAAAACCCGAAAAAAACCCCGGAAAACCCCCGGAAAAAAAACCAGGAAAAAAAACCCGGAATAAAAACCCCCGAAAATTGAAAAAATATATACTAAATCTGCAAATAACCTAGTGGCAATCTACGTTTTAAGTTTAGCATTTTTTTTTACTTCCAAACTTTGTTTAGTGTCATGTTGCCATTTTGTATCAATTGAAAAAAAATATACTAAACCTTAAAATAACCTAGGCGCTTTAGTAGCAATCTACGTTTAAGTTTAGCATTTTTTTTACTTCCAAACTTTGTTTGCCATTTTGTATCAATTGAAAAAAAATATACTAAACCTTAAAATAACCTAGGCGCTTTAGTGGCATTCTACGTTTTAAGTTTAGCATTTTTTTACTTCCAAACTTTGTTTAGTGTCATGTTGCCATTTTGTATCAATTGAAAAAAAATATACTAAACCTTAAAATAACCTAGGCGCTTTAGTAGCAATCTACGTTTAAGTTTAGCATTTTTTTTACTTCCAAACTTTGTTTGCCATTTTGTATCAATTGAAAAAAAATATACTAAACCTTAAAATAACCTAGGCGCTTTAGTGGCATTCTACGTTTTAAGTTTAGCATTTTTTTACTTCCAAACTTTGTTTAGTGTCATGTTGCCATTTTGTATCAATTGAAAAAAAATATACTAAACCTTAAAATAACCTAGGCGCTTTAGTAGCAATCTACGTTTAAGTTTAGCATTTTTTTACTTCCAAACTTTGTTTGCCATTTTGTATCAATTGAAAAAAAATAAACTAAACCTTAAAATAACCTAGGCACTTTAGTGGCATTCTACGTTTTAAGTTTAGCATTTTTTTACTTCCAAACTTTGTTTAGTGTCATGTTGCCATTTTGTATCAATTGAAAAAAAATATACTAAACCTTAAAATAACCTAGGCGCTTTAGTAGCAATCTACGTTTAAGTTTAGCATTTTTTTTACTTCCAAACTTTGTTTGCCATTTTGTATCAATTGAAAAAAAATATACTAAACCTTAAAATAACCTAGGCGCTTTAGTGGCATTCTACGTTTTAAGTTTAGCATTTTTTTACTTCCAAACTTTGTTTAGTGTCATGTTGCCATTTTGTATCAATTGAAAAAAAATATACTAAACCTTAAAATAACCTAGGCGCTTTAGTAGCAATCTACGTTTAAGTTTAGCATTTTTTTTACTTCCAAACTTTGTTTGCCATTTTGTATCAATTGAAAAAAAATAAACTAAACCTTAAAATAACCTAGGCACTTTAGTGGCATTCTACGTTTTAAGTTTAGCATTTTTTTACTTCCAAACTTTGTTTAGTGTCATGTTGCCATTTTGTATCAATTGAAAAAAAATATACTAAACCTGCAAATAACCTAGGCGCTTTAGTGGCAATCTACGTTTAAGTTTAAAATTTTTTTTACTTCCAAACTTTGTTTAGTGTCATGTTGCCATTTTGTATCAATTGAAAAAAAATATACTAAACCTTAAAATAACCTAGGCGCTTTAGTAGCAATCTACGTTTAAGTTTAGCATTTTTTTTACTTCCAAACTTTGTTTGCCATTTTGTATCAATTGAAAAAAAATAAACTAAACCTTAAAATAACCTAGGCGCTTTAGTGGCATTCTACGTTTTAAGTTTAGCATTTTTTTACTTCCAAACTTTGTTTAGTGTCATGTTGCCATTTTGTATCAATTGAAAAAAAATATACTAAACCTGCAAATAATCTAGGCGCTTTAGTGGCAATCTACGTTTAAGTTTAAAATTTTTTTTACTTCCAAACTTAGTGTCATGTTGCCATTTTGTATCAATTGAAAAAAATATACTAAACCTCTGCAAATAACCAAGGTGCTTTAGTGGCAATCTACGTTTAAGTTAGCATTTTTTATTTCCAAACTTTGTTTAGTGTCATGTTGCCATTTTGTATCAATTGAAAAAAAATATACTAAACCTGCAAATAACCTAGGCGCTTTGGTGGCAATCTACGTTTAAGTTTAGCATTTTTTTTACTTCCAAACTTTGTTTAGTGTCATGTTGCCATTTTGTATCAATTGAAAAAAAATATACTAAACCTTAAAATAACCTAGGCGCTTTAGTAGCAATCTACGTTTAAGTTTAGCATTTTTTTTTACTTCCAAACTTTGTTTGCCATTTTGTATCAATTGAAAAAAAATTTCTAATCCTTTAAATAACCTAGGCGCTTTAGTGGCAATCTACGTTTTAAGTTTAGCATTTTTTTACTTCCAAACTTTGTTTAGTGTCATGATGCCATTTTGTATCAATTGAAAAAAAAATATACTAAACCTGCAAATAATCTAGGCGCTTTAGTGGCAATCTACGTTTAAGTTTAAAATTTTTTTTACTTCCAAACTTAGTGTCATGTTGCCATTTTGTATCAATTGAAAAAAATATAAGTACTAAACCTGCAAATAACCAAGGTGCTTTAGTGGCAATCTACGTTTAAGTTAGCATTTTTTTATTTCCAAACTTTGTTTAGTGTCATGTTGCCATTTTGTATCAATTGAAAAAATAGTATATTATACACCAAGGTGGTGAAGACTGTTATTATATTGACCGAGCACCAAGATTATTTCGCGAGGGGCTTTGCCCCGAGCGGAATAAGGTGCGGGGTCTATAAATGGCTTCACCACCGTGGTGTATATACAATTTTTTCCACTACTAGTCAAATTTAAGACGCAAATTAAAAATAAAAAAATTTCTTGTAAAAATCAAGTAGGTAGCACAGGAATGCAAATTCCCATTATTAACCTAGGTGAATAATATAATAGATTATTGACCACTAGGTAGAGAAATTAAACTTCTCAGTTGTCTAGGATACGCAATAATTGTCAACTTCACAGCTAGTAGTGGAAAAAATATATACTAAACCTGCAAATAACCTAGGCGCTTTAGTGGCAATCTACGTTTAAGTTTAGCATTTTTTTTACTTCCAAACTTTGATTAGTGTCATATGTTGCCATTTTGTATCAATTGAAAAAAAATATACTAAACCTGCAAATAACCTAGGCGCTTTAGTGGCAATCTACGTTTAAGTTTAGCATTTTTTTTAACTTCCACGCTTTGTTTGGTGTCATGTTGCCATTTTGTATCAATTGAAAAAAAAATATACTAAACCTGCAAATAACCTAGGCGCTTTAATGGCAATCTACGTTTAAGTTTGGCATGACTTTTATTTCCAAACTTTGTATATTTATAGGTATATTTATTCACAGCCATCTATAATTATTTTTCTGGGGTTTCCTGGTTTTTTTTCCGGGGTGTTTTTCCGGATTTTTTTCCAGGGGTTTTTTTCCGAACCCCAGAGCTGTATATCCTATCGTTTCATAGGTGTTTCTTCAGCTTCTTCTAAACAGTGTAGTCGTAAATTTTCCAATATAGGAAAGCGCTCACCATCTTCTGAGAATTGACTAACATATCGGGCGATCCAGAATGCTCGAAACATGGGTCGCCTATTAATATATAGGATTCTTGGAAAAAGCAGAGTGGGAACACCGTTCCCACGCGTTCCCGCTCCACTACACCACTGCTTCTAAACTAAACGGTTCGGTTGAGGGTTGAGGAACTGGTTTGGTTGATAACTGGTACGTGAAGCTGGAGTATGTTCCTTACTGGATAAGAATCAATTTTGAGATTGTCGCATTTGAATTGTTGATTTTTGGGAAAAAAATGTTGATGTGAATTTAGTTCTGAATTTTCCCTTTCTCTCCTTTCATCGTAGGAAATACAAGATATACAAGATTTACGTTTGCAATTGTTAGTGGAAATGCTAAATGAATTACATACAAAATCTCATGTTAGAACGGAGATGAAACTAAAATCATTTTGCAAGACCAAGCTTGCCGAAAAAGACGAAAAGTTAAAAACGCTTCGTCGAAATGCCGATCGAGGTGAACAATATAGATTTCTTTACTTAAACTGAACCGTTAAAATTTGTAGAGATGCGAAAATTAGAGATGAAACATCGCGGCATTAAGACATCTTATCACCCTGTAGATGTGATTGATGAATGTATAGATCGAAAATCTGAATTGTACGCACCTTTCTTGCGTCACGGTGAAAATCCAAAGCGTTGGCACCAAGTTATTGACGAGGACAGTAAACAATACAAGGCACAATATATGGGTAGGTACTATTAATCATTAGGTAGTCTGAAAATAATTTGACTTCAACTTACAGGAGTTGAAGACGTGGGTACCTTGCCCCGTTGGTTAGATGAAGCGACCCTAATTAAGGATTCATCAATTAATCTTCCGGGTACTCGCTTATGCATAAGGGAAACTAAATGGACCTCACAAGTCTTAAAAGAATTACACGATGACTTAAAGGGTAAGTTTTCTTGTTGTAGAGGTATAACGAAAATCAACTGAGAGGCACATTTAAGTTTTGCGGAAAAAAGAAAAACCTCAGAAATGTTCGCTAAAAGTAAAAAAGGAGGAACAGGAAATACCTATGGCAAGTACACCGCAAGTACAAGAAGGTGACGATGTTGAAGAACAGCTTCATCAATCCGTAATGTTGATCGAAAGCGTACTTCGTGGACGTGCATCGCAAGTATTGGTAAGAATCTCTTCACTTAATTATTAGGTACTAGATTGTGCCAATTTTTAGCCCACTAAATGAAGACATTATTTTTCCATGTGCCAGTAGTAGATAGTAATAGTTGTTTATATAAATAGTATAGTAAATGTATATATTTATTCAGATATTTGAAGGGAGAGATAGATGCAGAGAACTAATACAAGAATTACGCAGTACACACGCCCTACAAGATAATGAAAGGGAAAAGATCTTTTATGAACGACTTAAGGTTAAATCACATCAAAGAGAGTACGCTCTGTGTGTTAAGAACGTAAGTAATTTATCTTCGTCCACTTTACTTAACATACCTACCACTCAAGGCCAGAATGTTAAAAGAATCATTGAATAAACTATCGAGCAATGTTGTTGGTACTTTACTAGATTTTCTGAATAAAGAGTTGAGACGATTACTGGACGAACGTAGAATACACGCTATGTGTCTGGCTTTTGAAAGAGAACGTCACAATCGTGAAGCTGCCGAAGCAGGAAGGCGTCAGGCTGAATTAAGAAGAAGAAAAGAGCACGACGAAATATTTAAACAAGTATAATATAATGGATGCATTATTGCAACATGACTGACGGCAACAATTTTCAGGTTGCTAAAGTCACACAAGATTCGGTCGATTTATATTTGGAAGGCATTATAACGGAAGGAATGGAGTTTACCTCAAAAACGGAGGCAACTGACTATGTAAAACGGCTCGCTGGCAAAATTGACGAAGAAGTTCATTTCCGAGATCATAAGTAAGTTAGCCTAGTCGCGTTACTTTGTACAGACTATACATATATTGCCAGATCAACGTACGAAGAGGAAGAGGAGCTGATAGCAAATTTAGTGCATAACTTTTTACTACCTGAAGCTGAAAAGACTATCATAAGGGATAAAATTAAAAAGAAACAGCACAATCGTTTAAAAGCAGCACATGACTGTATCTATAGTCAGTATGATCATTTACCAAAAGCTGAACCAAAACGTATGAGACACTCAAAAGTCGTAAAAATAATTATCAATATCGAAATTTGTAGCCATGGCCGTTGAGGAACAGAGTTCAGATGAAACTGAAGAGACTGTTTGTAGTGTGTCACAAATTCTGATGCATGAACCTAAGGATTGCAGTAGCAGCCATGTTACTATTATTTACAATGCAACTAGTATAGATTGTTCATTGATGTTACTTGTTACTCCTTTGGTGTAATTGCAGAAGCTGGACATACAGATTTTGAACAAATGAGTCAAATACATCCAGTTATGGAATCTCTCATCAACAAAGAAGATACCGCATCAACTATGACTACTGGATCAAGTGCAATTCCCATAAAACCAGCAGGTACGTATAATTTTTCTTATTACTTAAATGCTTTTTAATGTGCAGCTTTTTTTATGTTAGAAACGAATCTTGACATAGAAACATTGGAGGAACCGTTAGGTTTTAGTCAGGAAATCGTAAAAAAGTCGAAATCTTCCTTATAATAACACTTGTACTGCAAAATCATTCAATAAATTAAATTTTACTGTATATATATCTACCTTTTTACTTGATTATAATATCATTTTCTTCGAAAAGGCATTGAAATTGTGGAATTGCGCGCACCCGCCAACATAGCCACTGCCCCCCCTCCCGTTATCAGTCTTAATAAGGCAACGCATTAACCATACATTTCATTCTGCCCAAAGTGTGGAGTGGTGATTAATGATCTGTGGTGTGTGTTTTGTCTTCTATCCGCTTTGCCACAGTAGCGCATAATTCATAGAGTAGCGTGTAAATCCACAGCGGCGCTTACGAAAATATATCCTACACCTACAGCGCTTGTATTCGACCCTTTGGTAAGTGGATGTCGCGGCCCACGCCCACTAGGCGCTAAGAAACAGCGGCGTAACATGATGCGGCGATAAGGTTACCAGGGGGAACTGCTGTCAAACTAACTGCGAGAGAACCTGATGAAGCAGAGATGTCTGCCTACACAAGTTACAAGAATACATGAAAAACCTACGACTGACAGCAACATCGGACCACGATTAGCAAAAGAAGCGTTCGTGCTGAAATCAGGTGTTGCAGTTACCAAAGCGAAGTCTTCGACGAACATTCCTGCAATTAAAAATCAGAAATACGTCACTCCGTCGATTGTTTAAAGACTTAGGTGAATTTCCATACCGAATACAGGTTGGACGACAGCTGACGGAGTAAGATAGCCATCTCAGGATTGTGCACGATTGTTGGCCGTGGTGTACTACAATCTAGATTTCTTACTCGACGTGTGGTTCTCCTACGACAGTCACTTTGACGGTTTTATGAATCGTCAAACAACTCGCTTTCTTGGTTTCGAGAGGACAGACGTTATGGTCCAGAAACCCCGCTACATAGTGTGCATGTGACAATTTGATGTGCAGTGCCAGGAAACGGTTCCTATTTCATTTCATTTCATCCAAAACTGTGCTTGCATTACGTCAGAAGATCGTCTCGTTTTTTAAGATTCTGAAGCAACCTATGTTCTAGAATATGTTTCAAAATCTGCGCGATCGTTATGAACACGTTGTTTACAGCGCAATGGAGCACATTTTCAACATTTCCAGTATCATATCCCGATAACCACAAACTACTAATTTGTGCCGATAACTAAATAATAACAATAATAGTAAGTAAAGTTTGATTTTTGAGAAGGTGCGTGTACGTCATAGGCATTTTTCTTAGTTACTATTGTTATTATATTGTTGACAACAATTGTAACTATGTAAAATGTCTATGACGTACACGCACCTTCTCGAAAATCAAACGTTAACAAAGTTTTCCAGTACTGTATATTTTGGCGCATACTGTATTTGTAACAAAATCACTGGTTCGGCAACGTTGTAAACAAGAACATTTTAGACCATATAAGAATGGGATCACAGCACTGACCTGTATCATAAAGGACCACGGACGTATAAAAAACAAATGGACTGCTAATTGGTACGTACCGGCAACATTTATTTGTCCCCACCATGGGAGCCGCCATACTGTGCTCTTAGTTAGTTATTTTCTTGTAGAGATCGATTTTAGTTGGCAATTTCAAACGTCAAATCGAAAGTGGTCCAAACTTCAAAGCAATGATCTATGAGTATATAGATCATTGCTTCAAAGCAATGAACTGTATACTAATAGTATACAGTTCATTGCTTCAAAGTCTTTGACTTAACCTCAATGTTTTATATCTTACCTTTCGTTGCTTTCATATTTGACATTTTTTATATACATAGTATAAATAGAGCGTGATGTTTCGTTGGAAACGATTGTTGCTATGTGTCGTGTGTAAATAAACAAGTTTTGTTTGTTAAATGGTTACACATAATTATGCCATTTTGGAGTACATCGAAAACCACGTTCCAGAAGAAATTTTACAAATAGTTTCAGCAGCAGAATCGTCGTTGATACCAAGCAAGTGATGATGCTAGCATAAAAAAAATATAGTTACAGAATTGAAATTCAGAAATAATGAAATGACAAATTATAAATTGCAATTTTCAAATATAACCGCTAAATTTTCAGGGTCATTACTCCTTAGAAATATACCAATACAAAATTGAGCCACAGAATAAGGTCCCCTTACTTATTCTGTGATTGAGCACAGTATGGCGGCGCACAGGCAGGGGACAATTATTTCAACATAATTAGCAGTCCATTTGTTTTTTATACGTCCGTGTAAAGGACTGAGCATTCTTCAATACAACATTGAAGCAAACAAGCCCCACCTAAATTTTAGTTACTGCAGGTGCCAACTAGTGCGTTAGTTATGTAATGATGGTAACTCGGTATTTATAATGTGATGGTAGTACTGGTATCAGCTGGTACAGCTTAGCTTGTTCTAACCTATATGCTTAATATCTGGTGAAAAGTAGTATAATTACAGACTCATAATTATTTAAAAACGTAAAGTATTCAAAATTGTATTTTATTGCAATGCATAAACGTAGTTTATACTACGCATGAAACAAGGTTATGTTTATGTAAACAAAAACATTAGTTACAGTGTTACCAATAATCACCAACACAACAAACCTAAATTACTAATTGGCACCTTAAAATGGCAGTTTTCAATTTGCTTCAAAAGTAGTGGAGGGGATCATTAGAATGCTCAGTCCTTTAAGATACAGGCACAAACCACTAAAAATAGACTGTCCACTGCTATAGGAAAATAGTTGTTAGAGAAATGCGGGTGTTGACTTCACAAGAGGAAAGGGGATTTGTAGGTTGGTTAACCTGTTCACAAAATTAGTTGGTACCACAGTCTAAATACAACCCAGGCATTTCACTCCCACGCAATTCCTTTCATCTCGGTGTTACACCGGTTTCCATTGCGCATTATGCTGGGAGTTGGGAGTGATTCCGGATGCGGAGATTTTAAATATCACGACCCGCCGTATTGATTTTTCATACTTTGTACCCTTGTTTATATATAAGGTATATAAACAAGGTTTGTACTATCACAGATAGATGTTATAATATAATTCTTGTTTACTGCGCATTATGCTGAGATTCTTACAGTATATATATAACTTCCGGAACATGAATTGCGTGGGAGTGAAATGACTGTAGACTGTGGTTGGTACTAAGAATTATAAAATTAAATTGACATTTGCTGATTGAATCGAAGCGATAAGCATTTGATTTTATGGCGGTGTTTTTCGTTTAAAATATGTGAAGTAGTGTACATCAGCGTCACATAATAATCGTTCATTATTGTGTTTTGCGTTTATATTTTGTTGTTTATTCCTTATTGACTTATTGTGTATTAAAGTTTATAATAGTTTTCTGGTAAGTTTTTAAACATGCGTACCTACCTATATTTACTTTCGCTATTTGTTAGAATTAAAGGAGTACGCACATAGAGAACGGAACGGAACGGACCAGTACGGCACTGCCGATCGAGTGCCTTACAATGGGTGCGTTTTTAAAGTGCACGACACGAACATACGTTGGTGTACTCGAACGCACAAAATCGCGTTCTTAAAGTTGTTTGGAGTTCGCCCACAGTCGTTTTAAAACTGTTCGGGTAGGTGTTCGAACACGATTTTCATGCACCTAGCATTTATGTGGTGCGGCTAGAGCAGCGCGGGAAATTACATAAAAAACATAAACATAACCTTGTTCCATAACCTAAAAAATGACTGAAAGTGAAATTTATAAGTGTTATTACTGCAACGGGACAACTGCAGATTGGGATGCAATCGCAAAACATCGTTGTTTATCTGGTTTTAGTACTCTATGCATGGATGATAATAACGTTGTTTATCGCGAGAAAGGTTTGTTAAATAGACTAGGAATTACTAGCAATTAATTTTTTGTATGCAGACGATACAGAAGTGACTAATGAATCATCAGAACCTGCGGCTTCTACATCTACAGATCCTGAAGAACAAGAACACAGCAAAACTGATTGGTAGAATGCCGCTGTTCTGTTGTTAATAGAACAGTATCGGCTGCATAAAAATGAATTGGAAAAGAAAAACAGTCTTAAAAAACATATTTGGCAGAGGTAAGTACACATCTGTTCATAATGTTTAAATATTAATCAGTGCATTCTTGCAGAATAGCCAACAGCATGAACGAGCATTCATATTCCTACTCTTGGGACCAGTGTCAAAATAAATGGAAAAGTCTTATGAGAACGTACAAAAGCATGAAGGACCACAACAACAAAACTGGACGAAATAGAAAACACTGGGTTTTCTTTGATCCAATAGACGAATTGATGAATGATAATCCAGCAATTGAACCTCCAATTTTACTTCATAATGGTAAGAGCATAGGAGAAATGATAGGCCAATCGACTGAATCTCCTCAAGGCAGCCGCTGTAGCACTCCCAATAAAGTTACAAGGAAAAGACAGTCGAGTGCAGCTATTGCTGAATTATTTGAAACTGCCATAGAGCAGAACAAAACACAACACGATGAAAATTTAATAGAAAAGAGACGTTTTAATGACCTACTAGAAAAACTAATAAATAATATTACATCTAACCCAGGCAAGAAAGATTGAGGGTAACTTTTATTCTTTGTAACTAAAACAAAACAGAATCTTTTTTTTGTTCAAAAATGTATTTAGGTTTACATTTACATGATTGTTTTATTTTATTTTAATATACATATAACACACATATTTTCATTACTACAATACTACTTATTTATTATATCACGTGTCCCAGATAACGTTTCCAGCATGGGGATCTCGCTTATTATAAAAGATACAGATTTGGTTAAATTATATAATTAAATTGATATTTAAATTCTGCATAAAAAATATCTTAAGAAAGTACAAATAAAATTTATGTGTCTAATATAACAAAAAAGATGTTACAAGAAAAAGAAATTGGACATTTTTCTTTTTCTTGCCATAAGTCTTAAAATACATGGAAATTTGGAAATTGGAGAGTGTCCTATAATTTCACTAATCCTTAGGAGTAATTCATCTAATTTAACCAAATCTGTATCTTTTATAATAAGCGAGATCCCCATGCTGGAAATGTTATCTGGGACAGGTGGTATATTATTAAGAGAATAATAACATTTTATTATTACTTTTTATAAAATATTCATAATGGCATCACGTTTTTCAGCCCCACTCCTATTAAATCCAACTATTTCTGTTGCATCTTGTATGTCATCTTGATCTTGAATAGCATCTAACTGAGGACTCTCGTCCTTATGTAGAACACATAAATTGTGCAACACACATCTCCATCGTGCTTTTAATAAACCAAATGCACGTTCTATTATGCATCGTGTAGCAGCATGGCAGATATTGTATTTTATTTGCCTTTGTGTCAAGTGCCCATTTTCACGAAATGGAGTTAATAAATGTAAATTTGTTGGGTAAGCTGAATCACCAAGCAAATGCGAGTTGTTTGGGAAAGATGCATTAGTCATGCACATATCATACATCGGTGACCTGTGAAATACCCGTGCATCGTGCACAGAACCAGGGTATCCAACAAAACAATCAGTGAACATGCTGTTATGGTCACAGACTCCTTGTAAAATTATAGACGCTCTTCCTTTTCTATTCATACAGTGTGACTCATTTAGAATGGAAACACCCATGTAAAATCTGAAGTTATTTACCGATTTTAACCATTTTTTTTTTAATGTCAATTAACGAAACGTCTACCTCGGGACAAAATTTTAAATGTTTATTCCAATTTTCAGGGCATACTACGATAACTTTTTCGTACTCAAAATGGAGAATTCTTATTAGCGATTTGTTTATAAAAAAAATATCTACGCCACTGGATTCAGAATGCTTCCAAATAGCTGTCACCAAAATTTTACAAAAATATATTTATTAATAACAAAGTTATGACAACTTAAAGTTCGAAAACTTTCTACGCTAACAGTTACAAAACAACACCCTGTATCAATAGATGGCCATTGAAATTATGTTAATAATTCTTAAATTAAACTATTTAAACCATCAGTGGAGAAAAAAATATTGAAAGTAACGTAATATTTAATAAAAGTAACGGAATCGCGCGATTGAGTAAATAAAGACCTAACATTTCCATTTAAATCTTAGTTACCATGGAAATTATGTTACTGTTTAACTTAACAGTTATGATAGATTTTTATTAAATATTACGTTACTTTAAATATTTTTTTCTCCACTGATGGTTTAAATAGTTTAATTTAAGAATTATTAACATAATTTCAATGGCCATCTATTGATACAGGGTGTTGTTTTGTAACTGTTAGCGTAGAAAGTTTTCGAACTTTAAGTTGTCATAACTTTGTTATTAATAAATATATTTTTGTAAAATTTTGGTGACAGCTATTTGGAAGCATTCTGAATCCAGTGGCGTAGATATTTTTTTTATAAACAAATCGCTAATAAGAATTCTCCATTTTGAGTACGAAAAAGTTATCGTAGTATGCCCTGAAAATTGGAATAAACATTTAAAATTTTGTCCCGAGGTAGACGTTTCGTTAATTGACATTAAAAAAAAAATGGTTAAAATCGGTAAATAACTTCAGATTTTACATGGGTGTTTCCATTCTAAATGAGTCACACTGTATATGCAGCGGAATTGTGTTTAGGTGGACGAATGTAAATGTGACACCCATCTATTGCCCCTAGTACATTTGGAAATCCCTTCATTTTCTAAGGAAAAAAGAATAAATTTCTATTATCAGTATTGAAAAAATAAGCATACATGAAAGCCTTCCATTGCATCACTTGCAGCCTTCCCTTGTGGCCACTTAATAAACTTACTAGCCATTTTATTCAAAACAGTACAAATCCTTAGTAAGCAGTGAAATACTGAACTTTTGGACAGGTCAAATCTATCTGCGATCGACCTAAAAGAACTATGCATTAAGGATATAATTCAATTACAAATCACGATAACAAACCTGTAACTTTCTTGGTTTGCTAAAACCCACACACACACCATACACTGAATTTTTGCTGGCACTTGTGGTCTCCCAAAGTTTCTTCTGTGGTGTCCAGATATTATATTTATTAATATTTCCATAATGGTTCTAGACATACGAAAATGAGAATAAAAATCATCATGTAAATAGCGCCCAATTATCTCTTCGTACATAGGAATTCTAATATGTCTTCTCCGTGTGTTATAACACAACAACGTTTGTAATAAAGGTAATCGTTTAGAGTTTTCTACAAGAATGTAACTACATAAATAATATTTGCACAGAATTATTTACCATTTCTGTTAAAAAGTAACTCTCCTTGAGAAATTATTAGAGTAATCACACTTAAATCCATTCAAAATGATTTCTTATACGTATGATGCATAGGTAATGTAATATAAATGGTATGAATGTATGATGTAAAGAAAGATTAACAAACTTTGGAGGTTATGTATGTTTAAACAGAAATAAAGAGTGGGGAGGAATGCGTTTTTAAAGTACGATGTTCGAACAAAAATTAATTGTTGGTCGTGTACGCCATATAAGAACGAATTATATGGTGTAGGCACTGCTTGAACAAGTGGTACACTTTAAAAACGCACCCATTGAATCAAATGGGGAACCGCACATACAGAACAGCAGGGAGCGTAACAGCAACGACCTACAGCGAACGGCAACGGCAAATATTCTCGATAGGGCAACTTTACCAGTGTCGGATGGATTACAGAATACTGATGATTCACAAACACTCACTTTCATTTCAATACTAGTAAAACCAACGTGCAGAATGTGCTCAATAGACGAAACTATCATTGAATTAGTTCGGCAATATCCCATAATCTACGATCCCTCTGATAAATAGTATCATGATAATCAGCGTAAAGGAAATTCATGTGAAGACATTTCCGAAAAAGTAAAATTATCAGGTATTTTTATAGGTACATTGTAAATTTAAAAACAACCAGTCCTTGTAATTTTAAAAAATTGTAATGTATGCAATTTATTTTATGTATTAATTGAAGTTTAAAATTAATTATCCATTGTTATTATTTATTAAGAAGTACACTGCTGAATGCCGTTGCCGTTCTCAATGTGCGGGTGTGTTGTGACGTTCCGTGCTGGTCCGTGCTGTGCTGGTACGTTCCGTTCTTTATGTGCTCGCTCCTTTAAGAACATAACATGGTCACCGCATGTGTAATATGACTAATATGTAAGAATAGGAATAGAAAAGTCTGTAGATGTAGGTTTCAAAACACAAAACATTTATATTTAAAGTCCATTTTTAACAAATGGGTTGAATTTATTAATGAACATTGCAAAAGTGTTGTTATGCCAGCATTGCATCGTACAATTTCAATAAATTCACCGGCAGATGTATTACTTTGTAGAATAGGTACTGTTTTCACTGTTATATATTATGTAAATTGTAACTAAATGTATTATTTCATTTTCAATAGATACATAAATGATAAACATAACCATAAATATGATTTTATTAAAACAATAACCTTACTTTATTTCAATTCAAATTTTCCCCCAATAAAGCATTAACCAATAAGGTGCTGTGGGCGTCACTCAACCTACCCTTTTCCTCTTGTGAAGTCGCCGTCCCGCATTTCTCTACCAACTATTTTTCTATAGAAGTGGACCACGGACGTATAAAAAACAAATGGACTGCTAATTGGTACGTACCGGCAACATTTATTTGTCCCCACCATGGGAGCCGCCATACTGTGTGCTGTATATATATATTGACATGTATTGTATATAGATATGAAAGAAAGATGGCTGCCGTACATTGTTTTAAGTTTTAAGTGTAATGTATAATTGTTAAATAAAGGACGTTGATATAGTAGTGAGAATCGTTACACCTTCTGGTACCTAAGGTCGATATTTTATTAGGTTGAGACACAGCATATTTGGCGACGAGGATCAATAATCGAATTGCGGGGGTTTCAAGCATGGCTGCGTTAATTGGGTCAATCGAACATTTTTTGCCGTCGAAGTCCGACATTAGTTCATATCTGGAACGGATGGAACAATTATTCATCTGTAATGAAGTGGAGGAAAATCGTAAAGTACCCTTGTTATTAACGTTAATTGGTCCAGAAGGTTATACGTTAGTGAAAAATCTGTGTGCACCCGAAACCGTAACTACACAAACGTACGCCACACTAAAGGCAAAGTTGACGCAACATTTCAACCCGGAGAAAATTGTGATAGCCGAAAGGTTTAAATTTTATAACTGTTGTCAGTCTCAAACAGAAAGTATTCCAGAATTTATTGTAAAATTAAAGGATTTGTCAATGTCATGTAAATTTGGAACATTCTTGAATGAAGCATTACGAGATCGGTTCGTGTGTGGATTGCGAACAGAACAAATTCAGTCACGGTTATTATCTGAAAAGGACTTAACCTTTGATAAAGCATGTCAGTCAGCGATCAATTGGGAAATGTCACATAACCAAGCAAAAGCTCTCCAGCCACAGGCCGATACGAACAAAATACAAGTAAACGTACCGTGGTACCAACGTCGGCAACCAAGGTCACAGTCAAGTCAGTCAAAAAGTCAACAAAATGTCAAGCAAGAGGCAGGAAGTCAAAGTCGTCAGTCATCTTATAATACAAACAGTCACGTAAGTAGGAGATCCTGTCATCGATGTGGAAGAATGCACAATCCAGCAACCTGTCCAGCAAAGCAATGGCAGTGCTTCAACTGTTCTAAGCAAGGTCACACGTCAACAGTCTGTATGGCGAAGAAGAAGGTGAATCAAATGGAAGAAGACAACGAAAGCCAAGGTCAAGGAGAATCGAATGAGTCACTCGTATTGGGCCACATAGGTCAATTGGACTGGAACAAGAAAGTGGATGCGTATCAAGTGGAGGTTCGCATAGAAGGTCAGCAAGTCAGGATGGAAGTCGATTCGGGAGCGTGCAGGTCAGTAATGCACAAGTCAGATTTTGTCAAATTAAGCTGTAATAAGTTAGAACCAGTTAGATTTAAGTTAAATGTTATCACAGGACAAAATGTCAATATAGTAGGTCAGTCTGTAATAAATGTAGAATTTATGGGGAGGTCTGAACAGTTACCAATTATCATATTAAATTCAGCTAATAAATTCGCACCATTAATGGGCAGAGATTGGATTACAAAATTTAATCCGTCATGGAAAAAGGCATTGTTAAAAGTCAATAATGTTGAACAGTCTGCGAAAGTTAATGTTGCTGAATTAATGAAAGCAAGTAAACTAACTGTTAAGCTTAAGAACGATTTTAAATGTATATTTGAGGGAGATAGGTCGTCAACTATCAAAAACTTTAGGGCAAATTTAGTATTAAAGGACAATGTCACTCCTATTTTCCATCAATCTTACCGTGTCCCATATTCGATAAAAGAGGCTGTAGAAACAGAATTGAGATCAATGGAGAAGTCGGGAATATTGAAATCTGTTAAATATTCAGAATGGGCAAGTCCGATAGTAGTAGTCCCAAGGAAGTCATCGAAACAAGTCAGAATCTGTGTAGATTTTAAGGTGACAATTAACCCTAATCTGAAAACAGAGCATTATCCTTTACCCACATGTGAAGATATCTTTAACGCAGTATCTGGAGGGGAATATTTTACAACCTTAGACTTATCAAATGCCTACTTACAACTAGAGGTCAACTCTGGTAGTCAAGAATTACTCACAATTAACACACATTTGGGGTTATTCCAATTTACGAGGTTACCCTTTGGAATAACATCCGCACCAGCAATTTTCCAGTCGACAATGGATAAGATACTGAGCGGAGTACCGTCATGCGCATGTTACATTGATGATGTTATCATAGCAGGGAAAAATTTAGAAGAGTGTGAGAAAAATGTCAGAAATGTGTTAGATCGGTTAAAGAAAAATAACGTTTTGATTAATGCAGATAAATGCGTTTTCTTTAGAAAAAGTATAGAATGTCTAGGTCACATACTAGATGGTCATGGTATTAAACCAATTCCATCCAAAATGGAACAAATTGGGAACTCAAAACCACCTGAGAATGTAAGCCAGTTGAGATCGTTCTTAGGAATGGTTAATTATTATCATAAGTTTTTACCCATGGCTTCATCACACTTAAAAGTTTTATACGATTTAGAACGTAAGGATGTAGATTTTATTTGGTCTAAAGAATGCCAAAATGTTTTCGAAAAATGCAAGCAAATGGTAATTGAGAGTCCAGCATTAGTACACTATGATGCTAGCAAGCCTATAGTAATTGCAGCAGATGCGTCACCCTATGGTGTAGGTGCAGTTATGAGTCATATCATAAACGATACAGAACACCCAGTAATGTTTGTATCGAGCACACTTGCACCAAGTGAAAGAAATTACCCACATATACACAAGGAAGCATTAGCAATAATGTTTGCAGTGAGAAAATTCCACAGGTATATATATGGAAGAAAATTTGTTTTAATTACAGACCATCAACCACTTAAGTCAATACTCCACCCGAAGACAAATATTCCAACATTAGCGGCAACACGATTACAACGTTGGGCACTTGAATTATCAACATATGACTATGACATTCAGTATAGGAAGGGTCCAGATCATGCAAATGCAGATTGCATGAGTCGAATGCCTTCAAAGGAAATATTAGTCGAGCCAATATATTCCTTCGCGGAGCATAACGAAGTACCGATAAACTTATCAGACATAGCCAAGAGTTCAAAAAGGGATAAAGCTATTGTAAAAGCAATGGAGCTTACTAAAATTGGCTGGCCAGATAAAACGATAGACGATGGCCTTAAACCATACTTTACTAAACGTTTTGAACTTTCCTTAGATGATGATTGCCTGTGGTGGGGAAATCGTCTAATAATACCATTCGAGATAAGAAATTCAATTTTAAAATTAATACATGATCAGCACATCGGAGTTGTCAGGATGAAATTAGTAGCACGAAGTGAACTTTGGTGGCCAAACATTGATATGGATATCGAACAATTTGTAGAGAGATGTGAACCCTGTCAACTACATCAAAATAAACCATTATCCGTACCATACACTCCCTGGTCAAAAACTTCTCGAAGTTGGAAAAGAATACATATAGATTTTTTGCAGTTTAAGGAGTATCATTTATTACTACTTGTTGATAGTCATAGCAAATGGCTAGACGTGTATATTATGCGTAACGGAACAGGGTCGAGTAAAACAATAGGAAAACTACGTCAAAGTTTTGCATACTTTGGTATCCCGGAAGAAGTGGTGTCCGATAACGGTCCTCCCTTCTTTGGAGCTGAGTACCAACAATTCTGCAAATCAAATGGAATTAAGTGTACCTTTTCACCACCATTTCACCCATGTTCAAATGGAATGGCTGAAAAGCAAGTACAATCCATAAAGAAGTGTTTAACAAAGGAAGTGCACGAAATGCAAAAGAAGAATAGTCACAAGAGTTTACAGCTGTTGATTGATAATTTCCTATTAAAACACCGAACAACACCAAACAGTGTAACGGGGGTTAGCCCTGCTTCCATGATGTTAAAACAAGTTCCGAGAACCAGAATGACCATGTTAAAAATGAAACCTATAGAGGGAAGGAAAACTAAATATGATCAAGTAAAGGAAAACGAAGATAGAAGGAGAGGCAAAATGAGAGTCTTTGAAGAAGGAGAAGAAGTATTAGTGCATACCGTAAGAGGAAAAGAGTCCAATTGGAAAAGAGGGAAGATCATGAAGAAAATTAGTGCTGTCACCTATCTGATAATTACTGACAATGTAGTAAAGCTAATTCATGCAGACAGTATGAAAAGAAGTCACCTAGATGATAAACTGACACATCAACCAGCAGAGACATTAACGAGTACAACAACAGTTAATGTAGAGGTTAACAAGGAGGAAATGCACAAGCCTGAAATGAGAGCTCAAGTAACGGAAGCAATAAACCCAGAGATAATAGAGACATCCCAAAAGGAATCACCGATGACAAACCGTGATTCTAATGTTCAGTCTCCTGAGACTAATCCCAGTCCTACTCCCAAACCACTGACACCAGCTATTCGCCGTAGTTGTAGAAGTGTTAAGCCACCGCAGAGGTTAGACCTCTAACGAGTACTTAGTAAAAAATTAAAAAGGGGAGAAGTGCTGTATATATATATTGACATGTATTGTATATAGATATGAAAGAAAGATGGCTGCCGTACATTGTTTTAAGTTTTAAGTGTAATGTATAATTGTTAAATAAAGGACGTTGATATAGTAGTGAGAATCGTTACACCTTCTGGTACCTAAGGTCGATATTTTATTAGGTTGAGACACAGCACTGTGCTCTTAGTTAGTTATTTTCTTGTAGAGATCGATTTTAGTTGGCAATTTCAAACGTCAAATCGAAAGTGGTCCAAACTTCAAAGTCTTTGACTTAACCTCAATGTTTTATATCTTACCTTTCGTTGCTTTCATATTTGACATTTTTTATATACATAGTATGAATAGAGCGTGATGTTTCGTTGGAAACGATTGTTGCTATGTGTCGTGTGTAAATAAACAAGTTTTGTTTGTTAAATTGTTACACATAATTATGCCATTTTGGAGTACATCGAAAACCACGTTCTAGAAGAAATTTTACAAATACTTTTAACAGCAGAATCGTCGTTGATACCAAGCAAGTGATGATGAAAATATAGTTACAGAATTGAAATTCAGAAATAATGAAATGACAAATTATAAATTGCAATTTTCAAATATAACCGCTAAATTTTCAGGGTTCATTACTCCCTTTAATTATAATATATACACTGTGTCCAAGATAAGGAGGGCCACTATGGGGATTTCGGAAACGGTAAGAGATAGAGTTTCGGTTAAATGGGAGAAAAGTTGGGCAATTTTGAGTTTAGTACAATGAAATTTTTAAACTTACGAAATTCCGAACCGTTCCGAAGTTATGCGACAAAAAGCGAATTTTCAGGATTTCGTTTTTGACAAATTGTTACTTTGTCGTTGATGTTAACTGAAAAGTAAAAGGACCTTCTACAGGTACTTTTTAACGTTCTTTAACATGGCATACAGCAAATTGGAATCCGACGTTTCGTTTTCGAGTAACCATCATCAACTTTATTTTTTTAAATACGGTCCTGATTTTTTTATGCATAATATTAGAAGAGCTTTTTATTCTGCATTCAAGCATGTATCACACTTTATGGTTTTATTGCGATTTTATACTTACTTTACGATTAGCGGAAAAAATCCTAAGTACGAACCTGTATCCTCCCTCAATAACATTCAAACTGAATTTTATTTATAAATGGACTTTTGCTAACTGTGCTTTCCTCATCAAATTAATGAAATGACACAGAATTTTCAATTTTAATAATAATAATAAATAATAATATAAAATTTAAACATGACACATACCAATAATTAGAAAAAAATTATAATAAATGCTCGCAAAGCCCTCCTTAGTTCTCCAATCGTCAATAGCATCTTCTAACTGTAGATTCCAAAGCATTCTTTAACATTGTAGGTGTTACAGTTTGGAATCGGTTAAGTACAAGCTTTCGGAGTTCTTCTTCTATTCCAAAGGTATCTTTGTAAACATAATTTCTTACGTACCCCCAAAGAAAAAAATCCAGCGGGGTTATTTCGGAAGAACGAGTTGGCCAGGGCGTTTCAGAATTGGTGCTTAAAACTCTTTCGGCAAACCTATTTGAAAGGTAATCCTTAACCACCCGTGAATTGTGCGCAAGTGCACCATGCTGCTGAAACCAACGATTGCGTACTACGGCTTAGGGTAAAATATCAAGAGCATCTTCCAAAGTAGAATCTAGTAAATTTAAGTACAATAGTAAAATAAGTATAAAATCGCAATTAAACCATAAAGTGTGATACATGCTTGAATGCAGAATAAAAAGCTCTTCTAATATTATGCATAAAAAAATCAGGACCGTATTTAAAAAATAAAGTTGATGATGGTTACTCGAAAACGAAACGTCGGATTCCAATTTGCTGTATGCCATGTTAAAGAACGTTAAAAAGTACCTGTAGAAGGTTCTTTTACTTTTTAGTTAACATCAACGACAAAGTAACAATTTGTCAAAAACGAAATCCTGAAAATTCGCTTTTTGTCGCATAACTTCGGAACGGTTCGGAATTTCGTAAGTTTAAAAATTTCATTGTACTAAACTCAAAATTGCCCAACTTTTCTCCCATTTAACCGAAACTCTATCTCTTACCGTTTCCGAAATCCCCATAGTGGCCCTCCTTATCTTGGACACAGTGTATAATCAAAGATTACTCCACAGACCACTAATATTTTTAATGGTCTGTGAACAAATCACTTTTTTGTTAGTGGTTTGTGGGTCTGTGGATTACTCCTTTAGAAATACACCAATACAAAATTGAGCCACAGAATAAGGTCCCCTTACTTATTCTGTGATTGAGCACAGTATGGCGCCGCACAGGCAGGGGACAATTATTTCAACATAATTAGCAGTCCATTTGTTTTTTATACGTCCGTGAAGTGGACAGTCTATTTTTAGTGGTTTGTGGATACAGGTCAGTGGTTTTAGTACGATTTTAAATCACAACACAAGTAGTACTTTTTCGCGTTTGCATTGTGGCAACTAGAAGTTATTTGTTTATGGTGGCAACACTGCCTTGTTTATTTTCATTAAAAACCCAACAAATTTACGTTTCTGCTTTAGGTGGGGGCTATATTCCCGCCGCTCTTTTACATCCATTTTCACACCTTTTATAGGTTAATTTTTGCATTCATAAAAAAATAAGTAGGACAGACGCCTTTTATTTATTACGACAAAAATGTCCACAAAACGTCGACGTTCAAATTCCGTAAAAGAAAGCAGTGCACCAAAACTTTCAAAAAAAACAAAGGGTAAGTTTTCTTTTTTTTTATGTAAAAGCAAACTTGTTAACAAACAAATTGACGCTTTGTAGTTGTAATCGAACATGCTGTACCTTCTGGTCTGATAAAGAGCGGTGTGGTGCTCGTAACCGGTGCCGGAGATGTAGGACAATTGGGTTTAGGTAGCGATATTTTAGAGAAAAGTAGGTTTGCGTTAGTAAACCTTGAACATGAGATTGTTGATGTATGTGCGGGTGGTATGCACACGATGTGTCTAACAAAAATGGGAAGAGTGTTAACGTTCGGTTGTAACGACGAAGGTGCCTTAGGTAGAGTTACAACGGACAGGGAAGATGCCGAATTTACACCTGGTGAAGTGGAATTACCCGAAGAGGTTGTTCAAATATCAGCCGGTGATTCGCATTCGGCTGCATTACTAAAAGATGGGCGCGTGTTTATCTGGGGCACTTTTAGGGTATTTTTTAAATTTTTGGTGAAGTTTGTGAAGTAATTAATGTTTAGGATTTGCACGGGAATTTGGGTTTAACTCCGAATGGGAACGAGAAGTTTCCATACGAAATAATGCACGATCATGTCGTTGTTAAAATTGCATCCGGTGCAGATCATTTTGTCTCTCTAACGTCACATGGAGATGTGTATACTTGTGGTTGTGCGGAGCAAGGACAGTTGGGACGCACTAGCGAACGAGGAAGTAGTAGAACCGCACGGAGTGGTGCCGGTGTTGACCAAATAGGTATAAAATAATTTGTTGACGTTTTTCGCTTATACTTTCGATCTAGGTAAACTTCTACATCCTTCAATAATAACGTTGAAGCCGACATTAAAATTACGTTTTGACGATATTTGGGCGGGTACATATACAACTTTTGCCAAAGTCGCCCGTCGCAATGACATCTTTGTGTTTGGTCTTAATAATTATATTCAACTTGGTTTGCCGTCAGCTAAACCACAGTTTTCCGTTAAATTATCGAAGGATTTCTCAAGTCGTAAGTGGAAATTAATTAGCGGCGGACAACATCATACAATAGCATTGGACGAGGATGGCGTAACGTACGCAATTGGTAGGAAAGAGTATGGACGCTTGGGATTAGGAAATGAATGTAACGATTCCGAAGAGTTGACTGTTATTCCAGCCCTAAAAGACAAAAAGGTGATTAATGTGTGTTGTGGGTCTGCAACATCATTTGCGGTAACAGAACAAGGTAAATTAAATATGGCTTTTTAAATTTTTCCAATGATTTTAATAGCGGCGTAGCTATAAAATCGGAGGCTCTTGTTATGACGTGAATGATCGAATTAACGTATTAGTCCAGTCAATGAATGTTCAAAAGAGAGGTGTAGAGTGAATGGAATATGTGAGACTTTTTGGCTTCAGGGATTTGTTAGGGGTAGTTAGTAGGTAAACGTACGAAAAGTCCCCACCCCTGGGAGATGAGCTTAAGGTGGGAAAGAGGGGGAGAAGAGACCATTTTTGGGTTTTTAGATTATATTTCGGAAACGGTGGACTCTAGAATAAAATATTCCAAATGGAAAGAAAAGATAATTAATATTCCTATAAAATTCCCTCCATGCATATTTGTCGAATTTTCAACGGTTTTCTAGATATACGTTATTGAATATCAATAATTTTCGAAAAAATCATTTTTACCTAACTCTTTTGTCAAACATTTGCTTCTAATGCCTCCCACGATCATTTCTCAGAAAAATGTTCAGAAATGAAATGATAGAGTATTAAATTTCTTTTAATTTGATGATGTAACTTCTGTTACTTTATCTTCAATCAATCAAAAGTTATAGAATTTCCAACATGTACGCTCAATTTCAATGTTCCTCTAAATATGTAGTCCAGTCAACGAATATATTGTAGTGTGCATGGAATATGCCGCAAGACTTTTTGGCTTCAGGGCTTTGTTAGGAATAGTTAGTTGGTAAACATGCTAAAAGTCCCCGCCCCTGGTAGGTGGGCTTATGGTAGAATGGGGGAGGGGAGGCATTTTTGGGTTTTTCGATTGTATCTCGGAAACGGTGGAACCTAGAAAGAATTGTTGAAAATGAAATCGAAAGTCTACTAAATTTCCTATAAAAGTATTTCCATATACAGCCTGTTTCAGAGTAAGCGCCTTATTTTTTTTTAACCACACTATGAGCACTACTTTCAAAATATTTGGCAGTAATATGTTTCAGCACATTCTCTACACGATGTTGATTTTAATTGAACGAATTATTTCAAAATGGCGACTTTAAATTTTCTTACTTCCCGAGTATGAAGTAAAAGGGAAGTATTGTATTAGTGTTCCAAAAAAAAATTTTGACCTGTGCAAATTTCTACAGATCTTTGCGTTTCTGAATACACACGTAGATTCAAAATATGAAAAAAAAAATTCCGTCTGTAGTCTGTACCTACGTACACATTCCTTGCAACGCTCTAAACTCAGAAACTATTAAAGTTATCGAAATGCGGTTTTCGCCAATCAATTACATTCGGGGCAAGGACGAAAATGCTGATATTACCTTTGATGACATCACTTCCGGTATAAGCTAAAATGGCGGCACTCGTTTTTTTATAAGATAAAGTTGCAGTTTGTTTTATGTAGTTTAAAAGTTTTTTTCTGAATTCAGCATAATATATTGTGCTATACTTATTTTTTGAAAAGTGTTAAAAAAATAATTATTAAAAAATGACTGCAACGCTCGATACTCGGAAACTATTAAAGTTATCGAAATGCGGTTTTCGCTAATGAATTACCTTTGATTACGTCACTTCCGGTGTAAGCTAAAATGGCGGCACTCATTTTATTTATAAGATAAAGTTGCAGTTTTTTAAATGTAGTTTAAAAGAGTATTTTTTTCTGAATTCAGCAATATATATTGTGCTATACTTATTTTTTGGAAAAAGTGTTAAAAAATGACTTTAACGCTCTATACTTAGAAACTATTAAAGTTATCGAAATGCGGTTTTCGCCAATTGATTGCAATCTGGCCAAGAACGAAAATGCTGATATTACCTTTGGTTACGTCACTTCCGGTGTAAGCTAAAATGGCGGCACTCATTTTTTTATAAGATAAAATTGCAGTTTTTTTATGTAGTTTAAGAGTATTTTTTTCTGAATTCAGTAGTATTTATTTTTTCAAAAAAGTGTTAATACGAGAGAAGTCTCGTGGCAACTTGCCAGAATTTTTTTTAAATGGAATGATATAACTTTTTTTTATTATTGGGTTCCTAAAAACATTCTTTTTACGATAATAATTTGTTTTTCTTAAATATTGATTTCTTTCCCTATCAAAAAGCAAACTAACATTGAATCTATAATAGTAGCGCATGAATGTTTTACACTCAATGTTATTTTTTTCCAAATAACAAGTAGCGGTAGATCCTTCGATCTATTGGCTCCACTGGACGACGTTTCAAATTATGTATTGAAAAAGAAGGAAAACATTTCGACCATTTTTTGTAAATAGGTACATACCTAATTTTTATTTGATCTAAATTTGTAATTTTGAGATTCAAAAAGTAGATAGTACAGTCAATTTAAACACAAAAATATACAAACATTGCAAAAAATCCTATGTTAGGTTTGCTTTTTTCATGGTGTTAGGTTCGGTCCCAGTAGTAAATACTCAATTTTGCAACTTCGAAAAACTTGTGGAAACTGGGGGGGGCACCAAAAACCGCGATTTTTTCGGACTTTTTTCAGTTTTAGCCTCGTAGATCAAAAACTATGAGTTGTAGTGCAAAGAATATGATTATCTTTTTTAAACTGGACTAAATTTTCTACCATTTGAGCCTAAACGGAAGTCTGTAAGTATAATAGTTTCCGAGATACAGTTCTTCAAAAATAGCCATTTTGCCTAAATCAAAAAATCTGTCTACAAGCCCTTTTTGAGCGTTCGTTCGCTAGGCTAAATAAGAATAATCAGAAAATGTCTTCTAATCATACTAATGCTATTACATAATATATGTGGAGGATTTCACTGTTTTCCGGTTTTCCGTCTTTTTCTCGAGAACTGTTAGGCCTACAGGAATGCATCTATGCTTAAATAAAAGGTGATAAAATGTCCTACAATTTTTTTCCCCGTGGCAAGAGTCGTAGGGCACGTCGTTATGGCAATATCTGGCTCGAAACATGGACGATACGTTGAAAAAAGATTTTGGGAAAAATTGCCTATTTTTGAAGAGCTGTATCTCGGAAACTATTATACTTACAGACTTCCGGTTAGGCTCAAATTGTAGCAAATTTAGTCTAGTTTAAAAAATATAATCGTATTCTTTGCACTATAACTCGTAGTTTTTGAGCTACGAGGCTAAAACTGAAAAAAGTCCGAAAAAATCGTGGTTTTTGGCGCCCCCCCAGTTTCCACAAGTTTTTCGAAGTTGCAAAATTGAGTATTTACTACTGGGACTGAACCTAACAACATAAAAAAGTCAAACCTAATATAGGATTTTTTGCAATGTTCATGTTTAAAATGACTGGACTAAGATGTTTATTGCAAAATAAAGTTTAATTGTTTCTTTTGTGTCTACCGTTACTTGATATTTGGACAAAAATAACATCAAGTGCGCTACTAGATTAAAATGTCAGTTTGCTTTTTGATAGGGAAAGAAATGAATTTTTAAGAAAAACGAAATACTATCGTAAAAAGCATGTTTTTAGGATCCCAATAATAAAAAAAAGTTACATATGTATATCATTCCATTTCCATTTAAAAAGAAATTGAAAGTCGCCATTTTGAAATAATTCGTTCAATTAAAAATCTGATATCACCATCGTGTAGAGGAACACCAAAATTAAGTGTACAATGTACATGTTAGAAATGTTATAGCTTTTGATTGGTTGAAGATAAATAGCAAACTAGCAAACGTTACATCAAATTAAAGAAAATTTAAAGCTCTATAACTTCGTTTCTGAAAATCTTTCTGGGAAAAGAACGTGGGAGGCATTAGAAGTAAATGTTTGACAAAAAGAGTTAGGTAAAAATGTTTTTTTCGAGAATTATTGATATTCAATAACGTATATCTAGACAACCATTGAAAATTCGACAAATATGTATGGAAACAATTTTATAGGAAATTTAACTATCTTTCATTTTCATTTGGAATACTTTGTTCTAGAGTCCACAGTTTCCGCACAGGAGATTATCGAAAGGTACAGATACGCCTTTCCATTGTACGAACGTTACTAAAACATGAAGTGAACACTGACGAGACAGTGCGCAGGAAAAGGAGAGAGAAGAAAAAACAATAAGACTACATATTCAGTGGCGTACTGTATTTAAGGGTCATATAAATTATAACAATATTAAATACATTATTGTACACCATAAATATTGTATGTGATTAACTGGACATGCAAGGTAGATATATACAGGGTGGTTTGCCTTGCAATGTCCAGACGATATGTCCTAAACTAATAACATTAGGAAGAAACATTTAAATTGAAAGTTATTGACTATTACGTATTCTATATTTTTGTTAAGCCATTTTTGGTGAACAAAAAATTTTTTTTTAAATAGCGACAATTTTCTTTTATAATTTCAAAAAGAGAAAATTTTTCTGAATTCAACAATGTATAAATTTCAAATTTTTATATGGAATTTATTTAAATAAACAATAATTTAATGTCTTAAACCGCACATCATCTGTCAACAAATTTTTCATGTTTTAAGTAACAAAAACCTAGTAGGTAAGTTGATTTATTTTGTCATTATTCGATCACTATGGTATTGAATTTCACAAATAACGATATGTTATTAAAACATTAAACTTAAATAAATTCATATCAAAATTTGAAATTTATTTTTTTTGTTCACCAAAAATGTTATTAGTTTAGGAAATATCGTCTGGACATTGCAAGCAAAACCACCCTGTATATCCATCCCAAATACTTTTTTCTCCTAACCCCCACATTTGCCTCATTGTCGTGCTTGCTTTCCCTTATGGGAGTGTTATCTGTGTTCTCCTGTGTTAGGGTATACCGTAAGCATGTAAACTCTTTTACCACCTCTATCTTCTCTCTCCCTCCCATTGCCATTCCTCTTTTTCCCTTATCCCACCTCTTGTTTTCATTGGTTTTGTTTTTTCCGCATTGATTTGCAGTCCCTTCCTTCTGATCTCTCAACGCTCCTTCATTCCTTGCCACCATCACCACGTATGCCAATGCCCATGATATTGATGATACGATTGTTTTATTCTGTTAAATATTAAAAGCATGTAAATGAAATTATTTCGGACTTATTAGGACAGATGTAGGGATATAATAGGCTTTAATGTTTATTAAGATTTCATTTCATGTATTAACATTTATGTTTTATCAACAGCCATTTAAATTTAAAATAAGACCTTTCTAATGAACAATTTTTTAGGTGAATTATATGCTTGGGGAATGGGTGGACCATTAGGTACTGGAGAAGACGAGGACTGCTTTGTACCAACACTAATTAAAAGCAAGCAATTGATAGATCGGCAAATATTTAAAGTGAGCGGTGGTGGACAGCACACCGTAATACTGGCAACGACTACTAATAATAATAAAACAGATAATATAGAATCATGATTTACATACAATTTATTTTGTAATGTTTAATTTTAAAAAACTTGTACAAATATATGCGTAATTATTTTTGAAAAATTAAAACTGTCAGTACTTAATAAGTAACTAAATACTTTGATAATTTCGGAAGATAATCGCCAATAACTTCTTCATCTTCTGTTTCCGATTCGGAGCTGCCAAAATCTAATTCGGAACTGTCGATGCTCTCCTCCCAATCTTCGGAACTCTCGTCCGAATTTGTTTCATCCGTATCGGCGAGTGGTGCCTCCCATTCGCTTCCCGGCATTAACAAATTGCAGAATTTCTATAATGACGTTTTAAAACAATTGACGAATGAACTATACAACTTTTACCTTTACGATATCGTTTGAAACGATGATGGGATTGTGCATCAGATTAATTTTGTACACGTGTCGCATTTTAAGTAGTACAAATTGATTTAACGTGAACATATTGTTGTGTTGCATCATTATGTAACGTAACTTTTTTAGTTTCGCCACTTGGTAGGGAATTGAAATGAATTTATTCCTATTCAAATTGAGATGGACAAGAAGCTCTAATTTATGAAATGACTTTGGCAACATACTGAGCTTATTGTTTTCCAGTGTCAACCACCTAAAAGACTTACAAACTGAGTGGGAAACGAAGGCCTCCCCCAGCTTACCTTAATTTTTGTAATTTACACATCGATTCAGGCAACTCTTCGATAAGATTATTACGTGCACCTAACGTATCTAACGATTTTAAAATTCCTATTTCGTCAGGTAACGATGTCAGACCACAACAGTTACACCACAAAGCCTCCAAATCTTTTAATTTACCGATATCGCTAGTCAAATCTTTGATTTGATTATGACTAATATTTAACGTTTTTAAATGGGGTAGTATTATTAATTCGCTGGGAAATTTTTCGAGCTTATTATAATCGATGGCTAACGTATGTAAATTTTTTAAGTTACATATTTCGATCGAAAGTTTAGTAATTTTATTTCGTGCAAGAAAGAGTGAGTGTAGTTCGTGACACTCGTAAAGCAAATTTGGTACGTCGAGTAGATCGAAATCCTCCAATAGTATGTTTGTCTGTTTCGTTAGTTGTGCATGTTCAATTTTAGCCAAAGCGTGATTTTTTTGGAAGAATTCGAAGAAAGGATTCATTCTGAATGTAGATTGAAGAGGTTATTTACATTTTTTTTCTTATAAAAGTAAAAATCTAATTAAATTTTAATATAATGAGCATTTTTTCGGCAGCCTTTTAGTTTTGTTTGAATTACTATGTAAAAATGTTTCTTTTAAGCACTGCTTTTTATGGAAATCCAAGTTTATAAATATGTATTACATCTCTTTTTAATTATACTACAGGACTGCCAACTTATTTCACCTAAGCTGCCAACTTTTGGAGAGATAACTATTGGTAGACCCAATGGACCCAATGAAGACACTATTTATTCATTGGGTACACCAGAGATCTTAGAGGGGTAGATGATGAATGCTAAATATTTTACACGTCCGGGAATTGAAGCTGACAAAGTGAATAAAAAGATAAATAATTTAAATACAAAGATAAATAAGTCGTTCTCACTCTGGGGTTACCGATCTACTGCGCAAATGCAGCATTGTAAATTCTTAAACACGATTGCTCCCAGAGTGAGAACAAAATATATCTTGCTTCCACTTTCTTCGCTTCACTTGCGAATTGTTATTCACCATCTACCCCTCTAAGATCTCTGGGGTACACCCTTTGAATATAGAGACCCATGGAGGGGTATTCTGTGCCCATGGTACAAGACGACAAGGTATGCCCACAATATTGTGCACGAACCAGTATGATATCTTGTGACGTCACGCGCTAAACTTTCTGTGACCTTAAACCACAAACCACTAAAAATAGACTGTCCACTTCTATAGATAATTAACCTCATAGTGTTGTAGACCAATCAGACATTAAGAACAGTGTCACATGCACCAATCACAAGTTTTTTTAACTGAAAAGAATGCATGGTACTTTTCTTGCCGCTACCTCATTGTTTTAGCAACCTATATTTAAAAAAATCAAATGTCATTTTGACAAAAGTAAAAAATTTGACGTATTTAACGCTTCATTCAGTTAATTCTCCAACCGAAGATCATTCGTTCTCAACTCTTGTCAGGCAAGATTTTTTTGTATGAGCATTGATTGCTAAAAGGTAATTAAACTCGATCAAATTCTTGGGAAAAGAACCCTCGCGCTTCGCGCTCGTGTCTTTTCGTCAATTTGATCTCGTTTAATTGCCAAGCAACCAGTGCTCATACAAAAAAATCTTTCCGACAATAGTTGAGCACTTATGATCTTACTGTTGAAAAATAGTTGGTAGAGAAATGCGGGACGGCGACTTCACAAGAGGAAAAGGGTAGGTTGAGTGACGCCCACAGCACCTTATTGGTTAATGCTTTATTGGGAGAAAATTTGAATTGAAATAAAGTAAGGTTATTGTTTTAATAAAATCATATTTATGGTTATGTTTATCATTTATGTATCTATTGAAAATGAAATAAGACATTTAGTTACAATTTACATGATATATAACAATGAAAACAGTACCTATATTCTACAAAGTAATACATCTGCCGGTGAATTTGTTGAAATTGTACAATGCGAATGCTGGCATAACAACACTTTTGGAACGTTCAGCAACAGTTTTTTCTTCATAATCCTGAAATAAATGTGGATATGAAGCATCAATTAAAAAAATAATATTGTATCAAGCTTACTTTATATATTGGAAATGCATCATTATTCATTACGTAATAAAATTGTGCTGAAGTCTTTAATAATGTCACATTATAAAGGGAAACCCATGTCCAATTTTTAAATTCTCCATTAATAAATTCAACCCATTTGTTAAAAATGGACTTTCAATATTAATGTTTTGGGTTTTGAAACCTACATCTACGGATCTTTTCTATTCCTGCTATTCTTACATATTACACATGCGGTGACCATGTTATGTTCTTAATTCTAAGAAATAGCGAAAGTAAATATAGGTAGGTAGGTACGCAAGTTTAAAAACTTACCAGAAAACTATAAACTTTAATAAGTACACAAGTCAATAAGTAATAAACAACAAAATATAAACGCAAAACCCAATAATGAACGGTTATGTGACGCTGATGTACTTCACATATTTTAAACGAAAAATACCGCCGTAAAATCAAACGCTTATCGCTTCGTTTGAAATGTCACAATTTAATTTTATAATTCTCAGTACCAATACCAACTAATTTTGTGAACAGGTTAACCAACCTACAAATCCCCTTTCCTCTTGTGAAGTCAACACCCGCATTTCTCCACCAACTATTTTCCTATAGCAGTGGAAAGTCTATTTTTAGTGGTTTGTGCCTTAAACGTTGCTCGGATGAGAATCTCATCTGACCGTGACCGCCAGCATTGTGCATAGTGAAAAGTAAAATAAATCGTGGAGGGGTGCGTTCAAGGTCCCTGAGCTCTATCGATTTATGAATGAAATTAGTAGGAGTTATTGCACTGGTTCGTGTATATATACTGTGGTATGCCTATAAGAAATCGATTGTAGGTATGCCTACATTATCAACAATCGTTTAACGCGATCTTACTTGAGAATCGCAAGAGTTTTTAAAATTTCCTATTGTGTTGTGAAAGGTTGTAAGAACAACGTGCAAAGAAGCTGCACAAACATCCACTATTTTCGTTTTCCCTAAGATACACTTTTATTAAGTGGTAGGACTACACAAACAAACGCCAAACGCCACTACTTTATTGAAGTGGTAGAGCTTGATTATCCCAATGACGTCACGAAAAGATGCGCATAGGCATACCTTAGGTGTTTTCTTTTTGCACCGCCACAGGGTTAGGTAAAGTTACAATCATCACGTGATTAAAGCGCCTTGCGTCATGTAGACATTTCTGCCTCAGGTTAATATAAAACTTAAATAAAGCTTTTAAAACGAATAGGGTTATTGAGAACTGAGTCAAATTATTTTGTAAAACGAATGGTGTGTTATTGACAGAGCTGACTTAGGTGTCCCACAGCCCACAGCATGCAAAAAGAAAACACCTCTTGTCTTCTTGTACCATGGGTGTACCCATAAGATAAGGTATGCCTAATAAGAAATCGCAAATTCGTAAACTTGGCGCAGATGACGTTTTTATCCCAATGACGTCACAGAGCTGTATTGTTGGTTGCCCATCATACATTATCAACATTCGTTTAACGCCATACCATAGGTAGACCTTTTTCATGGTACAAAGCATGGTATGTACATTGTACAATATGACAAGGTATGCCTATGCACATCTGTTCGTGATGTCATTGGGATAATCGGGCTCTACCACTTCAATAAAGTAGTGGCGTTTGTTTGTGTAGTCCTACCACTTAATAAAAGTGAATTTTAGGGAAAACGAAAATAGTGAATATTTGTGCAGTTTTTTTGCACGTTCTTCTTACAACCTTTTACAACACAATAGAAAATTTTAAAAACTAATGCGATTCTCAAGTATGATCGCCCTAAACCTAAACGAATGTTGATAATGTAGGCATACCTGTAAGATGGGCATACCTTGTCTTATTGTACCATGGTACAAAGCATGGGCCTTTTAAAGAGTAGAGAAATGGCGCATTTTGCCTATATGGGCCAGGTGGTTCAGTCAAGGAGTCAAGTATAATTCCATGCAAAAAAATAATTTTTCCTATATTTTTTAAAGTAGGTACTTGAAATTTGCTACGGATTGAGTATTTAACCAGAATTCTATGTTAAGTATTTTCGGAGATACAGCCTTTCAAGGAAAAACAAAAATTTGCATTAAAAAAATCAAAATAAGTACATTAATTTGAATTCGATTTGGATTAATATTTCAAAACTACACGGGATATGTAATGGAGATAAAGTGCAATAAATTGGCATTCATTTGTAATAATATACGAGTACGAGAATATACCGGGTGTCCCAACGATTTGGGGGTGAAAGATTACGCCCATACGGTTGATTTAAAAAAAATCTTATAACAGATGATTGTAGTCAACAACGAGGAGCATCTGGTAAAAATATTGTTGTACATAGGTACAGCATGGCCCATTTTCGAGCACTACACTAAACTTATGTTTTTTTAATGGAACATCCTATATATTTTTATATACAGTGAGATGTCCGGTTTTGAAAATAAAGCGAAGATAGCATTTGGCGTAAGTGGAGATACAGCCAAAGAAAGAAGAGAGGAAAGGGGATGAATAGCAAGAGAGGGTAGATAGAGGTTGTTGTTTGAGAGAGTGGGTTTTTATCTGATCCTGCGTTTTGAAGAAACAACAGGTGTTTTTGTTACGAGGGCATATTGAAAACTAATGCCTCCATGGCTATAACTTTATTAATAATAGATATATGGTTTACATATAAATGTGAAATAATAGTGAAAACTGTCCTCTACGCACTCATGTATTTACTTTTCCACATAATCGCCGTTAGCAGCAATACATTTACGCCAACGTACTACGAGTTTTGTAAGTCCGTCACGGAAAAAGTCTGAAGACTTCCCACGGCATCATTTCCGCACCTCCGCTATCACCTCTGCATCCGAAGAGAAACGCTTGCCTTTAAGATGTTCCTTAAGCTTCGGAAAGAGGAAAAAGTCACAAGGCGCAAGATCTGATGGGCTATAAGGTGGATCAGGTAGCACGTCATGAAACCGAAGCTTCTCCAGTGCTGTACGCGTTCTCTGACTTGTGTGAGGCCGAGCGTTATCATGTTGCAGAATAGGCACTTTGTCTGGACGAACCCTACGCAGCCGTTGCTGTAGATGTGTAAGGGTGTTAATATATCGTTCGGAGTTGACAGTACGACCACGTTCCAAAAATTCGATGTGAACGATGCCATCGCAATCCCAGAAAACGGTAATCATGACTTTCCCGGCTGATGGAACTGCTTTGAACTTTTTCGGGTTTGGCGAACCCTTATGTCTGTACTCCATGGACTGACGTTTCATTTCAGGGTCGTAATGATGCGCCCACGACTCGTCACCGGTCACAATTCTGTGGAGAAAAGCGTCACCTTCTGCTTCATATCGAGTCAAGAGTTGTTCGCAAATTTGTTTCCGATTGGCTTTCATTTCATCAGTAAGCATTCGGGGAACCCAACGCGCGCAAACTCTCCTGTACTTCAGCACATTGCAGATAATGTGATGTACTCTTTCTTGTGAAATACCCACCCTGCTGGCAATGTCAGTTTGGTTACACCGTCGATTCTCACGAACAAGTTCATCCACGAGAGCGACCTGCCTTTCACCACACGCAGACACTGGTCGGCCACTGCGTACCCGATCATGGATATCCGTTTTAACAGTACTCACATCAACACACGCATCACGGTACACGGCACTCAACCTTCGATGGATGTCAATCGGCGCTACACCCTCTGCAGTAAGAAATTCAATGACAGCTCGTTGCTTTAACCGTACGTCCATGTCGGTCGCCATGTTTAGAGCTGTTGTGCGCAAGCGCGATGTTGCTGAGAATCTCCACTAGGAGGACTTATGTACTAATACTTAAGGTAAATGGCAAACCACTTTTGACACGGTCTGGCCCGTTATTATAAAAGTTATAGCCATGGAGGCATTAGTATTCAATAATGCCCTCGTATATTTGTAAATTTCTATTTTTGTGTGTGTTAATTTCCATGGAAAAGTTACTTAATGCATGAATTTTATCTGTTTTATTAATGTTGATTGTTTAAATCAACTATTTATATTTTCTAATAACTCATCATTCAATGAAATGACTTTACATTGAACTGCTTATCCAAAGTACCGTTGTGTTGGCGTCCATCTTGATTTGTTTTTATATTATGTGTTTTTATTGGTCGCTCCTGTCTGTATAGGGATAATAAATTTCCGTTACCTATTGAATTAGGAGCGAAAAATTTCTTTGTGTTAAAATGTTGAATTCAGTTATTTTAATTTAATTTTAATTTTCTTTGTTTCTTCATGTATACATTCGTTTTTCAATGTATGTAAGAGCCTTGGTGGATGTAACTAATGATGTTTTTTCTCCCGTGCAGAGTTGAATGATGGGTTGTAAACAAAAGCTAAAGTCCGTTCGCTGTAGCTTTGTTGGTAACTGATTAGCGCTTAATTTCAGAAATCACATACTTTTATAGTGTTGTCCTCTTCTAACATATATATCATACCTACCTAAAATATGTACCTATTGGGTATGTCTAATCGCCTCGAGCAATAACCAGGTAAACAACACCATTAAGTATTGTTTGGTGACAATGGAATAATGAGCTCTGTTTTGTTCAAATGTAAACTTTTAAATAAAAAGTCAGGGGTTCTAAACCATTTATTTTTTATAATTGATACATTATATTGATATCTCCTCATTATGTAGAAATTTTAAGTACCACTGACTTTCACAAATATTGAACCATACAGTTTGCAAGTGGGAATCCCTAATCACTTACCAACAAAACTACAGCGAACGGACTTTAGCAGCATTTTTCTCGAAATTACAACTTTAGCCGACAAGGTACAGTATCCAGGCCTGTCGGTGCCTTTCGGATTGGAGGGGGTCCGAATAACTATAACTATTTATATGTGCTTTTGTATGTCTAGTGAATGTGGTAGTTGTCGAACAAGTGGGTATTTTAGTTTGTGTCCTTGAGTATCGAGTGTACACAGTTTCTTTGTTTTGTATTACTTACATAATTGAATTCGATTACTGTTTATGTTTATTTTTATGTTACTGTAGTCTCCCTTACTCTATCATATTTCTTTGTGTGTTTTGTTTAATTTGTGTGTTTAATTCCTTGGGAACATAACCGAAGGTTTCTTTACCATGTTCTTCCTTGGGCCAGTTCCAGGTGAGCATGGCTTTCTCTTTTTGGCGTTAAATATGTTTATTAAAATTTTAGGGCTTTTATTTTTATCACTAAATATATATTTACACGTTCATTTTAACTGCTTATTGTTTGTTTTCCTCCATCCTACAACTTCACAGGTCTTAATAAGCGCCATGTAGGGAACCGCCATCTTGATAGGCGCCCTCTTTAGTTACACAACGTAGGTCCCAGTTCTTACCTTCTTTAAGCTGGTGCTTCCCATCAAACCTGTGTCGCTTTTGCGCCCTACTCTTCGAGATCGCTCTAATGGACGAGCTTAGAGTTCCTTTGTGTCTTATCTTTTTCCGGAGTTTTTTAGTCTCGCTACCATCAGAGGTGGCCCTGCCGGAAGGGTTTGTTTGGTTTCAATTTTTTACTATTTCTGTCCGACAAGTTGTTACGACAAGAATTGAGAATTGTAACACAATTTATAAATAGGTATTGCACCAGTAAGGTCAGTTATATGGACGATTGGGCGTGGATTAGTAAGGATGGGAGACAGTGAGTTGTAGCTAGTATAAGCAGGATGAGTGACGAATACTCAATAGAGAAAATGGGCGCCACGCAAGTTCTAAAGGTAATAGCTAAAATTGAGAGTATTAATTGCGAAGATAGTCTCAATTCGGAGATGAGTAAACGTAGTAATCTGAAAGAGAAATATGGTAATGGAGCAATAATGAGAATAAAAACTAATTTGACGAGAATATAATAAAGACTCGGTCAAAATGTGTACACAAATAACTATAACATAAAGCAATTGTTCAAAATAAAATAAATGTAATTGGATAATAATCAAAAATGGCAGTGATTCACTCAATAGTGATAATACTAATTAGAGATCCGCTTTACCTTTTCAAGTAGCGTTGCAAGAAACTACTCGTAATGAATTACGTTAGCATGAATATTTAATCTGTCAGAATACGATGTAGTCGTAGTAAGCCAAGTAAATAAGTAATATGTAATAATAAAGTACCTGTGTATAATGTTCGGTGGAGATCCCTTTGCAAAGAGTCTGCTGAAGCGATGTAATCTAAATAAAGAAAATTAGTACAAATCGGACCAAAAATAATGGTTCGGTCCCAAACTACGAGAATACTTAATTACTCACGATTCACTTGAAGGATCGGATACTGAGCATAAGTTAGCAAAAGAGCTTGAATTTATCAGCAGTTAAAAGTTAAGGTAAAAGGGAGTAACTAATACGATTTTACGTACAAGTCAATTAACGCCAACAAAATAAAATTTAACTTGAAGTAATAAAAGTATTAACTGAAGAACAAATTTAGTTAGAATGAGGTATTTACAAAAAAATGAATGACGTCATAAAAATATTTAAAGCAATTTACTAAAACAAATAATTTCGGTAAGGCAAAGTATCCACAAATTAAATTATTTAAAGTTAACGAGTTTAAAGGAAAATAAAGGTAATAGTTATTTACGTAACCAGTTATGAAAAGACTAACTTTATTTGACGAAATGTAATATTTGCCAAATCGAGCGAGCGAAGCGAGCGAGTTTTGCAAATTACATGAGTCAAATAAAATTAGACTTTTTCATAACGTGTTAAGTACAAAACTTTATCTAATTCCGTAATTTTATCTACCTTTTGATTTTTTAATGAGAACATTAATCTGAAATGAAGTAGTTTTAAGTTCATGGTTGCTATATGGAAACAAACATCGAATTTTGTCAGTAATTAACCAATTACTTATAGTTTCAAATTGTCAGTTGTGTAATATTACATAACTACTTTACATAACTGTGATGAGACAGTTTTGAAAAAGATCACGTTACCTAATTTTAAAAAACAACGTAAACTATCACTTTTATTAACGGAATTAGATAAAGTAATTTATAAGGAAGCAGGAAAGGTAAATGAAGTTTGTAGTCTTCGGCGAACTTGAGAATATGACAGCGAGTTGTCAATGCAGAAATGGATGTTATCGTCCAAAATGGTGGTTTCAGATATTGTAGTTGACAGGATCAACCATACGGTAAACGGGAAGCGATACGTTGAACGCTAGGCTATTCGTTGAACACTGGGCCATTCGTTGAACGCTAGGACAATTATGAGAAATTAGAGACGGGAAGTTGAAGGAAAGAATGTAATTTTGAAGATAGTAAACGAATAAGTACATACCCAATGAGTTTTAATCACTGACGCCAAGTACACTTGAAAACGATTCTCAGATGCGACACGTAATAATTGTATTAAAACCGTAATTGTATACGTTTGGAAGTGGTAGAAATAAGCATAGGTGGTTTCTCCACAACCAATAGTTGACGAAATTTCACTTATAACCGTTTTATATAACGTAAAATTAAAGAAATTTGTGAAGATTTCTCAGTACAAAAATGGAGCGTCTGCACCGTTTGAGAACTCGAAAGGAAGTCTCTTTGACCAGTAAAAGAAAAACCTAAGAGGCTTAAGAAGTAAAAAGAGATAGTAGAGAGTGAATGACGGTAAAAGGAGAGAGATGAGTAGCACGCCGGAAACGAGGTTCGAGGCTATTTTACGAGACTAAGAAATATTTCCACCAATTAGAAAATTAGGAATTTATATTAAAAAGTGAAGTGTTGCGCCACCTAGTGGACAACCAGGTAGGGTCGATAATATCGATCACAAATAAGTACTAAACCATAGAATATACACATATCATAACAAAGTATGGGGAAGGAAGGTGCCCCTCCCCCCTCCGCTACTTAATAAACGGAGTGCAGCCGATGCTCCAAATCAAGGTTGGAGCCAGTAATTGCTGATCCGGACATGCATCCCCTCAGTTCGCCCCCTGTCCCTTGTGATTTAGGTTATTTGCCGAGGTTGCCACTTGACCACGATACGACAGGGGACCGGGGTGGTTCGTCCGTATTACCTACTGTTCTTGGTTGGTGCGAGTCGCTGTTCATAAACGGCGAGCACCCTTATTAGCATTAACCTAAACGTCACTTCCCTATCCGCTCTCGGAGACTCTCCTAGTAGGATAAAGAATACCACCCTTATTCAGGATCTGCATTTATAACAAAGTTCTCAAAAATGATCTTAATCCTGAACAGAATGTTAATATTAACAATCTTGAAATAGAATGGGTTGATCATATGAGAAATTTAGTAGCATCTTGAGAGTGAATTTAAAACCGAAAGGTAGGTACAATAGACCTCAGGGCCACATTGGGCACGTTTGCTTGGGTGAAATAATGCATTTTTGTAGTGATTGACAAAGTACAATTCAACCAAATTGTAGGCTGTCACTAATTCAGTTTAAATAGGAGAAGATTATGAAATATTATAGGTAGGTATATCATCATTCTGTAGACTTGTATTTGCAAACATTCAATACAATTTTTTGTTCAGCATACTGTGGTTTCTTAACATTTACTACTCACTGTGGCCGATGGCGTTCAAAAAATATTGTTTACAGGATTATTTTTATTTAAATAAAACAAACTTAAAATTTACGCTTCTGTAACGGGACGTTTCGCAACCCATTCTTTAATACCGGGTAAATTTAAAACATTCTTTTGCAGGACTTGAAGATTCGGGTAATCTGCGATTAAATTTTTCTTTATCATGAAATTTAAGTAATCCAGAAGGGCGACGAAATAGAAATCAGCCCACGTAAGCTAAAAGGAATGACGTGCTGTAAAAATCTTATAATTTTCATACAAGTTCATACCTTTCCCACTGCAAGATGCCCATTATTCTTTTTAACGATGGCTTCAATACGCTCCAAATAATATGGGATCGTTTCATCGAAAAGTGGTTTTTTACGTGTTTCCTTCATGGCTTCATCGGTTTCGTAGCCATATACAGCGATTTCTAAAATCATTTATTACTTACCATAAAACTTCAAATGAACCAAACTGACTTACTTAATCTCAAATCGTTAATTGTATCAACAATCGCGTCAATTTCCAAATCTTCCAAATCGTTGGCGCCCGCCAGTTTCACTTTCTTCGCTAAGTAACGACAGATTGCGATACTCTGGTACGCTTGGATACCATTAAATTCCAATACTGGAGTTTGACCAAATGGCATGTGGGGTTTAATTTCGGGCCAATTTTCCCTTTCGAAACGGAAATCTTCAAATTCGATTTTGCCATAACTTAACAGGAAACGAATTGGTTCAGCTAACGCTTTCACTGGGAAGTAAGTTAACTTGTATGCCGGTGCCATTGTGTGAGAAATACTGCAATATTACAGGAAAATTACTCCAATTTAAATGATTTATCAACCGCACCATTATCAGAACAACCAATAGAAGATAACGAAATACATAGTTCAATTTTTATGAAACACCTTAGTCATTATTGCAAACACTCATTCTATTTAATTGTATTCGCCTTGAAATAAGGCATACTCATTCAGATTTATAATGCGGATAAAAATATTATAACGATTTCTTATGACTCGTAATTTTTCAAGTTTTATAATTTTTTACACAACTCACGGCGAGAGGTAACGGGAGATACATAATTAAAAACGTTCTTTCATAAGCTGTTGCGGAAGAAAAAAATACAGGGTGAGTTTTTTCCGATGTCTCGTATGGGGATCTTGGAAACTAGCGGATAGGGCTGATAATACCGGAAGAAATTTTGAATACCGGTTTTCGGTATTCAATCAAGTGAATCTCGGGATCTCGGTATTGATACCGGTATTGACTTTTATTACCTACTACTGAAATTATAAAATAAAAATAAAAAACGCATAGCTTAGAAATTCAAAGTTCAAAATTCCAAATTCAAAGTATTCAAGTTATTCAAAAAAATAGAAATTTGAAATAAAAAATTGAAACTGAAAATATTAATGCTAATGAATCCTAAATTATAATTTGAAATTTCAAATTTCAAAATTTGAAACGCAAAATATTACTGCTACTTAAGGTGGCGTTTACAATGTATGCTTCACGAATGTAAAAGTGAGCTTACTATTTCCTCAATAACTTGACTGTGAAGAAATAAAATTGTCATCTGTATAAGAGCAATTATTGGTAAAGGTTCAAAGTTGTGAACAAAGTAAATTTTAAGCGAAATTATTACCGTTTTGATATAAAAATGGCATGTATAGAATGGCGTTTTTTGATGTTTTAATTTCTCAAATAACAGCGAAAGTGTAAGGATTAATGAGAAAATTTTTGTTTTATGCAAAAGCCCTAACGTTATACATTTCAATGAATGTTTTCCTAAGTAACAATTTCCTTTGAATAAGCAGTTATTGAGGAAATTAATTATTAATTATTTTTTAGCGACATCTATTGAGTAATAGAACGTGGTCGTGATTCTTTGCGTTATAGTTCAGCATTTCTGCAATGAATGGTGCTAATGTCGAAACGATTCAAAAGGTTGCACACACACCACAAATAAAAGTCTTTTATTAGTTTTATTTATGGTTGGATGGTTGCACCCTACTCGAACGCATTAAAATTTTCCTTAAATGTAACCTTCAAATTAGTGCATTGCGAAGAAACCCGTTTTAAATATATGTTATAATTTAGGTATATTAGGCCCTGTTCTTTATATCTCTGAATAACTGAATTTTGAGAATGCTTTCCAAATTTTATATAGGTAAATTAAAAAAACACATTCATCAATCGCGTGATAATTATTACATTTTATTGGTGATTTTAGGGTTTCTTTTTATATGTAGACACTTTTTAACTTACCTTTTTTGATCATAACTACATATCAATCATTACAAAAATATATTCTTCTTAACATTATGCATAAATAGCGCTTATAATAATGTAATGTCACTAGGCATGAGTCATATGATTAATTGAACCCGTGAGTAAAAAAAAGCCTGTGACTGTGAGTAATGAAATATTACTCGCGGGTAGGTGATAGGTGTTATTATCTATTCAAAATTAGCGATTAATGAGCATATTATTAAACAGTCGTAGAAAAATACTAGGTATTTTAGAAGTTTTAGAAAAATCAAAATTTGTTGAGACAAATTATACCTAGTCACTTCTCTGTTCAGTGAGCCTATCTAGCAGACTATCATAGTCTGAAGAGAACAGCCCTCGTATATAGATATATTATTTGACATTCCTTAATTAATTATGATGTAAAGTTATTTTGGTGGGTATTATAATAATGTATAAACAAATGATATACAAACTTTAATATTTTAAGTTTCTAATAAGAATTAACCATAAACGTAAAGCAAATTTAAAAAGCTAGATTTCGAATTAAACAAAATCAAATTCAATACCTATTACACAAAATGCAAAATTTCTTTCCTGTTTCCTCAACTGCGTCTAAAGTGGCGATAAATGAGAGAGGACAGGCAGGACACTGACGTCATTAGGTCGTTTACCTCTTCCAAATAAAGGTGTACCTATAGGACGCTTTTATTTAGGGGTTTGTAATTGGGCAAATAAGCGCTAATAACTGTTACAAATATCGCTCAAAAGCAGTTTTTATGAACTATAGGTAAAATGCGAAATGGTTATAATAAAATTATTATACAATATGTAGTATGTAGGTACCTGCATCTGAAGAAGGAATATTAATGAAAAAATTAAGTTTTGCTCGTAATCTCTCAATAATTAAATTCAATTAAAAAAACCATGTATATTATTATCAAGTGCAACTTGCAAGGGCAATCATTTTTATTTTTATCTAAAAGAGACCCCCAACAGATATTCGTTACGTTATAAATACAAGAATAATATTATTTATGGAAAAATAAGCAAAGATCGAACATCGAAAGCTACTGTGGTTGAAAATGGCTGAAAGATTATAAAACTTTAATTGTGATCACTATTTTTTGAGTGAATACTTAAAAGCGTTGATTAAATTTTATGATTAATAAATATTTTTTGTTTTATGCAAAAAAATGATTTTATATTAGAATTAATTTGTTCATACGAATAAATTTGCGTAACATACTTTAACATTTTTGTGGTACGTCTAGTAGGTAAAATACCTGCAACATCTGTTTATTTCTAAGAGGTTTTCCTTTTCAAATAAGTTTACTCTAAAATTAAAATAACCCTTTATTGTTTGTGTTGCTGTAAACTGGTCATTTTGACTGAGTGAGATGAAAGTATGGAATTCTAGTGCCCAACTGAAATGGATGTTGTATGACAAATGGGACAATTTATTAAAAGACGTATATTAAAAACCATTTGAAATAAAGTTTACAGTTACATATTTTGAAACCAAGAAGTAGTGAGTCACCCAGTATTATTTGTAAGAATTACGATACAGGTGACATCTAGGATTCAATAGAAACTAGTTGAAATCCCTGGATCGCAAAACGAACTTCGAATACCGCAGTAACGAAAGTATAAAAAAAATCTGGCCTTATCAGAAAGACAAAATTTGATAATTTCGAAATTTCGACTTTAAAGTCGAATATTTCGAAAAGTATTTGAGATATCGAAAAATTGGGGTCAGATCTTGAATCAGCATAAAATTTCACATAAGATCCATATCTTAACTCGGTTGTAGACAATACGCATCTCTTGCAACGCACGGACGCACGGACGGAATATTGATTCCAGTAACGAACGAAGTTCGTTGAAAATGGATGTAATGTTGATTGCCTATATTTCAAAATGTGCGATTTTCATCAATGCAACGGCCACCTTAAAGTTAAAAAGTTTAAATTAAATTCAAAATTGAAATTGGAAATAATAAACTCGCAATTATAATTTCGTAAATTCATAGTTCAAAAATTAAAACGTAATAAAGAAAAATTGGTAGTGCCATTTGAAAAATCAAGTTATCGTTTGTGATGTAACAGACACCAGGTTTCGCGCGCTTACCTACAAAAAAACGAACCCAACTCCATCTGTACCAACGTTGTGTAACTGAAGAGCGCGCCCACCAAGATGGCGGTTCCCTAGATGGCGCTTATCAAGGTCTGTGAAGTGGTTAGGATGGAGGAAAACAAACAAGCAGTTAAAATGAACGTAAATATGTATTTGGTGATAAAATAAAAATCCTAAAATTTTGATAAATCATATTTACCGCCAAAAAGAGAGAATGCCATGTTCACCTGAAACTATCCGAAGGAAGAACATGGGCAAGAAACACATATTAAACAAAATACAAAGAAACATGATCCAGTGAGGGAGACAACAATCACATTGACAATACAAACAATGAAAAACAGATATAAAAGGATATTTGAATTCAATTATTTAAGTAACACAAATATTAAAAACGGACACTTAGTACTCAAAGCCACAAGCTCTAAAATACCCACTACTTATACTCCCTTCCCTTGTTCACCAACTACCACATACACAAGACATACAAAAGCACATATAAATATAGTCTGTAAAATGAATGTTTGCGATTTTCGGCTTAGCGCTTTATTTGGCGTACACATTCATAGTTTGTATCTATTTCGTTCTAACACACAATATTTGGAAATAGAGAGAATGGAATGCTACATTATCGTGGCCACGGGTGGTGAACTAACACAGACACTATACGTTTAAAACATTTGTCTTTGTGTCAGGTGTGTTAGAAGGAGATAGTAATGTTTATTTTAGGCGTCTCTTTAAAGACTAAATTGTCTGTTGTAATCCTTTGACAGTGGTATTCAAAAGTTATTTTCGCGTGTTTGTAACAACTACTGAAAATATGTTATATTTCTTCAATGGGGAACAATACGAAATCTCAGAAATCAATGTAGTACACATCATCATACGAAGATTTCAAAAAAAGTTTTGCCGTGAAAAATTTTACGGCGATCCGAATAGTAGTTTGTCTGTAATTAAATTATTAAGTTGCCCTAAAATTGGCGAGAGCCGATCACATGCCGAACGTTTCCGAGTTTCCCGATGGCACAGTGACGTCACAACCCATACAGCACCTGTTGATTCTGGCTTGCAGAGTTGTTTTTTTACGATTTTCAACTGTTTTCACGGAATATAAACACTAGGTGAGTGGTTTTTTTAATTACATAATTTGTTGGTGAATTGAAAACAAAAGGACACTTGAATATCTTGCACACAAAGCTATTTCTGTGGCCATATAAGTGGTCGATTTGCAGACCGGATCAACGCCGCCGGTTAATACAAAATCATTATTAATTATTTCTTGTGTTTATCATCATCATATTCGGTTTTATCACTTTAAGAACATAAGTCGGTATGCCTAAAAATTAGAAAAATAAGTTCACCGATTTCTTAATGCTGTTTTATCACAGAATGTAGATGCTGTTTACTAGGTCAGGTTAAGGAAAGAAAAGTTGTTTTGCACTTTAACAAAACAATTCTTGTGTTTGGTATACCTCGGAACTGGAAATTTACAGATAATTTGCTTAATATCAAACCTTATAAATGCCACAAACCACGTTCTTACTCGTTTTTGTTGTTTGAAGGGTATATGACGGATAAATACGATAACACAGTCAATAATTATATTTTATTACCACTTTCTTCTAAAACGTAAGTACAAGAAATAAAAAACACACGGTGTAATGAGAAACGTAGTAAACAAACCGACGCAATGTTTACGTTTAGCTACGCCACGCCGGTCCCAGAACCTCGAGAAATTTATAAAAGTTCCCCAATGATATTTTGGGAGACATATTTTAATCGTAGTTTAGAGCGATAATTACTTTATTACGTTATCAAACAATAAATTATGTTACTAAGATGTTCCACTGGACATTATGATGAGCAAGAAAGGTTAGGACGGGTGTCTCCCGGTCACGATTTCTCACTACCCAAAGAAATATACTTGACATTAAATAACATCCTTTAAAACCAACAATATAATTGTTTATAAAATGGTAAAATACAACGAAAAACTACATAAATACAAGATAAAAACGACTAAAAACACTGGTCTCCATACGCTCCGTATATTGCCGTGTGGGACGTGACGTCACAGGACCTTAGGGCATCGTCGGAAACGTTCGGGCTGTGCTCGGGTCCAGCTGATAACGAAGCGACTTTAAAGCGCTATTGCTAAGGAACGGCTGGTCGTAGACGACTATTTCTTGGGGGGGAATGATTCATTATGATTCCTCTATGAGAAAAAATGGTTTCCAAAAAATCGTATTTTTCCCCATTCATATAATAATAAATTATATTATTATATTTTCAATTACGTTTTAATTTCTTTATATAAATTGAAGGAATATAACATATTTTCAGTAGTTGTTACAAACACGCGAAAATAACTTTTGAACACCACTGTCAAAGGATTACAAGAGACAATTTAGTCTTTAAAGAGACGCCTAAAATAAACATTACTCTAACACACCTGACACAAATACAGATGTTTTAAACGTATAGTGTCTGTCTTAGTTCACCACCCGTGGCCACGGTCTAGTGACCCGTGGCGACGATAATGTAGCATTCCATTCTCTCTATTTCCAAATATTGTGTGTTATAAGAACGAAATAGATACAAACTACGAATGTGTACGCCAAATAAAGCGCTAAGCCGAAAATAGCAAACATTCATTTTACAGACTATAATTAGTTATTCGGACCCCTCCGAAAGGTACAGACTGACCTGGTTTCGGACTTAATCTGCTAAAGTTGTAATTTCGAGAAGAATGCTGCTAGATTTTGTTAATACAGCCCAACATTCAACTCTGCACGGGACAAAAAACATCATTAGTTACATCCCCACCAAAGCTCTTACATAAATGAGGGAGTACGTCAGCAACTCTAAGCTTAATAAGCTTCGAGCAAGTGTCGCTTACTTGAGTAACGAGTGTAGATACATGATAAAACACAATAAATTAAAAGTTACTTAAAATAGCTGAACTCTCGCCCCTCATTGAACAGGTGCGACTGGAATAGAAATATTTGTAATACAAGAACATAAGGGAAAAGTATTCATTACACAAACAAAAGAAAACCATGAGGCAAAAATGGCCGACAAATAACAATAGTTAAACAGGAATAAAGTTCGCAAGTATTTACCCAGCAAACAGAGTCACGTTATTTTGACGTCCTTTACAGGTCTTATTGGTCGCTAACGTCACTCGACCTATTACTGACGATATAATGACGTCTTAAAGCTCACCATTTTTTCACGTCACTTATGAGATTTCATTATGACGTCTGATATAAGTGAGTAATAAATTTTATTGATATTGATAATTTTCTTTCTCTTTCTCACCAAGTTGGCAATTGACTCAATGAACTCTACTGGAGTTCACTGAGTTCATTTCACAGTTATTGTCATTTCTTAAATTTCGGTTTTTTCCACACGTAAAAACTATCGGTTACGGAGTTTGTTCTAAAAGTTACTCCATTTGCTGTGTATCGGTTATTGTATTTAATAAAAGTATGTATAACTGTATACTTAGATATTATATATTTTAGTCGTACCTAATTATTCAATAGTAGATGTACCTACACTCATAGAATTTATAGATGATGATGGCTTATCATTTATGAATTCCTGGTGACTAACATTTCTTTTATATATTTTTTCAAACATAATTTAAACTATTAATATAACGCGAAACAGCGCTAAGTTATGAAGAACGAAATGAGATGTACGTATGTGTCACATCAGCGCAGTGGTAGAATGTCGGCCTTCGGAACCGGAACCCATCCGATAAAGGTTCGAATCCGGTTAAAGGAAAGTTTCAAGCAAGTATACCCTACTAAAATCGTCAACTTTCAGTTCATGTAAAAACGGGTTGGTTCAAAAATGAAGTTAAATAATTAAAATTACAGTTCTACGTAAAAATGCTGTTTTTCCCTTTTTTTGTACGGAACTGCTTAAATAAGTGTTTGCATTGACAATTACATTATGCATATACTTGGGTGACGACCTATAACGGTCGTAACTTACGTTCTAAAGGTGTTAAAGTGACGTAAAAATGACGTCATGTGTATGACGTCTATATCATGTGACATAATGCCCACAAAATGACGACATATCTGACGTCCTACGGGTCATTTTAGTCACGTGAAATTGACGTCAAAATAACGTGACTTTGTTTGCTGGGTAGTAAACAAAATTAAGGGTGGTTTTAAACAATTATTAAAATTTTATATTAAAACAAAAATGAAATATATGCGTTACCTTTTAAAGAAATTGAACACATACACACTACAATGCACAAAAATTTTACAATAAAAAAACGAACACGTGCTGCTGAATGTAAAGGTGGCCACCCCCCGCCCCTGATTTTCACCCTCGTTACTTTCAAATATCGCCACCTCTTTCTGTGGCTGTGTCTCCACTCACGCTCGGGCTTCCTCCGCTTTCATTCAAATCCGGACATTTCACGTTTATTCGGGTGAGGAAGTAAATATAGATGGCGCTTTAAAATTAGCAATGGCCGTCAACGTCGGGGTTGAAATTGTAGTTTATGGAGGTGGATTCATGGTGGAATACGTTAATAACCGTAATATTTTGTCCAAGTTGGTCCAAGTAATTGTCTTTTTAAAGATAAAACAATAGAAAACGAAAAACACACGAAACTCTACGTGCTTTTATGCTATTAACCCCGATGTTCTTAGTTATACTTGGCGTCGTTGCGATCGCCGCCTCACCCGAATGAAATTTTGTCAATTGACGTAGTCGTTTCGTTTCTCCGAACACAAGAAGATTTCGGATTTGACCGTCTGGTTTACGATAGTACATTTCATGTTTTAGTAATATCGCATCGTCACGGCCTTCTAAGCTTTGTGATACATGCGATTTTCAATTTTTTGGACACATGCGGCCAAACTATTCGTTTTAAGTACTATGTGTGATACATAAAGTCGCAATATACAGGTGGTTCCATTAAAAAAATGCAACTTTGATATAAATTCGATATAAATCATCCCCACTTTGCGATTCAAGTGAAAATATTTTAGATTTGTAGCCTTACCATATCCCATAAACGAACGTTCGAAATGTTCGTTAATAAACCCACAGTCTTCCATCTACACACTATTGGCCCACCCTGTATACATACAATATTTTTCACTCTATATAAATATCATTTAACCAAAATATTTTCTACTAAAATAAAATAAAATTAATACCGAAATACCGATATTTACGTATGAATACCGGTTTTTAATACTGCAGCAATTTTGTCCGGGATCCCGGTTTTCGAAATTCCGGTATTGTAAGCCCTACTAGCGGAGATGGAGCATGCATTACACGTGCCAATACGTTTATTGATTCTTGATTCTTGATTAAATGTAACACTCAATAACACACAAAGAAACCACGGGATATGTGGTGGAGGAGGAGGTTATGCTGAAAAAGGAGAATAGGATACATCATGATATCAATAATTGTACCTTTGAGTCAATACCTAATAGTTTTCGCAAATTTGGTTTAATTATTATACCGGGTGAATGAGACCACCCGTATCAGTCTTTTATTTAAAGAACGGTGAGTCGTAGAGAGCTGGGGTAAAAAAAGTGATTATAAAAGCCATAATAAAGAATCGAATGGTGATATCATTATTTCTCGGAAAAGTCAGCATTCCTCCAAAAGGCCTCCAACTCCAAAATTTTAAATGGCACCATAAGTCGAAAAAGGTATTGTTTGAAAGATTGTTAAAAAAGAAGAAAGTTTTATAGGAAAAATTATGTTATTACTGCCACCCCTTTTAAGTAATATTCGGCTAAAGTTATTAAATTTGAAATTCACTGTTAACAAGAAACATTGAAAAGTCGATTTTTAAAATCTAGTTAGGTACCAATGTTACATGTGTTCTTACCTTTCAAGAAGTACTTATTAGAGCCACTGATAGTGTACCTAGAAGAGCTCAACAGTGCTTAGCAGTAAATGGAAGATATTTTGAACACAAATGTAACATTGGTAACTAGATTTTAAAAGTCGACTTTTCAATGTTTCTTGTTAACAGTGAATTTCAAATTTAATAACTTTAGCCGAATATTACTTAAAAGGGGTGGCAGTAATAAAATAATTTTTCCTATAAAACTTTCTTCTTTTTTAACAATCTTTCAAACAATACCTTTTTCGACTTATGGTGCCATTTAAAATTTTGGAGTTGGAGGCATTCTGGAGGAATGCTGACTTTTCCGAGAAATAATGATATCACCATTCGATTCTTTATTATGGCTTTTATAATCACTTTTTTTACCCCACCCCTCTACGACTCACCGTTCTTTAAATAAAAGACTGATACGGGTGGTCTCATTCACCCGGTATACCTACTTATATTTAGTTTTTATTTCCTTTTTTTGTTAGGTACTTATTTGTTCATTATTACTATTACTGTTTTGCACTACCTCAGTATATTTATTTTTTGTTAACCTTCTTTGTCCTATAATTAGAACTTATTATTCTGTTGGACAATAAACGTTATTATTATTATCATGGGGAGGATGAAAGGAGGCGATACTACGAAAGAGGGGGATATGCGAGGGAGGATGTAGAGATGAGGAGGGTATTGGGATTTGGGTTGGATACAAAAGAGAAGGACAAAGATCCGTGAGGGGAGGTACCTATAACGAAAAATACAGAGATCTGGAAACAAATGGTATACCAAAGCACTTGAGAGAAAGGGGTGGTATGGGGAGGAAGAAGACTATGGCAAGGTTCAGGGTGGGAAATGAAGAAAGTACTGGTGTGAAGAGGAGGAGAGATTCCCTATTAGAAATATTTATATTTACCTAATGATATTTTATGAAACCTCAAATTAATAACTTTTAAGTTTTAATCAGGGCCGTCGAGAGTTAGTTCGAGCCCGGGGACTAGTTTTTACATGCAGCGATATGGCATTTTACAAGCAAAAAATATGAAAAATAATTAAGTACCTAAGTTATAATATGAAATGTAAAATGTTAATTAATACATATTGTATTTATCCCGGCTTACGCACAGCGTACAGGCCCGTGACAGGAGGCTCGGCTCCGGGAAATTTGCCCCCACCCATCCCCCAGGTCCCCCTCTTGTCAGGCTTGTTTTAATAACAAACTTGAATTTTATTATTAAAGACGATGTGCATTTATTAATTCTTGTTTCCATAGCCTACTACAGTACACCCGTTTCACAGCGCTATAAAATGCTTGACTTTGTTGCACGAAATCTGGATTTTGGTAGAAGATGAAGAAGGGGCGAACATTCCCTTGAAAGGTGAATGCTTTAGCAAAGAAAATAACGCCGGCTTTTTTTTATAAATCTTCGTAATGTTTTTTTGAGAAGAAACGTCAAAGAGTGCCACATTTTGAAAAATAAGTAATACTTTGCGTTTCGAATTTTGAAATTTGAATTTTCGAATTATAATTTAGGATTCATTAGCATTAATATTTTGAGTTTCAATTTTTTATTTCAAATTTCTATTTTGAATACGAAATTTTTGAATTTTATGTGGATTTATTTAATTTACATTTTATCTTTACATCTTTGAATAACTTGAATACCTACTTTGAATTTGGAATTTTGAATTTTGAATTTCTAAGCTATGCGTTTTTCTTTTTCTTTTATAGTTTCAGCAGTCAAAAAAGTAAATACCGGTATCAATACCGGGATCCCGGGATTCACTTGATTAAATACTGAAAACCGGTATTCAAAATTTCTTTCGGTATTGCGTAAACCCTAAAGTTTGTTTAGTCTAGTTTTTAAAAATGTTACAATAAAAAGTTGTATCTTCATTAATTCCGTTATAACAAATAAAACAGTTCCGAAATATAATTTATGTACTGTTGTACTGCCTTAAACAATGAGACATTAAAAATTAAAAAAATGGCCATCATTTCTATATTTATGAAAATACAGGTAAGAGTATGTTAAGTTAGAAATAGAATCGTTGAAAAAGTGTATTTTTTATAAAGCCATGGCAAACTATGGTCTCCATTTGTGTCCAAATTCAATAAATAGAGACTAAATAAAATTTGACTAAACTGTATTATTGAGCCCATAATTATCTAGGTACAACTTTTCCCTTTACATATTTTCTCTAAAGTTAATAATAACCGAGCTATAGGCACTAAACAAAAAAAAACGAAAAAATGAATTTTTTTAGCCGTGTATTTTTTTTCAAAAAACGAAAAGTTCATTAAATTGAGCTGGTAAAACTGCAATTCTTTCCGCATTTAATCGTCTCTCTATCTCTACGAGTTTTCAACATTCCAATAGCAAAGAGTATATAATTATAATAGACTCTTTGCCAATAGGTACTAAATGTAGGAAAAAACTCACCCTGTATATCTCTATTAAGGTGAGCGATTGTAGATACAATAATTGAATTCGTTTCGTGGCAGCGGGCGGAAGCCAATTATGAAACGACCTTGATCGTGATATATTTCCACCTAATCCTTGGCGTATAATACTGAAAATTAACTTACTTAAACTTAAATTGTAATGTTATATTTACCCGCAACGGAACTTGGAAAAGCACAAGACACTTAACAGAGAACAGACGTCAGACAGTCACAATAAAAAAACTAGATACCTACCGCTCTTTATGGCCGAATGTATGAGCAGTGAACAAGTTATTGAATGGGAAGTAACTTCTCATCTCACCCGCCCACTTGACTGTCCTGCATTATAGAGTGAGACAAATAGATTTCGTTTGGTATTTTATTTTTTATTGCAAGTTTTACGCAAAGCTATAACGGTTCCAGGCCCGGATTAAAGAGTTGAGGGGCCCAGAGTTCTTTACGTGAAAGGGGCCCTTTTTTAAATCCATCGAAATTATTTTACACGATAAACCTTAAAATAAAATCATGAATATTAAAGTAAGTAAATGTACAAGTAAATAATTAGATAAATATTTTAAATGAACAAATATTAATTTATTTCATTTAACCCCCCCCCCCCCCCCCCAATCAGGCGCTGAGCGACTCAGTGTAGCCAGTTTAATTAATGGGAATCAACGGACAACAAAATTAGGCAAAACTGTATATAACAATAGGCCAGATATAACACTTATAGATAAAACATAAAAAATCATATACATAACAGATATTGCCGTTCCTAACACAAACAATTTAGACAATACACACGCAGGGAAACACCGCAGATACACTGATATAGCTCAGGAACTTAAAGCGCAATGGAGAATGGGAACTGCTCTTTCAGTACCCATTGTTCTTAGTGCAACCGGAGTTATACCAAAAACAAAACATCACAGTTTACACATTTTAGGGTTAGATAAGAACATATACATACAAATTACAAAAGGCAGCCATCATCAACACTTGCCACATAGTTAGAACATTTTTAAACATAACGGAAGATACTGCACATCACTCAGAACCACATCACACACTTTCAACTAATACCATTCAAACACAAAATGAAAAACAACACTCAATCCTCCCTTCACAAATTGAAACTGTTGCATACACAACATAACATTACAGAAAGTCCATTAACAACACACAACACTTTAACAACCACTCATGTGACACCTCTAACTCGTTCACATACACCCAAACACAAACACACAATACACTCACAATTAGCACAAAACACAAACAATACATTACCCACTCGAGTGCAACCTATGCGCCGAGCTAAACAACAAACATTTACACAATAAACATAATACATATGTTTTTTTACAGCTTTGTTTTATATAGGTATATGTATCTATTACTAGAACTAATCGTTACTTGATTCTGATCCGTGCGGTTAGTTAACCAGGCTTGACCTGAGTATCGATAAGAACCGAAGTAAAATAATAATAATAATAATAATAATGCTAGTATACAAAATGTATTTACTTAGACAATTCAACAAACGTATTTTGTTTATTATAGATACATACCTACCAATAATTTTTGCTGTTTTTCAAGCTATAAAAAACGACAATCTTTATGCTAATTTTTACTTCATTTTTAGGAGAATAAGTGTTATTTACATTCACATGGGGATCCCCTTTAAAAGCCACAGCGTGATAGCAATTAATTATATTTTTTTAATTTAGCAAAATAAACGAGTAATAAACCCATTATAACAATTACAAAGGTATCAAAATAAGTAAAGACATAATTGTGTACAGTCCTAAAATCTACATAATTAATTATAAATAGAAATAATTAACTAGACACAAAAATAAAAAATAAAAATAACTCGTTACAAAAATAATAATTAGGTAATGCTTATCAAGAATGTTGAGTTAAAAGCTTAAAAACATAAAATCATTTAAAAAAATAGCCTAATCATTGACAGAGTTATTCAAATCCATACGAAATTGATGGAAAGTGCTTCCAAAGAAATTAATCTCATTAGTATAATTGTTATCAGTCATAGATATTCCAAGCCTGGGCGCATTACGACGATAATTTTTGTTCTATGATGATCAATATTGTAATGTTCCTACCACCAGTCCTACGCTAACTTCATACCTACTACATTTACAAAATTTAAATTCGAGAATATTCAAAAATGGCCGCTAATATTAAACTTTCCCTCCTAAACTTCAAACTAAAACTTTAAACTATATAGGTACCCCACACAATCCTGACACGTGATCGCAATCGTCTAGTAGTAGGTCCCTCTATTGTTTGAAAGAGACATGAATACACGGACAGTGGACTGTAATCGGAAAGAACGATCAAAACAAATATTAAACATGAAAAATGCATTTGTTTGACTTTCCCTCAAATTTATTATAGTTGCTTAGTAAAACAAACCGCGCAGTTCAACGACGATTACCAAGAAGAAAGAACTGGCAAGAAAACATCTCGATTATGCACTATTAATTCAGTAAAGATCACATATTACAGCACAACAATTGTAGCACCGTGGCAACACTGTGCTGTAACAAATAATTGTCAACCCTGTATATGCATGTAGTAGTTGTAACTTAGACACCTATCAAGGTCGTAATCAATTCATGATATAAGGTGTTTTCTTTTTGCATCGCCACAGGGTTAGGTAAAGTCACAATCATCACGTGACTGAAGTGCCTTGCGTCATGTAGACATTTCTGCCTCAGGTTAATATAAAACTTAACTAAAGCTTTTAAAACGAATGGGGTTATTTAGAACTGAGTCAAATTTTTTTTATAAAACGATTGGTGTGTTATTGACAGAGCTGACTTAAGTCTACCACCAAAAAAAAAACACCTAGATATAATTATGTTTGTTAAGCCTGTTTTTAGAGTTATCACGTTTTGTTGTTTTTATTAGTGTTAATAAATATCTTTAGTATTCTTTCATCTTACACATTGTGTAACCGTCTTACAACTCTTATTGCGAGAATTTTACCGGAATTAGTTTCACGATGAACAACTTATCACTATCACATGCGAAAATATATGGCAAATATTTTTCGTTTATGACATTTTTGGATACGATTTCAAATTTAGGAAATAATGAGAAAAACTACAAACGAGTCCTTTTTGTACTAGCCTTGCTAATGCAACAGACAAAGAAGATTACACACAATGGGCGTGGTTGCGCCGAGGAGACCGCCTTGTACCGGCAACATAACTTCAAAGGTGCCGACGGAGAGTGTCGCTTCTGTCTCACTAGTGTTTTATTCTGTGCTGCAAGGAATGCTGCAACTAAAACATGTTGCAAAAGCAGCGCTTTGGTGTGAACGTATGTGCGACCTCTAGTTTTGACCTGCTGCTGACTTTTAGAAAGTTTTCTAAATAATTTGTGCAGAGATTTTGTAACAAATTTCGTATGCAATTTTATGTATGCAAGGTAAACATTTTTTAAAAAATAATTTATGAAAAAAATTACTTACCTACTAGGAAATTTTCTCATAAATTTACATGTTATAGATATCTACCATCTTTAGAATATAAATGAACTTCAAAAATTTAAGATTATAGCCTTAGCCTTAGACTGTTTATTTTACAAAAACTGTATTCTTACTATAAGGTATAAACAAAATTGATATAGGTAAGTTCGATTTAATTCAACAAGTAAGTAACAATGCAATGGAACTATATAGGTACCTAGGTACATGCAATATAAATATGTATTGTAAAACATTGTTTGAAATACAACTCCGCGCCTACTTGTTTACAGAGAAAAGTAAAAATGACCTAAATCACAGTAAAATTATTAATTCATTATGTGTTTTCAAAACAGATTATTGCGTTTGTGACAATAAGTAGGTACATAATATAGAATCAATATTCACCCACTTTTGCTATCTCACATGTGAATATGTTAAATACATAGAGAATCAATAACGTGCAGTGCTCACAATCAAACATTTCTAGGACAAGTCAGCGCCGCCGACTCATCGCGGCCGATTCATCGCGGCCATTTCATCGCCGAGCCATCTCATCGCCGGCCAACTCATCGCCGGCCAACTCATCGCCGACCCGTCTCTTTAAAATTAAAAATTATTAGTAGTGGAACAGCATAGCATACAAGAAGCCATCAATATCCGTTAATTACTTATAACTAATAATCATGTACGATACAAAAGTACCTACCGCGTAGTGGCAATTGATATTTAAGTTTAGCATTTTTTTTACTTTCAAATTTTGTTTAGTGTCATGTTGCCATTTTGTATCAATTAAAAAAAAATATACTAAACCTGCAAATAACCTAGGCGCTTTAATGGCAACCTACGTTTAAGTTTAGCATTACTTTTATTTCCAAACTTTTTATATATGAATGTTAATATCAGGTAAGTATGATTCATTGTCTACTAACGCTATCGTAGTACGTCATCGCGTTCGGGAACAATCGTCAAGTACAACAGCTTAAAATTACTGAAATTCTCGAATTGCCGCGAGTTGAATATTTGAAAACGAACGAATGCGCATATGACCTCCAAATCATCTTAAATTGTGCGACCTGTAATATCTTGATGATCGGTATCGGTATTTATGCAAGCAAGTAAAAGAGGATAGGTAAGAATGAGCTTAATTTATCGAAAATAAAATCGGCGATGAGTTGGCCGGCGCTGAGATGGCTCGGCGATGAGATGGCTCGGCGATGAGATGGCCGCGATGAATCGGCCGCGATGAGTCGGCGGCGCTGACTTGTCCCATTCCGCCACTTGATTACTGTGCTGTGCAACAATGCCAACTATTTTATGTACGAATATTTCTGCTACAAAAATGATGATACAAAAAGACAAACATATAAGAAAAATAACAAAAATTGGTAATACATCTTTCAAATGTAAAGGTCGAACACTCTCGTCTTCGTCTTCTAAATAGGTGTCCAACACAGACTGAGACTCCTTGAGTGTTACATTATACGAACTCGGATTTAAATTCGCATCCGCTGCTTCTGTACCAGATTCCCATAAATGACTTATCAATGCGTTTAAGCTTTCAGCAAAATAACTACCATTATGAAGTTGAAAAATTCCTTTAATCTCGCCTGTTAGATCATTGGTCAAAAATACGCTAATCTTTCTTTTGCGAAGGAACCTACTATTGAGCCTACTTTCGGAATTTGGTACCGTTACTTGATCTTCGTCACAAACCGTAAAACGTTTCGACACGTTTATCGAATTAAAGTCGTCAACGGGGATAATTAACTTACTTATTTTACCCAAAAGACTACCGTCATCGGTAACATTCTTAAAATAATTTCTTGCGTGAACAGGATCCATAAATATCGGCAGGCCGCTAACAGCAACGTCTTCAACGTTTCTTATTAAACCTTCATACCGTGGCACTGTCAAAATGTCGATCAAATCCGAAGTGTAAGCAGTATGAATGTGAATAATGTAGACCAAGAAAAATCCCAGCCGTAATTTTAAGGACCAAATATTTGGAATTCTGTTCACACCGACACCGAAGGTTAATCCAATTATGTCAGTAAAAGCACACCCGAGGTTAACATAATTATTGTTATATCCATTGCCTTTAATAATAATCCACTTTACCAACACAAACAATATCGTTATAAGTAAAACTGCTATCCATAAATCATATTTAAATGGTAAAAAAAGCATTTTTAAAGGAGATATTGGTGAAGGATTTGGTCCCACCCATCCAAACACTGTTCTCGAGAATATTATGCTGCACTCCCAGTCATCGAATTCACCAAAAAAACGTTCTATCAAGACAATTTCTTTATTACCAACGAGTTCACTTAAGCTTTTTAAATCGTCCACAAACAGAAATGTCGGGGTTACATTCAATGTACGTTTGAGACCAGCTAGCAAATTATACATTATTCGACCTCTCTTCGCATTAAAATTAAATTTAGAGAGGCTTCTACCAGGTTGAATATAAACTGGACAACCATTATAATTTCTTATTGGTTTTAAAAATTCGAGAGAAATATTGTCACAACTGAAATTGGAAAATACAATCGGTTTATTTCTACCACAGTTGTTTCCTTCCGCTTGGGGGTTGCTCGTTATAACTTTCATTGGGCAATTTTTGGAAGTGTCTTCGTAAATAACAAATATAATGTGTAGAACCCATTCCTTTCGCCACATATAATGAAATATCGTTGGCAGTGCTTTTTCTCCCCTAATGAGTATAACGAACTTTCCCCTTGGAGTTTCCATTGGGTGCCATAAAGGAGATCCGCGTATAGTGCGGAATTCTCGCGCGAATAATGCTGCCCCTGCGTCTATTACATAATTCACTTCATACCTTTTGTAATGAGTTGGCAGAGGTTCTCTTATATCCACAACGGTAACTGGATTTGGCAACCGACTAGGTAGATAATCTGAGTGGGAGCTAATCACGAAGACCAAACTTTCCCATGGATTCAAAATATGTTCTATAACTTTTGTGATGCATGATTGAATTTTGGTACTATGTCCATCCGCGATTGCCAGTTGATTACCGATGTCACCAGCAGCTAAACAAATTCCACTAATTATCAAAGAAATTACAATCTTAATCACTGCACACTTCATAATGAACACGATACGCGAACACACTTACACACGTACAGAATAAAACTAAAACGTTTCTACTTGTACACGTCAATCAATAACATACCTTAATGTTCGTTTTAAAAGGAAATAGAGTGGTTCAAATGAAAAAAGCACTTACTTTACATTAATGTCTATACTTAGAACTGTTCAAATAATGCACGAAATATCAACACCATTAATTTGGATCATTTTGTAATACGAACCCAGGTCAAGGTTTATTAAAACCTTGAACCCAGGTAACCATACTGACGATACAAACAATGAAACATTTTTACATTAAATATTCAATATGCTTTTAGTATAAAAACCAATTCAAACAATGCCAGGGTTAATGGTAGGAAAAATAAAACTTCCATTATCGTGTCATTTTTATAAAATATTCTACTTTACGGAAAAAATACTAATACAGATTTAAAAAACATGATTTATTATTGAAACTGAAAGTGAAAGTGACCCTTATCCCTACTTATATGTTTGCTAAAATTTGCGTTTTTCAACAATAAATGTAATTTCAAACTGATACTGTAAGTACCTAATATGTTTGTTCTTGAGTAACAACACCATTATTTTTATTTGTAGTTGGCTACACTACATCAGTGTGTTTAATTTTAGTCCTATCATTCGCTAAGCTTGACGCTAGTTCGCTTCTTTTGCTAAATAATGTTCAGTTAAAGTTGTATCTACTTTATTTAATCATAGGTATATAACATTTGAATTAGCAAAAAGAAAAATTTCGTAAGTTATCTATCTCTCGTAGCTATGGAACGGTTCCTTAAACCAGAACCGTTGAGTGATATACTTTTCACTCAACGCCAGAACGCGCAGAAAATGTGATGATTCTGCCCAACATGCCTTATACAAATATTGCTAGTTTCCGAGATACCGGGTGTTTAAAGTTTAAATATGAATTTTGATTCTCGCAATAACTTTCGATTTTTTCACAATGTCTTTTTGAAAATTGGCAGTTTTACCTTTTTTTGCATGAGGATTGCCAATTAATTAAAATTAATTAATTAAAAAACAAAAATAAAAAACTTCAAAGTAAATGTTCAAAATGTCCACCATTTACTTCAATACACTTTATGATTCGTTTTCGCAAAGATCTCTTCATATCAAATAACCCTTGTCTATTATTTTTAATCACACTAATTAATTAATTAATTAATTGTTATTGCGAAAATCAAAATTCATATTTAAACTTTAAACATCCGGTGTCTCGGAAACTAGCAATATTTGTATAAGGCATGTTGGGCAGAATCATCATATTTTGAGGTCTGGAATCTACAATTCAAAGATTGGACATTCTTAATGAATCACCCTGTATAAGAGAAGGAAGGTTTTAATTTTCATTGCAAGTATAATTTATACCTTATTTTGAAAGTTCAAGAAAAGTACAGGAATTCTTAGAGGTTTGTTCCTCTCGGGCAGAGTGCTCCGGGGTAAAGTGGACACTGCTAAAAAATTCATATCAAAGAAGTGTGACTCAAGTGACAAAGAAGATGGTGATACTACTCAGTGCCTGTACTGCTTAGATTTTTATTCAAAATCTATTGAAGGATGGGTTGCATGTTCAACCTGTCACAAATGGGCTCATAATAATTCATGTGCTGGAGTGCTGGCATCGATAGTGAGGATGACGACGACAGTTTTAATTTGTGATTTGTGCAAAAACTAGTATTTTTATATTTTTGCATGTTTTATTTTCATTCTAAACCATTAATAACTATTTTTTGCATTAATTAGTTAGTCTAATTTAGTTTACAAGAAAATTCTTAAATTTATGCTATACCTACAATACGAAAGTTGGGACGTGCTTGTTCTGCCCCGTGACTGGGGAGAACGGTCTTTTTGTACATTTTTTTGAAGAATGGTCGACGCCTACACACATGGCTGCTGCGAAATTCTTGGAGGATGTCCCATCTCAAGAACATTCAGTCGCCACAGCGGCGTTTCGTTCTGGAAATTGTTTCTTCTGTGGTAACGGCCGACATCAACGAATCTCTTGCCCTGCTAGAAATATGATCTGTCGTAAATGTGGCAAGAAAGGGTCTGTAGATCAAGACAACAACGCGATTCAGGCGAGGCCCTGCCTCGGCGCATACGATAGCCTCACTATCGTCTGCTCCCAGTTGCTTACAAAAATCTTTAGTTACTGAGACAGTTATAATGGAGTGAAACTCCATGCATTAATTGACACTGGGAGCTCCCTTGGTTTTATTAACCTCCGACATGTGACAACGTGCCAACTCAAAATGAAACCGTATCTAGGTAAGATAACCATGACTAACTCAGCTATGGTGACAGAAATTGCGGGACGCTGCGTTGTGAGCATCGAAGTTCTCTGCGCCAAATTCTGAAACTCTGAAACTCTGAAAAATCACTCTTCTCTGATGATGAAATTCAGTGGGAACATGCCTCCGCTTGAGATATGTTCACTGGCTATTTGCAAACGTTACCCCAGTGTCTTTATTTACCAACCTGACTCCTGATTGCAGACTAGTGATCACTAAGTCGAGACGATACACGGTAGAAGATCAGCAGTTGAAAAGCCACTAAAGGAACGAACCCAGCCACTCTCCATGGCGTGCTCAAGCATTTGTTATTAACGGTGAAAATCGTAAACAAAGAATGGTTATTGAATATAAAATATTCAGCAGAATTGACCTTAAGAATGCCTACCACCAAGTCCCAATCATTCCTTCTGAGAGACATTATACAGCATTCGAAGCTGATGGCAAATTCTATCAATTCCGATGTGTTCCCTTCGGAGTTACTAATGGTGTTGCTACTCAAGAACAAACATATTACACTCACCCCCCTCTTTTCAGTATTTAGTTACATAGTCTTTCAGATACTCGGGTGGACGCCTGGTTCTGCGGGAAATGGGAAGTGTAGGATCTGGATCAAGTTCTTCGTCTGTTCTAATAGAAGTGTCTAGTACCTACCTGTCTGCAGTTATCGTCGGATGGCGTGATAATCTCATTTTGACATGGGTATTGGGGTGGTTTAGGAGTACAATTCATCATGTCCTGGTTCCAGGTTGTATTCCCTCGAGGAGCAAGGTGTCGCAGAGAGACACTAGTTTCTCGGCGATCAGGTAATCTAACATGTGCGTAATCAGGGTTGGCTTCTGTTAGCTCGACTTCCTGGACAAGAGGTTCATAATTATTTATGTTTCCTCTCCCTCTGCCAAAGTTTTTCATCAGTGCCCTGTAGTCGACAACCAAATAGGTAATAAACAGCCACTATGTGATCTCCTAACATGAGTAAACATTCATTCGTGGCATTGGTCGCCGTGCATAAAAGAGAGCGTATGGAGTGTAGCGCCGGCTGCAAGAGCAGTGTCCATTGTAGGGAATCTGGTTACATGGATAGTTAACAATCCATCTGAGTATGATGTGTTCACAAAAGGAGGTTTTATAATCTGCCATGTGGTGGCAAGGCAGTCCGTGGAAATGGTTTGCATGGTAAACATATGTGGCGAAATGGAAAGTTTCAGCCACGTGAATGTTCCACTACCGTAGCAACGTCTCAATCGCTTTCGGTGGTTAGCTTGAACATGCTGCCAAATGGAATACGATAGAAGGGAGCAACACTAGCGCTGTGCTGTTCACTCAACTTACAGAATAACATTTGAGAAATCCATCAGCGTCATGCAACTTCTTTGATGTGAAGTGTTGAACAAAGAATACAAAAGACATCTCATCGCACTTCTGATGAGTCACGTTTTTGAGCAGCAGCAGGACATAAAAGTGATTGTCGTCGAACAAGAAATCGATAGAGTCGTCATCGTAGGAGAAGATGTGGATTTGTTCGTTCTGCTGAACGTCTACTTGCAGAATACTACCTCGTACAATCACCGACACTCTCAACTATCACTACGGGCAATACTATCACCGGGTGCGACCAGTCTCCAGTGCAGAAGAGCGTAACCGCTCTTCAACTGTTTTTGGATTTTTGTCTGTTGAATAACAATAAAGTTATTATCATTATTATTCAATCCCAGTGAATTGCATGATGTGAACCGATTTCACTGTCCTCTCATAGACAGTTATCCAATCATATAGTGTGGGGATAAATTGAAGGTACAGTGAGTAATAAAGCCAACAAGTTTTCTAGAGTGCTTTTAATACAGTTTTGGTGATCCACAATAATTTAACCTACAGTCATTTCTCAAAATGAAGTAATTATAGAATTACAGAATTTGTGCAAGCTAGGTACCTACTATATTTAAAACCTTACAAAAATTGTTATTCTCCAAAATGTAGTTTTAGACAGATGCATGTACGCCAACATCACCGATATCAACGCATTCTCCATTTTCGAAATGAAGAATGAGACCTTAGATACTTTAGATATTATATAGATATTTTACGTATAGAAACAAATTTACCTCTGCATCGAATTGACTTATAATTAAATAGCCAATAGGCATTCTGTTTGAACAAAGAGCGGGCAATTTTTTATTATCCATTACAGACAATTGTGTCTCAATATTCTGACATTGAGAACCTAAAATCCCATTTCCCTAACTTTTACCACTTTCAACTTTCAATTTTATTTCCTAAAGAAGATTTTGAAATTTTTCAGTGAAAAAAATTTTTTTTCTCAACAATCAAAATTGATACGCCGATTATTTTAAGCATACTTACTAAGCATTTTATGGCACATCAGAATGTGAAAAAATTGCCTGGTTTGTATTAAAAATAAAGATGTTGATGCTCACTTCCGGTATTTCCGGAAGTGCTGCCATTTGGAAAATATTTTTATTTAATAGATTAAACATGGCATGTCGCATGTACAACATTTCAAATTTCTAGCTTTTACAGTTCTTGATATGCTTCTAACCGACGGTCACCGTGAGACACCCGGTATCGTAAAACATTGTTTGAAATACAACTCCGCGCCTACTTGTTTACAGAGAAAAGTAAAAATTACCTACCTAAAACACAATACAATTATTAATTCATTATGTGCTTTCAAAACCGATTTTTGCATACAAGAAGTAGGTAGGTAAGTAGGTACATAATATTCAGAGAAATTCAAAACTTCCCCTTAGTACAGTTTATTGACGATGAGATGAGGGTGATGAAGTTATTTTTTTAAATAATCAAGTACATAGTAGATACTAAAACTGGCGTCATTGCAAAAACGACCAGTCTTCAGTTTGCACTGACGCCAGTTTTAGTACTATGTGCTTGATTATATAAAAAAAATAACTTCATCATCACCCTCATCTCATCGTTAATAAACTGTTCTAAGGGGAGGTTTTGAGTTTCTCTGAATATTTCATTCTAATCCCTTTGTGAATATTACGAACTCAACTATGTTAAGTAGGTACATAATATAGAATCAATATTCACCCACTTGCTATCTCACATGTAAAAATGTTAAATACATAGAGAATCAATAACGTGCAGTGCTCACAATCAAACATTTAGAGGCACCACTTGATTACGGTGGTGTGTAACTATTTTATGTACCAATATTTCTGCTATAAAAATCATAATACAAAAAGACAAACATATAAGAAAAATAACAAAAATTGGTAATACATCTTTCAAATGTAAAGGTCGAACACTCTCGTCTTCGTCTTCTAAAAAGGTGTCCAACACAGACTGAGACTCCTTGAGTGTTATATTATACGAACTCGGATTTAAACTCGCATCCGCTGCTTCTGTACCAGATTCCCATAAATGAGTTATCAATGCGTTTAAGCTTTCACCAAAATAACTACCATTGTCAAGTTGAAAAATTTCTTTAATCTCGCCTGTTATATCATTGGTCAAAAATACGCTAATCTTTCTTTTGCGAAGGAACCTACTATTGAGCCTACTTTCGGAATTTGGTACCGTTACTTGATCTTCGTCACAAACCGTAAACCGTTTCGGCACGTTTATCGAATTAAAGTCCTCAACGGGGATAATTAACTTACTTATTTTCCCCAAAAGAGTACCATCATCGGTAACATTATTAAAATAATGTCTTGCGAGAGTATGATCCACAAATATCGGCAGGCCGCTAACAGCAACGTTTTCAACGTTTCTTATTAAACCTTCATATCGTGGCACTGTCAAAATGTTAATTAAATCTGAAGTGTAAGTAGTATGAATATGAATGACGTAGACCAAGAAAAATCCCAGCAATAATTTTAAGGACCAAATGTTTGGAATTCTGTTCACACCGACACCGAAAGTTAATCCAATTATGTCAGTAAAAGCACACCCGAGGTTAACATAATTATTATTGTTATATCCATTGCCTTTAATAATCATCCACTTTACCAACACAATCAATATCGTTATAAGTAAAACTGCTATCCATAAATCATATTTAAATGGTAAAAAAAGCGTTTTTAAAGGAGATATTGGTGTAGGATTTGGTCCCACCCATCCAAACACTGTTCTCGAGAATATTATGCTGCATTCCCAGTCATCGAATTCACCAAAAAAACGTGCTATCAAGACAATTTCTTTATTACCAACGAGTTCACTTAAGCTCTTTAAATCGTCCACAAACAGAAATGTAGGGGTTACATTCAATGTACGTTTGAGACCAGCTAGCAAATTATACATTATTCGACCTCTCTTCGCATTAAAATTAAATTTAGAGAGGTTTCTACTAGGTTCAATATAAACTGGACAACCATTATAATTTCTTATTGGTTTTAAAAATTCAAGAGAAATATTTTCACAAGTGAAATTGGAAAATACAGTCGGTTTATTTCTACCACAGTTGTTTCCTTCCGCTTGGGGGTTGCTCGTTATAACTTTCATTGGGCAATTCTTGGAAGCGTCTTCGTAAATAACAAATATAATATGTAGAACCCATTCCTTTCGCCACATATAACGAAATATCGCTGGCAATGCTTTTTCTCCTCTAATGAGTATAACGAACTTTCCCTTTGGAGTTTCCATTGGGTGCCATAAAGGAGATCCGCGTATAGTGCGGAATGCTCTCGCGAATAATGCTGCCCCTGCGTCTATTACATAATTCACTTCATACCTTTTGTAATGAGTTGGCAGAGGTTCTCTTATATCCACAACGGTAACTGGATTTGGCAACCGACTAGGTAGATAATCTGGGTGGGAGCTAATCACGAAGACCAAACTTTCCCATGGATTCAAAATATGTTCTATAACTTTTGCGATGCATGATTGAATTTTGGTACTAGGTCCATCCGTGATTGCCAGTTGATTAGCGATGTCACCAGCAGCTAAAGAAATTCCACTAATTATCAAAGAAATTACAATCTTAATCACTGCACACTTCATAATGAACACAACACGCGACTACACTTACACACGTACAGAATAAAACTAAAACCACAGATAAGCTAAAACGTTTCTACTTGTAGACGTCAATAATCAATAACATACCTTAATGTTCGTTTTAAAAGGAAATAGAGTGGTTCAAACGAAAAAAAGCACTCAGACCAACTAATGTCTATACTTAGAACTGTTCAAATAGTGCACGAAATATCAACACTATTAACTTCGATCATTTTGTAATACGAACCCAGGTAACCATACTGACGATACAAACAATGAAACATATTTACATTAAATATTCAATATGCTTTTAGTATAAAAACCAGTTCAAACAATGTCAGGGTTAATAGTAGGTAAAATGAAACTTCCATTATCGTGTCATTTTTATAAAATATTCTACTTTACGGAAAAAATACTAATACAGATTTAAAAAACATGATTTATTATTGAAACTGAAAGTAAAAGTGACCCTTATTCCTACTTATATGTTCGCTAAAATTTGCGTTTTTTAACAATAAATGTATGATAATTTCAAACTGATACTGTAATATGTTTGTTCTTGAGTAACAACACCATTATTTCTATTTGTAGTTGGCTACACTACACAGTGTGTTTAATTTTAATCGTATCATTCGCTAAGCTTGACGCTAGTTCGCTTCTTCATAAGGTATACACTAAAAAACACAAAGTCCCGAGCTCTCCCCCTCTTGCTTTCACCCCCACCCCTGCAGCAACCTTACTCTGGTTATATGCTTACAGCTCGAAAACTAATGATGTTACCGGGTTGGTTCTTATATTATTTTATTCCCAACAAAATTATTAACAAATTATGTTATATACACTTTTTATGTAGATAGCTTCGTTTTGCTGTAATACTTAAACATAATATAGAAAACTGTCACTTCAAAAAACAAAAAGTAACTTCAACAAATTATACCTTTATATCCGTACGTCTTAGGAAGAAATGTATATATTATGTTTAAGTATTACAGCAAAACGAAGCTATCTACATAAAAAGTGTATATACCATAATTTTTTAATAATGTTGTTAGGAATAAAATAATATAAGAACCAACCCCGTAACATCATTAGTTTTCGAGCTGTAAGCATATAACCAGAGTAAGGTTGCTGCAGGGGTGGGGGTGAAATCAAGAGGGGGAGAGCTCGGGACTTTGTGTTTTTTTAGTGTATACCTTATGTACTAACACCCTCCAAAAATTCAGCTTTCCCCTAATTAGTTGCGACAAAGCTTAATTTTTTACCTTCATTGACTGGGCTATACAACGTGTCCAAGATAAGGATGAACAGCATGGGGATCTTGAAAACGGTAAGAGATACGAAGGCGGTTAAATTAGAGAAAAGTTGTATAATTTAGGGCATGTTCACATGTAGTTTGCAAAAGTTCATTATTGTTGATCGTTTCCGAGATTTAAAACAAAATGCGATTTTTGGGTTTTTCTTTTTTCGTAATTCCTACCTTTATTTTAAAAGATTTTTAAAAACCAACGATACTTCTTCATTGTCACTTTTTGAATTCTATTAGATGGCGTTGTCAAATTTTTTATTCGACGTTTCGTCTCCGAGGAACCATCATCAACTTTATTTTTTTATATCGCCGCAACCAACAAAACACCCTGTATTCGATAGTATTTTTTATTACGAATTTAACGATGTATTACACATTATGGTTTTGAAGCAAATTTTTTTGCAAGTAATATTCGGATTAATTTTAGTATTTGATAAAAAAATTTTATGTACAAATTTAACAACTCCAATCTTTTTAACCTATTTAATTGAAGTTAAATAATTACAATAACTGTTCAAACAGGTTATTGTCGTTATTTTCTGGACACAGGTTTACTGTGTTTATTGAAATGTTTCTTAAAAATAAGCTTCAAAACCGTAATGTGCAATACATCGTTAAATTCGTAATAAAAAATACTATCGAATACAGGGTGTTTTGTTGGTTGCGGCGATATAAAAAAATAAAGTTGATGATGGTTCCTCGGAGGCGAAACGTCGAATAAAAAATTTGACAACGCCATCTAATAGAATTCAAAAAGTGACAAAGAAGAAGTATCGTTGGTTTTTAAAAATCTTTTAAAATAAAGGTAGGAATTACGAAAAAAGAAAAACCCAAAAATCGCATTTTGTTTTAAATCTCGGAAACGATCAACAATAAAGAACTTTCGCAAACTACATGTGAACATGCCCTAAGTTATACAACGTTTCTCTAATTTAACCGCCTTCGTATCTCTTACCGTTTTCAAGATCCCCATGCTGTTCATCCTTATCTTGGACACGTTTGAATTAGCAAAAAGAAAAATTTCGTAAGTTATCTATCCCTCGTAGCTATAGAACGGGCTCTTGGGGTAGAACCCCCCCCCACAAAATCCCCCCGTGTGCGCGTACATTATCAAGAATTGCAAAGTTGCCATTATACAAACGTACCTATGTGCTTTTCATAAATCAACAGTTTAGTTAGTATCGATTGTTCATGACCTTAGTACGTATCTTGGGTTTTTACACATTTTGTTATAAAAATCGTGAGTTGTTGACTCCATGGTAAGTAATTTTTATTTTGACTACTAAAATTGTTATTGAATATACAGGGTGACTGATTAAGAATGTCCAATCTCTGAATTGTAGATTCCAGACCTCAAAATGTGATGATTCTGCCCAACATGCCTTATACAAATATTGCTAGTTTCCGAGATACCGGGTGTTTAAAGTTTAAATATGAATTTTGATTTTCGCAATAACTTTCTATTTTTTCACAATTTCTTTTTGAATATTGGCAGTTTTACCTTTTTTTGCATGAGGATTGCCAATTAATTAAAATTAATTAATTAAAAAACAAAAATAAAAAACTTCAAAGTAAATGTTCAAAATGTCCACCATTTACTTCAATACACTTTATGATTCCTTTTCGCAAAGATCTCTTCATATCAAATAATAACCCTTGTCTATTATTTTAATTTAGTTTACAAAAAAATTCTTAAATTTATGCTATACCTACAATACGAAAGTTGGGACGTGCTCGTTCTGCCCCCTGACTAGGGAGAACGGTCTTTTTGTACATTTTTTTGAAGAATCGAAAAAGAACAGATTTTCCACAATAGTATAGATTTTAAAATTAGTGCAATGGTAACAAACTGTTTCAGCTTTCATGCAGCAAAAAATAGGTTTGATAAGGCGATATTGTAATAAAAAATTTGTTTAAATCTTAAGATGTCCGATCCGCCCCATGTTCCCCTAAATGGAAGCATTGGAAACAAATGTTCTCGAACTCTATCGGCAAAATACCAAAAATGTGAGTGAAGGTAACAAGGAACAAGCTTCCATTATTATGTAAGTACGTCTCTGCCGTCTGCCGCAGTTTTTCTATATATCAACGATAGAGAAAGCTAGAGTGCTGCTATCTCTACTCTGGACTCGTTTATGTGGAATGTCGGAATCAAATCCTTGCCAGACATTGTTTAGCGTCGAGAAATCAACAAGTGAGTGAAAATTTGGCGAATATTTACAACTTTTAAAACAGTTAAGTAAAGATTGCGAATTTAAACCTGACATAAAAAGCGCACGCAATCGGGAACAGTTGCTCGAGAATACTACCCTTTGACCAAGCCAGAACTCTGGAACTTGCTGAGCTCAATTCCGCGTCCTACTTTGCTTTGCCGACGCCTACACACATGGCTGCTGCCAAATTCTTGGAGGATGTCCCATCTCAAGAACATACAGTCGCCACTGCGGCGTTTCGTTCTGGAAATTGTTTCTTCTGTGGTAACGGCCGACATCAACAAAACTCTTGCCCTGCTAGAAATATGATCTGTCGTAAATGTGGCAAGAAAGGGTCTGTATATCAAGACAACAACGCGATTCAGGCGAAGCGGCTGCCTCTGCGCATACGACAGCCTAACTATCGTCTGCTCCCAGTTGCTTACAAAAATCTTTAGTTACTGTGACAGTTAATGGAGTGAAACTCCATGCATTAATTGACACTGGGAGCTCCCTTGGTTTTATTAACCTCCGACATGTGACAACGTGCCAACTCAAAATGAAACCGTATCTAGGTAAGATAACCATGACTAACTCAGCTATGGTGACAGAAATTGCGGGACGCTGCCTTGTGACTTGTGAGCATCGAAGTTCTCTGCGCCGAATTCTTGATCGGTCATGACCACTGTAATTCAGTGGCCATGACACTCTGAAAAATTACTCTTCTCTGATGATGAAATTCAGTGGGAACATGCCTCCGCTTGAGATATGTTCGCTGGCTCTTGCAAACGTCGCCCCAGTGTCTTTATTTACCAACCTGACTCCTGATTGCAGACTAGTAATCACTAAGTCGAGACGATACACGGTAGAAGATCAGCAGTTCATTGCCGCAGAAGTTGAAAAGCCACTAAAGGACGGAACCCAGCCACTCTCCATGGCGTGCTCAAGCATTTGTTATTAACGGTGAAAATCGTAAACAAAGAATGGTTATTGAATATAAAATATTCAGCAGAATTGACCTTAAGAATGTCTACCACCAGTGGCGTACCTAGGGGGGTGCGGTGGGTGCGGTCCGCACCGGGCGGCAAGTACCTAAGGGCGGCTTCACACACACCGATATTATCGTTGTCGGTGTCGGTGTCGGTATCGTGCTGCATCAATAATGTATTATGTATTATTTTAAATGGTACTGCTTCACACTTCACACAGCCAACGATCCGGTAAAAATGTCGGTTGTCGTATCCGACATTATGTGTAAGTCGGATGGTTCTGTTGATATCGGTCAGTAATTTATCGTTCGGTTTTAGTAAGCAATGCAAACCAAATATGTACACTGATTCACACAGACCAGTCTCAACACATCGGTATCGTTGTGCTGGCTTTTGCATTTCACTGAATTCAGTGTCGTCTCAGTACAAATCTAATCAACTACGAGTGCTGTTAAATTTAATTGCCTTCTCTTAGTTTCTTCTTTCGTAAATATAATAATACAGTAACGACCAGGTTTTTTTCTTCATGTTAAGTCACTCTAGTACAACTGAATTCCATAATTTTTACCTATGGAATATTCACAAGGCGCAGCGACACTGGTGATGCTAACAAAGATATAACCGCTATTCCAATTTCCACATACTGTTTATCGGTGTGTGTGAAAAGCTGTCCTATACCGATACCGACAGGATACCGACACGACACCGACAATATTGGTGTGTGTGAAGCCGCCCTTAACTCTCGCTGCCCGAACGCCATTTTGTTTATGTTGGTGCTTGGAATGTACGTAAGCATTTATAAATATGAAATAAAAAATATTTAATGGTAATTACTTTTTGTAAATTAGGTTTTGTCTCATAGGTGGGGAACCTTCGGCCTCCGTAAGTTTCTTGTGGCCTTTAAAAAAGTATCTTGTATTTTTGTAAAGGTTGCATTTATGCCTCATGCGGCTTCCTTTATTACTGCCTAATTTAAATATTGCATGCAACGGTAAAAAAGTTGTCTACTTATAGTTCGTCTCAATTGTAACTATTTATTTATGTTTATTAATTTATAAAAACCACCATTTGATTGACTTAGAATGGGCGGCAAATTGGAGACCGCCCCGGGCGGCAAAAATTCTAGGTACGCCACTGTCTACCACCAAGTCCCAATCATTCATTCTGAGAGACATTATACAGCATTCGAAGATGATGGCAAATTCTATCAATTCCGATGTGTTCCCTTCGGAGTTACTAATGGTGTTGCTACTCAAGAACAAACATGTTACACTCACCCCCCTCTTTTCAGTATTTAGTTACATAGTCTTTCAGATACTCGGGTGGACGCCTGGTTCTGCGGGAAATGGGAAGTGTAGGATCTGGATCAAGTTCTTCATCTGTTCTAATAGAAGTGTGTAGTACCTACCTGTCTGCAGTTATCGTCGGATGGCGTGATAATCTCATTTTGACATGGGTATTGGGGTGGTTTAGGAGTACAATTCATCATGTCCTGGTTCCAGGTTGTATTCCCTCGAGGAGCAAGGTGTCGCAGAGAGACACTAGTTTCTCGCCTATCAGGTAATCTAACATGTGCGTACTCAGGGTTGGCTTCTATTAGCTCGACTTCCTGGACAAGAGGTTCATATTTATGTTTCCTCTGCCAAAATTTTTCATCAGTGCCCTGTAGTCGACAACCAAATAGGTAATAAACAGCCACTATGTGATCTCCTAACATGAGTAAACATTCATTCGTGGCATTGGTCGCCGTGCATAAAAGAGAGCCCCGAGAGCGTATGGAGTGTAGCGCCGGCTGCAAGAGCAGTGTTATTGTTTGTATTTAAAATAAAGAAGTTGATGTTCACTTCCGGTATTTCCGGAAGTGCTGCCATTTGGAAAATATTTTTATTTAATAGATTAAACACTCCATGTCGCATGTGCAAAATTTCAAATTTCTAGCTTTTACAGTTCTTGATATACTTCTAACCGACGGTCACCGTGAGACACCCCGTATCGTAAAACATTGTTTGAAATACAACTCCGCGTCTACTTGTTTACAGAGAAAAGTAAAAATTACCTACCTAAAACACAATAAAATTATTAATTCATTATGTGCTTCCAAAACAGATTTTTGCATTTGTGCATAGGTACATAATATTCAGAGAAATTCAAAACCTCCCCTTAGAACAGTTTATTGACTATGAGATGAGGGTGATGATGAAGTTATTCTTTTTACAATATAATCAAGTACATAGTAGATACTAAAACTGGCGTCATTGCAAAAACGACCAGTCTTCAGTTTGCAATGACGCCAGCTTTAGTACTATGTGCTTGATTATATAAAAAAATAACTTCATCATCACCCTTATCTCATCGTCAATAAACTGTTCTAAGGGGAGGTTTTGAGTTTCTCTGAATATTACATTCTAGCCCCTTTGTGAGTATTACGAACTCAACTATGTTAAGTAGGTACATAATATAGAATCAATATTCACCCACTTGCTATCTCACATGTAAAAATGTTAAATACATAGAGAATCAATAACGTGCAGTGCTCACAATCAAACATTTAGAGGCACCACTTGATTACGGTGGTGTGTAACTATTTTATGTACCAATATTTCTGCTATAAAAATCATAATACAAAAAGACAAACATATAAGAAAAATAACAAAAATTGGTAATACATCTTTCAAATGTAAAGGTCGAACACTCTCGTCTTCGTCTTCTAAAAAGGTGTCCAACACAGACTGAGACTCCTTGAGTGTTACATTATACGAACTCGGATTTAAACTCGCATCCGCTGCTTCTGTACCAGATTCCCATAAATGAGTTATCAATGCGTTTAAGCTTTCAGCAAAATAACTACCATTGTCAAGTTGAAAAATTCCTTTAATTTCGCCTGTTAGATCATTGGTCAAAAATACGCTAATCTTTCTTTTGCGAAGGAACCTACTATTGATCCTACTTTCGGAATTTGGTACCCTTACTTGATCTTCGTCACAAACCGTAAACCGTTTCGGCACGTTTATCGAATTAAAGTCCTCAATGGGGATGATTAACTTACTCATTTTCCCCAAAAGAGTACCATCATCGGTAACATTATTAAAATAATGGCTTGCGATAGTAAGATCCACAAATATCGGCAGGCCGCTAACAGCAACGTCTTCAACGTTTCTTATTAAACCTTCATATCGTGGCACTGTCAAAATGTTAATTAAATCTGAAGTGTAAGCAGTATGAATATGAATCATGTAGACCAAGAAAAATCCCAGCAATAATTTTAAGGACCAAATGTTTGGAATTCTGTTCACACTCACACCGAAAGTTAATCCAATTATGTCAGTAAAAGCACACCCGAGGTTAACATAATTATTGTTATATCCATTGCCTTTAATAATAATCCACTTTACCAACACAAACAATATCGTTATAAGTAAAACTGCTATCCATAAATCATATTTAAATGGTAAAAAAAGCGTTTTTAAAGGAGATATTGGTGAAGGATTTGGTCCCACCCATCCAAACACTGTTCTCGAGAATATTATGCTGCATTCCCAGTCATCGAATTCACCAAAAAAACGTTCTACCAAGACAATTTCTTTATTACCAACGAGTTCACTTAACCTCTTTAAATCGCCCACAAACAGAAATGTAGGGGTTACATTCAATGTACGTTTGAGACCAGCTAGCAAATTATACATTATTCGACCTCTCTTCGCATTTAAATTAAATTTAGAGATACCTCTACCAGGTTGAATATAAACTGGACAACCATTATAATTTCTTATTGGTTTTAAAAATTCGAGAGAAATATTGTCACAACTGAAATTGGAAAATACAGTCGGTTTATTTCTACCACAGTTGTTTCCTTCCGCTTGTGGGTTGCTCGTTATAACTTTAATTGGGCAATTTTTGGAGGTGTCTTCGTAAATAACAAATATAATGTGTAGAGCCCATTCCTTCCGCCACATATAATAAAATATCGTCGGCAATGCTTTTTCTCCTTTAATGAGTATAACGAACTTTCCCTTTGGAGTTTCCATTGGGTGCCATAAAGGAGATCCGCGTATAGTGCGGAATGCTTTCGCGAATAATGCTGCCCCTGCGTCTATTACATAATTCACTTCATACCTTTTGTAATGAGTTGGCAGAGGTTCCCTTATATCCACAACGGTAACTGGATTTGGCAACCGACTAGGTATATAATCTGGGTGGGAGCTAATCACGAAGACCAAACTTTCGGATGGATTCAAGATATGTTCTATAACTTTTGCGACGCATGATTGAATTTTGGTACTATGTCCATCCGTGATTGCCAGTTGATTACCGATGTCACCAGCAGCTAAACAAATTCCACTAATTATCAAAGAAATTACAATCTTAATCACAGCACACTTCATAATGAACACGACACGCGAACACACTTACACACGTACAGAATAAAACTAAAACGTTTCTACTTGTACACGTCAATAATCAATAACATACCTTAATGTTCGTTTTAAAAGGAAATAGAGTGGTTCAAACGAAAAGAAGCACTTAGATTCACTAATGTCTATACTTAGGAACTGTTCAAATAATGAACGAAATATCAGCACCATTAACTTCGATCATTTTGTAATACGAACCTAGGTAACCATACTGACGATACAAACAATGGAACATTTTTACATGAAATATTCAATATGCTTTTAGTATAAAAACCAGTTCAAACAATGTCAGGGTTAATGGTAGGTAAAATAAAACTTCCATTAGGCCGGCCGCACATTGAACGCAGCACAGCACAGCACAGCGTAGCACAGGGCAGCAGAGGATTTTGTAACCCACGGAAGTAAAGCGAACACCGCATATTGGACGCAGCCGTGCAATATGCGGTGTTCGCTTTACTTCCATGTGTTACAAAATCCTCTGCTGCCCTGTGCTACGCCGTGCTGTGCTGTGCTGCGTTCAATGTGCGGCCGGCCTTATCGTGTCAATATTCTAAGGAAAAAATACTAATACGGTTTAAAAAAACGTGATTTATTATTGAAACTGATCCTTATTCCTACTTGTAGGTATGCTTGCTAAAATTTGCGTTTTTCAACAGTAAATATATGATAATTTCAAACTGATACTGTAATATGTTTGTCCTTGAGTAGCAACACCATTATTTCTATTTATAGTTGGCTACACTACAGTTTGTTTAATTTTAGTCGTATCATTCGCTAAGCTTGACGCTAGGTCGTTTCTTTTGCTAATTAATGTTCAGTTAAAGTTGTATGTACTTTATTATTTAATCGTAGGTATATAACAGTTTAATTAGCAAAAAGAAAAATTTCGTAAGTTATCTATCGCTCGTAGTTATGGAACGTGATACGACAAGAATTGGGTCGCAACGAAATTAAATGGAGCAATGGCCGCAGTAGTTCAGTGCTAGTAGATAGGTGGTCGCAGGTTAGCAATAATGAGCGAAAAAGTAAGAAATTGTGGTAGTGAAATAGGGAAAAATAAGTAAAGAAAAGGGCGCCACGTAATTCTTCTAGAAAAATAAGCCTGCTAATCCGAATTACGAAGGTATTAACAGTTATAACAGTAACGATGTCAATTCTGAAAGAGAACGGGATGGTTTCAGCAATACAAAGAGAAATAGATAAATATAAGGTTATTATAATGAATAATTCAAATTAAATATTACAAAATAAAATCAGTTTTTATAAATACAAGAAAATGATAATTATATGAGTTTTGACAAATTAAATTTCAATTTTGTAGTACAAAATACGTGGGTCTAAACTACCTTTAAGTTAAGCAAAAATTGTAAGTAAAATGACGTTAGATTAATAATCAAATTGAGATATAGGGATGCGACTTTAAAAATGCAATAGACAGTAATCGGTGGTTAAATGGAAAATCCTACCTTTCTTTTGTTAAAGTTGAGTCGGATGTTGGAACTCCTGTGCACAGTTTTTCCAAGTCCTTAAACAAAATAAAAGAAGGGTCGAAAAGAATAATTACACGAGTACTATCCTGTGATTCAAAAATCGGATACCAAATATAGATTAGGTTCAAATTTAAATAGTTACGTTAATTCAAGAAAAGTTAAAGGTAATTCGATAACAAATTAATATTTAGCAAATAGAAAATTAAATTAGCAAATAAACTATATTACTTTAGAAAGTTCAAACGAAATAATACGGTAAAGTTACGTTACAGCAATAGCAAATGTAGCAAGTTTTAAATAGTAAAATGGTTAAGGTTTAAACAGAATCTTTTAAATAAAATAGTAAAAAAAATAACTAAGTAGGTAAAATTAAAGTATAAAAAGTTCAAAATAAGTAACAAAGGGGAAAAACTAAAATTGGTTTTTCACTTAGCGACGGTATAGTAAAAGTTGAATTCGATGCGTTTTCGGAGCGGCGATCGAGGGATTGAAGAAATGATTTGTCCCACGAAGCGTCGGTCGTCGAAGTCGGAATTTCACAGAAAACAGGAAAATGGTAGAAGAGTTAGAGGTAGTTTTTTTACTGGTGTAAAACCGCTAGAAAAAGGGTAAGTGAAATTAGGTACCTACATTGAGCAGAAAAAATCAGTACCAACCTGGTAAATAGTTTTTATCCAGCGTTTAAGAAGAACTCACGTACACTTTTCTTTACTGCACAAATATACGTAAAAATACGATTTTAGTGATTTCTTAAAGCATCAGTAAGAACTTTCACTAAATTGTTGATAGATGAGCACAAAAGCCGAAAATAACTCGAGTTTCAGTAAATGCAAATCTTATCGTACAGAAATGAAGCGTTGTGACTTGATTATTGAAGCGATGTAAGTCGAAAGGAAGCAAGTAGCTAACTGAAGAAAATGAATAGAGGAAAGGGGCTCTAGACCCTAAAGGCAATGAATCAGCGAGTTCTACGTCAGCAAATTAGTACAAAGGGACAAAGAAAATGAATACATCTGGCGTGCAACATAGAAGAATTTAGTCATACTTTGTAGCGAACAAAGAGAATTCCAAAGGTTCAGGTTACATAGGGCTAAGATGATGAGTCATAAGAACAGATGCTTACAATACAATGTAATGTAGCAAATTTTAGAATATTAGTCATTAAGGTAAAAGAAATTAGAATATTTCAAATCTAAATTAGGAAATTATCGCAAGGGCGTTACAAACGGTTCCTTAAACCAGAACGCTTTGATGTCGATCCCTCGTGTCCAGATGCGGAAGCTAAATGGAAGCATTGGAAACAAATTTTCTCGAACTTTATCGGCAAAATACCAAATGTGACTGAAGGTAACAAGCTTCCATTATTATGTAACTACATCTCTGCCGCCCGCCGCAGTTTTTCTATACCTATATCGACGGTGCAGATAGCTAGAGTGGTGCTCGTTATTTGTGGAACGTCGGAATGAAATCTTTGCCAGACATTGTTTAGCGTGGAGAAATCAACAAGTGAGTGAAAATGTTGATGAATATTTACAACTTTTAAAACAGTTAAGTAAAGATTGCGAATTTAAACCTGGCTTAAAAAGTGCACCCATTCGGGAACGATTGCTAGAGAATACTACGATCGCCTTAAACGACGCCTTTGACCAAGCCAGAGCTCTGGAACTTGCTGAGCTAAATTCCGCGTCCTACCATTGAATAACTAATAGTTATTCAATGGTAGCACTATAGTTATTCAATGGTCATACTTTGCTTCGCCCACGCCTCTACACACACGGCTGCTGAGGAATTCTTGGAAGATGTCCCATCTCAAGAACATTTAGTCGTCGCTGCGCTGTTACGTTCTGGAAATTGTTTCTCCTGTGGTAACGGACGACAACAATGAAACTCTTGCCCTGCTAGAAATATGATCTGTCGTAAATGTGGCAAGAAAGGGTGTGTAAATCAAAACAACAACGCGATTCAGGCGAGGCGGCTGCCTCTGCGCATACGATAGCCTTAACTATCGTCTGCTCCCAGTTGCTTACAAAAATCTTTAGTTACTGTGACAGTTAATGGAGTGAAACTCCATGCATTAATTGACACTGGGAGCTCCCTCAGTTTTATTAACCTCCGACATGCGGCAAGATGCCAACTCAAAATGAAACTGTATCTATATAGGTAACATAACCATGGCTAACTCAGCTATGGTGACAGAAATTTCGGGACGCTGGGTTGTGAGCATCGAAGAACAAGTCATGAAAGACCTCTGCGCTGACTTCTTGATTGGTCATGACATTCTGAAAAATGACTCTTCTCTGAGTGGGAACATGCCTCCGCTTGAGATATGTTCGCTGGCTATTGCAAACGTCGCCCCAGTGTCTTTATTTACCAACCTGACTCCTGATTGCAGACCAGTGATCACTGAGTCGAGACGGCACACGGTAGAAGATCAGCAGTTCATTGCCGCAGAAGTTGAAAGACCTCTAAAGGAGCGAATTATCGAATCCAGCCACTCTCCATGGCGTGCTCAAGCATTTGTTATTAACGGTGAAAATCATAAACAAAGAATGGTTATTGACTATTCACAAAGCATCAACAAATTTACCATGCTCGACGCCTACCCTCTTCCCAGAATCGAAAAATTAATTACGCGAATATCCAAATATAAATTATTCAGCAGAATTGACCTTGAATGCCTATCATCAAGTCCCAGTCATTGATTCTAAGAGACATTAATAGCATTCGAAGCTGATGGCAAACTATATCAATTCCGACGTGTTCCCTTCGAAGTTACTAATGGTGTTGCTACTCAAGAACAAACATATTACACTCACCCCTCTCTTTTCAGTATCTAGTTACATAGTCTTTCAAATACTCGGGTGGACGCCTGGTTCTGCGGGAAATGGGAAGTGTAGGATCTGGATCAAGTTCTTCGTCTGTTCTAATAGAAGTGTCCAGTACCTGTCTGTAGTTATCGTCGGATGGCGTGATAATCTCATTATGACATTAGCATTGGGGTGGTTTTAGAGGAGTACAATTCATCATGTCCTGGTTCTTGGCTGTATTCCCTCGAAGAGCAGGTGTCGCAGAGAGACACTAGTTTCTCACCCATCAGGTAATCTACCAAGTGCGTACTCAGGGTTGGCTTCTATTAGTTCGACTTCCTGGACAGAGGTTCATATTTGATTCGTCTGCCAAAGTTTTTCATCAGAATGTGCTCTGGAGTCGACAATCAAATAGGTAATGAACAGTCACTATGTGATCTCCTAACATTAGTAAACATTCTTTCTTGGCATTGGTCGCCGTGCATATAAGAGAGCGTATCGAGTGTAGCGCCGGCTGTAAGACCAGTGGCCATTGTTGTATCAGAGTTATCTGTGGTTGTATACTTGAACCTCTCGATTTTAAAGAGATAGTTTTCCAGATGATGATGATACTATTGTATCCACAGACCATGGTCTGTGATTGTATCTCTCCACTTGGCCATTTCCAGCTGGGTTGTACGCCGTAGTACGACTAATGGCAATGCCTTGAGAAGTTAGGTAAAATTGTAGTTCATTAGATATAAATGAAGACCCTCTGTAGAGTGTATGTACGTGGGCATTCCGAATAGTGAAAATATATTCTGTAAGCTAGTGATGACCGTAGCGGCAGATGTATCTGAGCATCTGAGCAAGGTGTGGCAAACGGATACCTCGAGTACTCATCTATAATGGTTAGGAAGAAACGGTTTTTGTTGATGATGATCTACTCTGGGGATAAATTGAAGTAATGAATGAAGTTTTTTAGAGTGCTTTTGATACAGTTAGGGTGTTCCACATTAATTTAACCTACAGTCATTTCTCAAAATGAATTAATTATAGAATTTAGGTACAGAACTTGTGCAAGCTACTATATTTAAAACCTTACAAAATTGTTATTCTTACAAAATGTAGTTTTAGACATATGGGTGTACGCCAACATCACCAATATCAACGCATTCTCCATTTTCGAAACAGACAACGATCCTAGATACTTCTGGAACTCTATGATTGGATGTTACATATTTATAAACTGCCGAAGATAGGTCATCTACCAACTAATAACAATAATGAAGTATTTTAAATTTAAATGTAAATTAAATTGATACCTTTCGCTCTAAATTGCGTAGACCGTTTCCAAATTCCGCATAAGGATGAAATGCGTAGTGATCTAGAATTACCTACAATGAAAATCAATGTTAAAATATGATGTACCTACTCACCTTTTTGAAGGATGGCCTTCACATTGTCTTTAACAACGTGAGTAGCGCTCAGTACAAAGCCATAGCATAGGCCATAGCAGGCCATAGACAAGAGGAGTTGGATGGTTAAATCGAAACGCATTGCGATGAACAGGTCAAGAATTTGATTGTAAGCGGCTTATATAGATATCGATTAGGGATATTGCCTTAATCCCATTTATCAATTTTTAAACACCAAATTCTTATCAATAAATCCCTTGTATGATATTGCAACTGTAAAGTGTTTAATGAGTAGGTAGGTAGCATTTTTTTGTTTAATCATCAACCAGTTGGACTTTCAACTGAATAAGTAAGTGTTTTTACTAATTTGAAAGGCTCTTAAGTACATAAGCCCTTCCTACTAAGTTGTTGCAAACACTTGACCAGTTTTTTTGTTTTTCGCCACTTTCTCTGCTTCGTTTCATGTTAGACAATTTTCGTTCAGCCATCACCTCATCCCATGTTTTCCGTAGTCTTCCTTTTTCGCTATATTGTATTGATCTTGCCTCTCAAATTCTTCTCGGCTGTCTTTTTCCTTCCATTCCACCCTTTCCATGTTTCTGTATCTCACTGCCTTCTATCTTTTTTAGTTCCTTTATTTCTTTTATCTCGTCTAAAACTGTATTTACTACCCCCCCCCCCCTCCTTGCCTTTGCCTCTATATTAATTTAATTTAAAGATGTACGAAGGTGTTTAATGCGTATTAACCGAATCTAGGAAAAAAAACCCTGGAAAAAACCCCCGGAAAAAAACCCGAGGAAAAAAAACCCGGAAGAAAAACCCCCGAAAAATAATTATAGATGGCTGTGAATAAATTTTGTTGTTGACGAAGATTGTCATTTGCGCCGAATGAAACATAAACGTTGAATAAATGATATAATAACATATACTTTAGATTTATACTGCATTATATTTTACATTAATATTACAAAATCATTCATAATATACAAGGTATCAAAGAATGAAAAGGTATCAATTGAAAAACAATATACTACACCTGCGAATAACCTAGGCGCTTTAGTGGCAATCTACGTTTAAATTTAGCATTTTTTTACTGCCAAACTTTGTTTAGTGCCATGTTGCCATGTTGTATCAATTGAAAAAAATATATACTAAACCTGCAAATAACCTAGGCGCTTTAGTGACAATCTACGTTTAAGTTGAGCATTTTTTTACTTCCAAACTTTGTTTAGTGTCATGTTGCCATGTTGTATCAATTGAAAAAAAAAAATATTAAACCTGCAAATAACCTAGGCGCTTTAGTGGCAATCTACGTTTAAGGTTAGGATTTTTTTACTTCAAAACTTTGTTTAGTGTCATGTTGCCATGTATCAATTGAAAAAAAATATACTACACCTGCAAATAACCTAGGGGCTTTAGTGGCAATCTACGTTTAAGTTTAGCATTTTTTTTACTTCCAAACTTTGTTTAGTGTCATGTTCCCATTTTGTATCAATTGAAAAAATATATACTATACCTGCAAATAACCTAGGCGCTTTAGTGGCAATCTACGTTTAAGTTTAGCATTTTTTTTACTTCCAAACTTTGTTTAGTGTCATGTTGCCATGTTGTATCAATTGAAAAAAAATATACTAAACCTGCAAATAACCTAGGTGCTTTAGTGGCAATCTACGTTTAAGTTTAGCATTTTTTTTACTTCCAAACTTTGTTTAGTGTCATGTTGCCATTTTGTATCAATTTAAAAAAAATATACTACACCTGCAAATAACCTAGGCGCTTTAGTGGCAATCTACGTTTAAGTTTGGCATTACTTTTATTTCCAAACTTTGTATATTTATATATTTATTCACAGCTATCTATAATTATTTTTCGGGGTTTTTTTTTCCGGGTTTTTTCCCGGGGTTTTTTCCAGAGTTTTTTTTCCGACTACACCTGTTCCACAGCACTATAATAAGCTAGACTTTATTACACGAAATCTGGATTTTGGTTGAAGATGATGGAGGGGCGAACATTTCATTGAAAGGTGAATGCTTTAGTAAGGCAATATCGCCAGTTTTTTAAATAAATCTTTGGAAATAATGTTTTTTTGAGACGAAACGTCAAAGAATGCCACATTTCGAAAAATAGAAAAGAAATGAAATTTTCCTGGCGTTATTGTCTAGGTATTAACGTTACAAACTTATAGCAATTTTGAGAATTTGCCTAAACGGATTTATCATGGAAAAACGGCTCAAATTTGGACACCGCACCGTGATAATTTAGGCAACACAAAATATTCTATTGATAATTAACTTCATAGTATTGTAGACCAATGAGACATTAAGAACAGTGTCACATGCACCAATCACAAATTTCTTTAACTGATAATTAACCTCATAGTGTTGTAGACCAATCAGACATTAAGAACAGTGTCACATGCACCAATCACAAGTTTTTTTAACTGAAAAGAATGCATAGTACTTTTCTTGCCGCTACCTCATTGTTTTAGCAACCTATATTTAAAAAAATCAAATGTCATTTTGACAAAAGTAAAAAATTTGACGTATTTAACGCTTCATTCAGTTAATTCTCCAACCGAAGATCATTCGTTCTCAACTCTTGTCAGGCAAGATTTTTTTGTATGAGCATTGATTGCTAAAAGGTAATTAAACTCGATCAAATTCTTGGGAAAAGAACCCTCGCGCTTCGCGCTCGGGTCTTTTCGTCAATTTGATCTCGTTTAATTGCCAAGCAACCAGTGCTCATACAAAAAAATCTTTCCGACAATAGTTGAGCACTTATGATCTTACTGTTGAAAAGAATGTATGCTACTTTTCTTGCCGCTACCTCATTGTTTTAGTAGGTATTGATTAATATCTAAAAAATCAAATGTCATTTTGACAAAAGTAAATTAACGCTTCATTCAGTTAATTCTCCAACCGAAGATCATTCGTTCTCAACTCTTGTCAGGCAAGATTTTTATTTTGTATTTGCATTGATTGCTAAAAGGTAATTAAACTCGATCAAATTCTTGGGAAAAGAACCCTCGCGCTTCGCGCTCGGGTCTTTTCGTCAATTTGATCTCGTTTAATTGCCAAGCAACCAACTCATACAAAATAAAAATCTTGCCGACAAGAGTTGAGCACTTATGATCTTACTGTTGAAAAGATATTTCAATTTTAAGCAATGTAGATGCACCAAAGCCGCCTATTAATATTCAATCTACTTATCTTTACAAATTAAATTTAGATAACAACAATAAACGTTCATCCTTATCTTTAAATACGAACTGGTTTATTTAGCGATAAAATTAATTTCACTGCATATAGGCAACTTTAAATACTTCGTCTCGAAGTAACATTTATGTACAGGGTGTACAACTAAGAAAGGAGGCCGACCATAACTCGGAAACTATTTGAGATACAACAGTGAAATAAAAAATCTTATAATAAATGTGGCCAAGAGAAAATGCTAGAAATTATTTTCAATTTCCTACCATTGCCGCCAGAGGGCGTTTCACTGATTTCAATTTGAAATTCTCATTTTTTGGGCAATTTTCCTCAGTAAGGTATTTAAAAAAATATATTCATTGTAAACTAGTGATCAGTAGAGGGCGGATTAATATGCACATGAAAAGTCACATATATGCGCATATATATGCACCAAATATGTAAAAGATATGCAGTTAGTTTGTTAAAATATGCAACATTATATGCAAAATATGCGTACCCAAAAATAATAAACAACCTATATTAAACAAAAACTGTTATTATGTGAAAAAGGTTCTTAATGAAATTAAAAAAATTAAGTAATTAAAATAATAATGTATTTGTTTAAAATTAACTACAAATAATTTTACGATCAGTTGGAGAATTAAACATATTATTCTGATTATCGCTTTTCTGCCTATAACAATTTACAATAAGGTGTTTTTCCAAATTGTTTAAATTATATCCTTGTCGCCTATCAGCTAAAATATACCTATCTCCGTTCGATCGAGTGAATGTAGGGACGCGACTGAAAAATCTTGGTAAGAAATCTCGATATGATCGCTTGCTACGGTGAAATTATAGCAGTGATGCTTCTTGTCAATGATTTTAAGCAGCTTACCTTCTACGGGAATTTTTAAAGGCTTTCTTTCTTAGATTTTAATCTTTTCTTTAAACAGTTTCATTTACTGTGCTCGTTTGAGGAGATGAGAGAATTTTTTTTAGTAAAATGTCAGATTTATTTTGAAATGTACAAATTATGCAATAATATACACATTTTACAAAAATATGAACATTGCTGCAAATATATGCAAAATATGCAAAATTAAATTGGTGTCATATAACTCGCATTAATGTAATTCACCTAGATACGGAAGGGTATTTTTACAGCATCAATATTGAACAATATGCATTTTGCATATAATCCGCCCTCTAGTGATCAGTATGTAAAACTTTGTTTAATGAATTTTTACGATTGCTGTCAAAATAAAGGGAGGGGGAACTAAAAGACCTGTGAAGTTGTAGGATGCAGGAAAACAAACAAGCAGTTAAAATGAACGTGAATATACTTATATTTAATGATAAAAATAAAAGTCCTAAACTTTTGATAAATTATAATTACTGTCAAAAAGAGAAAAAGCCATGTTCACCTGAAACTATCCGAAAGAAGAACAGGCGAAGAAACCTTCGGTTATGTTCACATAACTAAGTACACATAAAACAAAACACAAAGAAACATGATGTAGTGAGGGAGACAACGAACACATTGACAATACAAACAATGAAAAACAGATATAAAAGGGTATTAGAATTCTATTATTTAAGTAACACAAATTTAAAAAACGGACACTCGGTATTCAAGGCCACAAGTTCTAATGCTCTAGGTATACTTACTCCCTACCCTTGTTCACCAACTACCACATTCACTAGACAAATATAAATCACATACCTATAAATAATTAGTTATTGCGGTCCCCTCCAACCCGAAAGATACCGACAGGCCTTGATACGGAACCTCTCGAGTGCTTTAAGCCATGTTCCTCACTAGAAATAACGTCTCCCACGCCATGGAAAGAGTCGTGCATCGCAGAATGCAGAATCAGTTTAATCCATTCCAATGACCCACACAGACCTTAAAGGAAAAATTCTTGGTACCACTTGATTGTTGCAGTTTTTAGAATTAGCGATTCCAACCTAAGCATGTTTTGAAGGAAATGTTTGGCAATAATCACATAAAACTTCCTCGCCATGTATACCTATAGATTACAATTTAAAGCAAGGAACCAAATCTCTGACATAATTCTTTTGACGTTGTAACTAATCTAATTGGTATAGGAACGTCTTTAATAGAGTAATTAATTAATAGTTCTTTAAAGAATTCCCGCTGTTTATTTATAAGTATAAGCATTACAATAATTGCGCAAATTGTCATGTGTGCAAAGTTGTTATGTGACCATTAATTTATACCCATAGCCGTCTCCAGTACGTGCCGAGCAATAATAACGCGTTGAATCTGCGTTGTTCCCTCATAAATTTGAAGAATTTTCGCATCTCGCATTAATTTCTCAACGGGATATTCGGAATTGAACCCGTTACCACCAAAAATTTGTACCGCATCCGCTGCGCACTTATTTGCGATATCGGCGCAGTAACATTTCGCAATGGACGCTGCGTATGTGTTACGTTTACCGTTATCAACCTCGTAGGCCGATCTCATCCACGCCATTCTAGATAATTCAACACCAATTGCCATGTCCGCTAGCATACACGAAACAGCTTGGTGTTGAGCAATGGGTACTCCAAATGCTCTTCGTTCCAAAGAGTAACGTGCAGATTCTTCTAGGCATCGCTGAGATAGCCCAGTTGCAGCAGCTGCAGTCTGCAAATCCCAAAGATTAGTAACAGTTATTCACATTTGGAGTACTAACCGGTGGTCTCGTGTGATCAAATACGCTCATCACTATTTTAAATCCATTACCTTCACCACCAACCACATTTTCTTTGGGTACACGTACGTCGTTGAACGTCACACCTCGTGTATCAGAAGCCCTTTGTCCCATATTAATCTCTTTCCTACCCGGTTGGACACCAATCCAATCGCGCTCAACGATAAATCCAGTGAACGCCTTACCGGGAGGCGATTTTGGATCGGGGCTCGTACGTGCCAAAACGAAATACCAATTCGCAACGCCAGCTCCAGTTATCCACATTTTTTGACCGTTAAGTATCCACTCGTCTCCTTTTTTTTCAGCTTTTGTAATAAGACCGTTAACGTCAGATCCAGCTCCGGGTTCGGTAACGCAGTACGCCTAAAATCTTTTTAATTACTAGAACTTCCGAAAATAAAATACGTACCGCAATTAATGGGTCCTCGACGAGACGTCCGAGATACTTCTTTTGTTGCTCATTGTTGCCAAACATATAAAGTGGGGTTTGCTGGAAGGTTCAAGATTCTATTTGATTTCGTTCAAAAAGTGAACACCATAAACCAGAGAACTCGAGTATGAGTAAAAAGGCTATAAGGTTCAAATTTTTTTATTTCTCACCAACGCGGTCGATGTCCCCCAAAAACCATAACAGGTTTGGCACAATTTGAGAATCCGTATGCCTTATTTTCATAGCCAAAATATGTGACATTTAGGGAATGAAAATCAAAAAAGCCCTTATATTTTTGAACTCACCAAATTCTGCGAGTATATTATTTTGAATTTTTGACAAAGCCTTTCTGCCCTTTAATAAGAACAGATAACAAAATGATCAAAAGCTAATGTCCACTGATCTGTCATAAAGGGAAGATTCTACGTAATTTATCGAGATTTTAAGCATTGTGGCCTTTTCTTGTCAAGAATCCGTCCAAGTGTGATCAGGGATGAGGCCATTCAACCTTTGTGTGCTAAATGTATGCAAATTTAGACCCGAATGTAAGCAGCGTATTGGAATGTATTTATTACGTATCCCACTATGAACATGAAGAAAAGATGTCAAAAATGTAGGCATGGAAAAGACGGGACGAATGGTAAACTGTGACCTGGTGCATTGTTCATTCCATCAGCGGACAGCAATATGAAATATAGGGGAATGCCTGATTACAGAAAATTGTCGAATTTCAGTCGGAGAAACGTGAGTTAACTCCAACTTTTGGATATTACGCCACAAAGTGCACGTTATTTTAACTGGCGTGTTGATTTTAACATCGCCGAATATTATAGCGAGTCGTATAATGATGGTGCTATCAGCGGAGCCCAACTAGGTGTAAGTATACAAAAATCGAAGATATTTAACGTGCGGATATCATATTATAAAAAGTTTAGCACTCGAAAAGCTTGGTATTTGAAAGCAATTGTATTGGAAAATGGTAGAACACCAAAAAACTTATAAATAAATCAGAAAATTGAGGAATCAGGGCGGGAGATGTTAAGAAATCGATAAATTATACAATACGATATTTAGATGATCGAGCAAAATAATACTGAAAAATTTGGACATAAAAATAATTGGAGAATTATGGAATTTGAATCCAAAAAATCGCAAATTCAAAAATTCTGCAAACAATAGGTACACATTTGAGGTATAGAGAAATTAGAATATTATAAAAATTGACAATAATCAACAAATGCCTTTTTGACATCCGTTTGTGTGGTCGTCCACAGTAGCCCCAAAGTAACTGTCCACTTCAGCCCCATTCTGCCATAATTATATACTGTGCCCGTCTAACGTTCGTCCTTCCTCCTCCCCCCACTAATTTTCGAACCACCTGCTATATCGCAACGAAATTTGGGGATTAGGTAATCCAAAGAAAAGTAAGTACAGGGTGGTCCAAATTGGACACTTTCTTATGGAAACACCCTTTATTTTTAGAGATAGAAAAAAATGTACCAAGGTATCTGGAGCTCAATTTTAATGAGAAAGTCATTGGCGTAAACTGAACTCAGCTATCTCTAATCGTTTGGCTGATAGGGGACGTTTCTCAAATTTAGTCAATATCTTTAATGGTCCACAACTTTCTTATTATTGAAGATAATTGATTTTGGCAAAATCTTTCTTAGAACACTTTTTTACGTAGATTCCATCGCGATAGAAAGTTTCCATACAGGGTGTTCGGTTTTTTGTGTACGACCCTGTACTACATTTTTTCATACGGACTACCCTATATTTTGGGGTTTTTGAAAAGAGAATAAAATTTCCGAAATTTGGAAATTTTGATGCATCACTTGTTATATTTATGTTAAATATTTTTTGTAATATCGCATTTAATACATTGTTATTTGAAATAAAAAATATTTAGAGCTAATAAATTTTTAATTTTAAATCATAATATCTTAATGTAGGTATAAAAATATTTCAACCAACGGTGATATATCAAAATTTAGAAAATTTTACTCTCTTCTCAAAAACCCCAAAATATATAGGGTCCGTATGAAAAAATGCAGTATAGGGTCGTAAACAAAAAACCAAACGCCCTGTATGAAAACTTTCTATGGCGATGGATTCTACGTAAAAAAGTGCTCTAAGGAAGATTTTGCCAAAATCAATTATCTTTAATAATAAGAAAGATATGGAGCATTAACGAAATCGACCAAATTCCAGAAACGCCCCCTAGCGGCCAAACGATGAAAGATAACTGAATTCTGTTTGCGCCAGTGATTTTCTCATTAAAATTAAGCCCCAGACACCTTGGTTCATTTTTTTCTATCTCTTAAAATAAAGGGTGTTTCCATAAGGAAGTGTCCAATTTGAACCACCCTGTACATAAAATCTGAATTTGTGCACTTGCCTCTACAGAAGATCGGAAAATACTGATTTATTTTATTTATAGTTGTCGGTGTAGAGAGCATATTTGTGGTATCAATCAAAACGACAAAAGCTACCGCGCCCTTTAATTTAACACATATTGCAAGGGGGACCATCGGCGAGTCTAGGCGGTGTGTAGTTCATGCGGTTTGCTGCGGAACCCTTTATCTTTTTTTTTTCTTTAGAAACCTGCACAATTTACGATTTGTAACTTTTATTTTGAATTCTACTTTAATAATAATTTTATTTAAAATAAGAACATAATTTTCATAAATAAAAATGTACGGTTATTTTGAATTCTTATTTTTTACTACTTAATTAGATTTTTTATTGTCAAATTTAAAAACATTGAAAGGTCTGGATCTGGATCAGAAGCCCCTTTGCCGGGTCCCCTTCTGTCTAAGGCTCACACGCATTGCGTGGACTTGCGTAGGTGTAGCTACGCTACTGAATGGACACCATTTGCCCTTAACGAGCGAGAGCGTTTATTAGTAATAAACTTAGATGATGAAAAGGTAATAAACATACATAATGCTGAAATTCCACTTTATAGTAATTAAGGTACCTAGGGCGTTATTTAGTTCATAACGCCCGTGGTGCCTTCTTTACTTTATATGTCATACTTGCAAGAAAACATAGCAGCGGGCGTTATAAAGAAATAATAAAGTAGTATGACATAAAATTTAATTCCTCCTCGTACTTTGAATCATCAAATCAAATATTCGTTTATCCTTCCGAACTCTCGGTGGAACTAAATGTTTCGAATGTTTCGAAAAAATGACAAGAATAGTGCAATATATTATGACCTGCATACTAGGGATTGAGATTTATAAAATATTCATTTATATTAGAAAAGTTGCTACTTACAAAGTAAGCAATATGAGATTGCAACTTGTTACGACAACCTTCGAATGCAACAAAGTAATACTTATTCAATTTAAAGAATCTGTGTAAGTACATGAATATTTATAAACAAGTTGACATTAAAACTTACCCCTAAATTAGTCGATTCTAATGCGAGTTGAATACCCGTACAAGCGTAAGCCAATTCTTCAACCACCAAACAACCCGTAAAAAGTCCATGTTCGATTCCACCTAAATTTATAACTACTACGTTTCAACTGTAGGTACATAAGAAAAACTAACTTACCGCAATGAGCTGGAATGTGACCGTTGGTTAATCCAAGTGACCAGGCCTTTTTAAAGAGTGGCCACGGAAATTCGCCCGTTTGATCGTACTTTTTTGCTGCAGGTAAAATTTCCTCCCTTGCAAAAGTTCGAGCCACATTCTGAATACTTCTTTGAGTCTCACTCAGTTCTAAACAAAAGAGCAGTACTCGCCTGAATAAAACAAGGAATTGGTACTTACCTAAAGAAAATTCGCCTACCGGTCTTGCCGCCGAAAAAGATCTGGCCAATGCTGGACGAATTAACTGTAACAAAAAAATGTGAATGCGGGCGAAATTTCTAATTTTAAAGTGCAACCTGCCGACCGATGTTCATTGTGTTGTCTTGTCGAACTGAAGATCAAAATCGATATTGAACTGCATTTATAATATTTACCCACCTATTATGCAGAACTGTGAAACAAGTTTGCTTTACAGTAGGTACTGAATATCGTTTTGAATTAGGTTTACAAATCTTTGTTGAAATGGTAATTCGCAAAAGCAGGTCGATAATGTACACATATTTCATATTTTACGTTCTTCGGTAAAATTTGTTAAAATTTCTATTCGCTCTTGCACATTTATCGTTTAGGAACGCTTTGTTTGTAAATCTCAAGTTTTTGATAATTTCATGATTTTATTATAGAAATTTTTGTCGATCGGACTACTCCCCAGCAAACCTAAGGACGTTTTAATGACGTCAAATTTTCGTCACGTTTTACGTCAGAGACCTTAAAATATGACGTGCACAAGACGTCAGAGTTACGGACAAATGTCACAGCCCAATGACGTCATTTTGGGACGTAATTATAACGTAAATTATTGACGTGATATTTTGACAACTCTGTGCTCCGGTAGCTCCTTCGCCAGAGCGTCAAATGTACGTCATTTTATAACAATGAACTGTATACTATACGTACCAGTATACAGTTCATTGTTTTATAACTAATGTTTACTGGGTCAAGTTATGGAGTTTGCGTCCCATCGAAGTATTGCATAATGAAGTCTCGTAACGTTGATTTTCACCCTGAAAAATTGTTTACCACCAACAATGTAATTGAACTTAAATTTCACGACAAAGATATTCTTATAGCATTGATGAAGAAAATAAACAAAATGCTGAAGGTGAGAACCAAAACCAGCCGGAAATAGGCGATGTGCAGATAATTAGCGTTACCTCCATTCAGCTGGCCCCCTCGCCACGCGGGAATTAAAACGATGACAGTTCAGAATTAGAAGCCATTTAGGAGTTTTCAAACCCCGCAAGAATCAAATTTTGAGCTCAATCTCCTTAGCAGGAACTTTCATTTGAAGGGAGGGGCTGAGTAAACGTTCACGTTCACAAAATAACAACGGAGGATCGCGCATAGACGCCTACTTAGGAGCTCTTATTATTATTATTATTATTATTATTATTATTGGTTCTGGGGGTGGTCCCAATAGGTTGCCGCACTGCGACCTTTTGGTCTATTGTGCTCCCCGGTGTTGACTACCCTTCAAGAATACCTGTATCTTTCACAAAGTCTAGGATTTTAGTAGGAGCTCTTAAACCAGGGTAGTTTCGATTTTCGAGCCCCATCCCTTATCTTAAAACAACCCCAAAGCTAGTTTCGCTGAAGAGGTAACTCATAGAAAATACCATTAAATGTGTAATTTCTTTAATACATGTAGTTCCAGCAGTAATAGGCTACAAAAATATCTAACACCATTGAATAACTTATTCAATGGTAACACTTAGCAATACCTTAGCAGGAAAACCACCCCTTGTACCAAACACGCAAGAGGTAACTATTTATTAATGAACCGAGAAACAAATCATTTTATGACGGTAATGATCTTTCGATTTAGGAGCTTTCGAAATATGTAGAAATGACTTGCGAGTTGCAGCCCCTTAGCAGGAAAACCACCTCTTGTGCCAAACACGCAAAAGGGAACTATGTTAATTAATCAAGAAACGAATCATTTTATGGAACGCGTATTATTATTTTTATCATTACTCATGAGATTATTGTGATTTTTTCTTTTAAAATATTTATATACTTACATATGTATAGGTTTTACATTTGCGACCGGTTTTATAAAAGCATAGTTAACTACATCGTCAACTAACAATGCGATCAAATTTGTTTTGCGTTGTATAAAACTTTTTATTAGTTTTTTTAACTGACTTTACAGGGTGTTTCACTCTAACGATTTGCTACACTCGCCTACGGCTAGTTCTGCAAACTCATTTTCGTGATTAATAGCCTTTATTATATGCTCGTTGTGTAATATACTATTTTTAGTGTTGTTAACTGACTATACAGGGTGTTTCGGGAAGAATGTTAAATATTTTAGGGGGTGGTAGCATAGACGAATTGCAATACAAAATTCCATATAACATGTGTCCAATTTTTATTCAGTGCAGAGATACAGCTGTTAGTGTGTAACCCAACCAAACAAAAGGCAAATGGTAGGTTCTAAGAATATTTTCAAACATTACACCACTGAGTTCAATCGCTCGATCCCCTTGATCGGGCTCAAAATTTGATTCTTGCAGGGTTTGAAAGCTCATAAATAGCTTCTAATTCTAAGCTATCATTTTTTTAATTCCCGCGTGGGGGGAGGGGGCAGCTGAACGGAGTTCTATTCTCCCTAGCGACTATTTCCTGTTCGAAGACTTCAAGGGAATGCTAGCTGGAAGAAATTCAGAACTGATGAAGAAGTAATCTGTAATATGTTGAAACAAAAATAAAATAATCAAATTATTCTTGTAGTAATAGTAGTTTCATGTTTATTTGTATTTATTCTCATAATTAAAAGCTTCGTTAAAAATTAAGATCACTTGTTAATTTATTGTTTCTAAAATAAGCGAAACATAGAGCAAATTAATAGGCATTAACAGAAGTTTAAACGTTACGAACTTCGCGCTTTTTTAGTTTTTAAATGCTTCAAACTCTTTCCTCATTTTCAATTTTTTGGTTAAAAATAAAAAAACTAGTGCACTGAATTCGGAAAAGAAAGACCTTTCAAATGACGTATCATCTGCCCCATCATTCCTATTTAAGTTTTAGGGGTTGTTCTCACAGCGCTAAGGGATGAAATTTACCTATTCGTTGGGCACCCTGTATATAAAAAGAAAAGTCCTGACTCATCAACGCCCACCCCATACCCTTGGATCTAGATAGCTGAAATTTTGTACAGAGGTTCCTTTTATGATGTAGACAAGAGATAAGGCCGAATATTTGAAATTCCGTCCATGGGGGGCGGGGTAAAATAGGGGATGATACTTTTGTATAGAAATCCGTCATTTTTAAATTAAATCCATACAAATTGGTATCTATGGCCTTTCGGTTAGAAATTAACACAGACTTGTTTCAGGATGTTTCGAAATTCAACCCCTAAGGGGGTAAAATAGGGGATGAAAGTTTGTATGGAAATCCGTAATTTTTAAAATTAAATCCATAAAAATTGGTATATAGCCTTTCGGTTAGAACAGGGGTCGGCAGTCTTTGGAGTGTAAAGAGCCAATTATCCCAATAAACAGATTGAACCAGATTCAAAGAGCCACACATATATGGTGGTGCGGCCGTGCGCTGTTACTCTTCCAAACTCCCCGTACTCCGAGCACTTCGCACAATCTCGACGCACGTCGGGGGCGGATTCCATTGAAATATGTGAACCACTGTGCACCAAAACCGCGTGTAAATGAAAATGAACTAAAAATAAACTGTTTAATGGGGATTCTTAGCGACTTAGCATTTTCCTTTAACAAGCCACGGATACTTGTTCAAATATGGAGCATTTCGAATTTGTTCGAAGGAGCCAGTGGCGCCGGGTTTTTAAGATCTACATGGGGGCAAGGGGCAGCAGCACTACAGAAAAAGCTCATCTTTTAAAATCATAAGGAGCAACGGTGTAGGTATTTTTTAATATCAAGATAAAAAACTACTTTATTGCAGTTTCATTTTTATTCATAGATGACAAAATTTTGGAAAAAACATCTAAACTGCATAAAATGTATTTCTTCGTTTGTAATAGAGTACATACGACATACGAAATATTACCATATTCTATGTTATGAATGATGATTTAACGAAATAACTGATGTGCTAACAGCGACATCCTAGGAAAAGACTAAACAAAACATTTTTTCCGGTTAGTATCGTCACAGACTGTGGTATCGTGTATCGGGATGGGTCCTGATCTCCTGATATTTCTGAAAATTTTTAAATTCTCACTTTCACGGCGTGAAACAGATAGATATAGAGTAACATTTTTAACATTTTTACGTATAAAATTAATGTGTCTCACTTTCCCAATTTTGTTCATAGTCAAGTTCAGGTGCCAGTGAAATGCATGGGGGCCATGCCCCCACGCAATCTGCCTACATGGGGGCTCGCGCCCCGCTGCCCCCACGAAGTCGGCGCCACTGGAAGGAGCCACAATTTTGGACGCCAAGAGCCACATGTGGCTCGCGAGCCACGGTCTGCCGACCCCTGGGTTAGAAATTAAGACAGACGTGTTTCAGGATTTTTCGAAATTCAACCCCTAAGGGGGTAAAATACGGGGTGAAAGTTTGTATGGAAATTCGTCATTTTTACTTCCCGAGTACCAAGTAAAAGGGAAGTGTTGTATTAGTGTTAAAAAAAATTGACCTATGCAAATTTTTACATATCTTTGCGTTTCTGACTACGTAGATTCAAAAAATGAAACTAGTTGAAATCCCTGGATTACAAAACGAACTTCGAATACCGCAGTAACGAAAGTATAAAAAAATCTGGCCTTATCAAAAAGACAAAATTTGATAATTTCGAAATTTCGACTTTAAAGTCGAATATTTCGAAAAGTATTTGAGATATCGAAAAATTGGGACCAGATCTTGAATCAGCATAAAATTTCACATAAGATACATATCTTAACTCAGTTGTAGACAATACGCATCTCTTGCAACGCACGGACGCACGGACGGAATATTGATTCCAGTAACGAACGAAGTTCGTTGAAAAAAAAATTCCGTCTGTCGTCTGTCGTAGTCTTAGTCTATAGTCTGTAGTCTGTCGGTACACATTTTCTTGCAACGCTCTATACTCAGAAACTATTAAAGTTATCGAATTGCGGTTTTCGCCAATCGATTGCATTTGGGCCAAGGACGAAAATGCTGATATTACCTTTGATGACGTCACTTCCGGTATAAGCTATAACGGCGGCACTCATTTTTTTTATAAGATAAAGTTGCAGTTTTTTATGTAGTTTGAAGAGTATTTTTTTCTGAATTCAGCAATATATGTATATTGTGCTATACTTATTTTTTGAAAAAAGTGTTAATACGAAGGAAGTCTCTTGGCAATACTTGCCAGAATTTTTTTAGTTAAATCCATAAAAAGCGGTATTGGGACTTTCGGTTAGTAGTTAAGAAAGACGCACGATTAAACCGCTTGACCGATTTGAATCAAAATCAGCAAAGATGTAAATGGAAACCCAAGGACGAACGTAAGGTACTTTCCAGGGACGGATGTAGAGTACTTACCGTTGTAACCGAAGTCTACGCGGACGAAGTTGCTTGCAACAGCTAATATTGAATAAAAGCAAATTGCAATAAATTGGGTTTCTATTAAAGAACAATATTAAACAGGCGTGAGAAAGGATTGAGACAGGGATGCTCGTTGAGCCCGAGTCTTTTCTCGCTATAGCTTGGGGATGTAGAGGAGGAGTTACGGCGATATCAAAGGGGAGGGGTGGTCATAGGGAGGATAAAAGTGTGGGTGTTGTCATATGCGGAGGACGTGGTAGTGATGGCGGACAGTGAGGAGGAGATGAGGGGATTCATTGGAGTGATCAAGGGATATTTAGAGAGGAAGGGTTTGAGCGCGAAAGTGTGAAAAAGACAAAGGTGATCGTATTTCAAAAGAGAAGAGGGAGGAGTGTAAAGAAAAGCTTGTGGTGGGGGCAAGAGATGATAGAAAGTGTGGATGAGTCGAAATTTCTAAGGTGTGTTTTGCGGTACGATAACAAGGATGTGGCGCACATCAGGGAACTGGCAAATAAGGGAAATAGACTAGTGGGGAAGGTGTGGGGAGTGGGAGAAAGAGTTTTTGGGAAGGATATGGAGAAGAGAAGATGTTTTTGACAAGTTGGTAAACAGTGTGATGGGGTACGGAGCGGAGATATGGGGATGGAAGGAGTGGGAGAAAATGGAAAAAGTACAGGAAAAGTACTGGAGATGGACGTTGGAGTTGGATAGAGAGACGGCAGGGTATATCGTGGAGGAGGAAACGAAAGCGGAAAAAATAAGGATACAGGCAGAAAAGAACGGATAAGGTATGAGCAAGGGGAGAGGAGGTTATTTTATCAGAGAGTGGGATATGCGAGGGAGGAGATAGAAAGGAGAAGAGAGGAAGGAAGCAAGGAAGGGATATGGTAGGAGAAGTGGTAACAAGAGATAAAGATGTCCGAGGTCAGGAAAGGAGAGAGAGGATAGCAGAGGGAAGATATAATGAGAGATATATGGAGATAATGGTGGAAGGCAAGGCCGATTATATAGTGGGTGATATGGGGTTAAATGAGAAAAGAATGGGGGCAAGGTTCAGGTGCGGGAACGAGGAAAACGAAAACAGATACTGGTGGGAGGATGAGAAAAGGATGTGTAGAGTGTGTGGGGAAGGGAGGGAAAATATATGGCATATGATGAGGGAGTGTGAGGAACTAAAGGAAGAGGAGAGAGAAAGAAAGGTGATTTTGGAAGGGAAGGGGTGGATTGGATGAAGGGGGTGCTGGAGAGTAGGAAAAGGGTACGGAGAAGGGGACAAGTGTAGGAAGAGTTTATTTTTATTTTTTTTTGTAAATTTTTTTGTAAATCTAGGTACCTAGTTACCTAGGTAATTAAGACAAATAAATATATATCATATCATATATTAAACAACCGTTTCGCGCAGAACTCCACATCGCCCCGATAATAATAAAATAATGAACGTGCATGATCCTATAAAAATCCACCGAAAAATAAGATTTTTTTTCTTATCTCTGACGGCCTGTGTAATGTTTGTTGATACCAAATATCAGGAAAAACAAAAAATTATTGCCCTAGTCTCCGCTCGTCATTCTGTCTACGCGTATTAGTAGGTGCCTACTTTTTTGATTCATATATCTACTAAAGTCTGTTCAGAAACGAAGCGAAGTAATAAATTAAAATAGTTCATTTATTTTACATATAAGCGGCCACGATTTTGTATGAAATACTTTTAAAACTAGTTTTAGGATATACCGCGCTTCCATACTATAGTGTTAAACATGTTGATTTATTACTTCGCTTCGTTTCTGAACAGACTTTACAGCACTACAGTTTGCGCCTGAAAAACAAAAAAAATTCAAGTCATGTTTGTGTTGTATACCCGCGCCCTTCCAGCGCCCATTTGTCCTGCGCCCTATTGTACTTGCGCCCTCACGGTAGCGTCCTAGACCGTGGACCAATTACCAATATGTTTCACGTCTCAGGTCTTTGGCCCAAAGAAGTCGAATTTTTAATGTACCGATACTCTTTTTTTAGTTAACTGTGAATTAGGTAGCAATAACCTTCTCGCCCATATACATACGAAATATATGTAAGTATTTCCCATGACTCATTTGATGTCACAAGGTATATGAATATTAGTTTCGTGACGTGAGAGATTTAAAAGTTTACGACAAGCGTTAAGTACCGGTTCGAAGTAAAAACATTAGAATTACGTAAGTTTAAAGGACATCATACGATTTTTAATTAGTTGACCTTCGAACATAGTTTTTCTTCCGTACCTACGATTATTATTATTTAAACAGTCCACCTTTTATCTACGGATAACGCCGAGTTATCTTTGAAGTATTCTGACGCTCCTCCCTTTTCGTATCACACAATTTTGGGTTGCGTGTTGCGCATTTACTCATCCACCGATTAGATTGCCGGTATCAATGTAAAGCGACTATTGCGTTAATGTACTTATTATTGAATAATTACGGAGTGTAGCTTTATCAAAATTTGATTAATACTTCATTAGGGCGTAGTGCTACGGGTAAGTTGAATAAATTAGTATGCGATTCAACATTTAATAGGTGCCATTATTATTTTGTAGATTACCGGCAAGATGCTGCGACCTTCACTGCAGTTCAACAAAATAGTGCTGTGTTCGCTGCTTTTCTTATTAATTTACTTCGTGGTAATGGACTGCTTCTTCTACAGGCGCATCATAAAATATCCCAGAAGTTATGAAGATGCATCGAAGTTTAACATAACCTGGATCGGCTGTGACATATCACCATTTTGTGAAGTTACCTGTAAATCCATGCTTTTGGATCACTTCAATTTGTATCTTTTCTCACCGTTAGCGGTGATATTTGATAAGACTTTTGAAATCACGGAAACGTTATGGATTACGCCAAACATGATAAGTTTTTTTCACATAGCTGTGGCAATTGTGAGTGCAAGATGTGTATCAAGTGACAGTTTGGGGTACCGTAGGGTGGGAGTGTTATTATTTCAATTTCGGACGATGCTGGATGATTTGGATGGACATGTTGCACGTGCGCGTAAACATATTAAGGGTGAAAAATCCGAAATTGGCACCGCCGGTTATTATATTGATGGTATATGTGATGGTCTCGGTTGTATTGCGTTGATTGTGGGGTGTTTTGTGTTTTTGAACAATAATCCACCACGTCGCGGTTATTCTCAGCTACCTCTCCAACAGGGTGATGGGAAGGAAGTGGAAACCAAGTCTTTTAAAGCCAAACCCGCCACGAAAGAAGTCCTTAAGGTTCTGCTACTCTTTTCAATACAAATAGTCATAAGTTCGGCCGCGTGGAATAGGTACATTGCTACTTACCAAGACTTATTGGAACGCGAAAATGTCTCCGAGGAAGTGAGCGGTCTTCAAGGGGAGTTGATTAAGACATTCTTCTTCTTGAGCACCACCTGGATTTGGCGAATTCTTAATTTTCAAAGTATTTTTAATTTTTTGGTTCTAGCAATCTTTTGTAACAAGTTATGGGAATTTTTGCAAACCATCGCGTTTGCCGGTTATTTGATACTACTTGCTGCCATATGCGTTAGCGAAGTACAGCTTTCTTACACTAAACGTTTCCTTTCCTTAACACAATCATAATTTTTTGTTAGGTACACATTTTGTATTAAATTATTTATTTTTTTATTTTTGTCTTATTGATGACACTCCATAATGGTTTGTCTATCCCATAAAGAAGAAACGCCTTTTTTCAGGCAACTCTGTGTACGCCTTCTGGAGATGATTCATCGACGCAACCACTACCACTTAGGAAGAAACAATGAGCTAGAGAATTTCAATGAACTTGTGGGTAACCATGGAAACGCGGCTTCAAAATATAAAAAGTAAATCGGGAGGTTTGTCGCGCAATTGGTTGTAGATTGCCCGATGCCTCTTGTAGCGGCGGCGTAAATTCCAAATTAGGCGGTTCTAATGGGCTGATGTGTTGCTCCCTCGATCTGATGGAGACAAAGCTCAATGGGCTGACTTTTCTCTTTCGTCTGTCTTTTGGCAGATGTAACGGTACTTTGAGAATTAATTACCTACTTAAAAACCACTGAACTATACTTATACTGGAATGCGTGCTCCGTTCACCAGCCCGATCCGAGAGAGACGGCCGCAAGGGTCATCTCTGTCGTACTCTCGAGAGTACATTTTGGTTAGTATGTTTTGGTTTAACGATTTTGTCTATTTTACCGGCATAAATAATAATTAGATCCCAAAAATCTTGATTAATTGCGAGCCATTTCTCGATCACTGAAGAATTAATGTTAATGTATGACAGGGACGGATTATTGTCACTTGTTTTGTTTAAAATTCGATTGCCAAAAGGTCATGGCCGACTACTAAAGAAAACACGAAAAAATTGTATCAATGCAATGAAATGGGAATAAGTCACAAACTATTAAAGATAGGAATAGGAATATGTAATACCAAAATATGCCCATTTTGATTCTCTATCAAACGCAATAGTAATATTTTATTTAAAAAAGTGAGTTCTTAGTCTTTGAACTTTCTTAAATTTGAAGTCCCATAGGTGAGGTCGTACTCAACTTAACTAGCTTTATAAGTAAACCAAAAGAACGCCCTATTCTTCCTCTATGCGCTGGTTAAAACTCGGTTGGCACAACTGCAACTATTTTTACGTAACAAATTCTTGTACCGTCTGCATCCGCCACTTTTTTTTTAAAAGTGAAAATAACTTAAACACCATATTGACATGTGAGTATTAAAAGAACTGAAATTTTACGTAGAATCCAAAAATGCAATAAAAAATAGGAGTTGCCATTTAAAATAACGAAGTTAATATCGACTTCCGGCATTTCCGGAAGTGCTTTGCCATTTTGAAAATATTTTACATCGATTTTGCTTTTAGATAACTCCTAAGTACAATTTTTCAAAATCCTACCTTTAAAACTTTCCCAGAAATGTTTAATTAAAGCTCCCAAAAAAACACCCTGTAGAATGATTCCGGTGTCCTTACTTCTATTAAATGGAACTGGAGTTTACTCAAAATCCCTTACCTTTATCTGCTTGCGCCAATATACTAAATTTCCAAATTACGTTGATCTTATAACGATTTAGCTAAGCGTCCCCTTGCAAGTTACTGCAAGTCAGTCCATTTATTAATTGGGCGACATGTTTTAGGACACTGGCCATGTGTTGTATCACTTCTCTTCCAAAATTAAGCATCGTTTTTAGGAACTGATTAAAGCTATGCTTTACCTACCGTATTTATTTCCAAGCTTTTAGGTAATCGTAATCTTTCTTCCCAACCTTACTGGCCCCCATTGTAGGTTTGGGCTATCGGTGTGCCTCCCACTTAGCCCATCCTCTTAACAGGATTTGTTCACGGGGAATGTGGTAGAGTTAACTGTTATGTCATCAAGGTTTGGAATGGAAGGTCGATAAATTGGCTGCTATGAACTGTTGTCACGACTCTTGGTGTGTTCCCAATGCTATACATCATGTGCTCACTGAAAGCCCGTATTATTGCTGGGCCAACAGGATAGAACCAAAGACCATATAACAATGCTCTTTGATAGAACCCTCTTTTGTAATACTAGAGTTTCTGACTGATTCAATAGTTGTAATCCCCACGTAATTTTTTATGGAACCGGTTTTTTTCTCTCCCTCTTTCCAAAAAGTTCTTTGGAATCTGAGTCCTCTGTAAATTCCTCAGTTTTCATTTTGCTCCATGAATCCTGTTTAGACTTCCTAACTGTCTTTCCTTTATCCCCATATTAAAAATTATTTCATCTCTTGTCAGTGGCGGAACTTCAAAATTTCGCCCCCCCCCCCTACGCAAAATAATATTCGGATCCCTGAATCCCATTTCCACAATTAAGAAAAAGTTTCTTTTTAAACATTATTATTTACGCATTTTGTAAAATAAAAGGAAAAGCGTATTTTTTTAAGAAGACGATTTGGATGGATCCCTGAAAACGGGACCCCATTTCTGGGGTTCAGAGAATTGTCACATTTGTCTATGGTGCCTAAGCTATGATACGGTTAATGCGCGGCGCGGCGGCGGCATGTCATATCGAAGGTTTGGCCTACGTGACCACTCTTGGCGAACATGTCACGCATTGAACGAGCTTGCGACTTTGTTGCCGCTGATCACTGCAATAAAAGTCGATTTAGCGTTTTGGCAGGGGGCGACGTTGTCACTGCATTCGTTCGGCTCTAATTGGTGTAATAGGCAAAACTATTTCCAATCGCTACCCAAAGTTTTTCAGAAACGGACTACCTTCGAGCATCGCCCCCCCCCCCCCCCCCATTGTAGTTCCGGTCACTGCATATTGTATATGTGACATTGTCCAAACAGTATGGCGCGAATTGGTGTCGTACCTGAGAAAATTCTTCCATTATTTCCGCTGGCTACGTTCTACTATCCGTTCCACTGTTCCATTCTGAAATCAGCTCGGCGACCTTTTTGACGACAATGCACGATCCAGTAAAAAAATTTATTGGATGAGAAACAGGATTTATTCCTATTATCCATCTTTTCTTATTATAAGTAAATATAAAAAGTGACCTTGGGAACGCCAATTCAGTTTAATCGAGTAATATAATTGGTAGTTACAAATCAATTCGCATTTGAGTAAAGTTAGTAAACATTTTGGTGCCCACATTGCGTGAGAAGAATTATATAAATTTTGTAATCCATTTTGTGGTGACGGTTTTGAACTTTCTTTACCTTTGCTTGGAATATTTATAAAGAAATTTCAAACGCTAAGAACAAATCCTTGTAAACCACTGTAGATTGAGTCCGCCGTTCAGAGTACATGAAATCACTTTCCGGCCAAAAACCTAGATGGTTGTTAGAGCATATGAAGCTTAGTAAATTAATGGGCAAAATTACCCTTAACCAAGAGTTGTTTTTAAGTAGATAAGTTCGTTATTGTCTGCGATATTATTTTAAGTTAGCTAGGCTTTAAGAATCATTTAAAGTTCGAACCATTTTTCTTTTTTATTTCTATCAGATAGTTTTTTACAGGCTGAACTAGGCCACAGCATATTAACAAAAAGGTTTCTCATGTCCTAGCGTGGCTCAAGCACTGTACTCTTCGACGGAAACGAATGATGGTAAATGAGAGGTCACCTCGTTTAGCTTCCATTACCGCTCTATCCATCCCAAACCTTTTCCAACCCTTGTATGTTTCTCTTTCTGTTTAAAGAGGATAAGAAAGCCGAATACAGAAATAAAATACGGATGTTTGTCTTTTGCATTCATTCATTAAACTTGTAAATTTAGCCCTTAACAGTAACGAGAAAGACAGGGTCTAGCAAAATTGTCAATATAATATTATTTTTGGTATTATCGCCCCTATCGAACCACGCCAATAACATTTATTTTTAATGTACAATGGATGGTTTACACATACAATCAATAACATTCTTCTGCAAATATTTCGCCTGGTAAAAAATCGCTTTCACGTTGCAGCTCTTCAAACCGTTTGACTGGGCACAAAGTTTCACAGTTTGGAATAGTCAAATCTACTATGGTAGGGTTAAGAGGTCTGCGCAAGTACCTTATCTAAACACGTTAATTAGTGTCGCACAACGATATAAAAATGCTATAGAATACCTTAACAAAGTAATCCTCATTCCGTTTATGCAGCTCTATGAGTACCGTATTACCATAAGTAGGTACCTCGAGTGGAAACACTCTCAAATTGTACAAGAGGTACCCTAAAGTCGTTTCGTGCGTTGAATAAAGGAACATCTTTCGATTTGGCGGTTTTAATGTATTATTCATTTTCGCGAATGTATCTTCCAAAATTTGTTTAACCAGAAAACCTGAGTTGATCACCCTGTATTTTTTCTCCAAATTTCTATATGCGTAATGAAAGGCGGCAAATTTGTGTAGGGGTTCCGGATAAATGCTCTTCGTCCATTCCGGTAAGGATAGGCCGTTGTCTTCCTGAAAGTAAAATATATTTAGCATTCAGGATAAAGACTACCATCTTACATTTATTTTGTTACAGGAAAATTCTAAAATGAAAAACGAGAGAATAAAGAGTTGCCGGTTTGTTATCACGCAACAAACTTTTATTTATTATACAATCACCAAGATGCTCAATGGAAACTGCCTTTTCTAGGTTCATTCCTCCACTATTTGGTGTAAGAATCATAATGATCTTCAAGTATTCTTGAACATGCTTAAGTTTTCAAGAATTCCGACCCAGTTCATCAAAGTTCTGCAGGGCGATATCCCCAGCAGACCCCTTCGCCTCTATATATAGTCAAAAACAGGTGCAAAAAGCAATGGAAGGAAACGAATCTCCTAATTTGGAGGAGTGAACATTGCCAGTGGCCAGTGGCAATGTTCACTTTCCTCCAATTCAGCTGTAAATCAGCTGTGGATAGAGACTTTCAGACGTCCCGCACAGAGATCCCCGCGCCACTAACGAGAACACGATGTGAATTTGGGCCATCGAATCTGTCCACGGTCACCATCTTCACCCAAATCCTTGTTAAGTGGTTGCATCTTGTCAGGAATTCGCAAAATCTGTGACATTGCTTTCTTTCGTGAAGCAATAGGCCCAAAGGGCTTTTGGAATTGTCTGATAGATCTTCTCTCTAACGTTTAGGGATTCTTCAAAAGCTTCTTCCTCGAATCACTACTTTGAACTACTTTTATGGCTATGATGTTTTTGTTAATCTTTAAGTTACAAACACCATTGCCAGACTATGCGTAAGGAAAAATGCTAGCGTATGCACAGAGACTTGGAATTTAACTCTATAAGCTCAAGAAAGTGTGTAGCACCATGACTAATCTTCTGAATTGAAAGTCAAAGTGCATCGTCATGATGAGGTAAACTGTGTTAATGTTAATTTACCACAGATAAACCAAAAGTCGATATGTTGATTCTAACAAGAATTGTAAAAGAAATTGTATAAAAACATTCTTGAACTCCTAGCGCAATATTTTAATAAACTGAAACTCCAAGAGCAAAATTAAATTTAAATGAAGCTCCAAACGTAGAACCTAATTTAAATGAATCTCCTAGAGCAAAAATTTCAATAAAATTAATCTCCTAAAGTAAAACTCACTTAAATGAAACTCCTAGAGCAAAATTTCATTTAATGAAGCTTTTAGCGTAATATTTCAATAAAATGAAGCTCCTAACATAAAACCTCATTTAAATGAAACTCCTAGAACAGAGTTTCATTTAAATGAGACTTTTAGCTCCATATTTCAATAAAATGAAGCTCCTAAGGTAATATGTCAATTAAATGAATCTCCTAGAGCAGAATTTCATTTAAATGAAGCTTTTAGCGCCATATTTCAATAAAATGAGGCTCCTAACATAAAACCTCATTTAAATGAAACTCCTAGAGCAGAGTTTCATTTAAATGAGACTTTTAGCGCAATATTTCAATAAAATGAAGCTCCTAAGGTAATACATCAATTAAATGAATCTGCTAGAGCAAAATTTCATTTAAATGAAGCTTTTAGCGCAATATTTCAATAAAATGAAGCTCCTAACATAAAACATCATTTAAATGAGACTCCTAGAGCAGAATTTCATTTAAATGAAGCGTCTAGCGCCATATTTCAATAAAATGAGGTTCCTAACATAAAACCTCATTTAAATGAAACTCCTAGAGCAGAGTTTCATTTAAATGAGACTTTTAGCGCAATATTTCAATAAAATGAAGCTCCTAAGGTAATACATCAATTAAATGAATCTGCTAGAGCAAAATTTCATTTAAATGAAGCTTTTAGCGCAATATTTCAATAAAATGAAGCTCCTAACATAAAACATCATTTAAATGAGACTCCTAGAGCAGAATTTCATTTAAATGAAGCGTCTAGCGCAATATTTCAATAAAATGAAGCTCCTAACGTAAAATCAAATTTAAATGAGACTCCCAGCGCCAAATTTCAATAAAATAAAACCTCTATGGTTAAATTTCATTTAAATGAAACTCCTAGCGCAATATTTCAAAAAATGAAACTCCTAAACTACAATCCCTCTTTTAAATGAAACAACTAAAGTAAAACTTCATTTAACTGAAACTCCTCGAGCGGAATTTCATTTAAATGAAACTCCTAATAGCGCATTATTTCAATAAAATGAAGCTCCTAACATAAAACCTTATTTAAATGAAACTCCTACTGCAATATTTTAATAAAATGAAACTCCTACAGTAACATTTCATTTAAGTGAATCACCTGGCACAATATTTCAATAAAATGAAACTGCTAGAGCAAAATTTAATTTTAATGAAACTATCCTAGCCCAATAGGTATTTCAATAAAATGAAATTCCTACAGTAAAATTTCATTTAAATGAAACTCCTAGCGCGATATTTCAATAAAATGAAACTGTTACAGTAAAATTTCATTTAAATGAACGTCCTAGCGCAATATTTCAATAAAATGAAACTCCTAGAGCAAAATTTAATTTTAATGAAACTATCCTAGCCCAATAGGTATTTCAATAAAATGAAACTCCTACAGTAAAATTTCATTTAAATGAAACTCCTAGCGCGATATTTCCATAAAATGAAACTGTTACAGTAAAATTTCATTTAAATGAACGTCCTAGCGCAATATTTCAATAAAATGAAACTCCTAGAGCAAAATTTAATTTTAATGAAACTTCTAGCGCAATAGGTATTTCAATAAAATCAAACTTCTTTCATTTAAATGAAACTCCTAGCGCAATATTTTAACAAAATGAAGCTCCTAACGTAAAACCTCATTCAAATGAAACTCCCAGCGCGAAATTTCAATAAAATGAAGATCCTAACGTAGAACCTCATTTAAATGAAACCCGCAGCGAAGCACAATTTCATTTAAACGAACCTTCTAGTGCAATATTTCAATAAAATGAAACTCCTACGATAAAATTTCATTTAAATAAAACTCGCTTGGCGCAATATTTCATAAAAATGAAACTCCCACAGTAAAATTTCATTTAAATGACACTCCTAGTGCAATATTTCGATAAAATGAAACTACTAAAGCATAATTTAATTTAATGAAACTTCTAGCGCAATATTTCGATAAAATGAAACTACTAAAGCATAATTTAATTTAATGAAACTTCTAGCGCAATATTTCGATAAAATGAAACTACTAAAGCATAATTTAATTTAATGAAACTTCTAGCGCAATAGGTATTTCAATAAAATGAAACACCTTCCATTTAAATGATACTCTCAGTGGAATCTTTCCATAAAATGAAACTCCTAAGGTAAAACTTCATTTAAATGAAACTACTAGAGCATAATTTCATTTAAATGAGACTTTTAGCGCAATATTTCAATAAAATGAAACTACTAAAGCATAATTTAATTTAATGAAACTTCTAGCGCAATATTTCGATAAAATGAAACTACTAAAGCATAATTAATTTAATGAAAACTCTAGCGCAATAGGTATTTTAATAAAATGAAACACCTTCCATTTAAATGATACTCTCAGTGGAATCTTTCCATAAAATGAAACTCCTAAGGTACAACTTCATTTAAATGAAACTACTCGAGCAGAATTTCATTTAAATGAGACTTTAAGCGCAATATTTCAATAAAATGAAGCTCCTAAGGTAATACTTCAATTAAATGAATCTCCTAGAGCAGAATTTCATTTAAATGAAACTCATAGCGCAATATTTTAATAAAATGAAACTCCTAGAGCAAAATTTAATTTAATGAAACTTCTAGCGCAATAGGTATTTCAATAAAATGAAACTCTTTCCATTTAAATGAAACTCCTAGTGCAATATTTCAACAAAGTGAAGTTCCTAACGTAAAACCTCATTCAAATGAAACCCCAGCGTAATGTTTCAATAAAATGAAACTCCTAAAGTAAAACTTCACTGAAATGAAACTCCTAGAGCAAAATTTGATTTAAATAAAACTTCTAGCGCAATATTTCCATAAAATGAAACTTCTAAAGTAAAACTTCATTTAAATGAAACTCCTAGAGCACAATTTCAGTTAAATGAAGCGTCTAGCGCATAATTTTAGTAAAATAAAGCTCATAACGTAAAACCAAATTTAAATGAAACTCCCAGCGTAAAATTTCAATAAAATGAAACTCCTATGGTAAAATTTCATTTAAATGAAACTCCTAGCGCAATATTTCAATAAAATGAAACTCCTAAACTACAACCACTTATTTAAATGAAACCTCTAAAGTAAAACTTCATTTAAATGAAACTCCTCGAGCGGAATTTCATTTAAATAAACTCCTAGCACAACATTTCAATAAAATGAAGCTCCTAACATAAAACCTTTTTTAAATGAAACTCCTAGCGCAATATTTTAATAAAATGAAACTGCTAGAGCAAAATTTAATTTTAATGAAACTCTTAGCCTAAACTCCTACGGTAAAATTTCACTTAAGTAAATGAAACTCCCAGCGCAAAATTTCAATAAAATGAAACTCTTAAAGTAAAACTTCAATTAAATGAAACTCCTAGAGCAGAGTTTCATTTAAATGAAACTTCTAGCGCAATATTTCAATAAAATGAAACTTCAGACTGCACTTTAGTAGTGGTCATCGATATATAGGTATGTGTATACAAGGAAAATAAGCAAACGTTTGTACAGTAAGGATAGAAGATATCAAAGATGTTAGGTTTCACTATTTATTTGATAAGTACTTGCCATCTACCAGTTTTGATCTGGAGATGTGCAAGTGGGTGTGTATGTTCCTAATCTCATTGTCAAGAAACAGCACAGAACTTGACCGGTAATGATAAAATACTTTAGTATGCACCTACCTCAGTCTTCAAAGTCATGTAAAACCGATTGATATCCCTAAAATCATTGATTGATAATCCAGAATGTTCCTCAATATATCTAAACAGATCCCGATACGGCTTTATATATCTTTCCTCTACCTCCGGCTTTTTATAATACGAAAGGAGCTCTTCCTGAAGAGTTTTACATACAGGATCCAACAGCTAAAATTTTAAATGAAGATTATATTATCCATAATGGAGTGGATTTCACATATTCGTTTTCCACACGTTCGTATTGCACAGGAATAGGTTGCCAGTTTAGGGTTGGATGCCATCTTTGTTTTTCGTTCGGTGGCCACAAACCCGCCAACACAAGTAGGGCGCTAACTTTTGTTCTTGTAACATACCGGCTTCGCACAAACACTTTGCTTTCTTCGTAAACATCACCCAGAAGCTTATTGTACATGGACCTTAACGTTTCACCCAGCTTGAACATCATCAACTTGCCCCTCTAAAAAAAATTTTAATTTGTATCCTTTCGCTTTAATAAAATTTGGTATAGCTACGTTGGTAAGTCCTCCAAGTCCCACGGGATAAAACGTCTCATTCCTGTGAGGATCATTTGGATAAAATCTGCTTGGTGTCCTTTCTCCGTGCCGAAAAATCTAACCGTTAACTACTTGTGAGTTCACTTTCACTTTTAAAATGGTCACTTACCGCATGTACCAATATAATCTCACTTTCTCCATCGCCACAGTTACCGAATGTTGAACAACAGCCGATTATTATTACCACTAACGAAATCATCACTACAGTATTTACATAAATCATCTTCACCTGATTTACCTACACTGTCATTCAATTCTTTGTAACACTTATGATCACGTCTAACCTCGTGGTTTAAGTTAGTATTATGATCTAATCAATTAAGGAAGAAGAAAATTACCTAATTAAGCAAAAAAATTGTGCGCTGCGCATTTCGTTTTTATTGCAATGAAATCGTGCCCATTTGATGACACAATTATTATTGGTATAAAAGTAGATCGTGTTTAAAATCGAAAGGTTAATGAATTAATTTTACTACTAGGGAAACTTTCGTATAAAAATTTGGATTCGCGTTGACTTCCTTCCTTTCATTTTCTTTCAACTTCACTGCCAACCCACGCATGTGGTGGGATGTAGGTAAATGGTCGTTCATTAATGTAATTTCTACTATATTTCATAGCTGTTTCGATTGTTAATATTATTATATTTGTGTTTTCGTTATTCATAAATGGGTCAGCAACAGTTTTTACATGAAAGACATTTACTTACAACAATTTTTGAAAACACCAAAGCTATACTGACTGACTGACATTGTCGTTGGAACTTCCTACCGACTGTGTCCCTGCCCATTAGATTTGCGAATGGTAAGTAACATCTTGGAAAAATCCTAAAACCGATTAGGCGACATGGAAAAACCTGTGGACACTTTTGCGTAGCATGGAAACATTCAACGTGACACAGAAAATTCAAGGGTGGCTTTTCCAAATCTTGAAACAGTTCAAGATAACCTTTTCGCAGAGACCATGATTATCAACCCTTCTTGTCACATTACGAGTTTCGTAGAGTAGCGCACATAGTGTAGGAAGTGAATTAACGGCTGTTGTGGGATACGATCGCCCTCAGGAAACTTACGACTGGAAGATCCCATTTTCTAATCTAGGTACTTATGACGGCGGTGTTGAGCAAGCGGATGATGTAACCATATGCGGCACAGATCCGTAAGTCGATAGAGGAAGCGGCGGCGTATGGATATATAAGGTGTAGGTACTGATATCACTTCCCGTCACCGACTATGCTAATGAAGAAGGTTCTTCCTCTTGAATCAAATGAATGGATTTTGGCTAAAGGCATCATTTTGATCCTGCAGGCGCAGCGAATACCGTAAATGGCTTGGTACCCCTCGCTCCGAAGGGTCTTCAGCAGATGAAAGGCTTTATTGTGTATCATCCGTAGATCTTGAACATGGACCTTGGTTAGTACGACAGTACGTCGTCAAGTGTGAGTTGGTAGCCGCCAGAGCTTCTAGGATGTACAATTTCCAGCTTTGGTGTGTCGGGATCTTTTTATGACTTCGACATCTACTTTGTACTGGCTCCTCCCTGTGCCATAGTTTTGATATCGGTCCTTGTAACCATGCTGATTCCGGTGTTTTCTTGTGCGCATACAGTGTGGTGTGGTTGTAGGGTGGAAGGGAAATCGTGGTGAATCTCAATGAACGCGTTACTGGTAAGTCGCGCGGGCACAATGTGTGGTTTGGCTCTTGGTGCTTGAGTGTACGTAACCGTATTCGAAGTCTATGGCGGCCTTGTTCTTCAGTAATTATTCCTACTCTTGCATTATTGGCAGCACCAGCTCTTTAGCCACCAACGATTGGTCATCTAATTTCGTCTCGTTGATTCAGTGTGTGTAGTTTGGACGATGATCGGATAAACCTACAATCCGTTACGATTATTAGGCGTCTCATTGGCGAGAGGATTATGCTAATAGGGGACTATGCCAATAATTTGGAGGAACTTAGTACCCCCCTTCCTTTCCTACGGGAATAGCTCGTTAGCTTATCGGCTCCTGCTCTGGTGGATGATAGTTTTCCTGAGGGCGGTTGTGGGTTCAGGGGTTTGTTGCTGCTGGAACACGGGGTAGTTGCTGTGGAAGTGGTGAGGGTTGTAGCAACGCGGTAGCAGAGAAGCTTGCCGCTGGACCGAAATGTCACCATATGGTGAGTCATTGAGTTAAGTATGGTTTCGGATGAACATTGAAGTTTCTGTTGCGCAACTATTATTGTGTTGGTCTGGCGGATGGTTGCTTCGGTGATAACTAGTAGAGCTGCGGTGGTAGTAGCTGAAAGATCGATAGCGCTGTCTGATGAGAGTAGTGGCCGGCAGTGGCGGCATTGCAGTGTTTTGTTGGAGGGGGCAACAAATAGTTTTCTCTCTATTTTTTTTATTTCAATAAAATTAGTACAGATGAGAGTATCAAAATATTACCTATTTTATAATGGACAGTTTGGCTTAATTTTTTTATCTTTTGTATTTAAACAGACAGTCCAATTTTATTTTAATGAGCTTTAATGTATGACCCTCACAGTGCAGCCCACATTCTGGGGGGGGGGGGGGTCGGCCGCTCCCTTGAGTCCCTCTAAATGCCGCCCTTGGTGGCCGGTATGTGTTGGCGCGTTGTTCTAGGAGAGGCAGGTCGGTTATTTCGTTGCAATTCTTTTCGGACCCCACGTTGGGCGCCAAGTATTATCAGGGAACACAAGTAAAACTAAGCTGATCGTTGACATGTCGGCGGCGGTTGTTACATTACGAGATATTTACAAAAATCACAACTAAATACATATTTACTCTGTATTGTGCGCTGGGAGTACCAGTACCAATGCCTGGTTCTGATTGACCGAAAGGGGTTCTCCAATCTTTCAGGCATTATGCCACGATTCGGGGTGTTATCTAAGCTGCGGTTTGTGGAACCTGGCGGGCGGATAGGAAACGACCTTATGTGAGATTTCGTGGTAAAGGGGACGACTATGCTGGGATTGGTCGGACCAGTTACGGTAGAACGTTTTTTTTTTTTTTTGCGATCACTGGAAGATGGAAAGCTGGTGGACTCGTTCTGCTCGGCAACCAAGGTTATTCAATTCATCATGAATAGAGGTGTGCGGGTTTTCTGCAGATAAAATTCAGCAAGGATGGCGAGTAGATAAGCACTAATGGCTACGGATATTCTCCTTCCGTGACAATATCAAGTTTTTTGGTACCTACCTACCAGAGACTCATCTCCAAGATATTGAATTAATTATTCCACGAAAGATCGTGTAGAAACTTAACAAGATACAGTCTGGGCCATACCATAGAAATATGGAGATAAGTACGTCAACGAGTCGAGGTATCAAGAACAGCTAAAAAGCTAAAAATCAAAGCAAAAAAAGTGTTTTGAAAAATTGACCGCGCAGTGAACCCACTATAGAGACAAAACTGTTTTCATTTGACACGAATGCATGTATGACACTGACCACTTTACACTAAATGGAGTCATGATCCACAATCATTAGTGCTACAGGTTTTAGAAAATTCCACCCAAAAAGGTAGGCTAGCGTCCATATCCAAAAATGAAGACAGACGGAAATGGAAGCAGGCTAGAGTAAAATTTTATAATGGTCCAATGGCTCGTTACGCAGGAGTATAGTGAGTAAGGTAAAATAACCACAATGTCCAAAATCAAACATCAAACAAATTCGTACACTTTAAGATTGCGGATTGTTTAAGCCTTTAAGGTAAAGCCCATCGGTTTTATGCCGGCCGATGAGGACCACCTTCAATGCCAAGGACCGTTACCTCTTCTCTGACGATGGCGGAAACGGCCTCAACATGCTCGATTGTCTTGGTCTTCTGAAGAAGTCGCGGAACAAACTCCTTCATTGCTTTCCACATACCTCTTCCATTACCATCCAAACGGGATTTCGCCGTGTATTACCATAACCATATAAAGGGTTTGCTACGGTGTCAACACTACGCACAATGGTATTGATTGACTGTCGTGATTGCTGAGCGATACTCCGAAGTTTATACATTCAGAAGAGAATTGAATTTGACGTAAATGTTTCCTATACCATCCGGTGCTGATCACTGGTAAGTACAAATGATCAACAGGGCGTGACTTGGGTGGCCAAATGAATGTATCGCATGGTTGGGCCGATTTACTTTTTATATTTTGAGGATCTCATTTACGTGGTTACCCTCAATGTTTGTTGAGCAAGATTGACATATCCATATAGTTGAGATTGAAAGGAAATTTGAGTGGGGTGGGGGTACTTGGTAGACTACGCCATAAGGTAAACAAAATTTTACATCTGGTAAATCTTTGATCGCCTTTATTCTAATTGCACTATCTACATTATAGAAACGTAAATTCCAAATCGAACCTTCATGCACTGTATGAAACGCAAACGATTTTCTACATTATGGCAGGATTGTTTCCATTAACATGGTCAATAACAATCCTCCTTAAAAGACGGACTCGGTAAGATATCTCTTTCAACCTGAAGCTGGTAAAACCGTTTAACTGGACAAAAAGTTCCACAGTTAGGTATAGTCAAATCCTCTATACTTGGATTAAGAGGAGTCCTCAAATACCTTATCTAAAACATTTGCACTTTGTACCATGCACGGATATGAAGCAAAAGTTACCTTCACGAAGTGATCTTCATTCTTCTTATGCACTTCTATTAGTATAGTGTTACCATACGTCGGTATCTCTAACTTAAATACGTTTAAATTGTACAAAAGATAGCCCACTGTAGTTTCGTGTGCGGAATAAAGAAACATTTTTCGGTCCGGAGGTGTCAGTGTATTGTTTACTTTAGCCAAAGTGTCGTCCAAAATTTTTTTGATTAAATGTCCGGAATTGGCAATCTTGTATTTTTTCTCCAAATTTCTATAGACGTACTGGAAGGCGGCAATCTTCTGTAAGGGTTCGGGATAAATGTCTCTTGTCCAATTCGGTAGTGTTAGACCGTTATCTTCCTGTAAAGCAACTGATTAACAAAAATCGCAGCCTGAGTCTCATCATAGAAGAAGATTGGAAAAAAGAGGCAATAAAATGCACTTCATTACTAGGTTAAAGTAAATCCAAAATTCCAGATCAGAGGAATATTCCAGAAAAAGCGGAGGTGAAATATAAAGTAAGAATGTTAAGAGAAGAAAAAACATGTGGCTAAACTATGTAGTGTAGTGTAGTGTGCAATGTGTGTAGTGTAGTGTACTATGAGTACCTCCATTTTTAAAGTGAAATAAAACCGTGACGCATCTCTAAAGTCGTTGATGGGGAGTCCAGAATTTTTTTCTATGAATTTAAAGATCGACCGGTATGGCTTTATGTACTTTTCTTGCACTGTTGAATTTTTGTAATACAGTAGTAGCTCCTCCAACAATGTGTTACACGTCGGTTCCAAGAGCTACAAACACAAAATTTTTAATAAAGTAATGGTAATTTATCCCCTACATCTTCCTCCTCCATGCGTTTAGATTCGATCGGAATTGGTAACCAATTTAAGGTCGGATGCCACTTTTGTTTTTCATTCGGCGGCCACATCCCCGCCAAAAGCAACAAGGCGCTCTCTTTCGTTCTCGTAACAAATCTACTTCGTGCGTAAATTTTGCTCTCTTGATAAACGTCACCGAGCAGCTTATCGTACATCGTTCTCAAAATTTCGCCCAATTTGTACATCATCAATTTACCTTTCTGAAGAAAGTACAATTAATAAATGAACATTAGCTCAAATCGTTTACGTTTGTAAGTCCACCGAGTCCTATTGGATAAAAGGTTAAATTCTTGTAAGGGTCGGCCGGGTAAAATCTGGTTGGTGTTCTTTCACCATGGCGGAAGATCTGAAAAAGAAAGGTTTAGTGATTAACGAGGTATTATCAATTAGGTTTGTGCAGGACCAAAACCTTGATACTGCAGAACCTTTGATATCTATTTTTAAACGTAACAGATTACAACATCGCATAGCGCTGCCACCTTGAACGTTAGCCATGTATTTTTGATCTTTTCAAAATAGGAAAATGTTGATTTTATAACGCAACTTGATCGTAAATACATTATAGTAATTAAGGTATCTAGGGCGTTATGAACTAAATAACGCCTAAGGTCGACAGTGTTGGCCCGAGGGATATACGTTGACTGTAGGCGTTGTGTTCATAACGCCCGTGGTGCCTTCTTAACTTTATGTCACACTTGCAAGAAGTTGATTAAGATGGTTAAAACCGATGATAACAATAAAATCAGTATAGACTGTCAGACTGACACTTAACATCCTTGACCGTATCTATGGTGACGAGGTATAATATTTTACATTTGCGGGCGTTATAAGCTAGTTTTATAAAAAATAACGGCCGTTGCTATGTAAAATCCGGTTGTCATGTAAAGGGGCGTTGTTTAGTTATTAATGCCTCTTGTTTTAGTAGTTGTTATGCCAGTTATGGTGAAATAATACGCTAGTATGACATAAAAGTATTAAAGACTATCGGGGAATAGTCTTTGGTATTACCAAAGAGTATTATACTCGTTAGTATTACATTTTCTACAGCTCTATCTGTTCCCAAGAAAATTAAGAGTCAGTCCTATGTTGAGTTTTGAAAAATTGATCCCTCGGGGGGGGGGGTGATTAACATCCTAGCAAACACATTTATTATATAAAATACATATAAATTATGTAAGAGCTTTTTAGATTTATATAAAACTGGAAGAAAAATACTTTAAATGATGTAATGTCAGGATGTCAGCAATTTTCAAAATAATATAATATGTATATGTCTATTAGATGTAAATTCTTCTATATCTGTAGCACATGAATTTATATACGTTTTATGTATATTTTAAGCAATATTTACATAAAAAATATTAGTTGTAAAAGCATTGCGATGACCAAATGGCAGCTACTCGAGCATAATGTAATTATTATCAATGTAAAAAATTATTTAAGCAGTTCCATATATATACTTGCTCGAAAAGTTTCCCTTAACCGGATTCGAACCTTTGCGGGTGGGCGTTGCAAATTCCGAAATCCGACATGTGTTTTCTTTGTATCCGACATTGTACCACTGCGCTAATCCGAAACATTCCTTTTTTTTTTTTATTTCGTACTTCATAACTTTGCGGTGTTTCGCGTTATTAGTTTCAATTTTGTTTGATTATATCGTTGAGTGAAGTCTTATTCAATGATTATACCTAGCTTTATGTTAAAAATGACCAGGATTTAATTTATTTTATATTATTTATTTTCTATATAAATAAGACGCATTTTAGTCGATACGGATCTAATATTAAAGGTACGTGAACTACAATTTTTGGCGTTATAGGAAACAAGCGCGTGCGATTACTTATGCGGCGCAAATAGAAACGGACTTTATTTTCGACCATACAATATATGTAATGATAATGTCTAATTATATTTACAGAAGGCATACATAAAAAATATGTAATACTTTTTACATATAAGATTTTATATATAACGTACATAAATCTAATCATATAAATATGACAGCACATAAATTTCATGGGTAATATGTAATTATCTATATGTATATATTATATGAATTTCTGTATATAGAATATCCTTAAGTTTCTATACTATTACGTAAAATATACGTAATGTGTGACATACGGTTTATATAACTTTATTAAAGCATACTTACATACTTGATATATAAAAAAGAATACGGTGTAGAAAGGCGTATAACAGGTGTGTTTAATAAACAATATTTTATATGCACGTAGAAACAGATGTGCATTTAATACGTTTAAGTGCGACTGCATTTAAAGAAGTGACGCAAAATTTAACTACGAAGAAAGGAACCGCACAACTATAAAGTGTGAGTATCCAAATAAAATTAAAACGAACATTATTAGAGGGCAACAAAAAATCGCCTTGTTGTTACCTCGCCCCGGGTTTATTTAAGCCGCTGTGTTGTTTATATAAAAACTCGCTTTGTTGTTAAAATTGGAACTTTTATATGTGAATTTTACACAATTAAAGAAGAAATTTAAAGGCAACTCGCCTTGAAGCGAACTACGAATTGAGAGACCGTTGGAGGAGCTGTCCGATTAGCACGTCCTTTGTGCAAGCGGCGCAACGCAGGTTATCGTCAACGTTATCGTACTAAGCTACACTAAATATCAGGTACTGTCCTATAAACTGTTATTTTTTTAAACTAATAGTGAACAAAAACTGAATTTTATAGATATTTTTATTATTTGCGTTTGAATTAAGTTAAAATATTAGCGAATTTTACGTAACATTTCTTAATCTTAATGTCACGTTTTGCTAGTAAGCGATAAATTGGCCATTCATTTTTATGGTAGGTACAAATTAAGTTAGTGTTTTTTTTAGGAATCGTACATTTTGTTTATTTTATTAGCTTTGTAATAAATGAATTATTGGTATTGATTTTAGTAGATTTTTCACTAATTTTTACCGAACTGTAAGGAAAGTAAAAACGTAATTTGTTTAAAAGCGACGCTAAATGAAAGGTTGAGGACCTCTTCAAACTTACTAGAGTCGTCATAAATAAGCATATTGCAATTAGATAAATTCATTTTTTTCCAAATTAATTAATGATTAGTAACAATTAATAATATTTAACCTTAGTGAACCATTAAAGTTTCACCTAATGTAGAATTAACCCTTTTTATCCCTACTGATCTAGCCTGGGAAGAAAAAAGTACGAAAGGTAGGTCCAAACGTACTACCAAGATAGAAAATTCATCGAACCTTTTTACCACGAACCTGAAAATCTTTATCAACAATTGTAACTTCCGTTACAGTGTTTGCTGGGATATTTGTAACTGATCTACAAGTTTCACCGATGTAGACTAAACCACAAGAACAGGGAATCCGATACACGCCTTTGGAAGATAGGGGCTTGAATTTATCTTTGGACTTCCATGGTAAGCTTGATGTGGGCTATTTAGATGATCTTAGAATTCCAACAAAGCGTCATAGGCCTATGGCCAAATTGCGAACGTATCACCGACGTACCTATAAAAGAACAGACTTTGGGCAGCAGATGAAAAGATTTCAGTGAGTGATGACGTGTAACTTGTGAAATCCTTCAAATAATTGACCAGAAACTTAACGAGCTTGTAGGTAGACGAGTTGATAGTGCTGACTATGTGGCGAAGAGGGATTCCTTGCTTGTGAATTTTAGGAAGACCGTACAACCTCGGCAGTTTGTAATCGCTAGGTACAAGACGACGTTGGATACCATTGGGAAGGGAAAACGACCTTTCGCTCAATTTTGGACGTGAGATTGCGAGGAATGATGACGTAGGTATCCGCTTTAAGAAGATCTTGGACCTTATCATTCATATTGGAACTCATCTTTGGCTTCGTTGTATAAAAGGCACAGAATTGTTGATTTTTAATCCGTAGACAAAATCTTGAACTTGTTCCGGTTATTTTCTTCTGGTTTCATGTCTTTCCCGGTTATTTTCCGGCACTTACTTATTAATTCTACCCATGACTTAACATTTTTTCTTTTTTTTTGTTTGTGTTGTAATTCAAAGAATTTTCACTTTAGTTAAATATACTGCACATCACTACATTTCAAATGTTATATTATATACATGTAAATGGATATTTTTTTTCGTAAATGAATAAATAAATTTCCTGTCAGTTACTCCATGGTACTGTTGGTTCTTATACTTGTTCCGTTGTATCCAAATGTTGCAAGTAGTTTTCTAATTCTTTGAGAAAGTTTATAGGATGATTGTTTCTTAAATTCGCGTTAGATTTCTCCTCCGATTGCTTCTGGTCTTCAGTCTTTAATGTTACCGATATCCTATTCGTTCTTTGTGATCATCTCTTCTTGATTTATAATGTTGCCATTATTTATTTATAGATAGAATCCAAAAGTACAATAAAAAATAGGTGTAAATTTGGAAAAAAAGATGGATGCTTCGGCTGGGCGGTGAAGTGTAGTGCACGGGGAAACTGTTGTCGTACACTGTTGCTATGAAGCGCATGGTTTTTGCAAGAGAATAATTACATTGTTGTGGTTTGCCGCTTGCTGTTTACGATGTGCTAGATTACGTCTCGCGGGAATATGTGCGTCTTTTTTTCGCGATAATCATAACATTTACTTTGAATTACAAGAAAACAAATTTTATTTTCAATAAAGGAATAATGCAGCTTGATTTCAGTAGGTAATACAAATTTAGCATTTAAACAGGATTTTTTCCTTTAGTTTCCGTATATTGGAAAATAGTAAATTTTCGGTTATAGCTCATAAAACCAGTTAATTATATCAAAAATCAACATTTGGTAACAATTTATGGAACAGTAACAATTTTATGATAAGTTAAAACTGACCGTCAGCCAGGAAAGTGCTAAATATACAGTATTTTTATTACTGTTAATTAAAATAATAGTTAAACAATCGATTCTACCATTTTGATTTTTACACATGTTAAACATATATAAATGACTAATGTAGTGCCCAAAAATGAAGAAAATTCACCCCCCTCCCCTTGAATTTTTACTCAGATAGTAGTATACCTATGTAGTGTCATGGTCCTTGAAATTCTACGTGATTACGTTCGTTTTTGTTTCTAATGTTACATTATTATTATTATTTGGTAGCATAATTTATGCTGTGGTACCTACTATCATCACAATAAGTTAAGTTGGCGATCAATTAAATTTGAACGTGCACGACGATTGTGGTTACAATTTTGATGTCATTAACAATATAATTCTAAAGTACTCACCGCATGCACCAAGACAATTTCACTTTCTCCACTACTACCATTTCCAAGTCCTAGGGAGGAACACATTAAAAAGCAGGTAAAAAATGTAGCAACACATCTTCTTGACATTTTGATCTCAAATACTGAATGCATGGATACAATAATAACTCAACTTCGTTTTAGATGTTTCACATAGTATTAGGTAATAAAGGTTGCAAAAGCGAGTGTTAAGAATAAATTTAAATATAATTAAAATTTAATGTACCTACACATCTTGCTTGCTAATGTTTTATGCAAAACTAGCTTTATAATAGTAAAGTCCAATTTTTGCACTTCCACCTGTAGGTGCGTGGTATGTATGTACCTAACCAGTACTCAGTTGTTACTTATTTTAATAACAAGTAATTAATATCAAGCATATTTTCTCGTTATAGTAACAATGTGCCTAAGATTAAATTTCAGAGTTGTGAAATAGGTAAGAACTAATTCATTTGTGTTACAGATATTCCAGGTACTCTCTCTTGGTCTCATAGAGGAAAACTGAAGAACGTTTAAATGCTGTTGCAGGTTACACGATAGCCTGTTGGGGTGAATAAGGAAAGAGTACTTAAGCTTTTTTCTTCAACTTTTTAGAATCGATTGAAAATGATCTCCATTTTCTGGAACATGTCATTACTCGTGACGAGTATGGGTGTTTGAGTACGACCCGGAAACCAAGCGCCAGAGAATGGAGTGGCACACTTCATCCTCTCCAAGATCCAAAAAAGCTAGAATAAGCAAGTCGAAGGGCAAATGTTTGCTGATTTGTTTTTCTATTGCAGGGAATCGTCCACAATCAAAACCACACGGTCAAGCAACTGGGTGTACTGCAATGTCAATCAACGAGTATTTGGTCAGTACAAACATTCCTGTGACTCCTCAGCCTCCTTATTCGCCTGACTTGAGTCCTTGCGACAGCTCTTTCCTCTTTCCGAGATTAAAAAATAACCTCAAACGAACTCATCGATAAGAAATTCAAACGGCTGTAATCGGCCAACTGAAGGCTATTCCAGTATCCAGCACTGCTATGAGGATTGGACGAACCGTCTCCAGCGGTTTGCGACTCTCCAAAGAAGTTATTTTGAGGGTGATAATATTGAATTGTAATTCTATTCGAATAAAAAAATTGAAAAAATCTCTCATTACCTAATTGATACACACATCGTATAAGCATATACATTTAAAGAGAGTCAACGCCATAGGAATCAGCGTAACTGCCGTAATGTTGGTTGCATACATAAACTTTGAGAAAAATTTGTTATTAAATGTACTAAAACGCCGTAAGGTTTGAGTCAAGGAACGACGGTTTGACAATGTTGCCTTCACACAGTACAGAGTGTAAAGCTACAAATATGGTAAATTCGCAGCAGTTTGGCTTTGTTAAGGTATTACTATTTACTATTTTTAAAGTTCAACTTTGGCAAAATGGCCATACTTGACGTCAGGTAAAATTAAAGAAACCCGCAACATTGATCTCTGAAGCGGGTAGTTTTAATTACTTGCCCGGCGGCTAGGTGTCAAAACTTCAGCCACCTTGTGGTCGGGCTACTTGAAACCTATCACACGTTTTTCTCCAGCATTGATCTTCTTTATCTTATATGTTCTATGGCAGGGGTGGCGAACCTATGGCACGCGTGCCAGAGGTGGCACGTAGGAAAAAATTGCTGGCACGTTATAATTTTGAAAAAATCAGTACGAAAATAATATTTTTCTCGTTAAAATTATAAAATTATTAAATTAATGTCTTTTTGATGCCTAAGATTTAACGATAACATTTTTTAAACGAACTAACGATGCAACTACGTATGACGAATTTAGTCAAAGTATTAAAGCTCTCTGTTAGCGTTCGAAAAGTTCTGCGCTAGATGGTGGACCCGTCGTTATCATTCGTTGTCACTCTGCGCGAGTATTGTTTAACCACGCACAAGTATAAGTTACCAGTATTGTTGTTGTATGGTCGCGTATTTTTATTTTTTTACTTCCCGAGTACGAAGTAAAAGGGAAGTATTGTATTAGTGTTCCAAAAAAAAAAATTTGACCGATGGAAATTTTTACATATCTTTGCGTTTCTGAACACGTAGATTCAAAATATGAAAAAAAAAATTTCCGTCTGTCGTCTGTAGTCTGTCCGTACACATTCCTTGCAACGCTCTAAACTCAGAAACTATTAAAGTTATCGAAATGCGGTTTTCGCCAATCGATTGCATTCGGGCCAAGGACGAAAATGCTGATATTACCTTTGATGACGTCACTTCCGGTATAAGCGAAAATGGCGACACTCATTTTTTTTATAAGATGAAGTTGCAGTTTTTTTTATGTAGTTTAAAAGAGTATTTTTTTCTGAATTCAGCAATATATATTGTGCTATACTTATTTTTTGAAAACAGTGTTAAAAAAAATAATTTTCAAAAAATGACTGCAACGCTCGATACTCAGAAACTATTAAAGTTATCGAAATGCGGTTTTCGCCAATGGATTGCATTCGGGCCAAGGACGAAAATGCTGATATTACCACAGTATACATACGAACCAGTATGATATCTCGTGACGTCACGCACTAAACTTTCTGTGACCTTCAACGCTGCTCGGATGAGAATCTCATCCGACGGCCATAGACATGCATAGTGAAAAGTAAAATAAATCGTGGAGGGGTGCGTTCAAGGTCCCTAAGAGCTCTGTCGATTTATGAATGAAATGCGTAGGAGTTATTGTACTGGTTCGTTTATATACTGTGATATTACCTTTGATGACGTCACTTCCGGTATAAGCTAAAATGGTGGCAATCATTTTTTTATAAGATAAAGTTGCAGTTTTTTTATGCAGTTTAAAAGAGAATTTTTTTCTGAATTCAGCAATATATATTGTGCTATACTTATTTTTTGAAAAAGGTGCTAATACGAGGGAAGTCTCGTGGCAACTTGCCAGAATTTTTATAGATATTATTTGAAAATTTATTTTATAACAATTATTTTGAATGAATATTGTTAAATAAATGAAAAACTACCTTCCTAACTTTTTTTTAATTTGCTTCATATTGTTGAAATAGCTAATGATCTTCCCCAACCCCCCCCCCCCCCCTCCGGGAAATTACTGTATGGGCATTAATGCTTATTTTTTTCATTTTTAAACTCGCTTAGTTCCACTAATAGGCACATAAAAAAACCTGGCACGTTAGAAAATGTATCTATTTTATTCGCACATTTTTGACACGCGTTTATAAAATGGTTCGCCACCCCTGTTCTATGGTATAAGTAAGGAATAAGCTTTCCCGTGCAACGGTATGTAAATAATGGTTAAAAACTAAGATAGCCGGTGAGTTTACTACATTGTTGAAATGACAGGTGTACGCAGGACCAGCTGCTCTCATAATGGGGATTTAATTCAGTTAGAATTACAAGATGTAATGTTAATATTTAGAAAGCAATTAATCGGGCTGTAAGAAAACCCCGGGCTAGTATCTCGGTACAGGCTGTGAGGAACCCGTGCGAGTAACTCTGTACGGGCTATAAACGCAACTCTGGCGTAGAGTTATTAGCCCTGCCCCGGCTATGAGGAACTGCGGCCGGTGCGCTTCCCTTATAAACCTTGGCGCGACTGTGTAGGTGGGAATTAGGGCGTGTCTTTTGCGCGTGGGGGTAGCATCATCCCCACAATTTCATTCATTAACCCACGATTGTTGTGCTCTTATGGGCAGTAGTGCGGAGATAGATCTTGCCGTTAATTTTGTTTACCTGTGGGAGAAGATTTCCAAAAATATTCGTTGAAAATATGACAATGCGAAAGATTTGAATAACCCTTTAGTTTCGAGGAATTTAAAAAATAGTTTTTGTTGAGCAAGAACATATATATTCCTTATGATGTCACTTTTCCATGTAGCATTTCTTTTCTGACTATTAGAACTTACTGCGCACAGTCAAAACTGTCTCTTTGGAGGCAGAACCATCCGTTCATTAATTTGCGAAATCATCACAACGAATCCTCGATATGTACAATCAGTTTCGTGACGAGCGAAGCCATTTTATAGTCGCTGAAAAGGTTAAACTTGAATCTGGACCTTAATTTATTAGGTAGGTTAAGATAACCCCATCTGAACATAAATTTACGAGATCTTGGCAACATGTATAAAAATCAGCAACGCCGGGCAAGGGGCAACGTCGGTTTTTAGGGTTTGGTTTTGGCGCCAATGTGTAAAAGCAGAAAGGCAACAGGGTGGAATTTACTTACCGTCAGGTCCTCGAAGTGAAAGGGTCGCTCCGCATTATTCGTTTGTTTGGTGATATAATTTGTGTTTTATTTCAAGGTAGTATTGATTTTAATTTATTGTTTTGCATTTGTTAACTGCGTAACTTGTTGTTTATTGCTTATTGTAATTAATGTACCCCTACAACGTAAATTTTGCATCATGCTGTGACCTCGTGGTAGAAGGGTTAAATTTGCATTGGGGTTATTTATGTAACTGTTTGTCACGTGCTTGAACTCTTGATAGGAGATTAATAATTGATTGCTATACATCTACAATGTGGTGGCTGTTCATTTATTTATGTTCACAAAAGATACCTGCAGAAGACCCGGTGGCATTACCTTTTTAATGTGTAATTGAATATGGCATATGGTATTTCCAACAATGAACAAAGTGTGACTTTAATCTGGAATGTTTGTGTACTAACATTTTCGTCCGCGTAGACGACTTTCGATACGGAATCTAATGTGGCTCCAAACGTAAAATATGGCCGTATCGCTTGTCGCAATCCAACTTTAGTCCACGAATCCCTCGCAACCAGAGGCGTGAACAGTGTACCTACCCGAGGAGTCAGGTTATTTAATCTTGCTTCAGTTTTAATTCTTTGTATGTTTTGATATGCATAAATGGTGTTAATTGATGGAGGGGCCAGATCTTATTTTAACGTACATTTCTATATTTATGATGCACCTGTGTCTGCAACCGCCATATTGAATTTGTTACCCCTGAGCTGCCTTGTACTTTTATTTATGAAGATAACCGTGATTTCCACTTACCCCCACGTACTGTATTAAGTCTTCCTCTGTGGTGTTATAAAAGGAGGTTCTTAGTTCTGAATTTTTTATTACAGTAACTCTACAACAGATTGCGATGAAACGATTACGTTTCATCGGTTAGTTCATCTACGATCATTTTGGCTATAGCGCCCAAAAAACAAACAATAATGAATAAGTACGCAATTGCAATATCTAACAACCAATATTGATACCAAGGGATATCGTGTAAGGGGCTCCTCAAATGTTCAGTGCCGTTATGCCTTAAAACGTACTCAGTCCACCACACAGCCCGTTCTAAACCGCTCATAGGGGTATCTTCAAGCAAATCGACCAACTTTTGCACATTTTCAAGATAGCTACAAAACCAAAAAAATAGGCGAGGTCAAGAGTTCGATGGTACAAAAAACTTACACTGGATTGTGCATAACCTCCTCAATTTTTTGTTTCAGATCGTCTTTACTTATCGTACTTCTGTCGATTGATAAACCCAAACCTTTAACAACTATGCGTGCGATGTGGCCTTTCTGATCTAAACTTTGTGGAATTCCAATAATTGGAACCCGTCCACGTATCGCCTCGTATAGCGATTGCATACCTCCAGATGTAACAAAAAGTTTTACGTTCGGATGCTCTACAATCAGTGTTTAGAATATTTACGCACGATTCAATGGCCCTTACTCAGAATTGCAGCTCGAGGTAACCATTCTGTTACAAGCACATTTGGTACACTACCAAATCCAAATTCCCATAGGACCTTATAGGGAAGTTCGGCGAAGATTTCCACGAAGGTACTCGACACTTTCTTGTTCGAATCTAGGCTGACATATATGCAACCCTCGTGGGCTGCGTCTAAGAATTTCTGAGCGTCCTAAAATTACCGTAGTAATACCATTTCAGTCCACTTTTACTTGTGATCTTACCTGCGGGATTGGGACTTGTGGCATTTTGTATTCGGGACCGCCACCAACTTGGACAACTGTAGGAATTAGTGGGCCAATTTCGTGTAGTAACGGACTGGAGAACACAAGCACCGCGCTTACATTCTGCGATAGTGCCACTAGTGATGAGTAATTAGATCCAAAGTGTTTGTTCCTGATTTTCTCATAGTGGGACAGTCCAAACCATGGATTAACGTAGTTGGTTAAAATTGCGTGGAGAGTACTTACTATTCTGTCACGCAATGTTAAAGTTCGGGAAGAAACTGGATTACCAATATCACGAAGTACCGAAATTGGTGCATCTGCTGCCAATAATCCGATGTATGGACAGTGAAACCTTTGGGAGAAAAGAAGAAGGTTTGGTGAGATAAACTCAATTATCAGCAGATCAAAATTCTCCGATTGGTTAACAATCAAATCTTGCACCTTGGGATGTTCGAGCTGCGCGTGTGTGATCTTGCCCAAGGCATCTGTTAACAGTTTATCACTATCGGTCTGTGACAAACTATCAGAGTTGATAATTTTGGAGTAACTATTTTCCCAAATATCTTCAGAAACAGACAAAAGATTGATCTCGGTCAAATTTGTGAGGAGTTGGTCGTCCTGTGTGTGGGTTGCTAGGAGTGTAATTTGGTGTCCTCTTAAGGATAATCCCCTCCAGAACGGTTGAAATACAATTTGGAGGTTATAGGATGGTGTGGGTATCACTGCTAATATTCGGGCCCCTGAGCACGAAGTGGCCAAACAAAAAGCGAGTGTAATGACGTTCATTTTTTGGGGGTTGAATTAAAGTTCTTGATAGATCCTTGGCTAGAAACAAAAATAATTCATTACTTATTAAGAAAGTTTTTGTAAATTCCATGAAAAAATCATTTACCTATTATCCCTTATCATAAGTAAATATGAAGATAAACACAGCTTCCGAAACACGTAACACATGCACAGCATTTATGCCTTCAAAAATCCATCCATTGTGCTATGGGATTTTTTAAAAAAATGTCAAAATTATTTTTGAAAGCAATTAGTGATATGTGCTGAGCTTTAGCGTAAAGGAATTTGAATAATGAAATTGTATGAGGAATGTGACGGTAGATAACGATATTTGCTTATGCTCGGTCATATTTTACTAAATAAAAAAATTTATATAAAATTCTGTGGTAAAAACGTGTTCATTCAAACATCTTGTCTTGAATGTTGTGACGTTTGTGAGAAAATTCAACAATTCTAAGTGCAACAGTTTTTTGAAAAATGCTTTAAATAATTCTATTTAACCAATTTTCGTCTACTAATGACGTAAACATGACGACATGAATACGTCATGTTGAATATTGTGACCCATTATATTGAGGTTCATTACGATAGAAATTGGCACAGGCTTTCCTTTGCTAAGTAATTCATTCCTCCGATCCGAGGGATAACTCGAAATTAACCAAGCTTTCCCTACGTTATCTTTTGGGAATACCTAAAATGATAATTTTTCTTTATTTACCGTAATATAAAATTCTTAACTATGGTTTACTACGTTAAGATCCTGCGAGTAATTACATATCTTGTGATAGGAGAGGTAGTTCCTTCATGAACACAATATAGGCTCTGTTAATCACAAAAGTAATAATTACTATATTAAGGTACCTTATCAGTGATCGATCGGGTGTGATAAGCGACTGATATCCTACGTACATTCGAACCACCTGCAACAGTATAAACTACAACTTAAAGCGAAAGGTTCAGACGAATAAATTCTACGTTGACTCTGGTTTCGACCATGTTGAATAAATCCCTTAAACACGCCTAGATTTTCAACAATATGTACGAGATGCAGGGTAGGCTAAGAGGAATCAGCGTGAGTGACGATTCTTGCACAACTCTCGACAAGTAAGAATACGATGCAAGTAGGACAAAGGTCGCGATCAGAAGCGCCAATAGTCTTCAGATGACACCGAAATCCATCGTGCGAGGTAAGGATGCGGACTGCCACAAATCATTGTAGATGTAGATTGTAGATCAAGGTAATGTTTTAAATTAAGGTCTATGTGGCGACCACATATGATCTCGGAATACAGTCGTTTACGTACTGAAGAGCAACGATGGATTCCCATTTGCCGACCAATGACAACGCGTCGACACCGGACAGAATCTTTTACAAGCGAACGCTGTTAGCCACAGAAGTCAGAAGTCATAGCCGCTAACGAAACAGCGCCCAGTCCGTGTACATTGACCCGTCAGCCTGCATTCCAGAACCAGTCTACCCTCCGGCAACCGACATTATTAACCGAATTCCGCGTTGTTGTACATATTTGTAAATAGAAATGTTAGTTGTTTTCACAACTCCCTAAACTTTATTGTTTATTTGGCACGATCACCAAATAGCTGGTGATCTGATTCAACCGCTAAAGTCTACTAATCACTTTACCGAACTGGTACCAATCTTCTCTTTTTATTTATGTGTAGTACCGCATGTGGTCTTTCCCTTGTTTTCTTCTTTATGTACAAAGTTGCAAGTTTCGCTTAATATTTTTCAGAAAGAGCTTTCCTTAAACATTGAGGCACCCATTCTTATGGCCTATTTCGTCCTAGCCAATTGACAAGGTACCAACTGCGGTCTCATTCTTTGCTTTGGCCGAGCTAACTATGCAGCTTCTTTTTTTCCTTGTGCGGTTCCAATCTGAAAACGTAACAAAAATCTGCAACCGTCTGTCCATTCGGACACTGGCGAAAAAAATTGCTCTGCCTCTCTAGTGCTCCCTTATTCGCTCGCTCCACTTTCAATACTTCAACGACCGACCTCGATTGGTGTTCGCCTAACTTAGGGGTCGCCGGTGGTGCTTTTTAGGTTTTAAAAGAGAATCGTTTAAAACTTTGTAAAACAACGGCAGATTGGACAGTTTAGTTTCGGGGATCCACCTAATTTAGCGGAAAAATTTTACGAATAATAGGAATTGGGCCCCTTATAGAAAAATTGTGTTTTCTGGAAAACGCCCTTTAAAATACTGTTCAATAGATAGCGTAGAGGTCTTATTGAAACAATGCATAAATAATATGTGTCTAACATGGTCTAACGTAAATTTACTTGGGCATTAGTAGATAGGGGGCCACCTGGCCCAGACAGACCTCCAGACATGCGCCGTCCCTCTTTTCAGATCAGATCCCCGATGTAGATCACCAAATGGCTTCGACAGGAACAGATCCGTTTAAACTAGTGGTGGCAAATTTAATTTTTTTCGTATTCGAATATTCGTTAAAAAAATATTCGCATATAGAATTATTCGAAGTCAGAAAAAAATTCGTTTTATTCGTTGTATTCGTTTTATTCGTTTTATTGGTTAATTCGTTTATTCGTTTTATTCGTTTTATTCGTTGTATTCGTTTTATTCGTTTTATTCGTTAATTCGTTTATTCGTTTTATTCGTTTTATTCGTTTATTCGTTTTATTCGTTTTATTCGTTTTATTCGTTGTATTCGTTTTATTCGTTTTATCCGTTTTATCGTTTTACTCATTTTATTCGTTGGGCTAGTTTTATACTATAAACGTAGTAGAGCATTCTCCAATTTAAGTTTCATTTAAGCATAAACATTTGAAACCACGCTTAACCTTAATATGCGTTAGTAAATTACTTGTTGCTCCATTAAATTTAAGGCACTTATTGCAAATTTTGCAAGTAACTACCGCATCACTCGTATTCTTCACGAAATATTTCCACACTACTCATAAATCTCAGTAATGTAGTAGTCTAGCCTGAGAAATAATTTGAACTAAAGTAAAAAATGCTTAGATAGTCCTTTAAAGGAATAAATTGTCAGCAAAGGCGGGTAAAAAGTAAAAATTTAAACTTAAAAACAAAGTCCAAGCTTTACAATACCATGAAAATAATTCCAGTTACAATCACCCTACGTGTACTCTGTGCCTGCATGGTTAAGGATTATTGTAGGTAATGTTTAGAGAAACGTGTTCACTGATTTACCGAAACCCTTTTACACTAACAAGTAACAAACAATAAATTACAGTTCATTTCGACTTGTAAAAGGGTGTTATTGAATAGTGAATGACTTTAAGTTGACAGAAAATAAATGCTAAAATAGCTATTTACAATACGAATATCGTACCTACAACGGCTCATCTCCTATTCATAAAATATTGTCGGTCGCAAGAAATTTGTAAATGAGAAACAATTCCATGAAATGAAAAGTAGTAGGCATACCTCTGCCGTCTGTCATCTCTCAATAATAAACCAACAACGTTCTCTTTTTTCTTAATTTAACAATTTTCTTTGTTCTGGCCATTATTCGTTTCATTCGTTTTATTCGTTTCATTCGTTTTATTCGTTTTATTCGTTTCATTCGTTTTATTCGTTTTATTCGTTTTTATTCTAATTCGAATAGTGGTATTATTAAGTATTCGAATAATTCCCGATTATACATTCGAATATTCGAAAAAAATTGCCACCACTAGTTTAAACAGATAAACCGATCTGTTTACAGGAAAGAACTGTTTATGTATAGATCACCGAACAGTAAACGGCTAAACAGGTTGCTCTAAACAGCTAAACAGTAAACAGGTCTTCCTGTAAACAGATCCGTTTATCTGTTTAAATGGAACTGTTCTGTCGAACCCGTTTAGTGATTTACATTATTGGATAACTACGTCGGGATCTGATTTGAAAAGAGGGACGGCGCATGCCTGGAGGTCTGTCTGGGCCAGTGGCCCCCTATCTACTGGCATTCCAATGACAGTAATTAATTTCAAATAGTGAAGTAGTAAGATAAAAACGACTTCTGGGGGCAAATCGTTGACATTTTCATCTTTGACACGGTACAATCCCGGAAGTCGTTTTATCTTACTGACTCTGGCCGTGGGAGCCTCCGCTGTGGTAGTAAAGTAGTACTCAATATATAAAAACACGTGTCTTTGCGAGTAAATGTGAGCAATAAATATAAAGGATTTTAGAGAATGGAATCCTCTTCTCAACCTAAGCACAAATCTAACAGTAGCATTTGTTTTCGTAAGTTTAATATCGTTTAAGGAACAGAGCTTTCTATGCAAACAACAAGATGCTAAAGAGTAGACAACTAGCGAGAGACACAAAACTGAAAATCTACAAAACACTGATTAGGCCGGTGGCAACAGTATGCAGCCGAAACATTGTGCTTGGCGGAAGCGGAGGAAGAGCGGCTAAGAATATTTGAGCGTAGTGTTGAGATTTCTTGAGAACGATACTAGGCCCGGTGAGAGACGAAAATGATGAACCAAGGCGGCGAATGAACTGCTAAATCGAAAAAATTATGAATGGAGAGGACATAGTTAAGGTGATTAAGGCACAGAGAGTGAGCTGGCTGCGCGCCAACACATCGGCGGTAAAGGAAACAACGTTGTGGAAATCAAGCACGAACAGAGCGAGAGGGAGACCGAGATTAAGATATTGGGACCAGATGATACAGGACCTTAGGACCATGAAGTGGAAGGAGAAAGTCAACGACAGGGAAGGATGGAGAAATATCGTGGAAGCAGCAGGGAATTATGAATGGAGGGAGAAATTAAAATGGGGGTGAAATGCATAATGTAAGAAGGGTGTAGCGACCACATATGATCCCGGTACACAGTCGCCTACGTACTGGGCAACCATTGATTCCCATTGGCCGACCAATGACAACGCGTCGACACGGGCCAGAATCCTTTATAAGCGAACGCTGTTAGCAACAGAAATCAGTCAGAGTCGGAAGTCATAGCCGCCAACGAAACACCGACCAGTCCGTCTACATCGACCCGTCAGTCTGCATTCCAGAACCAGTCTACCCTCCGGCGACTGACCACCATCATTAACCGCATTCCGCGTTGTTAAAAACTTGTACATATTTGTAAATAGAAATGTTCGTTGTTTTCACAACTCCCAAAACTTTATTGTTTATTTGGCATGATCACCAAATAGCTGGTGATCGTATCCAACCGCCAAAAAGGGATTAATCCACCCCAGAAAACGGATTAATAAATCTCAGTAAGAAATAGCAAAATTCAATTAGAATGTAATGTAATCCTGAAATAAAATAAATAAATAAATAGTAATATCGTTTGAAGATTAGCGCTTCATAACTAAAACATTGGCATTTACCTGGCCTTATTGCATATATTTGGAAAAAGAATTTGTGTGTTTGTCTTGCTTCTATAGTTGGTTTCCTTACACATGGAAGCTGTAGATCTTTTTTGTAGTGGGTACATCAAATATAAAAACCTTATATTGGAGAACTTAAGATGCTACATATACATGGTCCATGGGTTCCGTTCACATGATATCTAGTACAATGGATTTCAAGGTTAGGTTTAATGACCTCGATAATGAAATATTCTAAATTAGTTTAATCTTTTTTGACCTTAGCCTGTAGAAATCTGAAGATAAACTTTAAAATAAAATAAAGAGAAAGGGTCATCAAAGTTATCACGGAAAATAAGACAGAGGCAACATCTAACAGGTAATACTGGTAGAAAGGAATATCAGCGACGGTACTTTTCAGATGTTGTGCCCCTTTATGCCTTAACACGTACTCCGTCCACCATACGGCACGTTCTAATCCGGTCATTGGTTGATCATTTGCCAATTCTCCCAATTCTTTGATTTTATGACGATATCTAAAACGTAACATTGGGAGCGATTGCATTTATTTACAAGTCTTACCTTGGATTTTTGATCACTTCGGTGATGGTGCTTTTGAAACCGTTTTTATCCAAAGTGTTGTGTCGTTGTAACAATCCGCAACCTTTAGAAACCATCCGTTGAACATTGTGAGGTTGGTCAGCAAATAAAGGCAGTCCCACTATTGGGACGCCGGCGTCAATAGCCTCGTTTAATGATTGTAGACCACCGTGCGTTATGAAGAGTTTTATATTGGCGTGATCTATCAAAGTGAAATTGGACAAAACCACCATTCATTACTAAACTTACTTAAAACTCCCATTTGTGGTACCCAATCGTATATTACTACATTATCGGATTTATTGGGAAGGTGTTTCGATTCATATTTCCATAGTACAAGATAAGGCAATTCGGCGAACGTTTCTAGGATGATATTTAGTAGATTGGGCGACATGGAATTACTTTTGGCGTAGGATCCCAAGCTGAAATAGATGAACCCCTCTTTGGCGTTGTCGAGTACCGTTCGTAAATCCTGAAAAATGTTTTGCATTAAAAGAAAAATTAAAATGGCGCTCTTACGTGCGGTAATGATTTTTGAGTTAGGCGATGGAGCCCCCCTCCAATCTGGATGATTGTGGGAGTCAGCGGGCGAACGGCGTGAAAGATGGGGTCCGTGTTTACAAATTGAACACTGACGCTTTTCATTAACTCCGCAGCGGGTGGATAACCTTCCCCGAAGTGTTTTTGGATCATTTCGTCGTACAACGGGAATAAGGTTCTCGTTTGGAAGAATGCGATTTGTGTATCAAGCAATACGCGTTTAACACGCTCGACTATTGTTAGAGATTTTTCCAAGTCGAGCCACGTGTCAGGATAAAGTAATGGATGCGTGGGATTTCCTAAAAGTGAGTACATTGTGGGAGTGGCATCGAGGGTTGTTATTCCTATAGATGGACAGCGGAAACGATGCGCAAATGCCAGAATGGGCAAGCGGGATGATTCGGCTATAACTAAATCAAACGATTCGCTTTGGTTTTTGATTATCGCCTGTAGTAAGGGATGCCCAAGTTGTTCATCACAAACTTCTGCGTGTCGCAAATATCCAAATTTGTACAATTCCAAATGGTCCGAGTATATTTTCTTTTGAAGATTTTTTAACATGGTCTTATAAGAGAAACCTAAATCGATCTCCGTTAAGTTAATCAGCCGTGGATCTCGAATGGGTTCTGTTGTTAACGTTGTTACATGATGTCCGCGTAAAGATAATTCTTTCCATAGGGGTTGAACCACAATATTATGACTGTATGATGGGGTTGGAATGATTGCCAATATTCGCGCACCGTGACATTGTAGTACGAACAAACTGAGAACAAACAATATCATTGTTGAACAACTTTTACCGAATAACTTAGTATTAGTTAGTTCAATGTAGTATAAATATTTATTCTTATCATTAAAAGCGAACTATATTTAAATTTGAAACAGAAAATCTCTAGGTTTGTTGTTTATCTACGACAACAAATAATAGTACAATTGAGTTACTGGTCCAGGGTTTGGGTTATCGCGGTGAAACTTGATCACTTTTCAAATTACATTAGAGAATTGCTGGTATCTATTACGGCGATTGAGCTGGCACTAATTTATCTATTAAATAGCAAGTAAAGTAGCACACACACACACACACACACCCGCTCACACCCACGAATACCTGAACAACTAACTCGACGGTGCTGCGTGACATATTAAAAACAAACTTCAATGTTCAATTTATTATTAATAGAATTACTTAATTATTATCTAAGACTAACAGTGTTGCAAGATCTTCGAGATCAAAGGAGCAACGCGAAAGAGGCAAAAGTAGGCCTTGCACAAGGACCGGAGAGATGGTAAAAATGTAACATTTACTAAAATAATCCAGTTTGTTTATGACGGTATACTTTAATTAGGCAACCAACATGACTAACAAAACTTCTACTCATTACAATTAGCACCTCAGTTACGATAGGATGAACTGAACTTGTTGTGGCCGTTGAATACATCAAAAACCACAATAATATAAATCAAAACCGTTTTGACAGCAAATCTGTCTTCATCAGCGAGCAACTAAATACGAATTACAAAAGTGAGGTGTTAATACTACATACTTAATGTAGAAGTTACATAAGTGATGTAACGCACCTGGTAGATTTGAATTTGAACGTTTCCCGCTATAAATTTGTCCGATGGTGTAGAAACGACTGAAAACTCGAAATTATGTAAGGGCGAGAGCGTTTGATATGTCCCGAGGAAAGAACGGAAAGAAGACAGAAGGGTAGAAGGTAGATGTGTGTAGATAAGATCCCTTTTGGTTATTTTATAATTATACAATTATATAGCTAGGGTGTATTTTACATTTAGCACTGTGCGATTTCTTGTTTTAGTTAGTATGTGCCCATTATAATATAACAGATTTTAAAGTCAAATAATATTGCGCAATGGAAGTTAACTTAGCTACGTAATTGATTATAAAGTTTTGACTTGGGATGATAGATGGCTTTATTATTTGCTATCGCTATGTGCAGTTAATGTTTGCTCGGGATGTTCTAGTAGAATTTAAGGGTATGCATTTGAGCAGATAAAGATATTGCTGTTATTTTCATATGACAGGAAAAGGAAACTCTACGAGACACTGGTTTCAGGCAGCTGCATGGTCATACGCATGCGCGTCAATAGCTTTTGTTTCTAAAGTCTGGTGTGGATTGACGAGGAACTCAATCATTGGACCATTCTTCTTCATGGCAACTACAATCACAGGACATGGATATCTGGACGCACTTTGTTATTGACCAACTTCCCCCAGGATCCATTTTACAGCAAGCTGGTGCCCAATTATCATCGACAGGAGTGTGACTTTTTGAGTGCAAATTTTCCCGATATGTGCATCGGAAGATGGGGACCCCTTGTCTGGCCACCCAGGTCACCCGATTTGACCTCTTTGGAGTTTTTTTTCTAGGGATTTGTGAAGAATGTTGTTTACCAAGGAGACAGACCAAGAACTTTGGAGGAACTGAGGGGCCGCATCACAAATGCAGCAGCGCTTGTGACTCCACAAATGCTACAGAACACTTGGCAGGACGTTGAATACCGTTTAGATGTGTGTAAATAAGCTACCCAAGGTGCAGAAATCAAGTTGCATTGACCATCCTCCGAAACTCGGTGAGTTTTTATCTCAAGTTATGTAATAGTTATTGACATACGAGTGAGGAAGGTACAACTTTTGTTCACGCGAATTGCGTGTTCGTCCACGAGCGCAGCGAGTGGACGATGCAATTCAAGTGAACGAATGTGACCTTACTCACGAGTTTTGAGTAGGTATAGCCTCACTTGGCCGCTACCCCCCCCTCTTTTTTTTAAACCACGCCCTCCCACCACTACCACCGTTTAAGCCCCTCCCTTTTGTTCCTATTGGCTGCCACGTCTCCCACCACCACTGTTTCCTATTGGTAACCACGTCCCAGGCTCCTTTGTTCCTTTGCCACGCCTGTTTAGCCGTTTAGCTGTTTAGATGTTTAGCTGTTTAGCCGTTTACCTGTTTAGCCGTTTAGCGGTTTAGATGTTTAGCTGTTTAGCCGTTTACCTGTTTAGCCGTTTAGCTGTTTTGCGGTTTACCTGTTTAGCCGTTTGGGGTCGTCGAGTTTGTGGTCATTGAACCTTTGACCTACTTTTTGGGGGTGATTGAAACAGCTAAACATCTAAACGGCTAAACAGGTAAACCGCAAAACAGCTAAACTGCTAAACAGGTAAACGGCTAAACAGCTAAACATCTAAACAGCTAAACGGCTAAACAGGCGTGGCAGAGGAACAAAGGAGCCTGGGATGTGGTGGTAGGAGGCGTGGCAGCCAATAGGAACAAAAGGGAGGGACTTAAACGGTGGTAGTGGTGGGAGGGCGTAGTTTAAAAAAAAGAGGGGGGGTAGCAGACAAGTGAGGCTATACCTACTGCTTTGTATTAGATTTTGTTCGATACCTCTTTAGAAAGTGACTCCGTAACTTTGTATTACAATTGGAATTATTTTATTTAAAAAAATCACACAGTCGTGACGATCCGTTGCTATGAAACAAATGTAATTACAAGTGACGTGAATACTGTCAAATATGCGTGAGTGAAAAATGCGTGAGCGAAAAATGCGTGAGCGAAAGTACAACTTTCTCTCACTCGTAACCATAGTTACGGCCATTTTCTAAGGAGGTATCGAACAAAAGTTTATGTTACCAATCCATTCTGTACACTTGAAATTGTAGTGTACCCAGGTGCATTTCTCGATTCCGCTACCGTAGACACCCCATATGTGGGGGCGTAATATATTTTGTTCGATACCTCCTTAGAAAGTGAACCGTAACTATGGTTACGAGTGGACGAAGGTTTTACTTTCGTTCACGCATTTTTCGCTCACGCATTTTTCACTCACGCATATTTGAAAGTATTCACGTCACTTGCAATTACATTTGTTTCATAGCAACGGATCGTCACGGCTGTGTGATTTTTTAAAATAAAATAATTCCAGTTGTAATACAAAGTTACAGAGTCACTTTATAAAGAGGGATCGAACAAAATCAAATACAGCACTCGAGAGTAAGCTCACATTCGTTCACTTGAATTGTATCGTTGCAATTCGCGCGAACGAAAGTTTTACCTTCCTCACTCTTACTGTAAATAACTATTTTCAGTGTTCCGAGGGAGGGGAGGCCTAAACCAATCGTGCCCAAGGACATGTTCAGCGGTAACCAATCAGAGGAAAGTTACAGAAACGGGGCGTGGTCTATGTCGTGAAGAGGGGAAAGTGATCAATTTCTACTTTCTTCTCAGGGTTTCACGTCTTACAGGTACCACCTTACATCCCTGAGACGATCCAACGGTTTAAGTGTGATGTAGGTAGACAAGAAAGTGTTCTGGATTAAGATGGGAAGGCGGAAACAGTAGAGTTGTCCGAGTTTCCAACATCGAGTAACCCACGTAAAAAGTACACCTGCGGATTTTGGCTGTGGCTACCACTGTAATCGTAGCTCTAGCTACCTCTCACACAGAATACGACGCATCGTTTCCTCGTCTGTGTTGATACCCTCTGCAATAGAGTGATTCGATCAAGCTTATACAGTGCGGAGAAAATATTCCCAAGAGCAAGTGCAGGTTTTTACTTGAGACTATACAGGGTGTCCCACTGCTCCGTAATCGGTCGATAACTCAATTTGGGTTGAAGATACACAAAAAAGTTTCAAATAAAGGTTGCTTTGATTTGAAATGCGCATCTTTTAAAAATATTCTTATATCTACAGTGTGTTGCATTTTCACGTGGCAGGAAAATGTCACTTTTTTTTAAATGGCACACCCTGTATTTTTTTCTCTTAATGTATCGACCAACCATATTTATATCACGCCTGAAATTTTTTTTGATATTGGATGTGCGGTTGCCAAGTTATTAATTATTTTGTCAAAATTTGGTACACTACAAGGTCGGACTATAATATTCATAACTAAGTTATTCTTCAAAAAAGGAAAAATTTTTTTGAGGAATAATATTACCCTAATGTCGTGTTACTTTACAAAAAAAAACTAAGTGATTAATTTTATACCGAGTGTTTAAAATGAGAATTCAAACTTTGTGAACTTTAAATAGAATTTATACGAATATTTTAAATGGAACACCCTGTATTTTTATATGCCATCAAATTCTCGACAAAAAACCCTATTCAAAGGTGTATTATTTCCTGGTATTATTTTTTGTACTTTTGTTAATATTTACGATTTTTATAATTTTACGTAAAAAAAATTTTTTAAAAGTAATTTTTATTTAATTATTATTACAAAATACCGTTTAAATAGTTGGTATCAACGCAAAAGAACAAAACTCAAGTCCTGTGACTATTTTAATTTCTAAATAATTAAAACAAAATTGTTAGTAAACGGTATTTCTCGAATTTTTAATAAACGGTGTTCTCGAAAATTAAAATAGAAAATAAATACAATATCTCTCATTAACATTAAACTAAATGTTCAAAATGTCTTCCACTTTGATCAATGCACTTGTGAAGCCTAACCCTAAATAATCTCACATTGTTTAAAGTCATAGGAGTAATCGGTTGAAGCGCCTCTCGAATTCAAATTTTCATGTCACCCTCGTGTTGTGGTAGCTGTTGATATATTTGAGATTTAACAGTTCCCCAAAGATAGTAATCCATAAAGCTAAGGTTCGGTGACCTTGGCGGCCAAGGAACAGGGCGTCCTCTACTTTATTAGGGTACAGTAAATCCAATTCTCGCGCGCAGCTCTGACTGTTGTTTTGCTTTAATTATTTAGAAATTAAGATAGTCACAGGACTTGACTTTTGTTCGTTTGCGTTGATACCAACTATTTAAACGGTATTTTGTAATAATAATTAAATAAAAATTACTTTAAAAAAATTTTTTTTACGTAAAATTATAAGTCGTAAATATTAACAAAAGTACAAAAAATAATACCAGGAAATAATACACCGTTGAATAGGGTTTTTTGTCGAGAATTTGATGGCAAATAAAAATACAGGGTGTTCCATTTAAAAAATTCGTATAAATTCTATTTAAAGTTCACAAAGTTTGAATTCTCATTTTAAACACTCGGTATAAAATTAATCACTTAGTTTTTTTTTGTAGAGTAACACGACATTAGGGTAATATTATTCCTCAAAAAAATTTTTCCTTTTTTGAAGAATAACTTAGTTATGAATATTATAGTCCGACCTTGTAGTGTACTAAATTTTGACAAAAGAATTAATAACTTGGCAACCGCACATCCAATATCAAAAAAAATTTCAGGCGTGATATAAATATGGTTGGTCGATACATTAAGAGAAAAAAATACAGGGTGTGCCATTTAAAAAAAAGTGACATTTTCCTGCCACGTGAAAATGCAACACACTGTAGATATCAGAATATTTTTAAAAGATGCGCAATTCAAATCAAAGCAACCTTTATTTGAAACTTTTTTTTGTATCTTCAACCAATATTGAGTTATCGACCGATTACGGAGCAGTGGGACACCCTGTATAAGGCATTTTTCGGATAATGGCAGTCTAACAAGTTTAATCGGAACTTACGCTGGATTTTAGGAGCTTTAGAAGAGTCGCACGGTCTTTAGAAACAAGCCTAGATGTGATTATTCATCAGAAGCAAGGTCTCAGACTTTGCACTAAACGTTATTTCTACCGGTTTTATCCAGAATATAGTTGGAAATTGTTTAGTGATTGGGTGGGTGGTACAGAAGTTCTGGTCGCCTTATCAAGGTTGGCATAAGTTAGTTAGCAGTGAATTCAGTATATATTCAGTAAATATACAGTAATACTGGAAAACTATGTTACTTTACTGTTATTGTTATTAAGTATTTAGTTATCGGGATGATACTGTAAATATTCAAAATGTGCTCCATTAGATAGTGCTGTGGCGACCACATGATCCCGGCACACAGTCGCTTACGTACTGAAGAGCAACGATTGATTCCCATTGGCCGACCAATGATAACGCGTCGACACCAGCCAGAATCCTTTATAAACGAACGCTGTTACCCACAGAAGTCATAGCCCCCAACGAAAGCAGCCAACACTTACCAGTCCGTCTACATCGACCCGTCAGCCTGCATTCCAAAACCAGTCTACCCTCCGGCGACCGACCAACCTACATACTGCCTGTACCTACATTATTAACTGCATTCCGCGCTGTTAAAACTTGTACATCTTTGTAAATAGAAATGTTAGTTGTTTTCACAACTTCTAAAACTTTATTGTTTATTTGGCACGACCACCAAATAGCTGGTGATCCCATTCAACCGCCAAAAGTGCGATCGTGCAGATTTTGAAACATATTCTGGAACATATAGGTTGTTTCAGAGTTTTGAAAAAACGAGACGATCTTCTGGCGCAATGCAGGCACAGAATATTTTCTCCTTGAACATTCTCCACACGTAAGCATTAGGTGGTGTCAAATCGGAGGAATGTGGTGGTAGGTGAACCCAGTTCCACGAGAAATGATTCGTCCTGGAAATCCACAAACTGTCGAGCGGTGTGACAGGTCGCCCTGTCTTGTTGGAACCACTGTCTATTCATCTGATTATTCTTGGCACGATAAAACCGTCTTAGATCCTGAATAAATGGCCTGATCACCATGCACCTATAAGGTTCCTGGGTAACAGTAAGAGATATACCATTATCATCGTCAATGAAATACGGACCTTTAAACAATCGTTGAAGTGACGTATTGCTGATGTTTAATTTCAAGGATGTTCGTCGAAGAGTTCGCTTAAACTGGCCCCGTTTTGATAACCATTTCCGTAGGAGCGAAAATAATATTCCGCTATGAACACTTTTTCCTCCGTCGTGAGACCCATTGTCACTTTCGAGCGTACGTTCGTACAACTAGCAACACATAATGGTGATGCAACATCACGCAGGCGCACAGGCATGCGCATGCGGGCAACGTGAAAGCCAGTACTTTATATTTCGGCGTATATCGCAAATGAACCACTATAACATCTTAACTGCCTAAAAAACCATTTTCAAAGAACGTAATCTTTCGCCAAATTTCGTAGACGTGATCTGCGACTCTTTTCTGCCTTTTTTTTGAATTAAGTTGTAAATAATAATGACTTATAGTACACAAATAGGTATGTAATAATACTATTACTAAAACATGGCAATAACAACACTACATTAGGTACCTAACGTACCTACCTAAATAAATGAAATATTTAACGGTACCTACGTAAAATTAGATCTGATTCAGCAGTACAAGCCGCTTCGCTTGAGCTCTGTTCGTTTTCCCTGTAGCAGTTGAAGGGATCCTATCGACGAATTTAAGACCACCTCGTAATTGTTCTCCATCCTCAACTTTGGAATTGAAGAATTCAATAATATCATTTTCGTTAACATCTTTCTGCATTTCGTCGTGTCGTATTACTAAAGCCATCGGATGATTGGTATCAAAATCGTGAGGTACGCCGATTATCACCGCATCTTTAACAGCCGGATGATTTTTTAAGATCGCCTCCAGTTTAGAAGGAAAAATTGAGATCATCTTATAATAGAAAACTTCCTTAATTCTATCAGTGATGTAGAAACAAAAAGCGTCATCGTAATATCCCAAATCACCAGTTTTGAAAAAACCCGATTCATCCCATTCGTACCCGTTGCTTAGTTTACTAGGCTGGAACACTGACTTGAAATATAATTCTCCGATTTTTCCGGGACCTAAGATATCGCCTGTCTTGGGGTGAACAATCTGAAATATTTTGTGATTAAAGTGTTCGGTTGCCTTTTAGAGTACCTTATACGAAAATCCGACGCGCGGTCTTCCGCACGATGTTGGCCTTTCGTAGGCCAATTTGAGATCGTCCAGTTTAGAGAAGCTCCAACCTAACGTTACTCCAGCAAACTCCGTTTGTCCATAGAGCGGTAGAACTGCTGTGCTTGGTAAAATCTTTCGTAATTGACTCATTACGCGATACGAACACTGAGCTCCGCAAACAAAAAGGAGAGCTAAGCTTGAGTTACTTGACGGTGGATTTTTAGGAACTGTAGAACTAGCGAAGGTGCAAGTAGTAGAATGGACACCTAAACTCTTTATAATTAGTATATTTACTCTTGAGAGTCGGTCAAATACCTCATGTTTTTTAATTAATGCACATACGTTTCCCGCTGTCAATCTGGGAATAAGAACTCTAGTACCTCTGTGAAGGATTATGAATAATAGCGTCTCCGTGTAGGAAATCCAAAAACTATCCGGACAGATTATAACCACCTTGGAAATGTTATTGAGACCCCTATAATTTCCTCTTTCATATCAAAACTCTTCCTCATTTATAACTTACCTGAAATGGATACTTGTTGATAGTATCATTCTGTGGCTAAGATAAAGCTTTTTTGGAAACCCAGACGTACCACTTGTAAAGAATATACCCGCAGGTTTGTCTAAATCTTTAATAATTGTAGGTTGAAAATTGTCTGGTGTGAATTCAAAAATGAATTCGTTAAAGTATTCAAAATCGACTATCTCGATATCGTTTCCAAGTTGGCGTACAGCTTCCTTCAGTTTTGGAACACCGAGGGAATGCGTAAAAATGATTCTGGATTGAATTTGCTTCAAAAATTCCACTGTGTCCTCTAATGTCAGATTGAAATCTATGCAGGATGGAATTGCTCCAATAAAATAACTGGCAATCACCGGTACGACTGTGTTAATGTGGTTGTGACTGTGCAGCACAACGGCATCTTGTGGTTGTATGTCATGCGCCTGTAACGCTTTGGCCGTTCGAATGCATCGTTTTAAGAGATCTCTGTAGGTATCGATCTGACCAGTTGTATCATCCACCTAGAAAAGGAAATAAAGTACCTATAGGTATATCTTTTGTGTGAAATTTTGGATACCTGAATGACCGCCTCCAGAGGAGCCAACAGCATTTCTTGATAAAGAACTTCTCCTAATCCTTGATTGAAGGGAAGCATTCCTGCGGGAACACTGATGATGTTGTCCTTGTATTCCATTTTTGCAATCTAAATATACGACATATCAATACAATGCAAGTAATGTTACTCAAAATAGCGGATTTGTTTTGAATCCCTGAAATTTAGTATTTTGATATTGAATTTAATCGTCCCCATTTATGTGAGGGGTGACAATAATTTTACCGCAGGGGCACTGCGTGAGGATCGAATGATGTTTTATTTTATTGTAGCTTGGGAAAAGAATCTACAGTAATTGGATGAGAGACTTTTCGAATTCTCCTCGTAAGGATAAATTTAATTGCGTTAATCGTTAAAGTTTTTAATACCTACGTTGCATTTCCCACTTTCCCAGGGCGTGTGACGTCAATAAGAACTTAATATGATCAAAAATTGTAATAGGATGGTAGTTTTGTTGTTGTTAATAACGTCAGTAGTCATACAAGCGCCGCTGAAATAGCAAAGTTTCGATTATCTTATCGTAGGAAAGATAAGAGCGTGTGCAGCGTACTTTGCTGTTTAGAATATTTTTCGTGCTAATGAGAATTTAATTTAAAAATTATTTATGCTATTGTAATCAGTTTCGATTGGTTTTACACATTTCGATTTTCGGTAGAGAACGCCTTATAACTAGTAGACAGTTTTTAAAAAACGGGGAAAAGATGCAAGGAAAATTTAGAAAGAGGCCGCTGATAATAAAAAAATGGTCCTACAATTTGCGAAGTGTATGAGAAAGGCAAACTGTTTCAGATTACGATTCTTTTGTAGCCAAACTAAATTTATTTAAAACGTTTTTCGTTATTTTGTTTTATAACCAAGGCTACATTGATAAATTACCTATACTACAATGACGTACTTATTAAATAAAATAGTTTCTGCGTAGTAACTCAAAAATATAAACATACTGTGTAGTGTCGTCGGTGTCGTTATAATCAGAAAATTTTCTGTAGTAATCTGATTTTCCCTATACAGGGCATGTCATAAATATTGTTAATATTTTGGTAATTTTCGGCTAGACCGGACCGGAATTGGTATACCTACTTATTACTTAGTTATTATTTAAGATGAAGTTAAAAGTTGCTGGTACGGATAGTATAATATATATTTTTGGTTTTGCTATTAAACAACCCCAAAAAGTAAAAACTTGAAGAATTGCTATATTGGCCGCCATTTTGAATTTAGCAATAAACGAAAAACGTCGTTTTACTTGTAACCAAAATAGCGCTAATCGTTTGAGCCCCTTTGGACAGATTTTGATAAGAAACTTCTGGATTTCGACGGGAGGGTGGGAAAGTCCACGCGCACCTAGGCCACTTATCGTGCTACCTCCCTGATTAGAGTCGTTCGACCCCGCAACTTCACTCAAGCCGATCCCACACGTGAGATAAACCTGAGGATGCTGGACGGGGAGGCGGCTTTAATCTTAGTCATGTCCGGTCAGGATTCTCCCAACATTGATCGTCTGAATTCGACAAGTACGCCGGGATATTCACACAGTATGTGTTGCGCCGTCTCGCCGTCTGTGTGTAGCATCCTCTACAGGATGGTGACTCTACCAAGCCCATGCGGTGCATGCGCTTGTTAAGTTTACAGTGCCCAGAAAGTATACCTACAAGTAGCCGTGGGTTTCCTCTGGATAGCCCTGTACAGATCGGCTTTTTCATTGCCGATTATTCCAGCATGCACTTTAACCCATACAAGCTCAAGGGTATTGCTGTTTGTTACTTGCTTTAGCACCTGGTGGCACTCGGAAACCAGCCTAGAGGTGAATTTGTATTGATCTAGTGCCTGCAGAGCGGCTCTGCTGTCACTGGAGATTCTGATGATCTTATTCTTTATGCTGTGCATAAGAATTGTTTTTGCACTTAGCGTTATGCCTGCTAGTTCTGCCTGAAAGACAGTCGAAATTTTGCCTAGTGGTTGGCTGATATGGAAGTTCAGTTCTTGGGAATAAATACCTGTACCTGTTCCTTCCATTGTTTTAGATCCATCCGTAAAAATGGATATGTCTGGTTGGGATGCCACTTCCACATCATTTCGGTCACTATGAGGGCTGATTGCATCAAACTGCACAGAGTAGCCTCAAATTTGCCGGTTATTAGGATGGATAGATCATCCGCATAACCTAAAGTATAGTAGCCGACAGAGGAGGCTGTTTACAGTTATGCTCCACAGAAGTGGTGACAGCACCCCACCTTGGGGGCATCCTCTCACTACTGTGCACCTTAGTGTTTTGTCGCCGACGCTGATATGCACCGCTCTGAGTTTCAGCAACTGTACAATCCAGCCTCATACGACCTCTATGATGCCATGATGGTGTAAGGCATTCTATTGATTTGAAGGTTGTTTTGTCAAACGCCCCTTCTATGTCTATGAATGCTCCCAGGGTGGACTGTTTAAAATTCAACGATCTTTCAACCAGCCCTACAACACAGTGCAGGGCTGATTCTGTAGATTTTCCTGGGGAGTATGCGTGTTGGTTAGGGTGCAGCGGAAATCGCATTAGCGCCGTATCCCTTATGTGTCTATCGCACAATCTTTCAAGTGTCTTTAGAAGAAAATACCTTAGCGATACAACCCGTATAAATTCTCACTAGGTGGGCAACGATAACATCCAGTCCCTGCCTCTGACCAGATAGGGTATTGCGTAGTGGTGGCTTCGGGAATGTGAGCGTCTCTCAGTACCTCAGCTGTCTCTAGGAGGTTGTTCGTATAACAGTCATCCTCCCTTCGGAGGCTAGCTGGGTTATAGTACAAATCTTTGGTCAGGATTTTGTTTAGGCGGGATACAGATGAGGAGGATTCTATAGAGCAACAAAAGCTCTTTCACGCCTCTCTCTGACGCCACCTAATATCCCTTTTGTATCGCGTTAGGTTTGCCTTATAGGCTTCCCAGCTGGCTATGGTTTTGTCCTTCTTTGCCTTGTTGAATAGTTCCCAGACGAGTTTTCTGTTTATCGAGCGCCTTACACCACCAGGAGTGCTGGTGGGGCGTCTTGCCAGTTCTCAGGGGACATGTCTGTTCAAACGACCCCACAATGGAGTTGGACAGAAGGTCAACTTCGTCCTGCACGTCAGCAGGACTTAAGAAACGTCCCTCAGACGGGTGTTCTTTTACTTTCTCTCCAAGGAGATGTTTGTATAGGGGAATGTCCGTTATTTTGGGATTGCGATAACCCCGTTAGACTTCTCCCATGTGGTTCATTTCAAAAGAAATCATTCTATGATCTGACATTGTCGCTTCTGGAGTGACCCGCCAGTTCATTATGTGGTAAGAGATGCTCACTGAGGCCAGACTGAGATCAATCACAGTCTGACTTCGGGTAGTTACGAACGTCGGATCACTGCCTCGATTAAGGTCAAATATTCAAGTGGTGATTTACCCCTAGGGTAGACGTTAGTGCTCCCCCACGTGGTGTGGTGAGCATTTGAGTGACACCCTATAATGAGGTGTTTACCGTTTTTCTCACAGTGTTCTATCAGCTCTACCATCTCGTTACTAGGAGGTAGGTTAACAGAATCTCCTGGGAGATATGACGCAATGACTAGTTCAGCCCTTCAGCAGGACAGCTTTAATGTGGCTGGGTTTTTCCTAGGTTTTTCTTGCCGTTTGTCGAAGAAAACGGTTTTTGGTATCCCAAGGCCAGAAACCCTTGATTTAACAATCCAGGGCTCTTGGATGGGGCCGATGGAGACGGGGGTAACTGTGAAATCTTAAATCGGAACCCCCATTTTTTATTGCGGATTCGGATTCTCCTACTTGAAAATTTAGTTTAAGTGGCTTTATATATAATTATTAAATATATCTTGTAGTTTGTTTAGTATCTTTAACATTATAGTTATTTGTTCTTGGTTTGTAAAAAAGTCACATAGTGTATGACTTTGTTAAAAATAATTATTATTATTTATTACTTTGAATAAAAAATTATGTCCTAAAAAACGATTTTTTGCTGAAAAGCAGTAAAAGTGAATAATTTGACCCCACATGATATATATCGCTGGAATCAGAAAAAAAATTAGTAATTTTTTGATGCCATAGCCAACTACGCGTTCCATATAAAAAATACAACTTTATGCTATAACTCGAATTTCAAGAATATTTTTAAAGAATTGACTACACCACTGCATTCTTATCAAAAAAGTGCCTGAAGAACGTGGAAATTATTTTTTTCTATTTTCATAAATAAGCGAGATATGGCCATAAAATGAAATTTTAAAAACACCATTGAGTTTTTCTCAAAAAAAGAGATCGAGGATGCGCGGTTCATTTTTTCATACGACCTATAGTTTACGAGATTCCCTATCCAAATTTTGCCACCCTGTACTCAGCCAAGGTTTATTCAAACGTCAAGATTCATCAAAATTTCGAATTAGATTTTTTTTCGGTTACAATTGATACTTCCTCTATGTATACAGGGTGTGTTTTAGGAGTTTTAGTTTCTGGGAAAGTTTTATAGGTAGTTTTTTGAAAATTTGCTAGATTTTTTCGCATTTTGTTGCAAAATGAATGAATGAACAACATTTTTCACTTATAATTGCACAAGAGGTTTGTATTTTACCGAGGTAATTTGGGTTGTTTAATAAGAATCTGTTGCCTAGCAATTAGACGAGAAAAACTGTCAACCAATAAAAATGCGACACCGAAGGCGCAGCATTTTTAGGTTGACAGTTTTTCGAGTCAAATTGCTAAAGGAAACAGATTAGCCTTTAAACAACACAAATTTACTCGGTAGAAATACAAACCTCGAGTGTAATTCGGCAGGACAATTTAACGAACAAGAAATTTAGAAATCCGTTCGTAACTTTACCAGATCGACTCATTCTTAAAATAACACAATCGTCATACAATCAATTTATTGACAAATGTCAAACTATGTATTTATACGGTGTGTGGGCACGGATAATGCGATAGTTTAGAATTTGAAAGTGAAAAAACCACTATAAAAGAGCATCCAAACCTCCAAATGCAGTATGGAGCTTATGGGAAAACAGTGCAGGATTGCCAAATTTCTAACCTCAAATAAACTAAAATATTTGCAATGCATTACAAACTTTTGGATAAATTTGGAATGTACCTAGGTACTTTCTGAAAAGAAGATTTTTAATAAATGGTGTTAGTTTAATTCGATAAATATTGTAGAAGAAGCGGGTAATAATTATTTGACAGTACAAGGAGTTCATGACAATTCATGTTATTAAATTACATTTCACGTTTGGCAACATCGCTGTGAAGAACAAGGATACCGTTATTTGGAAATGAGTAAAGATAGTAAATGAGAGAGTTACTCCATAAGAACCCATACTGCATTTGGTGGTTTGGACGCTCTATAGTGCATTTTTCGCTGTAAAAGTGACAATTGCACTACGGCTAATACGATTTTTTATACATGAGTTAAATTGCTGATGAGTCGTATCCTTCGAATATATAACAAAAGGAAGGAATATCCCTATAGTTTAGTAGACGGTACAATGTAACGGAAGTTACGCAGGCTTTAAGGTGGATTTCCATTACAGCGTTTTGCGGTTTGCGTTGTTGCGGCAGTCAAACCTCATTGGTTAATTTAAAATGTTTCGCCCCAATCATTTCAAATTAACCAATGAGGTTTCACCGACGCACGACGCAAAACGCAAAACGCTGTAATGGAAATCCAGCTTTACGTCACAGTGACGTAACAGGAAACCATTTATGATTGGTCAAACGGGTGTAGCGTGCAGTTTGTCGATTTAAAAGTATAAAATTACCAGTAGCGTAGAATTCATTATACGGTTAAGAACATAGAGAATGTGCAAAAAATTAGAAATATGCATAAGTACCAAATTAATTATGTTTAAAGGGCAATAAAATTAAAAAAAAAAATTTATGCATTTTATTTTGTTTACAGCAGGCGCGTAAACATACCAATGTTGGATTTACGACCCTGCTTAACAGTACACCAATGACTCGACGGAATACGTCACAGTAGGTAGCCATATTGGTAAACCATTAATGTTACTCATTTAGCCATATACATGTTCCTTCCTTTTGTTATATGTTCGAAGGTCGTATCTAGATATTTAGAAGATCCCGTTGCTATGGTAATTTATTTCTATAGCAACGAAAGTAAAAGCATTTTATCACTTGTTACAAAAAGATTGACTTTTCAAAACTACAATGACATTCAAAAAGTTGACATTTTGCAATGAAATGCGAAAAATGGCATTTATTGTGGAAAAATAAGACAAAGAACAGCTAAAAACCTCTATTTATTATAAATATGTAGCTGCATTTGCATCGTTTTCAATATCTGAATTTTCGGAAGAACTCATTTCAAGAAATAACAAATTTTATTCGAAAACCTTCAAAATTTTCAAAGAATTCGTTGCTATTGAAATAAATTGCAATAGCAACGGATCTTCTGGATGTCTAGAAACGAGTAATCAACAATTTATACGGGAAAAATTTTGTTCATTCATTCATTTTGCAACAAAATGCGAAAAAATCTTGTATAAAACACGAAATAAAAGCGCCTTTTTATCATACGACGTGTTCAGGGCCGTGCCAAGGGGGTGGCGAGAAAGGCTCCCGCCAGGGGCGCAGACGAGGTGAGGGCGCCGGCGAGGGCCGGAATCAACCGCGCGCGCACTCTCCACTTTCATTCCTCTAGTGTCATCCAGGAGGTTGGAGCGTTTGTGTTAAATTTACTATGCTTTACTAATAGCGTTTTCCACTGAGCTGCTTTTTAGAACGCACTCAGTTCGCACCAACACCGAACGCGTACGAGTTGCTCTGCACCGGAACCGCTCTTGCACTGACTACTAACCACAGTTCTAAAAACTTGCACTGAGAGCACTTCCAGTGCAGTAACGAAATCTCAGTGGAACGCATTACCCTCGTACGGTGCGCACCGAAAAAGACAGTGGAATACGCTGCCCTGGATCAGGGCAGTTTTAGTGCACACCAGTGCAGTCAGTGGAAAACGCTATAAGATGCGTATCCTAACATTGAAATAGCATTAAGCATATTTCTAAGTATGCCAGTGAGCGTAGCATCTTGCGAACGTAGTTTCAGTAAATTAAAGCTGATAAAAAAATTCTTACGGTCGAGTATGGGTGAAAGCAGACTCTCAAATTTAGCTATCTTGTCCATAGAATACAACATAGCATCAAAGCTTGACTTCGATGGGATAATCAACGAGTTTGCTTTGCTTAAAGCACAGACAACTAACCAGACCCGCCACCGTGTATTAAATTTTTGTCATGCCGTTTTAGTATAATTATCGTAATGAGATGTCGCTGTCATTTAGATTAGTAGCTTAGAAATAAGTTTTGAGTGCACTTAAAAATCACAAATTACATGGTATATTCAAAAATTACTTCTCATCAAGTTGCCCATACAGCTTAGTTTGCTTTTTTAAAAATATGCATATAATAAACAATTATATCATATAACAGAACAATCACAATGGTGAATGACTTTTTAAATGTAGCTCATCATAGGTATGCAATTCAATATTACCTCTTCCCTTTTTAAATAAAACAAATTAACCTGAATTTTATATATTTAAATCAAATTTTTAGGTAGGTATTTGTGGGCTTGTAAAAAATAACATAACTTTATGAGAGTGCATGTACCTGTACCTACCTATCTTAGAAAGGGAGATAAATATATATTTTTGTAATTGTCATTGCCATTTTACCACAGACAATAATTTGTCTGTGCCATTTACTTAATAGTTGCCTACTCAGCCAAAACAGCGATATCAAAAAAATATATCTGTGGGAGGTTAAATTTCACATTGTAGATTATTTTTTGACTACAAACAGTTTATAAAAAAGAAAAAAAGTTATGTTTTAGAAATTTAGATTTCACATCATGTCACACCTCTGTTACAAATAAATAGGTAATTCATTAAATGTCCTTTATATCATATCTTATGTTACACTGTGAGATTCGTTAACAATACTTGAGATGTCTTCCAGTATTATTACTCCTTAATATTATAATATTTATAATTACATAATTCTCAAAAAAAAACACAAAAAGGGATGAAAGTAAAAAATTCATCGTAGTGTGCTTTATTCGAAGTTGCAGATTAACGTAAAGGTAAACACATACAACCTTAAAGGTTGTCTGTAGTGTGACGTAGTAAACAGAACAAATTGATAAAGTTTGCATAAAATTTTAAATTTAAAGAGATAGACCTAATTTGCCGAATGACGGCTTATATTTTCACTTCTTATTACGCTAATTACTAATTTGGCAATTAAAGATACACAATTGAATGTGTGACGTTTCATTTAACGTTATTGATTTTGAATTATCTATTATATGTGAAAGATAGCTTTGATTATTGAACGATTATGATTTTCTCACCTAAAATTACTATTGGCTATTCTCAACGTATTCGTTGGTTCCGTTACAGATTTTCTAATCGGCAACCAATGAAAAAGATTTATTCTGGTTTGTTGATAGATTGGCATGACGATTTAAGTTTTAATTTCGTTCGTTCCGTTTTGGAAAAGTATATAAGGGTGGAAAGTCTGATATTCGAGATCTTATTAATCATTCTTTGAAACGCGAATGTTGTGCGACTCTTATCTGTGAATCTATCGAGTTGTTTCGGTTATAGTGTTCCACAACTGCAATAGTGTGATGGTATTTAACGAGATGCTGTTAATATTCAACACTAACGTATCTACGAATTTACGGTTTCAAAAAGAATGTATTTCTAACTGCTGATTATTTCAGGTATGATACTTTTTCTTGGTGTTTTCATTAGGTAATTCTCTTGTTTAATTATAGCGACTTCGTACTGCTTCTTATAATCCAAACCTTGCCTCGCTTGCTTGTTCGTGTTACATGTTAATATTGCCTACTGCCGATTGTTCCTGTTATCGCTATGCTGTTTTGATCCCGCCGTAATCTGCGTTGGAAGGACTCAATATCACTACCGTCAACGGGATAACCCATTGTTAACTGTTCTTCAAGAATTCAAACCTTTATTGCGTGGAATCGGAAGTGACGTGCTTCGTATATGTGTATGTGATATCATTGAACCGCAAGTGTTTTATCTAAATTTGAAATTGCTTACTTAATTTGGTCCTTTAACTATCATTATTGCCGTTATCATTTATTTACTTTTGCTTTTGAAAATTCCTTTATTTTTCTAATTGTCACTATTTTAATTGTCGATAATTTTGATGTTATAATTTGCTTGAGAACGAACCATTTCCGTTCATTAACGTAACTTTAAATATTATTCCGACCTCAAATTATTTTAAAATCTTTAGGTATTTTGTTAATGCTTAATAGTGATTGATACAATTGTCATTATCCGGATTGCAATCTTTTGCATCCTTTCTTTTAATTTTATTCCAGCGCGTTGTGGTTCTATGCATAGAATTTCATCGTAAGGAAGGAAAACTTCAGGTGAGTCAATTTAAATATTTATCAATTACTGTAGCATTTCATAATCTGTCAATTGTACCTATTGTCAAAATTTAGTATTTAGTTGGGTAATATTTAAAACTGATTTAAAAATTCTTTCTTCAAGCAATTTGTTTGTCATAGTTTATGTTTTGTGATTAATTTATCCATCTTTGTGATTTTACGTTCTTACCATTATTAATTGGTGCATAGTTGTTTTTTCAATTGTATTTCATTTTCGAAGTTATTATAATTGTGTTAATCTACTGCCTTTGTCATTATTACTTGTCATATTTGATTTATTCTTACTAAATCATTAATCATTGCTTGTTATCACACTGAATCCTCCTTCGTAATTCTAGTTTTCAGTGAGAAATATTATCTTTATCTTGAATTACGTGGCGCCCTTTTATTATTGACCTTTTGTCTTTACTCCTTTCAGAATTTATTTGCTATAATTAACCCACCTCATTCGCCCCGTATAACTGAGCTTACGGCACATTATTTTAAAAGTTGTGTTACCATTTTTACCGTAACATAATTTTCTTTTTGGCGCCCAAACGTGGGGCCCCCATCTCTTTTGATTTTGTTACCTCAACATAATTATTGTCGTTAATTTAATTTTGTGAATCTCATTGTGGTTATATTAGTTTGTTGTTACGAGTTCTAATATTCGTGATTTATTTCTTTTCGATTATTTACAAACTTGTTTAGTAATCATGTTTACCTTTAAGATAAATGTGAATCGTTTACTTAAACCTGAATTGGAATATGAACTTCTTTCTAGAGGAATTGCACTTACTCCCGGGGTTGCGAATTTGCGAAAGTTTGCTCGTAGTGCCATTACCCTTGAACGTGAGAAATCTTTAACTTCTATTCCACATGTTGTTTCTTTTGCTGAAGATGTTGCTGTTATTAATCAATCCTTAGTGGAAATTCAATCATTAATCGATACTGTGGTGAATGATCCCAAATCCAGAAACTTTTTACGATTAAACAGTTTAATCCCTCATATAGAACGTAGATGTGCTAAGATGAATGCTACTGATGATGCTGAAAAGGGTCAACGTAACACATTACTTTTGACCATTACTACGTTAAAAATGAATGTAGTGGAAAAACTTAAGAAAATAAGTCGTGGTACATTTTCTGATCTTCATAAAATCTCTTTTACTTCTAAACCGAGTACTTCTGGCGAAATGAATACTTCTGATCAAGACTCTGATTCTTCTAATCCCTCATCCATTTCTTCTAGTGAAGAGGAACTTGAAGTAATTAAAACCGTACCTATAGAAGCGAATATTTCTGAAATTCCTTCTTTCGAGAAACGTTTTGATATTTCTAAACTTGGATTAACCTTCTCAGGTGAAGGAAAAGTATCCCTTTTAGATTTTCTGACTCGATTAGATGAGTTAGCTACTTCTCGTAACATCTCAAAGCACATGCTATTTTCTCGTGTGCCTGAATTATTGACAGGACGTGCGTTGTTGTTGTACCGTTCTCGCAAATATACGTTACATAAATGGGATGACGTAGTATGTATGCTTAAAACTGAATTTCTACCCATAGATTATGATGAAAGGTTACTAGAAGAAATTAAAAATCGAACCATGGGACCTTCAGAAAACATGAGTTCTTATCTTGCAATTATGTATAATTTATTCCAGAGATTAAATATTCCTTTGTCGGAAACTAAACAATTATACTATATTCGTCGAAATTTAACTCCTTTCTATCAAAATGCGTTAACTCTAACTCCGATTTCTAGTATATCTCAACTCTCTGTTTTAGGAAAACAAATTGAACAAAATCAATATTTTGTTGAAACGTTTAAACCACCACCATCACGGAAATCGTCATATTTATTGGAACCTAGTCTTGCTTATTTAAGCCTTGCTTCTTCCTCGGATACTGATACCGTTAATTCTCCTAAACTTTGTGCTGCTGATACGAATATGAATCATAATTCTACGCAACGAAAAACCAAAGTTATTTCGAAACCATTGACTCAATCGAAAAATAAATCCACTTCTTCTAATATTACCTGTTGGAATTGTCGTAAAGTAGGTCACATTTCTCCGAAATGCACCGAACCTCAATCCATTCATTGTTATGGATGTGGTAAACCAGATGTGATCAAACCAAAGTGTCCTAATTGTACTAATACTTCTTTAAATGCTGAGTTTCCGAACCGAGTCGAAAACTCTCAGCTTTCCCTTATCTCGGAAATTCCTTTTGATACTCTCCCAGAACAACATAAACATTTATTGACTTTTGTGTTAGCTAGTGTTCGCAATGATGAACGCCCATATCTAAATATTTCTATTTTCGGATATCCTTTCAAGAGTTTAGTAGATTCTGGCTCTACCAGAACTATTGTAGGAAATTTAGGTTGGAACCTTCTTAGTTCTGTTGGACTTTCGTTACATAATTATAATTCGTCTTTTAGTTGCGTCGTGGCTAATGGAGGAAATTGTCATGTTTTAGGTACTGTTAATCTTCCTATTACTCTCGAACATAAAACCATTACTTTAGAAGTTTTAGTTATTCCTGAAATTAAACAAACCCTCATATTGGGTATTGATTTTTGGAAAGCTATGAATTTTGTACCCAACTTTCAAAATGGAACTTGGACTTTTGGTTCTTCTAATGAATTATTTTCTATTTCTACCGATCACGTGCTTGCTCGATCTTGTCTCTCTTCTGATGAAGAAAACTCTCTTCGTTCAATACTTGATTCTCCAGTATTAAATAGTACTGTATTAGGATGTACTAAATTGGTAGAACATCATATTAGAACTTCTGCTGAACCAATAAAACAACGATACTATCCTCTTTCTCCTGCTTTACTTAAGATCGCTAACGATGAGTTGGACACAATGATCAAATTGGGAATTGTTGAACCTTCGTCAAGTCCTTGGTCTAGTCCAATTGTACTTGTTAAAAAGAAAGATCAGTCTTATCGTTTCTGTGTTGACTATAGAAAAGTTAATGCTGTCACTGAAAAGGACGCATATCCATTACCTTATATTAGTGTTATTTTAGATCGTCTTCGTGATGCTCAATTTCTTTCTAGTCTTGATATTCGTTCTGCGTATTGGCAAATCCCTTTATCTGAAAATTCTAAACCTATCACTGCTTTCACTATACCCGGTCGAGGTTTATATCAATTTAATCGAATGCCTTTTGGTTTACATAATTCTCCTGCTACTTTTCAAAGATTAATCGATCGAATACTTGGAGCAGATTTAGAGCCGTACTGTTTCGCTTATTTAGATGATATTATCATTGCTACTCCATCGTTTGAGAAACATTTGGAAGTGTTGACTCAAATTTTCTCTCGTTTATCTAATGCTGGACTGACTTTGAATAAATCAAAATGTCATTTCTGTCTACCAGAATTAAAATATCTTGGTTACATTGTAAATAAAAATGGACTATTGGTTGATCCAGACAAAGTCAATGCAATTCTTGCTATCCCTCAACCTTCTTCAGTCTCTGAAATACGTCGTTTACTTGGTATGGCTAGTTGGTATCGTCGTTTCATACCTAATTTCTCTACTGTGTTAGCTCCTTTAACTAATTTAACAAAGAAAAATATTACTTTTAGTTGGTCGCCTGAATGCGAAACAGCCTTTACTTTCCTCAAACAACAACTTGTCTCTGCACCAATACTTTCTTGCCCTAATTTTTCTCTACCTTTTGTTATACAAACTGATGCTTCGAATTATAGATTAGGCGCTGTTCTAAGTCAGGAATCTCCTGATGGAGAAAAAGTTATCGCTTATATTAGTCGCTCGTTAAGTAGACTTGAACTTAATTATTCTACCACAGAAAAAGAGTGTCTAGCTGTTCTGTGGGCTATTGAAAAATTACGTGCATATATTGAAGGTGCTCATTTTACTGTTATTACGGATCATCATTCTCTCATATGGCTTCATAAACTTCAAAATCCTTCTGGACGTTTGGCTCGATGGGCCTTACGATTACAACAGTATGATTTTTCGATTATTCATCGAAAAGGGAAAAACCATTTAGTTCCGGATGCATTATCTCGTTCTGTGCCTGATTCACAAGGTACAAACTCTTCTACTGAACTTTATGATATTAATATTACTAATACTATCCCTGAAATTACTCTTCCTATTACTGATTCTTGGTATCTCAAGATGATTGATAAAATTTCTAATTCTCCACACAAATTTCCTCTTTGGTGTATAGAAAACAATCGTCTGTACAAACATGTGAAATCTTCCGCTTTATCGGATATTTCTTTAGGTGACTGGAAGGTAGTTGTTCCTAAAAATCAAAGAAATCATATAATTCGTCAATACCATGATCCTCCTACTTGTGGTCATGCAGGAGTCACTAAAACTTTATGTCGTATTAATAAATTCTTTTACTGGCCAAAACTCCGTGCTGACATTGCTAGATATATTCGAAATTGTCATACCTGTGCTGCGCACAAGGTAGAACAAAAATTACCACCTGGAATATTTTCTCCAAGAGCAACACCTACTCGTCCTTGGCAAGTGTTAAGTTGCGATATTGTCGGTCCTTTGCCTCGTTCCTCTAAAGGAAATTGTTATATCTTTGTTGTCGCTGACTATTTTACTAAATTCCCTTGTTTCTTCCCATTAAGAACTGCTACTGCTTCGAAAATCTGTAAAATTATGGAAGAACAAATTTTTCTATTATTTGGTACTCCTCAGTATTTAATTGCTGATAATGGTGTACAATTTCGTAGTCGAGAATTTTCCAAATTATGTGCTCAATATCAAACACAGATTCTCTATACTGCTAGATATCATCCTAGAGCTAATCCTACTGAACGAATTAATAGGGTACTTAAAACCATGATTGCGTCATATGTTCAAGATAATCAACGTTTGTGGGATGTTAATTTGTCTAAAGTTGGATGTGCTATTCGTACGTCTAAACACGAAATCATCGATTATACTCCATACTTCGCTTTCTGTGGAAGGGAACATGTATTGTTTGGTAGTATGTTTAAAACTCCTTTGGATAATGAAATTCCATATATTGATGTGAATCCTATAGTTACTACTCGTACTCAAGAATTTTATGAAAATTTGCGTACTGATATTATGGCTAAAATGAAACATTCCACTGAACGTACACAGAATCGTTACAGATTACGTCAACGAACTGTCTCGTACAGAAAAGGTGATTCTGTTTGGAAACGAAATTTTGTTCTCTCTGATGCTAGTAAATTTCTTAATGCAAAATTAGCTCCAAAGTTCGTGGGTCCGTTTAAAATAAAGACTGTTATCTCTCCGTGGACATATGAACTAATAAATTCCTTGGGAAATTCGATAGGTACATTTCACGCTAAAGATTTGAAACTTGCTTACTCGGATAATTTGAATTCGACTAAAGATTCTTCCTCATCTGATACAGATGTTAACTCTACAATAGCTTCTGACAACATTTCTCTCAAACGTCACTATTTGAGAAAACGACGGAAACGTCATAAATCTTAAACTTTCTATTCCTTTCTTTTACTAATTTTCTTTCAACGTCAAATTGGGTGGTTGGTTGGGATTGTTTGGGAGGTTATTTGGGCTGATACTTCATTCTTTTCTTTTCGAGGTATTTAGTCCGCTCTTTACATCAGAGCCCTACATCATTCTTTTCTTCATGTACATTACTGTTCATCTTCTCATTTTCATTATCTTCTTTCTCTCTTCTTCGTTCTTTTTCCTTCTCTTACTTTACGTTTTTGATTTATTGCTATTATTTAAACTCATTTTTTTTTTAGTTGGATTGAACTTACTGCTAGAAATACATTTCGTGCATGGAATATTATTTTTTTTTTTAGGTTTTCTTAACATTTGGTTTCGCTACTCAGCGTTCTCTTTTCGTTTCGCTTCCTAGCTCAACTTTTGTTGGGGGGGTGTGTGACGTTTCATTTAACGTTATTGATTTTGAATTATCTATTATATGTGAAAGATAGCTTTGATTATTGAACGATTATGATTTTCTCACCTAAAATTACTATTGGCTATTCTCAACGTATTCGTTGGTTCCGTTACAGATTTTCTAATCGGCAACCAATGAAAAAGATTTATTCTGGTTTGTTGATAGATTGGCATGACGATTTAAGTTTTAATTTCGTTCGTTCCGTTTTGGAAAAGTATATAAGGGTGGAAAGTCTGATATTCGAGATCTTATTAATCATTCTTTGAAACGCGAATGTTGTGCGACTCTTATCTGTGAATCTATCGAGTTGTTTCGGTTATAGTGTTCCACAACTTCAATAGTGTGATGGTATTTAACGAGATGCTGTTAATATTCAACACTAACGTGTCTACGAATTTACGGTTTCAAAAAGGATGTATTTCTAACTGCTGATTATTTCAGCGACTTCGTACTGCTTCTTATAATCCAAACCTTGCCTCGCTTGCTTGTTCGTGTTACATGTTAATATTGCCTACTGCCGATTGTTCCTGTTATCGCTATGCTGTTTTGATCCCGCCGTAATCTGCGTTGGAAGGACTCAATATCACTACCGTCAACGGGATAACCCATTGTTAACTGTTCTTCAAGAATTCAAACCTTTATTGCGTGGAATCGGAAGTGACGTGCTTCGTATATGTGTATGTGATATCATTGAACCGCAAGTGTTTTATCTAAATTTGAAATTGCTTACTTAATTTGGTCCTTTAACTATCATTATTGCCGTTATCATTTATTTACTTTTGCTTTTGAAAATTCCTTTATTTTTCTAATTGTCACTATTTTAATTGTCAATAATTTTGATGTTATAACACAGTATACATACGAACCAGTATGTTATCTCGTGACGTCACGCACTAAACTCCCTAAACTTTCTGTTACCTTCAACGCTGCTCGGATGAGAATCTCATCCGACGGTGAATGAAATGCGTAGGAGTTAATGTACTGGTTGGTTTTTATACTGTGGTTATAATTTGCTTGAGAACGAACCATTTCCGTTCATTAACGTAACTTTAAATATTATTCCGACCTCAAATTATTTTAAAATCTTTAGGTATTTTGTTAATGCTTAATAGTGATTGATACAATTGTCATTATCCGGATTGCAATCTTTTGCATCCTTTCTTTTAATTTTATTCCAGCGCGTTGTGGTTCTATGCATAGAATTTCATCGTAAGGAAGGAAAACTTCAGGTGAGTCAATTTAAATATTTATCAATTACTGTAGCATTTCATAATCTGTCAATTGTACCTATTGTCAAAATTTAGTATTTAGTTGGGTAATATTTAAAACTGATTTAAAAATTCTTTCTTCAAGCAATTTGTTTGTCATAGTTTATGTTTTGTGATTAATTTATCCATCTTTGTGATTTTACGTTCTTACCATTATTAATTGGTGCATAGTTGTTTTTCAATTGTATTTCATTTTCGAAGTTATTATAATTGTGTTAATCTACTGCCTTTGTCATTATTACTTGTCATATTTGATTTATTCTTACTAAATCATTAATCATTGCTTGTTATCACACTGAATCCTCCGTAATTCTAGTTTTCAGTGAGAAATATTATCTTTATCTTGAATTACGTGGCGCCCTTTTATTATTGACCTTTTGTCTTTACTCCTTTCAGAATTTATTTGCTATAATTAACCCACCTCATTCGCCCCGTATAACTGAGCTTACGGCACATTATTTTAAAAGTTGTGTTACCATTTTTACCGTAACAAATGATCAGCATAAATAATAACGCTTCTCACAGGTGTGCTAAATGGCAGTAGAGGAATGATCTTTCATAGTTAAAAGGATCGTATCGCAAATTCGCAAACTGTATAATTAAATTATTATTATATCTTTTACATGACAAGACATTTCTTCTGTTTAGGTATGTACCACCCACGCAAATAACTGACCTAACTTTCTGTTGACCAAACAAATAAACAAGTTGTTGTTATTCAATTGGACAACTGTTTGCGCAACTGACCGTAGTGACATCTAGTTTAGTTGCGCAAAGCTGCGTTTTGTTCAACCGTTGATTGAAAAATCCTAAAGATAGTCAACGATAAGGGTATTTGCGACCCGGGTAAAATGTGCTGCGCGTAAGATGTCGCAAGTATCGTGTTGTGCTGCTCACAGGTTTGCTGTTTTACTGAACAGGATTCTGCAGGGTTAATCCTATTTCGATGTCACGGAAACTGTAAAGTAAGTGCAATGTTATCAAGAGCGAAGCAACGTTGTCATGTTGTTAAGCTTGCACATTTCTAAAAATGTACGAGTTCTTGAACTCCAACAATATTTACTACCTAAGTATTTTATCCCCTTAAGTATTGTTTATTACAGCTAAATATTTTCATTTTTAAAAGAAATCTGTCGTTTCTAATAATTATTCACTTCGGAACATTTAGATGAGAAAACTCTGATAAAGTAGGTATACCTAATGAAAACTACTGTCGGTCGGCGCAAAAAGTATAATTATATACCGACCGACTCGAGTTTGAAGCTGATTAAAAAATAACCATTAATGTGCTTGGTGTGAAATTAAGGCCTGTTTATTTCTACGTTGTTTAGGGGTAACAACTTTTTTTTTAAATGCACTTCTACGCCCGAACGATGCAAAGTGCCGGTTTTTTTGGGGTTTGCGACGACATAGCTAAGTTTAGAGGTAAAATTAAAAAAAAGTACTGGCTGAAATCGAACGAAATTTTAGTATGTTGTAAACTCCACCTTTGATAGTACGAGTGTAAAATTTTATTATCAAATTTTGACTTTTATAGGCGCTAGAGACGATATTGTAGCACGTTGCATTTTCGGGAATGGTAGGTCGCAGGAGCATTCTACACGAACGTCTTCGTTCTAATATCAATAATAAAATAATACTCATTCAAGAATCAAAATTTTATGATGTTTTTGCAAAACAATTTGTAATTAATTGCAGTTTTTAACCCACCGCTTCCGTTACGAACAGTATTTCTGATTTTCTTCAAAATGCTATAAAACATCACTGAAATTCGGTCAACTTTGCTGTTTCGTTTTCAAGGACAACCTTTTTTTAGTTATAGTTGCAAATTTTTATAATTTTGATAGTAACTGATTGGCAAAGTAAATTGTTGAGATTATTAACTTGATTAAATATTTGAATGAAATTACTCAAATATTAAAAGAACAAAATGAAATACCTACTTTTAATTAGCACAGATTTGTTTATAGACTCTTTTATGTTTTTTCAGTTAGCACACTTTATTTTATTTTGTGCCGAATCGATAAACATAAGCATTTGTCTATTTTGAACGTAGGTAAATTATGCGCCTTTTTGTTTTTGTGTCACACCCCGTTCTTTAAATTGATCAGACGTCGATTTGGAAGATAAAAATTTCGATCCTAATCGAAGGAATAAAAAACTACACGAAATTGTAGATTTCGCGTTTGTTAAAATGCTTCGCATTTCAAGTCTACGCAAGAATCTGCCGATTAGCATAATCCTATCCATCAACGTTATCTCTGTACATCATTAACATTTTGTTCCTTTTGGATTGTGGTTGTGTTTTAATATGAGGATAAATATAATGACCACCAAATAATTCATTGAGACCCTAAGCTCTATTACCAAAAAAATACACTAAACACCAAAAATCGAAACATGCACCAAAACAAGAAAGTCTAAAATTACAATGTTTCTAGCTGTTTTAGTATTCTAGAGAACGGATAAGGATTCTTATCCGTTCTCTAGAATTTTGGTCACCCCACTTTGTGAAAAGCTAGTTACTAGCGATGGACCTTACACAACTGTTTTAGTATGATTGCACTTTATATTGTATTCAAACACCAAATATAGTAAATGATCACCAAATCTTAGCGAATAAATTAATGCGCTTTTAGTACCTAAATCGTCGTTTTATAATCTATTGAAAGCCGTTAAGAAAGTGGGGTGTTGTCATTTACAAAAATAATTGATGACGTCACTGCACAGAAGGGGTGGGAGTTGGAAAATTGAAAATTATCGCAAAATGTTTTCCATGACCAAAATCAATTTGACGTGTCCAATAGTTTTTTGATATTTCTGACAGGAAACGAAAAAAATCCATTATTCCAAACTTTTGGTCCTCACTGTATAGTAAAAAACAAAAATGTATATAATTAATTATTTGACTATTATATAATAGAGTAGTTTAATGCACTAGAGTCAATTATATAAAACTTTATTTATGATATTTATTTATTATTTATATTTTTATTTATTTACAAAAGTACTGCTTTGGCTAAACATTCAAATGAAACTAAACATTCATTCAATTACAATAACACGCAAATTTTAGATATTGAAAATAATTATCAAAAACGGTTACTTCTTGAAATGATGTATATTAAAATTAATAGTGATATCGTTTGTAATAGCAAACAAGACTTGGACGGCCTCCCTTTTATTTATAATTCATTACTAGAAAATTTAAAGTAGGTTTAATTCATTATTGTATTAATGTCACACTGACGAAGGCAGCAACCGCTGCCGAAATATTGGTGCATTTTCATAAATAAAGTATTATATAATTGACTCTAGTGCATTAAACTACTCTAACTATTGTAAAAAACAAAAATATATAAAAGAAATTATTCTATTAAATTAATTAAATCGAAATTAGAAAAGGTGACATCATTTACATCATTGATGTTCAGTCTTAAGATTTCGTAATAATATTCTTAATAAGCATAAGCATGGGTGTTTGTTGTCATTTGTCAGAGGGAATATATGAATCCTAGAGTGATATTATAGGGGTCATAGTTGGGCAGATTGTAGGAAAAATTGCGCTAAATAAAAAAACGTTGGGAGGCTTAAAAAATCTCAATTAGAAAGAAGATGGCGGCCATTCAAAGTTAGGCTTAACGAAAATAAGAAATAAGCAGATAACCCATAGGTAAACTAAGAAAGTTACAACAATTATTTCTATTATAACATTTATTCTACACATTCTGATAAATCAAATAAGCTTTTAAAATGATAAATCGCTCTGCAAATAACAGTATGGCGACCGTTCAAAGTTCGGCCTAACGGAAAAATTAAAAAATCGCAGCTAACGTAAGAACTAAAAACATTACAGCAATTATTCTTATTTTAAAAATTATTTACCCATGGATTCATATAAGCTTATAACATTAAAAATCGCCCTGTAAATAACAATATGGCGGCAGTGACAAATTTGCGAAAATTATATCACTGATAAAGTTATTTCAATGTAACACATTTAGCAGAGAAATTTTCATATTTTTAAACGCTCTGCAATGATTACAACATGGCGGTCGTGTAAAATTAGGTCTACAATCCGCAGGCCATTACTTCTATACACAACGTCAGTGCTTCTGGCAATGTCACCCGTTAGGCTCCCAACCAGTACTTCCAGCCGTCCAACCCCATTCCGAAGGAGAAGGCTTCACACTTCACAGGTTGTTTGATGTGTGCCTGGCCCGAAATATGTCCTGTCTGATTGCAGCCCTTTTCACATGCTGCACGAGCGCATCCTTCGTGCGAGGGATTGATTCTAGACTGCGATTCCTCTGTGTGAATAAGTTCTTTCTACCCATATCTACATCCGTTTCAACACACGAACTGTCGTACATCACGACAACAAAACGTTGAAATATGTCGAAAACGTTCAAATCAATGTTGTTACATGGTTTTGATATCGCCGTAAAAGCTATTGTAGACTCTGTATATTTTTTCCACGCATTCCATGCAAACTTTTTACCTCGAGTTGCGAATGTCGATACTGTGTCGCACCCAGTCAGAGCATGAATCCCAGGTAGAGCAGATGCTTTCTCATTTCCTAGAACATTAGCAATTACATGGGCGGAAAGCACTTTAATGTTTTTTCCCGTTCCTAATTCGATGCACATCTCGATGTCTCGGTTCCGGGTCACAAATGCAATTGCTAGTACCACCAGAACATCTGAATCTACTGTCCTGATAAGAACTCGTGAACATTTCAGTTGAATTGCGGCCTGAGCATGCAAGAATAACCTAGTGTCGGCTTCCTCGTGGCTCAATGGGCACACAGATGAAAGGCTTATGCTCGTGTTGCATATCCGAAGATAGCCGAATTCCGAAAGTGATGGACGCCAAGCATGATTCTCGTGCTGAAAGAACTCGTTTAGGTCATCGCCTCGCGCCTGACAGCAATCTACAAACGGGCAAACAAATTGCAATCATTGCGAATGGAACCTAATACGCTTCTTTCGAGATTTTCTTAGGTGGAGTGCTCATTAATGGAAGTTTCAACTAATTAATTTGTTGATGAATATAATCATTCTGATTATGGATTCGATCCGTTACGTATTGTTTTAAATTGACACAATCCAATGTTTTCTATATCTGTTACGGTTTTCTTTACTCCATCCGAGGCTAGTTGTTTGGTAGCAATATTTAAGAGTATCCCTGTATCGTCAGTGAAGGGATTGCCGAGGTCTTCAAATGTCTTTACTACCGCTGAAACATTCTCTATAAATACATTTTGTGTAGCACAATTCTCAAAGTGATGTTTCGTATCATCAGAGGTTGACGGGTTCACCATATCCTCGAATTGTGCTACAATTCGGGCTACCTCAGGGCCCGCAACAGTCCATCGTCGCAATACGCCAGTACGTAACAATCCCCATATAATTTTTATCGGGAGTTACCAAGCGTGTAAAAGTTTGCCCCCCCCTCCAGGATTGTTATCAATGACCCATTGAACAATATTAGAGGGGGGGAAAGTTGAACGGCCGCCATCTTGTCCGCCATCTTGAAAATGCCCGCGAACCTATTTTTGGCTATATCTTAGCAACCGTACGTCCAAATCGAACGTACGTAGACTCTAATTGCACAGTTTTGTATTCCTAAGATAAATTGTTATATAACCGAAATTGATAATCCTAGCGGATTTAATGTTTTTGGGCTTAAAAGCTTAAATTATGGAATATGTAAAAAAAACGCTAAAAAACATATCACTTTTTATTTTATTGTTATTAATCTTTTAGATCTCGCTTTTATAAATAAAATGCAAAAACAATCAACAAAATCCGAGCACTGGTTACGAAAATATACAAGATTTAGGAATAGGTACCGCATCTTTGCTGAGCACAATAATTGGTAGTTACAGGTCAAATTAAAAATTTCATAAGTTTGTTCTCTACAAAATATGCGAATTAATACTAAATACATACATTAATTAAGTGTAATCAATTTTTGAAGGCTTATGCCCCATTCGCGATTCCCTCGCCCTCATAAGAGTAATGATCGCCATGACATGAATCAGATCCGAAAAACCGTACCGGTAAAGAAATCGAAAATACCCGAATTAATGCAAATTTTATAAATTAATAATTTTTTGTGTCGAACCTTCTCGTTTATTTAATTAATTAATTTAATTTAGGCTTTTAGGAAGAAGAGGTGAACATCAAATGACAATAATTATTATTATACGGATTAATTTACACAAGGACATTTGCAAAGAGCAGTGTACCCGAATTAATACAAATTTTATAAATTAATCATTTTTTATATCTTTTTAAAAAGTTTTATGCGTTTCGCACCTTCTCGTTTTTGTAATTAATTAATTTAATTTAGGCCTTTGGGGAGAAGAGGTGACCATCAAATGACAATTATTATTATACGGACCACTTTACGCAGACATTTGCAAAGAGCAGTGCAATTTAATGATTTTTTCCTGCAATTGCATCGGTTTGCACAATTCTGCTTGGAACCACATTTAAGAATCTCAATGCAAGCGGGGCTGACTTCCGGAATTGTTATCCACACGAGAAGGAATCTGTGATCGAGTTTCTTCCACCCATGTTGAATTGGATGTGGGGCTTGAAGCTCAGCCTAATGTGCCTTGCTCCAAATGGTAACTTGGTAAGCTGCTCTCTTGCAGTGTAATAGGAGAGCGTCTTGTGTCGTGTGCATCATTTCTAAACTTTTGTTTCGGTGACAGAATATTAACTTTCGTTGTTGATTAATGGATTCTGCACCGCCTCCATAAACTTGAATAAAGAAAGGCTTCAAAGCTTTGAACTTTGTAGACTTCAAATTTCGCCACTGCGATTGGATTTTCCATAATTTGGATGATGACCTGAATTACAGTATCTGGGTTCCTTTCCAGGCACTGAATTCCGTCCTTTTAGACTTTTAAAGCGTCCTCTCAGTGAGGAAGTGGAGTCACAACCCGTAAGTGTGACAAACAATGGACATGCAAACTACACTGCTCTTTGCAAATGTCCTTGTGTAAATTAATCCGTATAATAATAATTGTCATTTGATGTTCACCTCTTCTTCCTAAGAGCCTAAATTAAATTAATTAATTAAATAAACGAGAAGGTGCGACACAAAAAATTATTAATTTATAAAATTTGTATTAATTCGGGTATTTTCGATTTCTTCACCGGTACGGTTTTTCGGATCTGATTCATGTCATGGCGATCATTACTCTTATGAGGGCGAGGGAATCGCGAATGGGGCATAAGCCTTCAAAAATTGATTACACTTAATTAATGTATGTATTTAGTATTAATTCGCATATTTTGTAGAGAACAAACTTATGAAACTTTTAATTTGACCTGTAACTACCAATTATTGTGCTCAGCAAAGATGCGGTACCTATGCTTAATTCTTGTATATTTTCGTAACCAGTGCTCGGATTTCGTTGATTGTTTTTGCATTTTATTCATAAAAGCGAGATCTAAAAGATTAATAATAATAAAATAAAAAGTGATATGTTTTTTAGCGTTTTTTTTTACATATTCCATAATTTAAGCTTTTAAGCCCAAAAACATTAAATCCGCTAGGATTATCAATTTCGGTTATATAACAATTTATCTTAGGAATACAAAACTGTGCAATTAGAGTCTACGTACGTTCGATTTGGACGTACGGTTGCTAAGATATAGCCAAAAATAGGTTCGCGGGCATTTTCAAGATGGCGGACAAGATGGCGGCCGTTCAACTTCCCCCCCCCCCCTCTAATATTGTTCAATGGGTCATTGATAACAATCCTGGAGGGGGGGCCAAACTTTTACACGGTTGGTAACTCCCAACATTACATTGTTACGTACTATTGGGTTTTCCGTCAATCCAATCGCACCACCTTTCCCTCGACCTTTCCCCTTAACAAGAGCATTATTTTGCTCGTGGGCTTAGTCTATGGGAATTGAGGAAAATTTTCTGGCTGACTTTTGAATAACGAAATTGTCGTTCTTGAATTCTTGAAATATAATTGTCGCAAATTTGTAACATCCGTTTTTAATTTCCTTGATAGGCTTAACTTCTCACTGCCGCCATATTGCTATTTGCAGAGCGATTTCTAATTTTAAAAGCTTATATGAATCAGTGGATTGTACTAAATAATGTTTATAATACAAATAATTGCTGTAATTTTTTTAGTATTCACGTTAGTTGCGATTTTATAATTTTTCCGTTAGGCCTAACTTTGAACGGCTGCCATGCTGTTATTTACAAAGCGATTTATACTTTTGAAAGTTTATTTGATTTATCAGAATGTGTAGAATAAATGTTATAATTTAAATAATTGTTGTAAGTTTCTTAGTTTATGCGTTATCTGCTTATTTCTTATTTTCATTAAGCTTAACTTTGAACGGCGGTCATCTTGTTTCTAATTGAGATTTTTTAAGCCTCCCAATGTTTTTTTGTTTAGGACCCCAAACTATACAATCCCTGCAAGTTTCATGCTTTTATCATTAATAGCGCAATTCTTATGCTTTTTATCCGAAATCTGCCGGACTATCACAAATACGTTAACGGTATCTAGACTCTCAATCATCCTGTAATACCGAAACCGAAGAAAATCACCGGATTGAGAGGTTAAGGCATGTCATGTTTAAGATCGCATTATTTAAATTAAGAAATTATTTTTGTAAGTTTGATTACTAGTAGAGTAATTATTCAGTCCTATCGTGTCACCCCGTTTGCACATTGTTGTTAAAAGCAACAACCGTTCTTAAACGATTAGTCGATTACCCATCGAAAAAGATAAAGATTTAGCCTGGTCGTATAAAATTCGTGCTGTACAGGGGGTTGTAAGGGGCGAATTTATAAAAAATTACAAAAATTTTTTTTTGCACTTTTAAAATCTCCGATAATTTAGCTTTATCCTGGTACAATATTATATACATGTTTCATTTCGAAATATTTATTTATCAATTATTAAGTAATGTCATCTCAATGCATTCTTATGAGACGCGTATTTGCTTAAACGCTCGTCCTGAAACAGCATATTTCGTTAAATGTTTAACTTCCCATAACTCGAGAACGTGTATTTTTATTGAAAATACCCCTGAAGTAAACGATATAGCCCTAACATTTAGGATTAATTCCCTTTTTTCAAAATTGAAATCGAGTTAAACGTTACGTCTGTATGATTTTTTTTGTGTACGAATGTGCGATGACCAACAAGAAACGCGAACATGGCAGCAAGGTTCATAATCCTCGTCGTTTACAGTGATATTCGACCTTATAGCTCGGTGCGCGATTTTACGGCGATTCTCACTTTTCGTTCGAAACGATTTTAGTTTGCACTTTGTTATTATAAACAACAACAGTTTTAAAAGATTATTCATTCAAAAAATAAATGTTTTTAGCCTGATATAAAATTTGTACACTACTGGTGATGTAGGGGGTGAAATTATAAAGAATTGGAGTTTTTTTTAATTTTTAATATAATTTAGCTTTGTCCTGGTATCTATACTTAGTAGTACAGTAGTAGGTGCATATTTCATTTCGAAATATGTATTTGTCAAATATGAAATAACGCTACTTCAATGTTTTCAACTTTTTTCATATTTGAAACAGTTAAAAGATAAATCTGTATGAATTTTATGTTACCGAAGGTAAACGAGGACATGGTAGAAGTTTATAATCCCCATAGCCATAGCGCTAACAAAAGCGATTTTTAAGAAGTCTAATGTAAACTACATTTCAAGATGTGTTTTATTGAATTGTGATGAACTAGAGCCTAGAATATGTAATCAGTATCAGAATTCATCCAAATCAGAACTAGATTCAGAGGGATTTTTGAGAAGCATTTTGATGTGGCCATGCTCTATTTTTTATTTGCGAAAGTTACTTGAGCCATGCACTTGCAAGATCCAATGCAACAAATATTTCTTTTCTTGCACGAACGAAGTGATCCAGTACATCCTAAAATTACACTTTATGAGAGAATAATTACAGTTAGGATTAAGTACCTTTCTTGCAGTTGCAAGTAGGTACTTAAGACTGACTTGTCTTCAGGTAAAACTGGTGATGTTGTCAAGATAGCTTCTACTTTCCCATCAACAATTTTCCAACCAGAGCTTTCAAGATCAGGAAGAATTCGTTCTAGTCGAGGTATATTAACTGTTTAACCAAATTTTTGTTTGGTAGTGAGCCCGAAGACAGTGTTACCCTAGAGACTGTCTAAGGTTGGTGGTAATTTGTTAATAGTTTTTGATGACGCCAAAATCCCTCGAAGAAAATTTATGCAATCGATATCATCACATGTTGTATACATATAATATAACCGTATCACAAACTTAACAACATTCTTGAGAACGTCTTCAGAAAGATCTCTTTCAAAACCAAGATGTTCCAATAACTTATAGTTCGTGAAAAAAACCCATCATTTAAAACGTGATTTGTTTTATATTGTAACATATCATAGAAACCACCACTGGTAACAAATTTAATACCTGAATTTAAAGAATGTATATATAGTTGTGACAAAACCAGTCAATTTTCTGGACTTCGTAAAAAAAACGTGTTGGAGAGTTTTTTTCTTAAGTACTTACAACTGCAAGAAAGGTACCTAATCCTAACTGTAATATATTATTCTCTCATAAAGTGTAATTTTAGGATGTACTGGATCACTTCGTTCGTGCAAGAAAAGAAATATTTGTTGCATTGGATCTAGCAAGTGCATGGCTCAAGTAACTTGCGCAAATAAAAAATTAGAGCATGGCCACATTAAAATGCTTCTCAAAAATCCCTCTGAATCTAGTTCTGATTTAGATGAATTCTGATACTGATTACATATTCTAGGCTCTAGTTCATCACAATTCAATAAAACACATCTTGAAATGTAGTTTACATTAGACTTCTTAAAAATCGCTTTTGTTAGCGCTATGGCTATGGGGATTATAAACTTCTACCATGTCCTCGTTTACCTTTGTTAACAAAAAATTCATACACATTTAGCTTTTAACTGTCTTAAATATAAAAAAAGTTGAAAACATTGAAGTAGCGTTATTTAATATTTGAAAATACATACATATTTTGAAATGAAATATGCACCTACTATTCTACAAATTACAAAAATACCAGGACAAAGCTAATAGTATATTATATACCAAGGTGGTGAAGATTGTTATTATTGACCGAGCACCAAGATTATTTCGCGAGGGGCTTCGCCCCGAGCGGAATAAGGTGCGAGGTCTATAAATGGCTTCACCACCGTGGTGTATATACAATTTTTTCCACTACTAGTCAAATTTAAGACACAAATTAAAAATAAAAAAATTTCTTGTAAAAATCAAGTAGGTAGCACGGGAATGCAAATTCCCATTATTAGCCTAGGTTAATAATATTATAAATTATTGACCACTATTAGAGAAATTAAACTTCTCAGTTGCCTAGGATACGCAATAATTGTCAACTTCACAGCTAGTTGTGGAAAAATTATATTAAAAACTAGCTGCTTACCCGCAGCTTTGCCCACGGTCTTGGGAAATTCGTATTTTTCTTATTTCCCGGTGTGAATACTCGATTTTGCCCAGGGTAAAGTAAAATTTAGTTTGAAAAATTTTATAACTATTAAAGACCCTAAAATATATACAAATTTTCAGCTTTCTAGCTCAATTTCCTGTTAAAAAACTGAAAATCGGGTATTTTTTCGGGTTTCCCGGTGGAATTCTGGAACGGGGCCTATTCTATGACCTTCTCCTGATCACGTAAGGTATGTGTGCCAAATTTCGTGGGGATTGGTCAAACGGTGTAGATTTGTATAAAAGACAAACTATCCGCAACTTCGCCCGCGGTCTGTGGAAATGCGTATTTTCTGGGTTTCCCGGTGAAATTTTGGAACGGGACCTATTCTAAAACCTTTTCCTGATGACGTAAGATCAAATTTGGTAAAGATTGGTCAAACGGTGTGGATTTGTATAAAGGACAAACACACCCGCACACCCACACACACACAAACTTTCTACTTTATATATTAGATTAGATTAAAAAAACTCCAATTCTTTATAATTTCACCCCCTACATCACCAGTAGTGTACAAATTTTATATCAGGCTAAAAACATTTATTTTTTGAATGAATAATCTTTTAAAACTGTTGTTGTTTATAATAACAAAGTGCAAACTAAAATCGTTTCGAACGAAAAGTGAGAATCGCCGTAAAATCGCGCACCGAGCTATAAGGTCGAATATCACTGTAAACGACGAGGATTATGAACCTTGCTGCCATGTTCGCGTTTCTTGTTGGTCATCGCACATTCGTACACAAAAAAAATCATACAGACGTAACGTTTAACTCGATTCAGTGGCGCCGACTTCGTGGGGGCAGCGGGGCGCGTGCCCCCATGTAGGCAGATTGCGTGGGGGCATGGCTCCCATGCACTTCACTGGCACGTGAACATGACTATGAACAAAATTGGGATTTGGGAAAGTGAGACACATTAATTTTACACGTAAAAATGTTAGGAATAGGTCTATATCCATCTGTTTCACGCCATGAAAGTGAGAATTTAAAAATTTTCAGAAATATCAGATCAGGACCGATCCAGAAGTAAATAATTCTGTATGTTTATGATGCAGATGTTTAATTATGTTATGACTGGCTCAGTTTACCTGTCTGTATAGTGTATAGTGTATGCAGATTTATATCAAAATTACGTGACTATACACGATACCACAGTCTGTGACAATACTGACCGGAAAAAATGGTTTGTTTAGTCTTTTCCTAGGCTGTCGCTGTTAGCGTGTTAGCATATCAGTTATTTCGTTAAATAATCATTCACAACATAGAATAGATGGTAATATTTCGTATGTCGTACTCTATTACAAACAAAGAAATACATTTTATGCAGTTTAGATGTTTTTCCAAAATTTTGTCTTCTATGAATAAAAATGAAACTGCAATAAAGTAGTTTTTTTATCTTGATGTTTCAAAAATACCTACACCGTTGCTCCTTATGATTTTAAAAGATGGTTTTCCTGTAGTGCTGCTGCCCCTTGCCCCCATGTACATCTTAAAAACCCGGCGCCACTGACTCGATTTCAATTTTGAAAAAAGGGAATTAATCCTAAATGTTAGGGCTATATCGTTTACTTCAGGGGTATTTTCAATAAAAATACACGTTCTCGAGTTATGGGAAGTTAAACATTTAACGAAATATGCTGTTTCAGGACGAGCGTTTAAGCAAATACGCGTCTCATAAGAATGCATTGAGATGACATTACTTAATAATTGATAAATAAATATTTCGAAATGAATCATGTATATAATATTGTACCAGGATAAAGCTAAATTATCGGAGATTTTAAAAGTGCAAAAAAAATTTTTTGTAATTTTTTATAAATTCGCCCCTTACAACCCCCTGTACAGCACGAATTTTATACGACCAGGCTAAATCTTTATCTTTTTCGATGGGTAATCGTTTAAGAACGGTTGTTGCTTTTAACAACAAAGTGCAAACCAAAATCGTTTCTAGACGACTTTTCTAACTCCGCAAACTCTACTATACAATCAGAAGCTGAAGTAATGAAGTTAGAACAACAATTTATCTTGTTAAAAAATTAAAATCTTAATATCTTCATTTTTTTCTTTAATCGATTTATTTAGAACATCATCTGGCTAATAGATAAAATCTCTCTAAAAATGAATTCAATCATATTCTATTTATTTAACTAGTATGTACGTATAACCAAAGTTTTTAATTCTAACTGTAATCGTTGATTGAATAATTCCCTAGAAAACGATCATCATGAACGCTGCAGACTGCACTTCAATGAACAGTGAGTCGTGAGTGACCACCATATAAATGTTACAACGTCGCACTCGGCACTTTTAAATTTAAACGACCGACGCGCAACCTACAGCTGTTGATCAACTATTTCAGTTAGAATGCTGACCACATACACGAATAGCGTATTTATATAAGCAAGCATAGTAAACAGAAGCGCAACCCTACATACACGAATGCTTTTTTACCGCGGTTCGTATTTTAGTACTGTCGTTGACTATCTTTAGGATTTTTCAATCAACGGTTCAACTCATAAGCGTGGCGGGTCTGGTTAGTTGTCTGTGCTTAAAGCAAGAAAAGTAAATCTATAACTAAAACGAGGTAGCTGAGGTAGCTCGTAGCTGTATTTTTATAACACTCGGAACTACTTTTCTTCTTTCATTTTCAAACATTTTTGGTAAATACCGAGGTAAATACTTAAGACTACATGTATATTTTAAAAATCAATTTATAAAAATACGTTTTTTAAAATACGTCGTTTTGATTAACCTTCCATTATAAAATTTATTTGTCTTAATTTACCAAATATTTATTGATTCTATATGGAGAAATTTGTTGGAAGCTAAAGTAAGTTTTTAAGGGGGGAGATATCAGATAAGGGCGCAACTTAGGCCGTTCTGCCAGGGGCGCAAGACCATCTTGGCACGGCACTGGACGTGTTATTCATCTCAGTTTCACCTCGATAAACAATTTTTGTTCAATCCTACCATGGAAACTTGTAGTTTCTTACTTGGATACGGAACGCGAAAGCTTTTGTTTTCCTCACTCATAGCAACGGGTGGGCGAAAATATTATTACACTCACTTGTGGGTGAAAAAAAATTTCGCTCACTGGAATAACGTGTTGACAGATAAAATTGTCAAAATTGCGAAATTTAAAAAGCAGATTTTTGAAATTCTAGTAGCAGGATTGAACAAAACGCTATACAGCACGCGTGAAGAAACTATTTCGCTCACTTTATGCATTCGCAAACGAGGCGTTAGCCTCGTTTGCGAAACGGCATATGCGTGAGCGAAATTCTTAGTTTCTTCACTTGTACTGTAATATACAATTTCCAACATCGCTTATGAAAATGACACTTTCATCACTCAATGTAGTGAGGAAAATAGGCATTTGCATCACTAGTGAGGAAAGTACATTTCCATAAGTTGTTTAAGGTTAGTTGTCATTTTTGACAGACAGAGGACTGAACTGTCAATATAATGTGTTTAAATCATACATTTTGTACAATATAAATTTTTTTTTATTGGTGTCCTATTTTAGCCTTTTAAACCACGCCCCAGCGTGTTTAAATCGCACTTTTTAAAACGCGCGTGTTTTAAAGTTGCCATGCCAACATCAACAAATTTGAAAAACGAGAATTCTATTGGTTATTGATCTGACAGGAGTAATTTGTTACGTCAAATAAAATGACAGATTGCATCACCAATTTGAAAAACGTGAATTCTATTGGTTATTGATCTGACAGGAGTACTTTGTTACGTCAAATAAAATGACAGATTGCAAATTAATTTCCGTTTTTCTCATTTCCATGACAACGAAAGGTATACTGATTTCACATTACAAATTCAAACATTTCACATTATTAGTTCTTATTTCCATTTTAATACCAGATTTCAAAGTGAACCAATAAAAAAAATAGCGTAAAATATTCGTGGATAAATGGTCTTTAAAACACTTGCTCTATTTCAAGCACTCGGCTGCGCCGTCCTGCTTGAAAACTCGCGCGTGTTTTAAAGACCTGTTTATCCACTTATACTTTAATATACTATTCTATATGTATCACATTAAAATTTATAATTTATTCATTTCCATAGCAACGTTAGAATACAAAATCAGTAACTAGATTCTTTAAAAAATAGGAGAGTAAAATAATTATGTATAAAGAAATTTAAAATTGAGACTCATTTTTGCGATGTTGGAAAAAATAATAAGTACATATACACAATTCGTAATGAAAGTGCGATTTTTCAACTCGCAATACTATCCTCACTCGCTTTCGCTCGTGAATATACAATGTATTGCTCGTTGAAAAATCAGTCACTTTCATCACTTATAATGTAATGTACTATTTACGTCTGGTGAGTGGTGATAAAAAGTAGATATCGCTTTTACCTGTAGTTGTATAAATAGCTATTAGGTATTCATACGTTATCTGTTATAAATAATAACACATAATTTACATATTGTTTATCGCTTAGCAACTTGTAAATTTATAAACACAATCGAGGACATCCGGATTTATAAAAATTTTACAAAAAGAATACTTTGAGATGAAAGTGAAAAAACTTGGTAAACATGTCGAAGGGGTTACAACGCTCATGGTCAATGGCAGAGAGATATAAAAAATACACCGTGTTTTTTTTAACAGTACCTAATGATATGAATTTTCAGTCAAATATATTATGTTCTTATTTATAATGTCAAAATAGAAATTTCCGCTCGTCATCAATAAAATCAAATTGTGCTTTTGGAGTCGCAATCTCTGCATCAAATATTCCATTGGGTGGAGTCAAGTCATAAAGTGAAAAAAAATAAACAAATGAAAGTAATAAACAATGGAAGTGTTTTCGTTTCAAATTGCGAATTAATCAAACGGGCGGAAAAAGGGATAAGACATTGAATTGTTGCTGCATTTCTTTGTGATGTACCCCGTACGTGATTTAACAAATTTACAAATTATATTCAAAAAATGGAATACCTAAGTACCTAATATACATACCTGTTCAAATAAATTTGCAAATTAAAACGAAATCTAGAAATAACTATTGAGAGCACACTATGGTTTCACAAAAATGCTTTCTAAACTGTTATTGTGGCAATTATGTAAAAATCATGGGATGGTCTTCGTATATATGCCATTCGCGAGTACACATCTTGGTGTCCTTCAAGAGTAGGTACCTACACGTGATCCCCATCTTTCTTGAATTAATCAGGCATAATTTAATACTTTATATGTAGGTAGTTAAAGATTAAAACTTCGCTGTACCCATTCTCAATAGTACCTACAATAGGTACAGTAGTTGAACTAAACAAGCTACATGACTATGTGATAGTGATCTACAGGAAGATCTAAACTTGCCAATTCTCCCAAAAACCTGCCCGGGTTGGGTTGGTAATAACTGATCCAAAAAGCACTGTGACAACCAATATCATTTAACCGCATGGTGAAGGTTTGTCTAGTCCTTAAAAAGGAATGCTACTGAATTTATGCCTTTTCCTGGGAAAAATTACACTTTCAATCATGGTATAAAAGATATGAAGATTTGTTTTTAATCGATGGAATTCAACTTGATGATTCAGTCAGAATACGTCGTTTACTTCGCAATATTTCAACTATTGCCATAAAAAATATACAGGGTGATTCATCTAGCGCTCGGCGGAAAATTACGTCTGAACAACGCTACGTGAGATAAGGAAAAAATCAAAGGAAAAAGTTATATGAATTTAGAAGAGCCACAATAGCAAATTAGTTTCACTTACACAGGGTGTTCCAGTAAAGCTCCACAAATCAAAAATTTCAATTTTTTAAATGGAACGCCATATATTTAATAACATTTTTGGATTGGTTTCTCATTTAATATCGAAATCAAGATTAGTCGGAAATAATGACATTTAGGAATATCCGGACTATTCGAAAATTTTGAATAATGTATGTTATATGTTTGAAGTTTACCATTTTGACTGAAACTACACGGACGCCCTCTACTAGTTATTACAAAACCAATCTTATCAGTGCGTTGTGCGTAGGGGATACCATGTAGGGTAACTTGGCCAAAAATCTACTTTCTATCTTTTATGTAAACTGAGAAAATTAACCCCGAGGCAAGTCCCGAAAATTTAATTTTTTTGAAATTATGGACAATATCTCGGCAAGCAGATCTTACCAACATTAATTTTATTTTCAAGAACAAATCCAAACATGTTATTAAATAAAGGGTGTTCAATTTTAAAAAATTAAATTAACTGGTAGATCCTGTATAAGTGAAACTAAAATTATTTGTAGCTCTTCTATTTTTTTTCTTTAATTCTTTTCGTTCTGACGTAATTTTCCCCCGAGCGCTAGACTAGATGAATCACTGTATAAACACTATTCTTCCTATGTGATAAGGCTGATAACAACGACGATGGTTAGTATAAAAAATGTTGAGGGATTAAATGAATCAACGCCCGAAGAATTTGAATTCAATCGTGGGTTCAGACAGGACGAGGTAGCAGTTTAGAATCAGGGATGCGTGTAATATCGCAGAAAAAAATTTGCGAATGAAAGTAAAAGGGTTCCTTATGAGGAAGTGAAGCAGTACTCAATACATAATCGATAAGTCAAGAATTTATAAAATAATGAAAGCGAGTGTATTATGCATCTGAATTGAATGAATGTATAAATAACATGTGGGTAGTCTAATGTAAATGCGTTGCGCATTGCAAGTCACATACCCTGCCAGTATTAATTTCAAATAGTAAAGTAGTTCGATAAAAACGACTTCAGGGGTTGGACCGTGTCAAAGTTGAAAAAGTCAACGTCTCGACCCAGTGCCCAAACCCGGAAGTCGTTTTCACCTTACTGACTGTGGGCGTGGGAACCTCCACAGTGACAATCATACTCAGAACATAGACGTGTCTAATGTATGCAAGTAAATGCGACCAATAAATAGAAAAGATTTTAGCGAACTGACTTCTCTTCTCAACCTAAGCACAGATCAAAGAGTAGTATTCATTTTCGTAAGTGTAATATCGTTTGAAGATTAGCTCTACATAACTAAAACTTTGGTATTTACTTGGCCTTATATACTCGAGGATAACCTGTAAGAGTCGCTGTATGCAAATAAATTCTAATGCAAGTTGTATAATCCATTTGATTGCTTTAGAAAAAGCAGAATACAAACTGGATACAAAAGAAAGATGATTTTAAGACGGTGCAGGAAAATATGGCAGTCAACAAAATGGAAAATGCAACGTTTTTTGTATGACAGGCATGCGCATAAATATTTTTTAAAAAGAGTATTATAGTCCAAATCGAGGAGGCGCTTGCCCAATATTGGTCCATTTTTATAACATCGCCAGATATGGACAAATCCGCCAAGTTTTGACATTTTGCTTTATTGAATTTTTGAAACAATGTAAACAAAACTGAATAAATGGGACTGAAGAAAAGCATGGAAGAAAGAAGGAAAATTCCGAAATACGCAAAGACATGGGGGAAACAGTGGAATAACAAATAAAAGCGACGAAGAAAGAGAAAATGAAATAAGAATAGCAAAAGTTATGAGAAATGTACAGAAGGAATCTATAAACTTTAAGTTCCAAATAAATACAAGAAGAATCAAGATAAGATTATATAGGTCAGTTCTGCAACGAACAGTGACATATCGATGTGAGACATATGGGTCATGAGTAGAAATGGCCAGTCAAGGGAATGGTGATAAGGCTACCAGAATGGGACTGGGAAGAACAAATAAGGAAATATACGATGAACACCCAATAGGCGATTTTATCAAGACCAGAAGACTGCAATGGCAGAGACCTTTGGAGAGAATGCCTGAGGATAGGAGTGAGAGAAGAATAGCCGGAATATACAAAGAAAATGGGAAGGCTGCGAAAACGGTGGAGAAGGACCTGGAGGAGAAAAGAATGCAGCATAAAACAGAAGCGAATGGAGTAGAGTCACAAAAGCTATGGATCTGAAGAAAGCTTACATAATATAGTGCCGCCAAGCTTAGAAACGATACGGAAAATATGTCAACTAATTTCAATAACAAACGCCAACAACCAATCAGCGTTGGTGGTTTACTTAGTGTACACTCTCTGTAAAATACATATTTCGTTTCTCAATTCGCGTTTTTTAGTTTTCCATAATTTGTTTGTTTTTTTGCTTCCAGTTTCATCTCTTAGCTTTTGCCTACTAAATCGCCTTTTTAGAGACGCTTGTCATCGATTAATACATAAATATTGGTAAGTAAATATGTTTTGTTAACAGAATACATACCTGAAAATTGTGAACTTAACATAACCTTTAATGTCACATAAATTATATTATGTTTACAAATGTAGGTAGGTATGATATGTTGTTTATTTTATGATAATAAATTTAAGTTTGTGTTGTTTCAGGTGTACTAAAACATGAGTTCGCGTGGAAAGGTCATTCACTCCGAAGCACACGTGATATCATTAGGAATGACTGATAACAGTGATTGTGAAAGTACGTAAATATGTAGGTAAACATTATGTAACGAATTTGTTATTATAACTCATTTTTGGTCATTGTGTATAAATATAAATAATACTTGTAACTCAAAAACAAGAAAAATTATATAAACATTATTGGTAGCAAATCATCTCATTTATACGGTTTCTATAATTTTGTGGGTGCAAAACTGGTCGCTGCTTACATTGGCCAAAATATAGTGGGAGTGGCTTAACTTCATCTGATCGGTAAATACCTTATATATTAGATGCGGTTTAAAGTACCTATTATAGAATAGATCTTATGCATTGATTAAGCTCATTATTTATTACCAAAGGGTGTACCTATATTATACTTTGCTATTTTCGAAAGTATTGAGGTAAGAATTATGCATCAATTGTTATTTGGAGGGAATGCGTGTAACCGCTAATATATAAGAGTAAACGAGTAGTGTTAGTGTAGCAGTTAGTTAGTAGGTAAAGTAGTAGTAACACCAGTAACGCAGTAACTAAGTCTGCATGTACACCTACGTAATGTAGTAGGAGTACACGAATGTAATACATCTTTTCTTAAAAAAAAAAAAAATACTATGATTATAATTACAGTATGATAAATATACATTACAAAGTTTAAGTATTCCAAAAAGTCATGAAATATATTTTTTAAGAAATATTTATTGACGATATCTGCTGTTATTTCTCTTTTTGTTTAACTGAGAATAAATGCAATAGAATAAACACAACTGGCAAAACGCTTTATTATTTTCTTAATGTTTTTTCCTCGTTCCCTTAACTACTGTCTCCATATCAACTAAAAAACAAAAAAAAACAAAACAATTAAAAACAAGGTACCTACTCTCCGTGTCATGTCTGGTACGCCCCTTAATGGCCTCGACGGCAACCCCAGTTAATCCTGTTCTCAGGGTCGCTTGGATAACCTCAATGCGTCCTCTGAGCACAATCTTGACTGTCGAGAACAGAAAGAAGTTGGTCGTAGCTAGGTCGGAACTGTAGAGTGGCTGCGGCAGGGTTGCCACCTTGTGGTTCGTCAGGAACTAAGTGTACGGCTGGGTGCGTTTTCGTGATGCAGAAGCCAAGTAACGGCAATGTTCTATCGCACGCGGATGACCCTTTTTCTTTATATTTCCAGAACATCTATGTAATAGGGAGCATTGACGGTCTCTCCCTGAGATAAAAACTCTTTGTGGACTACGCCCTTGGCCTCGCCTTTTTCCGTTTCGGGAACAGCCAGGTGTAGATATACCATTCGACTCTTTGGGGATCGTATTAAAATGTCAACGTTTCATCACCGGTAATAACATTGTCTAAATGTACCGATGTTATACACAACAGTTTTCGGAATGTTCATTCGACAAAGAGTTCGCGAGTCACATTTTCTTCGGTTTTGCTTGTTGATAGCTGTCTACAGTGGGGGTTATCATCCACCCCACCCACTCTAGCTATCAGAGCAGATTTTATTAACAATACGCAGAGCGTTCTAAGAACAAACGCAAGATTTATAAACAATACGCGCCTTTTTCGCAACGATTCAATTAAGGGTTGTTTTTCATCAATTTATTAGGGTTTTAAACTTTTTTATCACTCACTTTGGTTGAATTGTAAATATTCGTGCAGTTCGCCTTATAGCACTTCGGTGGAATAAATATATTCTACAATTCTCTTCATAAACATCCTACTTATATACAATTTTCTTTTAGCAACAATTAAACACAATTATTCTTAATGTGGGCTAAAAATAACGCCCGTTACAGGCTTGTAATGTTGTTGGGCCGTCCGTCCGCCGGCCAGTGCGCGACTACTCTTTTTAGAGTTTAGAAGCATACCTACACGGCTTCGATTTGGTGTGACGATTGTTTATAGATTAAGAAAGGGCGCTATTGACTTTCAGGTCACTAAAAGAACAGGGACAAAAGTTACAATAGTTCCTGTGGATAAGGAGAGGTGAAAAATAGACTGACAACATTTCAGAATTAGATATTGAGATGTCTGGTTTTGAATAAAAGCCAAGGAAGCCGTTGTCGTGAATGGAGACATAGAAACAGAAAAGGGATTATAGGAAAACGAGGGGGACAAGGACTTCTTTGAAACGGGCACCAAGTGTTTTATTATAATAGTAAATTGTTTCTTGCGTGTTTTAAGTTTCATCGGAAAAGGTAATTTTATTACTGTTTGTTTAAGCCAACCTTTTTATAGATAATTACATACTTTTATAACTGTTTGGCAAATTACCGTTATTCTGTCATCCATCTTGTTCTTGTGTTTGAATAATGAATATTGTACGATGTAACTACGCATCTGGAAGATTTTAATTTAAATGCTTCCCGCTAAAGTTGTCCGATTTGTAATTTCTATTGAAATGATTGTTACATGCTACTGGAATTTACGCATTAATACATAATGGAATTTGCTAATAACGAAAAATTATTATGCAAGTATAGGGAAAGCAGTTATTAGTTCGCGAAGGGAACGAAAAAGAACGTGGAAATGTGTAGCATTGTAATTACATTTTAACAACTTGTACACGATGACGTCAGGTGTTATTTTATGGGGGCGCAATATTTTTTTGATTATGTGTGAGTTGGCGGTATTCTTTCACTACTTCATTTTTTTAAATCCTATGACCATATACCTACTACCAATATTAATATAAATTAAATACCACTATATATAAAATGCCGCACTCAGACAAAGTAGGTGCCAAAACAATGCTGCACTCAGGCAAATTATTATCAACACAATGCGGCACTCAGGCAAGGTAGAAATAAAATGCCGCACCGCATTCGTTTCTCACTAAGAGCCACCTACTTGCTTGAATAAGCGTAAACTTAGAATTGGTAGTGTCGTACTCCCTCATGTATGTACGAACCTTAGTGTATGTATAATTAATATTTTTCCACCTTTGCAGAGGTGAACGTTTTGTTTTGTGTATTTAGTTGTTTGGGAACCTAACCGAGGGTTTTCTTTCCTTCGGCCAGTTCCAGGTCCGCTCCCTTTGGCTGCAAATATATGCCTTACTTATCTAAATTTTTAGCTTTTATTTTCTTCTCACTAAATATATTAACGTTCACTTTAACTGCTTCTTTGTTTTTCTTCTTCCTGCAACCTCATAGGTCTTGTACGTTTTTTCGTTTTTGCTAGTAGTGGACATTGTATAAGCGCGCGAAACCTGGTGGGCGATTTCCGACTTTTGCTATGGTCTTTACCCAAAATCATTATTTATGCACCAATTTCGTGGGAAAAACGTCTAAACGCTGCACAATAAGGAAATTTCATTAATCCACATGTTTTTTGTGTAAAACATGTCAAAATTCATCAAAATAAGTGATGTTCCATTGTATCGGTTTATTAAACTGATATCCAAATAAACTTGTATAACATTTGTGTTCTTCTTACCATAATATATTTTAATGATTTATAAAACGAATCAACAGTCCTTGCACTTTGCGTTGATATTGGAATAATGTAGAGAAATACAATGGTCATTGCTACGTCCTTATGCAAACATATTTAAAAACATATACTTTAATTGGACAAAAGGGCAATGTAGTGCAAAAATTTGGATGAGTACCAAATTTTTTGATTTAAAAAAAAAGCAACAGTTTACACGTTTACAGTAGGTATTAAGAGAAATAAGTTACATTTTAACTAAGTAGGCGGTCATTGTTTTCAAAAAGTTTATTTCTGTAATTGTATATGGAAAATAAATAGCGTCTTACCGTTATATCTGTTATCAACAAACACTTAAAACAAACTGTACATTATTAAATGTTCCGCGTTTTATTGCTTAAACTAAATTTGTTTTATTTAATTTATTTAATATGTATCTATATGTACATAATGCATTGCCCTCAGAATAATTTTCCTGGTAAGGACTGTGAATCTGGAACTAAACACTGAATGTTAAATATATCTTTTATCAAGGCGAGTCGTGCTGGCGAAATATATTGTCTCAATCATTCGATCTGTATCTTCGATGGTGGTATATAATGCCCAACAGGGCTTTTTCAGTAGAGCTGGTAAGTAAAAATTACATCCAGGTGTTGGTAAATTGCGATGCTCTGACGAGTGTAGAGTTGGGTAACACATTCATGGTTGAAATTCTAAATAGCTCTAGTGAATAGATGGATGAATGAGCAAGAGGTCTTGACCATAGGCTACTTTATTTATAGGTATAGTGTTTACTAAATAAATTATAAACGCAATTCGTTTGAAAAATATTAAATGACAACCGATTATTTTTAACAGAACTGGACAGTGGATATTGTCATGGTGATGATCGGCTCACCTGATTGACTAATTGCAGCCAATCAGAAAGAACCACGTACATCACCCAGTGTTGTCTTGGTTGTCCACTCCCCTTCCAGTGACAGTCTTCTTGGAAATCGGACTGTACGCCCTAAAATTATCTTCTTGTCCTTGCTCTGAGGGCTCTCATCAGACTGGGGTGCAGCTCTAGTATTTTGGTGTGAAGTCTGGTCTACTAAATCTGGTTCATGATTTGGAGGATGGAGTTTTTTGAAGCACGCGTTGTTCGAATAGCAAAATATTTTGGTGCTCTGTTGAGCACTTTAAATGGGCCATCCATATGTAGGTTGAAGGATCTTACATATTACATATTGGCTTATGAAATCTACTGGTAGAAGAATATGTGTTCCATATACTACAGAACCTCCGCTGGGCTGATGTCAAATTCTGAAGGAAGCACAGATCGCTGTTCAAAGAGTACCAGTGGAAGCTGTGCGGACCCGTATCCGTCGATATACGTTCTGGTATACCATACCGCGTGATCCATGTTGACATGATTGCTTGTGCCACAGTTTCTGCTAAAGTGTCCTGACTAGAACTATCACCGACCATATTGTAAATCGATCATTCATGGTCACCACATGAATATATCTTCGGACGGAGTGAGCAGTACAAATTTGTACTGGAGCTGAACCTCTGAGTACGGTGCCAGTCCAGCAAACAGAGTATGTCTTTAGACGTAAAAAAAACGTTGTGTTTTGGGTTGAAATTTACTAGGCAAAATTAGACGTAAAAAAAAACGTTGTGTTTTGGTTGAAATTCTACTAGGAAAAATTAGACGTAAAATAAACGCATTTTATTGGTTTTAATTCTACGCAAAATTAAACAATTTGAAATTTGAAAAACAATGTGAAATAATTAAGACAAAGACAGGTAAGTATATTATTTGAAAGGACACTTTATGGAACCTAGAATGGTTAAAAAAATATTGCGCGTTTGTTTTGAACTCCTAATGTCCGACTCGGGAGGACGAAACCGCCGCTGCTCGATCCACTCGTTATTTTTTTACTCTTTTCACGTTTCAGACTCATTAGATACTTATACCACGCAAAATGCAAACATCGTGTCACCAACTTTTAGTTATATCCTCGTTTATATACCTTATAGTTAGTCAATGAGATAGCTTTAATTGGAAACAAATTTTTTAAGCGTAATAGATGGCGATAGTAAAAAACAAATACAAATTAAATGCAAAGTCGCAAACCTATTGGGACTATAACAAAATTACACACGATGGCGATAATTACGCACACTGTTAGTCACGACATACGTGCAAAACAATTTCTTGACGCTGACTGATATCAGTACATATCAGCTTTTATTTTTATTCTTGGAGTACATGTGCGATCGATCGATACATTCCTTGTTAATACCTACATAAACAAAATGTATACAATCAGTGTTATACACTAATGGATAAAATCATTTCAATTATATTTTTTATAAAGAGTGGTTTAATAAAAAACAACGAGAAATTTCTTGATCAGTAGGTATTCAGTACCTAATTTATTGAAACATTTTATTTAGGTATTTTATTAGCTGGAAATTAATCTAAATATGAAATTTGGCAGTGATTGCACAATTACTTTTAAAAAATAATTCATCACCATTCCTCATTATGCCTACTTAACAATAACAATAAAAGTAATTCGTTACAATTACTTAATTGCAAAATCATAAATTCTTTATCACAGTTGGCACATCTATAAATAACAAATAATCTTTTCCCTAAGTAAAAATAACCAGCAAAATATCTTCTAATACATATTCAATGACTTCTCTATATACCAATACATATACCAAAATGTACCGTTTGCCCGTGAAAAGAGTTGAAAGTTTACATAAAAAAACAGAATGAAATTTGACAAAAGTGCATTTTAGAGGATTACCTACTAGTACAGTCAATCTGTCGTAAAAAACAGAGTTTGAATGAAAAAACTGCCCCAAGGGTAAAAGTTGTTTTAATCGTTGAAGAATGACGTACTTAAGCTGCCTTCGCGATGGGCATGTGCTACCTTGGCGCGTCTTTTTGAAAACTCAAAAAAAGTGCCAAAAAATTTTTGAAATGCATTTTTCTCGAAATGTATGCATTTCACAGAAAAATCGATTGATGACAAAATGTAGAGGACGTTGAGATCTACAATTAATGTCATTGGGGTAATGCTATACAGCAAGAAATGCACACGGTAGGTGGCGCTGAAGTTCCAAAAAAAGTGTTTTTCCACTTTTTCGCCATGTAAATATTATTTTAATACAAAAACTTAAATAGAAAAGTTGTTCCTTTTAATTTTATGAACAACTTTTATTTAAACAATTTTTTTATACAACTTACCGTTTAAAAGTTATAGTGCAATATAGCGCTTCGTATACAGCACTGTGCTGCTAATGGTAATTTTTTCGACTTAATGCAAATAGTGGTATAATTTATTAATTTTATGACTTTAAATTGAAATATTATAATTGGAAAGTGTACAAACAATTAAGTGCGTGTATACGCTGACAAATTTAATATAATCCATTTTGAATTTTCATACTTTTGCGAGCTGCAGCTTTTAAACGGTAAGTTGTATAAAAAAATTGTTTAAATAAAAGTTGTTCATAAAATTAAAAGGAACAACTTTTCCATTTCAATTTTTGCATTAAAATAATATTTACATGGCGAAAAAGTGGAAAAACACTTTTTTTGGAACTTCAGCGCCACCTACCGTGTGCATTTCTTGCTGTACAGCATTGCCCCAATGACATTAATTGTAGATCTCAACGTCCTCTACATTTTGTCATCAATCGATTTTTCTGTGAAATGCATACATTTCGAGAAAAATGCATTTCAAAATTTTTTTGGCACTTTTTTTGAGTTTTCAAAAAGACGCGCCAAGGTAGCACATGCCCATCGCGAAGGCAGCTTAAGTACGTCATTCTTCAACGATTAAAACAACTTTTACCCTTGGGGCAGTTTTTTCATCACTCCATCGACAGATTGACTGTACTATACTCTCCTTGAACATTTATGATGAAAAAACGTTCTGCCTTTGTTTCCACTGTCAACTAAATTTTGTATTACAATTGTACTAGGAATAGATATCTGTTAGCATTATTTTTTAAGAAAACATTTTTTCTTCAGAACTATGCGGAATATGAAATTTTATAAAGAGTAACAAAATGAAGATAATCAATCAGTCTTCTCGCTAAAAAAATTTGAGAACCGTATTACCGCCCCTAAGAAAGTTCTGAAAAAAATGTAAGGGAGTGAGGGTGGTTTTAACCCTTCTACAATTTCTTTTAGATTTATTTAATTACCGAAAGGAGAGTAATCTTCTAAAATGCATTTTCTCAAATTTCATTCAATTTGTTTCACTCATGTCTGAACAGCGTACAAAAATGTGTTTTTTTATGTAAACTTTCAACTCTTCTCACGAGCAAACGATACATTTTGGTATATAAATAAATTGGGTCCAATCAACTATTTTCATGTTCAGATCGTTCGTGTCTATGGGTAAAATACTAACCAATTGGTTGCAAAAAATGCAAAAATGATTTGTCCAATCTGTAGTATTAGTCGTACGACGGATCGCATAGTGTGTGGGGTGTTTTAGTCGAGATGTTAAAAGTTAAAATGTATTCTTTTCCTCCTTCTTCTTTATATGGCATGAGTATCGCACTGAATCAATCAAAGGATGGTGGTCTGAAAAATCTCTGCCATTTGACATCAGATTTTTGAATTTTTTAATTATTTCTAGAGAGTTATCTAACGTGACTACCTACTGCTGGAATTTTCTTAGACAATGCGCAATTATAAGGGTTTGTACTGTATAAATGCGCAGAGTTAAGACAATCAAACAAATTAGTTGTTTGTTGCAAAAACTCTGCTGTTGCCGTTGCTGTATCGTTATCTAAATCACCAGACTGTACTGCAGTACGGATTGCTGCTGCAACACTGTTACTAAACAATAAGTGTATAAAAACTCTAAACCTCCCCTTTACCAAATTTTAATGAAGACGATGATGACGGTGAAGTTATTTTTTTAAAGTACCTACTTAAACTACTCCTTTAAAAAAATAACTTCACCGTCATCATCGTCTTCATTAAAATTTGGTAAAGGGGAGGTTTAGAGTTTTTATACACTTATTGTCCTGTTCCCCCCTTTGTGAGTCCGAACCGTACAACATGAATTTATACTGTTACTAAATATTTGTACAGCTTAGTTTTTGAAATGCATTTGGGTTTATATGCGCTGGTGCTGGTGTAATTTTCAGTAATGACCCGACGCGACGCCGAGTTTACATTTTTGATCAATATCCAATGTTTTCACTGTCGATTAAAACTAATTACCTATCTTACTTTGAAGTACAAAATTTCCACTTAATAGGTTATTCCTTAAACTTTTAAAAAGATGTGATACTTACATCATATATTATACAGGGTGGGGCACCACATACGGCACAGAAGTTGGTGCCTAAACTATAACAATTTTTAAAAATCTTTTTATATGCATACATGTAGGTCAATAAAGAGCTACATTTTAAAAATATTTATAAATATACATGGTGGTTCAAAAAAATGTGACGTATCAAAGTTATATATTTTTTTAATGGAACCTATATATTATCACATTTTCGTATTTTACGTTAAAAAATAATGTTTCTTTCTTAACAATTCCCTATACCTATCTTTTATGGTTTTCGAGATATCTCGGTTTTTCTCGAAATACAGTAGGTCACAGAAAAAAGAATAACGGCAAAATGGGTAGGCGTAAAAGAAATTGCTTTGAATCAGTTGATTTGAAGCCTTTTGGCAACTATTTGCAATATTTATTATTATGTAGTTCCAAAACGTGCGAAATATCATTGAATCCTGCTAACTTAAATAACTTGCTTATTTTAAATAGAACACCCTGTATTTTTTTACCCTATCCGATACAGTAAAATATTGTCTTTCAAACGATATTAGGATTTCCTATAGCTAAAGTATAGTATTTTTCACGTAATCAATGGATAACGTGTTTGAAGGTCAGCTGTATGTCATTCTCTTATGAGTAGTAGGCTGGGTATTATTGTAAACAATACCTGAAATTATTAAATTTACTTTTATTAGACGTTTCCTACATCCAAGTTATTGATTTGTGCTTTACCTACATTACTTCAGTTCAATATTAAAATTGTTGAAACCAAAAAAATTACAATGAATTAACTGTAAACATTGAATAATCACTCAACGCTGTAAATAATTTATTGTAATATTTAATAATTAGCGAAGCTTAGGTATAAAAAATATCAACAACTAAACATAACATTGCCAGTAATTGTAAGAATTTGAGGTATCGTTCAGGTATTATACTCCTAAGAAAGACATATAGAGCTGACCTTAAACACGTTATCCATTGGTTACGTGAAAAATACTATACTTAGCTATAGGGAACCCTAATATCGTTGCAATATTGCAAATAGTTGCCAAAAGGCTTCAAATCAACTGATTCAAAGCAATTTCTTTTACGCCTACCCATTTTGCCGTTATTCTTTTTTCTGTGACCTACTGTATTTCGAGAAAAACCGAGATATCTCGAAAACCATAAAAGATAGGTATAGAGAATTGTTAAGAAAGAGACATTATTTTTTAACGTAAAATACGAAAATGTGATTATATATAGGGTGTTCCATTTAAAAAATATAACTTTGATACGCCACATTTTTTGAACCACCCTGTATATTTATAAATATTTTTAAAATGTAGCTCTTCATTGACCCATATGTATGCATATAAAAAGATTTTTAAAAATTGTTATAGTTTAGGCACCAACTTCCGTGCCGTATGTGGTGCCCCACCCTGTATATGACAAAGTATTTATTTTCATGATAGAAAAAAGTATGGTTCGTTAGTATCTACTACACCTAAGCGTGTAATACGTAATACCACTACGATTATTTTATTAGTTCCTTGGCCACACACTAAAGCTTTTAATACAAGTCCTAATTCCTTCATTGTTCCAATTACAAATATTATTAAGTCTTTAAATGACTTGAGATTGGTCGCGCTAGTAGATAAAAAATATCACAAGGGAATTTTCCAAGGTGCATGTAATCCACGAGCTACAATAACAAACGCCTTTCGCAAGTTGACTTGTTCTACCCACCAATGTGCCTAAATCCTGAAATCCTTCTATTGCATCCATCGCTTTTGAATACTCCAAAAACTTTTTCATCGACATTTCATCAAAGCACAAAGTGACATAAAAAACGGCTATTCTCTCCCCTTCCCTCGGAAATGTATCACCCGGTTGACCCGGTAGATATTGTGTATTACTAATTTTTGTTTGTTCTTGAGTTTTCGGAGGAACATGCTTATCCACTTTCCGAAATAAAAAATAAAAACCAATTTTATGCTAGTATTTAAGTATATCTTCACAAGAAAAACATATTTAGGTAAATATTTGCAAGAATGACCAGTGTTTTGTTTCCAAACATTGCTAAAATTGTTCAAGTGACCACCTTCAGCTCAAATGCAGGAGTCTCAGTCTAATCTTCGTCTCATCGATTGCCGAACTCTCTCAAAAATACCAGATCGTTCGTATTGTAGAAATTATTTAACAAAAACTTGAAAAATAATAAAACTTCAACATCGTGTATCTTCGAAATGAAATGGTTTCCGGCCCATATTTATAGGAAATTTATTTCTTAACATGACCTCAGGAATCGCCCCCTTGAATATTGACATGTGTTTTTTAAACACTCCGTATACATAAACGTTCATTTGTATAGATATATTGCTTCAAAATAGTTTACTACGTTTACAAAATATACCTATCAAAACCTTCATGTCAAACTATAAAAAAATACCTATGTAGAAATTAGAACTGTTCATTTATTAAATTGATTGTTTTATAGGAGAATGATTTAATTCTCTCGGAAGATCAGTTGTTTACGTATACGGAATTCCTTAAAACAATAGTGCTTTGTTTCTTTTCATGTAATCAATTGTAATGTATATATAAACAAGGATATACTGCATACTACTCCTTCAACGTTATAAAAAGAACGCATGTCGTTTACAAATATTTGCAACTTTATTGTTCTAGCCAACTGTAAGGAAAACTACAGATTTCCAGGTTAGAAATCTGTAATATTGATAGAAACAGCGCCAGATATGTCCATTTAGTGTTTGCATCCAAAAGTACTACCGTTTTGCATCAAAATAAATGTTTCCAAAGTTAACACAGGCATTGAGTTGACTAACTATAAGGTATATAAACAATAGGGTTATATTAATCAAGTATGTACTTTTTAAACTATGTATTACCTATAGGTATAGAATGCTCGGCGTGGGTCAATTATGCTTTAGTGCATATTAAATAATTATAATTACACTAAATTCATTTCCTGCATAATCATAATCTTTAAAATTAATTTATGTTTTTCTCTTAATTAGGCAACTCGAGAAATCTCGCAATCCAATAAGGATAATATGTTTTTACATGAAAGATTATGAAATAACATAGGTATTTAAGCGATTTATTTGATTGATTCATATTGTTGATTTTATTACCTGATCAAGTATATTTTTAAAAGTTTTGAGAACAGTTTCTTGAACAGTAGGTACAATAGGAACCGGATTTAAAGGGTTTAGAATAAATTTTTGTTGAACAATACGTCATGTAAGTATAGAAAGAGGTAGGTAGGAAGGTAGGTATTTCCAGGTATAAGCGATGTAGAATAACAATACAAATAACAAATTCATTATTTAAAATTTTGGTTAATCGTTATAATTTCTTTGTCTAAATTATTATTAAATGATAAACGTTCAAAGTCTGACTCCAGAATATATTGAAAAATTTTTAATTGTATAGATACTGTTACAAAAATTATAATTTAGATTAAAGTAATAAAAATGTACTTATTTTTTGTGTAGGTAAATATCAAAATATTGCTATTATTTGTATTTCTGTTTCAGCATAATTAAGTATATAGGTACTTACTTACCACCTTGTGCACTTCTTACTGCATAAATACCTACTTATGCGCGTATAATTAGACAATTAGTAGATATATGATAAAATGCATATTATCCTAGGACCAGTTCACTAATTAGCTACAGAATTGCTGAGCTGGTCACACTTGTTTAAAACAGTTTAGTACCATAGGGTCCATAAGGTATCGAAAATGTTCTTCGAGAAGGCAAAATTTTAATGCTACATTCTCTTACGTACCTATTCATTCTTTCCAAGTCAGTAATGTAAGAATAGTTTTGTTTACATACCGAAATCCCTGGAATTTCTGAATTTTCTATAATTTTTGTAATGGAAATTATTTTGGTACAGTTTGAGGAAAGAGATGGCTCAACCGTGGTCGTTGCACATAAGAATTGGCTATGGCTACCACCTCGCAAAACGGAAGTCTTTTGGCCACCACATAAAAGAAATACCTAGTTCCTTCTATAAATCTTTAAGAAGTGGTGAAACCGCGAGGGCCAGACTGGGTGTTTAATCATCTATTAACAATAACTGGACACCAATACCAATTATCCATTCATTATAATTAGTTTAGAAACTTCAAATACTTATTTTTTTATTTCATTGGTGTGTAATTTAGATTAAGTATTTAACTTTGTTTTGTATTTCGTTATATGCATGTTTTTTTAAATAGATGATAAAATAATCAAAGGTCTACTTTATTACTGTACCTACTCCCAAAAACAAATTGAGCGATATCGCTCAATTTTACCGTCTACGACACGTTGCATTTACGTCAACGTGGCATTAACTAATCTGCTTAAATTTACGTCAATTTTCCGTAAGAAAAATGCGTTAATTTCACGTTGAATACATGAAATACTACCTATTCACCTTAAATTCACGTTTATTTTGCGTTAAATTTACGTCAATTATTCGTTAAAAAATACGTAAAAAAACGTGACATTTGCACGTGTGAATCTCACGTTTATTTATTACACGTCTTTACGTTGAAATGGCACCGAAATTTCACGTTTTTATGTTTGCTGGGAATGAACTACTAGTACAGGGTGTTTCAGACCACCCGTATCGCCCAAATATCTCGCGAAATACAAAACGCATTGAAAAAAGAAAAAATACGTCTAAACATTTTTTTAAGTCTATTGTTCGATAGTAATAGGATGTCCCCACTCCCACCCCCGGGAGGTGGAGAGGAGGGTAACTTCGTAATCTTAAATAGCACCCCCCAGTTTATTATGCAGATTTGAATTCTGCGTTAACAAATAGGAACTTTTTGTTTGAAACATTTTTTGAAGTTCGTGAGAGATGGCGCTATGATCGCCGAAAGAAGTTTTTCCGATTACCTATGCTAATTTGATGTCAGTTTTGTTAAGTGACAATAAAAAATGTTAATGCTTTGAAAAAGGGAAGAGGGGGAGCTTTATTAACCTCCCCCACACCGCCACTTCAGCCCTAATTTTAGATTTAAACGTATCTCGAATGTCAATGTGTTCTTTACTCGTGAAATCAAAGTATTTCAAATTTTTTTTGTATTTTCTATCAAGGACAAAAAAAATTTACAAAATTTAACTTCTTCAATCGTGGTATTGAACAGTTGTTTAAATCTAAAATGGTTGCGTTTTCCCATCCTAGGTTATGGGTCGTAGGGGAGAAGTGGCGGCGCGGGGAAGGGGGGGGGGAATAAAGCGTCTCCTCTTCCCTTTTACAAAGCATTAACATTTTTTATTGTCACTTAACAAAACTGACGTCAAATTAGCATAGTAGGTAACCGGCAAAACTTCTTTCGGCGATCATAGCGCCATCTCTCACGAACTTCAAAAAATGTTTCAAACAAAAAGTTCCTATTTGTTAACGCAGAATTCAAATCTGCATAATAAACTGGGGGGTGCTATTTAAGATTACGAGGTTACCCTCCTCTCAACCTCCCGGGGGTGTGAGTGGGGACATCCTATTACTATCAAACAATAGAGTCTTAAAAAAAATTTTAGACGTATTTTTTCTTTTTCCAATGCGTTTTGTATTTCGCGAGATATTTGGGCGGTACGGGTGGTCTGAAACACCCTGTATACTTATTGTATTGTATAGCATAGGTACTTATGAAATTATTGAGCAAGCCACAAACCACTAGTGATTTGTGGAGCAAGCGTCCTTCGGCTGCCACATTTTCTTTTCTAGGAATACATTTACATATATCTTATGGATGTTGTGAATTGGTCGATAAAATCCAAATGACTCTATAGGAGCATATTTGTGGTTTAAGAAGGAAGAATCTTCCCATTTACAAGAACCGATTAAAGTACTTGTCGAATCTTAACGTGGTAAACCACAATTAAGAATTTTATATTCTACAGTAAATAAAAAAAGATTACCCTTTTGACTATTCCTAAATATGTAGCTAAACTCTCTAATTTTCTTAACGTAGATATATTTCGGGTTGTCCCTCAAGTCGGCGTAATGAATTAATTAGCCAAGGAAAGTCTGTACTAATTTCAGTCGTTGATTGAAATATTAATAGATATTCAATCAATGTTTCAGTGTAATAAAACCTCACTGTAATCGACCAGCTAATCTAGTTCTATAATTATACTGAACAAGTTTAATTGAACGTTTAAATAACAGTGATCAGTTGGCTGATGTTTATCCTTTAATAAAAGGTTTAATGTGACATTAATGTGATTTTGTATCGAGATAGTTGTCCGCAAAAATGCGATTAACAGTAGGTGTACTTGTACGAAATTAAAGCGAAAACCAGAATATTATGTTTAACACTAACTTCTTAATTCGTATCACAACTTAACTAGCAGTGGTTGTCCTTAATTTACGGAGGCTAGGATGTGTTAAGTTAGATTACGATTAAACAGTAAAAATCGAACACTTGTAAGAATGCAATCCATATAAAAGGTGTAAAAGATGCTGCCTGAGTTTAGGATATTTTTTATACCCTTATCATTGCAGAGGATAACGCCTGGGTATCCTCCAGCAAAAGATATAACGCTCCGATAACCTCGCTTCAAATAATTCCTTCTTGGTCTTACTGAGAACAATTTTGTTATTGACAAGATAAGATGGACAAAAACTATTTCGTTTGAAACAATATTCACCAGTGATCATCCAGGGTGCGTGTTGTCTTATTTTTCACATGCGTATCTACCTTACGGCGTCTTACAATAGAGTTTATACTGTGTATGTGTATGACAATCACCAATTAACAAAAATAAACAAAAGGCACACACAGAAAAACAGTTTTTATTTTATTTTCAAATATAATGTCTGTACTTATATATTAAAAAAATTAACTTGTGATAGGGGTCTCTATCATGGTAGGGTAGCACTTTTACTGACTGGAACTAATATAACATGCCAAACAATGTAATGTAACAGTCCAAACACCCTATACAATACATAAAGTCACAGTTACAAGCTAAAATTTTTTTATACGCATATGGATAGTGTTGTTGCAGCTAGTATAAATTTGTTCACTCAACACAATTACCTAACAATGATTTCTCTTGATATGTGTTACTAAATATCTTTTGTATCTTGTCACATAACCACAATGAGCACATTTAAATTCAGTTGAACCATGACGACCATTCACATGTGACTTTAAACTACATTTGTATTTTGTTACATAATCACAATCTGTGCATTTAAATTGTGTTGAACCATGACGAACATTCATATGTACCTTTAAAACACATTTATATTTTGTTACATAATCACAATCTGTACATTTAAATTGTGTTATACCATGACGAACCTTCATATGTGACTTTAAATTACGTTTATTTTTTGTTACGTAATCACATTGTTCACAGTTAAATTGAGTTGAACCATGACGACCATTCACATGTGACTTTAAATTATGTTTATATTTTGTTACATAATCACAATCTGTGCATTTAAATTGTGTTGAACCATGATGAACATTCATATGTACCTTTAAATGAGATTTATATCTTGTTACATAATCACAATCTGTACATTTAAATTGAGTTGAACCATGACGACCATTCACATGTGACTTTAAAACACATTTATATTTTGTTACATAATCACAATCTGTACATTTAAATTGTGTTGTACCATGACGAACCTTCATATGTGACTTTAAATTACGTTTATTTTTTGTTACATAATCACAATCTGTGCATTTAAATTGTGTTGAACCATGACGAACATTCATATGTACCTTTAAAACACATTTATATTTTGTTACATAATCACAATCTGTACATTTAAATTGTGTTATACCATGACGAACCTTCATATGTGACTTTAAATTACGTTTATTTTTTGTTACGTAATCACATTGTTCACAGTTAAATTGAGTTGAACCATGACGACCATTCACATGTGACTTTAAATTATGTTTATATTTTGTTACATAATCACAATCTGTGCATTTAAATTGTGTTGAATCATGACGAACCTTTATATGCGACTTTAAATTACGTTTATCTTTTGTTACGTAATCACAATGTGCACATTTAAAAACAGTTGGGCCATGATGTATCATTGCATGGTCCATCACATTCTCGTTTCTCCTTGTCATATAATCGCATTGTGAACATGGAAATTCATTCAAGCTTCGCATATTGTTTATTGGTTGGATTCTTCTCATCACTGAAAGTTGATAATACTTTTGTTAATATGAGAGCCATTATATGTACCTATACATTTATACAGGGAACACCAAAAGGCCAAGAACGGTCAAATATAATTGTTTGTACAAAGTATACAGTAAAGAACAAACAATTTACTAATCGTAATGTCAATTGTTTGCTACTTCTAGTTTCGTCGGAAATGCTGTAATTGTATTTCTTTTAATAAATATTGCCTGTATATTTTATTTTTGAATGCCCAATAAAAAAGTGCGCTTAAAAATACTATTGTGTATTGGAAAATAACAGATAAAATAATAGATACCTAAAATACTTCAGTATTTATTGGAATTATTACAACTAAGTAAGTAAGTAGTATTACCAAAGAATATTCAAACGTATTATAATAACTAAAGGATTTACTTAGCGACCGCATTTTCAAAAACTAATCTAACCTTTTTGTGATAATCTAATACCCGATGTTACATATATACAGTATGTCCCAAATAGATTTATACAAATGAAGAAAAAGTTTATCTTACATTTCACAAAAAAAAATATTCTTGATAAAAAGCTCTGCATGACTTGTAGATCCATAATCAAGTAGAAAATTTTTAAAACATTGACTGAATACAGGGAAAATCAAAATTATGATTTGGAGTGAGACTAAAATACATTCAAACTGTAGTGGTGAGCAAAATGTTCATTGAAATTGTTATTAAGTAGCAAAAAATTATGCACACATGCAGATTAGTGATTTTCCCAGATAAAAATTACAAGATATTACGTATGCCTCACATCATGGGAAATGTTTTCGAGCAAAATAGGACAATGATTTGACAGAAAATCTAAACACATGAAACCGTTTAAATTACCTTAAAAAATATACGATCCAATCACTTGATTTCCATTTATACCCCATCTGTCTTGGCTGTGTTTCTCTGACAATATTCGGATTTTCAGTGGCATAATAGTGGAAATTTTGCACGTTTGCCTATTACTGGGGGTTTATAAACAACATTTACAGTTTCAGTAAATCTCGCAAGTGCTTTTTCAAAACTTTTTTGCTTCGGGGTACGTCTGTCGGGATATCATTGCTTACAAAGTCTTTTTGCCAATAAGCAATTTCTGTCAGCTTCCCCCAAAAGCCAAAACAAAAATCATGTCAACTACTTAATTTATTGAAAATCTTTGCGAACAAGAATACCTTCAGCTACAGATAGTCAAACAATAACTATGTTGACAAATTATTAAGACCCAGGGGCTTGATTAAATGTTGACTTTTAATAAAAACTATGTAGAATTAATTAAACGTTCTGTCGTCCATTGGAAACCGAAACCGAAAAAAATTCGTTGGAAAAATTGAGTTTTTCGTGGACCGTGTATTAATGTCAATATTAATGCATTCGATTGGTTTAAAAAGGATACGTTAATAGACCTCATTAACGCACTCTTTTCATTAACGCACTCTTTTTGTGATTGATATTTTGAAGATGTTTTGATACCTGCTGCATTGTTCGCACTTGCCAACACTGCAGCAGGTAATTCAGCAAGGTTTTCTTAGGTTTTCTAGCTCCATAACTCCATAACATCACTTTTTCACAATGGTCAATGACAACTTTTTTTGACAATTCACATTTAATATTTTTCAATGGTAACGTGATTTTTACGTGAAATTGAAAATGTATGGAGTTGACGTTATTTTCGAATTAATTTCTAATTTTGTCACAAAAAAAGAGTTTACGGTCAACGAAAAAATATTGTAATCAACTCATTTGTTAATGGGCGATTAATAAATTCAACTATTAAAGGCACTCACTCGCTATCGCTCGTTCGTGCTTTAAACAGTTTCGATTATTAATCGCCTTCATTAACCAACTAGTTTATTAAATAACTATTAATAGTATATTAAAGTATAAGTGGATAAACAGGTCTTTAAAACACGCGCGAGTTTTCAAGCACGACGGCGCAGCCGAGTGCTTGAAATAGAGCAAGTGTTTTATAGACCAGTTATCCACGAATATTTTACGCTATTTTTTTTATTGGTTCACTTTGAAATCTGGTATTAAAATGGAAATAAGAACTAATAATGTGAAATGGTTGAATTCGTATGCGAAATCAGTATACCTTTCGTTGTCATGGAAATGAGAAAAATGGAAATTAATTTGCAATCTGTCATTTTATTTGACGTACCTAACAAAGTATTCCTGTCAGATCAATAACCAATAGAATTCACGTTTTTCAAATTGGTGATGCAATCTGTCATTTTATTTGACGTAACAAAGTACTCCCTGTCAGATCAATAACCAATAGAATTCCCGTTTTTCAAATTTGTTGATGTTGGCATGGCAACTTTAAAACACGCGCGTTTTAAAAAGTGCGATTTAAACTGGGGCGTGGTTTAAAAGGCTAAAATAGGACACCAATAAAAAAAAATTATTTTTTTACCACCCTATACAATATAAAAATTCAAAACTTTGTAAAAAAAAAGTTGAGTCCTTTAGCTTTCTAAATTTGTAAATTTCAAACTTACACCATTAAATCTAAGACGGTGGCGACTTCTTAAAGAGGGGTATGATTTTCCATATTTGCCGAAAAAAATAATTTTTCTCTGGAACGAGTGGAGTAAAAAAATATTTAAGAGCAATATAATAGTGACTACGAAGGTTCTTAAAATGTAAAAAAAGTTAGGTCATTTCATTTGAAAAAAGTAAGTCGTTTATCTACCTTAGTGTTGGACCACCCTGTATATATGAAAATAATTTTAAAATACTTCCTTTTGACCACCTTTCAAATAAATCTGTAGGTATTATACAATAAGAGTTACCTATAGAACTATGACAGAGGTTTGCCCCACCCTGTACAACACATTTCGGTAATTTTCCAATATGGCAGATGCAGTTATCATCCCATAAGTGGTTCCATTTATTCCCTTGACCTCGAAAACATGGCTTTAGTATTTTTTGGGAAGTCTACTAGGCATATACTACCTGCATGCCACGTTTTATCCATCAACAAGCACTTGCACATGAAATCTTAAACTATTAGCATGCAAACGCCAATTGGCCACCTGACTACTACAGAGTATCGAACTAGCTTGGTGGTCTAATTAAAATGTTGAGATACATTTTTAGGTCATAAATTGTAAATTGACTCATTTCCAAGAAGTGAACATAAAAATATTACATTATTCATACCTTGATCTTCATTCGTAGTACTTTCTTCCTGATTTACATTTTCATTTTTCACTTCACCATTTAATAAAAGATCTTGCTCTGTAAGAAATAAATTGATCTCCGTTTCATGTTCTGGTTCTATTTTACAAATGGCCATGTCTTCTGCACCAGTAAGTACATTTAGATCGGGCTCTTCTTTAATAACCTCCACTTCGATATCGTTATTTGCCATTTTTACAAAACGATTCTAAATGCTTGGTTTTTATTTGTAAAATTGTAAATAATTAAATATCAATAACAACGATTTCAAAAAATCTGTTGGAAATGCATAATTACGTATAACTTCATGGTATAACAGTAGTAACTACTCATGCTTCATTTGAACTACAAAATGTCTATTTCCACCTACGAGTAAACATAAACAGGAAACAGGAGAGAAGCTTATAGTAGTGAGAGTTGAGGGATACTTTATTATTCAATGGATAGCAGCAAACGTGAGTCATGACGGCAGTCGCCATTACATTACCTCCTTTGCATTGGTCAGTATGTGTAGAAATATGAGTTCTTTTCTTTTTGCACGTTGCGGTTGCCTTAAGTCAATCCTGTCAATAACACACAATTCGTTTTATAAAATAATTTGACTCAGTTCTCAATAACTCTATTCGTTTTAAAAGCTTTATGTCAGCCCCGGGGTGCCCACTTGGGGCAACTCTCAATCCCGAATATTAGTGATATAGGTTACGTGTATTTGTATACAAACAACAATTATGATGGTCCTTATAGCAGTTGATGTTAAAAATGAGTATGACCCACCGTACACGAGCCGCATTTTGCAGTCGGACCGACCACACAATTGCGGTCGCCCCATAAGAAACTACAGATGCGCGTTTCGACTGCAGTGATCGCCCGTGTACGTCTGGTGCAGTATTTCTTATGGGGGACTGCAGTTCGCCGGAACGCGTCCGCAATTGTGTGGTCGGTCCGACTGCAAAATGAGGCTCGTGTACGGCGGGTCCAAGGTAGGTTGCCGTGGTTTGTGTATGAGATCTGTGCGGATGGTATTCTTATAAAACAGACTAATTTAGTGACAATCAATCATATACGTTGAATTTATTCACCTTGTATCGAAAGCATTTTAGGTTAATACAAATCGCAGACGATCCATCCACCGCAAGGCGCAAACAAAAAACCCAGGTACACGTACAAAGGGGGCATATGACACTACGCCGATAGTGCCCACATCGTCGACAAGAATACAAGGGAGACTTCGCCGAATATTTATTTTAATTGCAGAATGCAAAACTTAAACGTTGATTGCCACTAAAGCGCCTAGGTTATTACTTATTTGCAGGTTTAGTATATTTTTTTTCAATTGATACTTTTTCATAATCAAGTGCAACATTTAATTACGCAAATAAGTTTAAAAATAATGATATTACGTTAGGTAATTGCAATAAAAATTGCCGGCGTTGTGTCCACAGAGGCAAATTCGGCGAAGTGTCCCTTGTACACTTGTCGACGACGTGGGCACTGTCGGCGATGTGGGCATGGTCGGCGTTGTGTCCCTTGTACACTTGTCGACGATGTGGGCACAGTCGGCGTAGTGTCCCTAGTCGGCGATAAGGGCCATCAAAAAATCGTGTCGGCGTTGTGGGCATTCGGCGTAGTGTCCCGGTCCCGTACAAGGAAACGTCAACCCGTCAACGATTCTAGAGGGAATCCGCGCTGCAGAAACGATATTAAGGAAAAGCGAATGTGGAGATACAGAAGAAACGCAATGAATTGTTAGAAAAAAAGTTAGTATTATTAGAAAAACAATATGATACAAATAAGCAAGATATAATATGATCGATTGCCGTCCCAAAATCGTCCGGCTTGCGCATGACGTCACTTGGAGCTGAATCACTGAACTCTATGTTGATGTGCAACATACATCAGTTCACTATGAGCTGAATAAATATATTTGAGGCCTTTTACTAATAGGAAAGTAATGTTTCTTTATACAATTTTAATATAAAAAAGTTAATTTATGGTTTAATTGATTACTATTTTACGACGATTGAGGGTAAATAACACATTTGATTCTTAAACATGCTTATATTACGTATATATAAGGATTTTTTAAATTATGCGATTTTAAGGAAACACGCGAGACTTGTGGAATATTAAAAACACATATCTCTATAGCCATAACACCTTCAACATATTTTGGTTGTTCCAAAGGTAAATTGAGAAATCGTACTGTCTTCTCATATAAAACAGTGAATTTAATAATAAGTATGGTGAACCTTCGTAGTGGATTTGACGAAATCGACATACGGTATTGAATAAGCAAATGTTGTAGAAAGACCTATAAACGCGAATTTAATTTGTTTTATATGTACCTATACCCATGAATTAAATTCTCATTTGATTAATATAGTACAATTTTGACTTGTGTTTTTAATATTACACCATATGATTGTGTGATGACGTGGCGGTAAACACTCTAGGCTCCTTATTCTCGAATCGTACGACACGATAGCGCATACGATACGCTTATCCTGTAAATAACGTATGAAATTTTCGGAAGTATATTCTTCGAGAATAATAAATTAAAAACCAGAATGTTATGTTTAACACTAACTTCTTAATTCGTATATCACAACTTAACTAGCAGTGGTTATTCTTCATATACGGAGGCTAGGATGTGCCAAGTTAGATTAGGATGAAACGGTAAAAATCAAACACTTGTAAGAATGCAATCCATATAAAAAGCGTAAAAGATGCTGCTTGAGTTTAGGATATTTTTTATACCCTTATCATTGCAGAGGTCCAGAGGATATCGCCTGGGTATCCTCCAGCAAAAGATAACGCTCCGATAACCTCGCTTCATATAATTCCTTCTTGGTCTTGCTGAGAACAGTTTATATTATTGACAAGATCAGATGGACAAACACTATTTCGTTTGAAACAATATTCACCAGTGATCATCCAGGGTGCGATGCGTGTTGTCTTATTGTTCACCCTTACGGCGTCTTACAATAGAGTTTATACTGTGTATGTGTATGACAATCACCAATTAACAAAAATAAACAAAAGGGATACACAGAAAAACAGTTTTTATTTTATTTTCAAATATAATGTCTGTATTTATATATAAAAAAAATTAACTTGTGATAGGGGTCTCTATCATGGTAGGGTAGCACTTTTACTGACTGAACTAACATAACTCGCCAAACAATGTAATGTAACAGTCCAAACACCCTATACAATAGGTACATAAAATCACAGTTACAAGCTACAATTTTTTATACGCATATGGATAGTTTTGTTGCTGCCAGTACAAAAATTGTTCACTCAACACAATTACTTAACAATGATTTCTATTGATATGTGTTACTAAATATCTTTTGTATTTTGTCACATAACCACAATGAGCACATTTAAATTGAGTTGAACCATGACGACCATTCACATGTAACTTTAAAGCTTGTTTATGTTTTGTTACGTAATCACAATAAGTACATTTAAATTGAGTTGAACCATGACGACCATTCACATGTGACTTTAAATTACATTTATATTTTGTTACATAATCACAATCTGTGCATTTAAATTGTGTTGAACCATGACGAACATTCATATGTGACTTTAAATTACATTTATCTTTTGTTACGTAATCACGATCTGTGCATTTAAATTGTGTTGAACCATGACGACAATTCACATGTGACTTTAAATTACGTTTATCTTTTGTTACGTAATCACATTGTTCACATTTAAATGGAGTTGAACCATGACGACCATTCACATGTGACTTTAAATTATGTTTATATTTTGTTACATAATCACAGTCTGTGCATTTAAATTGTGTTGAACCATGACGAACATTCATATGTACCTTTAAATGAGATTTATATCTTGTTACATAATCACAATAAGTACATTTAAATTGAGTTGAACCATGACGACCATTCACATGTGACTTTAAAGCATGTTTATCTTTTGTTACGTAATCACAATCTGTACATTTAAATTGTGTTGAACCATGACGAACATTCATATGCGACTTTAAACTACGTTTATTTTTTGTTACGTAATCACATTGTTCACATTTAAATTGAGTTGAACCATGACGAGCATTCACATGTGACTTTAAATTACGTTTATCTTTTGTTACATAATGACAATCTGTACATTTAAATTGAATTGAACCATGACGACCATTCACATGTGACTTTAAAGAACGTTTATCTTTTGTTATGTAATCACATTGTTGACATTTAAATTGAGTTGAACCATGACGACCATTGACATGTGACTTTAAATTACGTTTATCTTTTGTTACATAATGACAATCTGTACATTTAAATTGAATTGAACCATGACGACCATTCACATGTGACTTTAAAGAACGTTTATCTTTTGTTATGTAATCACATTGTTGACATTTAAATTGAGTTGAACCATGACGACCATTGACATGTGACTTTAAATTACGTTTATCTTTTGTTACATAATGACAATCTGTACATTTAAATTGAATTGAACCATGACGAACATTCATATGCGACTTTAAACTACGTTTATTTTTTGTTACGTAATCACATTGTTCACATTTAAATTGAGTTGAACCATGACGAGCATTCACATGTGACTTTAAATTACGTTTATCTTTTGTTACATAATGACAATCTGTACATTTAAATTGAATTGAACCATGACGACCATTCACATGTGACTTTAAAGAACGTTTATCTTTTGTTATGTAATCACATTGTTGACATTTAAATTGAGTTGAACCATGACGACCATTGACATGTGACTTTAAATTACATTTATCTTTTGTTACATAATGACAATCTGTACATTTAAATTGAATTGAACCATGACGAACATTCATATGCGACTTTAAACTACGTTTATTTTTTGTTACGTAATCACATTGTTCACATTTAAATTGAGTTGAACCATGACGAGCATTCACATGTGACTTTAAATTACGTTTATCTTTTGTTACATAATGACAATCTGTACATTTAAATTGAATTGAACCATGACGACCATTCACATGTGACTTTAAAGAACGTTTATCTTTTGTTATGTAATCACATTGTTGACATTTAAATTGAGTTGAACCATGACGAGCATTCACATGTGACTTTAAATTACGTTTATCTTTTGTTACATAATGACAATCTGTACATTTAAATTGAATTGAACCATGACGACCATTCACATGTGACTTTAAAGAACGTTTATCTTTTGTTATGTAATCACATTGTTGACATTTAAATTGAGTTGAACCATGACGACCATTGACATGTGACTTCAAATTATGTTTATATTTTGTTACAAAATCACAATGTGCACATTTAAAAACAGTTGGGCCATGATGTATCATTGCATGGTACATCACATTCTGGTTTCTCCTTGTCATATAATCATATTGTGAACATGGAAATTCATTCAAGCTTCGCATATTGTCTATTGGTTGGATTCTTCCCATCACTGAAAGTTAATAATACTTTTGTTAAAATGAGAGCCATTATATGTACCTACCTATACATTTATACAGGGAACACCAAAAGGCCAAGAACAGTAAAATATAACTCTTTGTACAAAGCGTACAGTAAAGAACAAACAATTTACTAATTGTAACGTCAATTGTGTTATGTTATACATGTTGTAAGACAAGTTCACTTTGTACACGAGTAGCTAGATTGTCATTGTAAAGGTACAAGTATTCTTGTGTGTAATTCTTTCTTCTTTTCCAGTCGGCTTCTTTTTTGCTTTCCAGCCTACTTGGTGTATTGTAGAAATTTCTTTCCCATTTCCCTGTATTTGATTTACCCCCTTTTCAGTTAATTCCATCGCGTATCCAATTTGTGTAGCTCTTTCAAATGTAAGTTCTGGTGTTTCCAATATTCTCGCTTGAACTCTCTTGCTTTTAAGTCCAAAAACGATTTGGTTACGTAATGCTGTAGTTAAGTATGCACCAAAATTACAATATACACTAAGCTTGTGTAAATTCTCCACAAAGTCTTTAAGAGATTCTCCATCTTCTTGCTTCCGTTGGTGAAATCTGTAGTTTTCCGCTATCTCCAACGGCGCTGGACTATGATGTGCCTTAAGTATCTTCACCAGTTCATCGTAAGGTTTTGCAAATGGATCTTCAGGCGTTAATTTGTCGCACAGAATGTCGAACGAATCGCTTCCAATGTAATGTAATAAATAGATTACTTTCATTTCATCTACCACTCTAAAGATTTTAAAAGCTGCTTCGAGTCGTTGTAACCATCTCGACCAGTTTTTACCTGCTTCGAACATTTCTACATTAAAAGTCGCTTGAATCGTAGCAGGAACACCTTCCGCCATTCTTGTAATTATGGAAAGATGTACGTACGTAATTTGTTGATTAGGTGTAATGCCGTTCAACTTCCGTTGCAAACTTGTAAGAACAAGGAAATTAAACACGTGGCTTCTTGAATTTCACTCCTCGTCGCCAAAACTGTTGTGTATGTAGGTATAAATAATAATTCTAATGGGAATTCAAACAAACCCCTTTATTTTATGACTTGTACATTTACAATGACCATCTAGCTACTCCTGTACAAAGTGAACTTGTCTTACAACATATGTAACATAACAAATTGTTTGCTACTTCTAGTTTCGCCGGAAACGCTGTAATTGTATTTTTTTTTAATAAATACTGCCTGTATATTTTATTTTTGAATGCCCAATAAAAAAATGCGTTTAAAAATACTATGTATTGTGTATTGGAAAATAACAGGTGTATACAGGGTGTCTCACGGTGACCGTCGGTTAGAAGTATATCAAGAACGGTAAAAGCTAGAAATTTGAAATTTTGCACATGCGACATGCCGTGTTTAATCTATTAAATAAAAATATTTTCCAAATGGCAGCACTTCCGGAAATACCGGAAGTGAGCATCAACATCTTTATTTTAAATACAAACCAGCCAATTTTTTTTCACAATCTGATGTCATAAAATTTTTAGTAAGTATGCTTAAAATAATCGGCGTATCAATTTCGAATGTTGAGAAAAAAAATTTTTTTCACTGAAAAATTGAAAGTACAAAGTGGTAAAAGTTAGGGAAATGGGATTTTAAGTTCTCAATGTCAAAAGATTGAGACACAATTGTCTGTAACGGATAATAAAAAATTGCCCGCGGTTACGTATCTATTTGACGTTATTTCCAGACTTCAGAAAAACTTTAAAGTCTCATTTTTCAAATGGAATGCCCACTTAATTATCAGTCCACTCGATGCAGAAATAAAGATTCTTTATTTAAATTGATATACTATGTTCCTATACCTAAAATCAATGATTACAGAGTTATTTACATTTTTCTATTTAAATTTATAATTAGATACTTTACAAAACATGGTGGGCTTTGAAAATTTTCAAAAAAATTTTATGCAATTATTTCTTATGCTTATGCTTCTATGATTATTTAAAATTCTATCTATGGAACTTCTTGAGTATCCAAGGTATCGGCCGAACGAACAGAACTTTCAGGGAAAACATTCAAATACCCCAATACATTGATTTCTGCAGTGTAATTGGGGACAATTGGCTTTGCCAAATTTCGTGGCGCATTTACTTCGACCAAATTTAGAAAATTCTTTTCAATCATCCTGATTTTTTGTTGTCATTGTAGGTAAATGCGAATATCTTTCGTTAAAGTGTTGAGTGATTCTTCATTCAATGGTTAAAGGTTCTCCAGGTCCGAAAATAATACGAGCAGACTCGCCATGAATGTAAAACAAATTTAGAATATCAGCATTTCTGTATTCCATATTGCCCAATTAAAAACAAATATCAAGCGCAAAAATCAAAATTCTAACAGATAACACTAATAAAATAACAAACGTAAATGTAGCATAAACTTTCAAACTGATAGCTAACTGACAACTGTCAAATAAAAATGAAAACATAAGAAAGCATAAGAATCATAAGAAACAATTGAATAAAAATTTTTTGAAAATTTTCAAAGCCAACCATGTTTTGTAAAGTATGTAAGTAATTATAAATTTAAATAGAAAAATGTCAATAAGTAACTCTGTAATCATTGATTTTAGGTATAGGAACATGGTATACTTATCAATTTAAAGGAAATTTATTTCTGCATCGTATGGACTGATAATTAAGTAGGCATTCCATTTGAAAAATGAGACTTTTTAAAGTTTTTCTTAAGTCTGGAAATCACGTCAAATAGATACGTAACCGCGGGCAATTTTTTATTATCCGTTACAGACAATTGTGCCTCAATCTTTTGACATTGAGAACCTAAAATCGCATTTCCCTAACTTTTACCATTTTGTACTTTCAATTTTATTTCCTAAACAAGATTTTGAAATTTTTCAGTGAAAAAATTTTTTTTTCTACTTCCGCTATTTCCGGAAGTGCTGCCATTTGGAAAATATTTTTATTTAATAGATTAAACACGGCATGTCGCATGTGCAAAATTTCAAATTTCTAGCTTTTACCGTTCTTGATATACTTCTAACCGACGGTCACCGTGAGACACCCTGTATACCTAGAATAGTTCAGTATTTATTGGAATTATTACAACTAAGCAGTAGTATTACCATTGACTAACTAATACTAGACGCACAACCCGGTTAGTTGGGGACCAATACGTATAGGTGGCGTAGGACTAATAGCCGTCGTGTTTACCAGTACAGTGGTGTGCGAGTTTCTGTTAGAGAAATTCGCGTGCTGTCAAATACAAATAGGTATCTGACAAATTTATTTCAGAAATGTCATTTGTAACTATAAATTTTTGCATTACATGTTTTTCGTCTTTCAAAGAAAATATGTATTAAAAATCGCATAACAATTACCTATTTGTATTTGACAGCACGCGAATTTCTCTAACAGAAACTCGCACGCCACTGTACTGGTAAACACGACGGCTATTAGTCCTACGCCACCTATACGTATTGGTCCCCAACTAACCGGGTTGTGCGTCTAGTATTAGTTAGTCAATGGTATTACCAAAGAATATTCAAACGTATTAAGTATAATAACTAAAGAATTTACTTCGCGACCGCATTTTCAAAAACTAATCTAACCTTTTTGTCATAATCTAATACCGGATGTTACATACATACAGTGTGTCCCAAATAGATTTATACAAATGGAGAAAAAGTTTATCTTACATTTCACCAAAAAAAATATTGATAAAAAGCTTCGCATGACTTGTAGATCCATAATCAAGTAGAAAATTTTTAAAACATTGGCTGAATACAGGGAAAATCAAAACTATGATTTGGAGTGAGAGTAAAATACATTCAAACTGTAGTGGTGAACAAAATGTTCATTGAAATTGTAATTAAGTAGCAAAAAATTACGCACCCTTGCAGATTAGTGATTTTCCCAGATAAAAATTACAAGATATGATGTATGCCTCACATCATAGCAAATGTTTTCGAGCAAAACAGGACAGCGATTTAGACAGAAAATCTAAATACATGAGACCGTTTAAATTGCCTTAAAAAAATATACGATCCAATCACTTGATTTCCATTTATACCCCATCTGTCTTGGCTATGTTTCTCCGATAATATTCGGATTTTCAGTGGCATAATAGTGGAAATTTTGCAAGTCTGCCTATTACTGGGGATTTATAAACAACATTTAGTTTCAGTAAATCTCACAAGTGCTTTTTCAAAACTTTTTTGCTTCGGGGTATGTCTGTCGGGATATCATTGCTTACAAAGTCTTTTTGCCAATAAGCAATTTCTGTCAGCGTCCCCCAAAAGCCAAAACAAAAATCATGTTAACTACTTAATTTATTGAAATTCTTTGCGAACAAGAATACCTTCAGCTACAGATAGTCAAACAATAACTATGTTGACAAATTATTAAGACCAAGGGGCTTAATTTAATGTAGACTTTTAATAAAAACTATGTAGAAGTAATTAAACGTTCTGTCGTCCATTGGTGAACAAATATACAGGGTGTTCCATTTGAAAAAACCGGAAAAAAATCGTTGGAAAAATTGAGTTTAAAATTATTTTTGACCACCCTATACAATATAAAAATTCAAAACTTTGTAAAGAAAAAGTTGAGTCCTTTAGCTTTCTAAATTTGTAAATTTCAAACTTACACCATTAAATCTAAGACGGTGGCGACTTCTTAAAGAGGGGTATGATTTTTCCATATTTGCCGAAAACAATAGTTTTTCTCTGGAACAAGTGGAGTAAAAAAAATATTTAAGGGCAATATAACAGTGACTACAGAGGTTCTCAAAATGTAAAAAAAGTTAATAGGTCATTTCATTGGAAAAAAAGTAAGTCGTTTGTGTCTACCTTAGTGTTGGACCACCCTGTATATATGAAGATAATTTTAAAATATTTCCTTTTGACCACCATTGACCACCTTTCAAATAAATCTGTAGGTATTATACAATAAGAGTTATAGAACTATGACAGAGGTTTGCCCCACCCTGTACAACACATTTCGGTAATTTTCCAATATGGCAGATGCAGTTATCACTTAGAACATATAGTACTGGAACGAGCATACTCCGTAAACTCTATTACAAGTAGATGGCACAAAGAAGATTGACAGAACAAACAATACAATAGTATGCAAGTTAAAGAAGGATAAACTGATAACTCGAACTTGTTGGTAATGCGCAGTCGCGTACATTGTTGTGTTTTGACATTAATGGCGAATTTTTAAAATCAGCTGAGAGCTGACTTTTAATATTTAAAATAAGCATTAAACATCTCACTTTTCTGCCACTACCTTGCTTCAAATTTACGCATAAGGCTAATCAAATCCTCTTGTGTTTCAAATGATACCAATCCAAAACATGACAACTTAATTTGCTGACTGCCACCAAGAAGAGTACATTCTCTACTAACGGCTGATATGTGTTTTTAATAACATCAATTCTTTGCAGCGTTGCGGAGTCGTTCTCAACGAATTAGTGACTTGAATTTCTTCCATACTAAAAATTTTTTAACCACTAAACACGTACAACCTTAAAATTTAAATTTGTCTACGTGTTTCTTAAATCATCGACTTTGAACCGAACGTATAACAAACTTTCACTCGATCCCACTTCTGATAACTATAAGGGTTTTTTTCTTAGCACGTTCACGTTTATTTTCTAACAAAAATCAAAAATTAATTACATTTGTAAACTTTACAAATCTTTTCCATAAAGTTAGTTTATGAATCTTTTCCTTAACCAAGTTTTCACCGATCATACGCATAAGACCGCAGTATCAATTGTATATCTATCCTTGTTAATCTTCTTTGAGCCAACTGATTTGCGGTATGCTCGTTCCAGTATGTACTATATGTTCTAAGAGTTATCATCCCACAAGTGCTTCCATTTATTCCCTGGACCTCGAAAACATGGCTTTAGTATTTTTTGGGAAGTCTACTAGGCATAATACTACCTGCATGCCACGGTTTATCCATCAACGTGCACTTGCACATGAAATCTTAAACTAGTATGCAAACGCCGATTGGCCGCCTGACTACTACAGAGTATCGAACTAGCTTGGTGGTCTAATTAAAATGTTGAGATACATTTTTAGGTCATAAATTGTAAATTGACTCATTTCCAAGAAGTGAACACTGAACATAAAAATATTACATTATTCATACCTTGATCTTCATTCGTAGTACTTTCTTCGTGGTTTACATTTTCATTGCTCACTTCACCATTTAATAAAAGATCTTGCTCTGTAAGAAATAAATTGATCTCCGTTTCGTGTTCTGGTTCTATTTTACAAATGGCCATGTCTTCTGCACCAGTAAGTACGTTTAGATCGGGCTCTTCTTTAATAACCTCCACTTCGATATCCTCGTTACTTGCCATATTTACAAAACGATTGTAAATGCTTGGTTTTTATTTGTAAAATTGTAAATATCAATAACAATACGATTTCAAAAAATCTGTTGGAAATGTTTAATTATAATTTTATAATAATGGTAGTAACTACTCATGCTTCATTTGAACTACAAAATTTCTATTTCCACCTACGAGTAAACATAAAGAGGAAACAGGAGAGAAGCTTATAGTAGTGACGGATACTTTATTCAATGGATAGCAGCAAACGTGAGTCATGACGACAGTCGCCATTAGCCCATTACATTACCTCCTTTGGATTGGTCAGTATGTGTAGAAATATTAGTTCTTTTCTTTATGCACGTTGCGGTTGCCTTAAGTCAATCCTGTCAATAACACACAATTCGTTTTATAAAATAATTTGACTCAGTTCTCAATAACCCTATTCGTTTTAAAACCTTTATGTCAGCCCCGGGGTGCCTCATAGTGAACATGCTCCACGAGGGAATCCGCGTTGCAGAAACGATATTAAGGAAAAGCGAATGTGGAGATACAGAAGAAACGCAATGAATTGTTAGAAAAAAAGTTAGTATTATTAGAAAAACGTTTGAAAAACAGCATATGATACAAATAAACGAGATATGTTCGATTGCCATCCCAAAATCGTCCGGCTTGCGCATGACGTCACGTGGAGCTGAATCACTGAACTCTATGTTGATGTGATGTGGAACATACAGTTCACTGAGCTGAATAAATATATTTGAGGCCTTTTACTAATAGGAGAGTAATGTTTCTTTATACAATTTTAATATAAAAAAGTTAATTTATGGTTTAATTGATTACTATTTTACGACGATTGAGGGTAAATAACACATTTGATTCTTAAATATGCTTATATTACGTATATATAAGGATTTTTTAAATTAGACGATTTTAAGGAAACACGCGAGACTGGAGTATTAAAAACACATATCTCTATAGCCATAACACCTTCAACATATTTTGGTTGTTCCAAAGGTAAATTCAGAAATCGTACTGTCTTCTCATATAAAACAATGAATTTAATAATAAGGATGGTGAACATTCGTAGTGGATTTGACGAAATCGACATACGGTATTGAATAAGCAAATGTTGTTGTTATGTCTTTTAGTAATTAGTTATTTTACGTTTAGGTGAAGGTAATTAAAGAAGCGTCTTCACAACATGAATATCATTTATTGACTGACTTCCTACTATGTACATTTTACATTCTTAATGTTGCGGTATGCAACCCATCATACACGTCTCCTTACAGTTGTAGAAAGAGTAAACCTATAAACGCGAATTTAATTTGTTTTATATGTACCTATACCTATGAATTAGATTCTCATTTGATTAATATAGTACAATTTTGACTTGTGTTTTTAATATTACACCATATGATTGTATGTGATGACGTGGCGGTAAACACTCCAGGCCCCTTATTCTCGAATCGTACTACACGATAGCGCATACGATACGTTTATCCTGTAAATAACGTATGAAATTTTCGGAAGTATATTCTTCGAGAATAATAAATTAAAGCCAAAACCAGAAAGTTATGTTTAACACTAACTTCTTCATTCGTATATCACAACTTAACTAGCAGTGGTTATTCTTCATATACGGAGTCTAGGATGTGCCAAGTTAGATTAGGATGAAACAGTAAAAATCAAACACTTGTAAGAATGCAATCCATATAAAAAGTGTAAAGGATGCTGCTTGAGTTTAGGATATTTTTTATACCCTTATCATTGCAGAGGATATCGTCTGGGTATCTTCCAGCACAAAATAACGCTCCGATAACCCCGCTTCAAATAATTCCTTCTTGGTCTTGCTGAGAACAATTTTGTTATTGACAAGACAAGATGTGCAAACACTATTTCATTTGAAACAATACTCACCAGTGATCATCCATGGTGCATGTTCTTATTCTTCATATGCGTACAGTTTACAGTGTCTTACGATAGTTTATAAAAATATGTGTATGACAATCACCAACTACTAACAAAAATAAACAAGACACACACAGAAAAACAGTTTTTATTTTATTTTCAAATATAATGTCTGTACTTATATATATTAAAAAAATTAACTTGTGATAGGGGTCTCTATCATGGTAGGGTAGCACTTTTACTGACTGAACTAACATAACTCGCCAAACAATGTAATGTAACAGTCCAAACACCCTATAGTCTATCTATACAATACATAAAATCATAGTTACAAGCTAAAATTTTTTATACGCATATGGATAGTTTTGTTGCTGCTAGTATAAAATTGTTCACTCAACACAATTACCTAACAATGATTTCTCTTGATATGTGTTAATAAATTTCTTTTGTATCTTGTCACACAACCACAATGAGCACATTGAAATTGTGTTGAACCATGACGAACATTCATATGTGACTTTAAATTACGTTTATCTTTTGTTACGTAATCACATTGTTCACAGTTAAATTGAATTGAACCATGACGACCATTCACATGTGACCTTAAACCACGTTTATCTTTTGTTACGTAATCACATTGTTCACATTTAAATTGTGTTGAACCATGACAAACAGTCATATGTGACTTTAAACTATGTTTATATTTTGTTACGTAATCACATTGTTCACATTTAAATTGTGTTGAACCATGACGACCATTCATATGTGACTTTAAATTACGTTTATCTTTTGTTAAGTAATCACATTGTTCACATTTAAATTGTGTTGAACCATGACGTCCATTCATATGTGACTTTAAATTACATTTATATTTTGTTACGTAATCACATTGTTCACATTTAAATTGTGTTGAACCATGACAGACATTCATATGTGACTTTAAATTACGTTTATCTTTTGTTACGTAATCACATTGTTCGCATTTAAAGTGAGTTGAACCATGACGACTATTCACATGTGACTTTAAACTATTTTTATCTTTTGTTACGTAATCACAATCTGTACATTTAAATTGTGTTGAACCATGACGAACATTCATATGCGACTTTAAATTACATTTATATTTTGTTACGTAATCACATTGTTCACATTTAAATTGAGTTGAACCATGACGACCATTGACATGTGACTTTAAATTACGTTTATATTTTGTTACAAAATCACAATGTGCACATTTAAAAGCAGTTGGGGCAGGATGTATCATTGCACGGTCCATCACATTCTGGTTTTTCCTTGTCATATAATCACATTGTGAACATGGAAATTCATTCAAGCTTAGCATATTGTCTATTGGTTGGATTCTTCCCATAACTGAAAGTTGATAATACTTTTGTTAACATGAGAGCCATTATATCTACCTATACATTTATGCAGGGAACACCAAAAGGTCAAGAACGCTCAAATATAACTGCTTGTACAAAGCATACAGTAAAGAACAAACAATTTAGTAATCGTAATGTCAATTGTTTGCACTGAAATATAAGCAACCTGGAACGCGCACGGTGCATTTAACCTGTAGGAAATAAACCGAGCGCGCGATAGCAATAATGAAGGGTCATTTTGTCCTTGTTGTACTCATTCACAGATAAGATGTTGAAGCATTTTGATTGTTTTACGATTAATCAAATTAGTTTTTGTCCTACACTTTGAAAAACAATCGTGTTATACGATGGTTAAATATTGTTGTTTTACAATCAATAAACAATAAAAACAAAGTAAAATTGCCGCCTTTCATAGTGACGATGGAGTTAATTAAAAATTAACGGTAAGCAATTCAATTGATTACTTATTGTTAGTAAGCAACTCTTAAGGTTTCTCTCGCAGTGTGACATAAAGCCTTGTATGCAATTCGTACATAGGAGGGTTCATTGACTCCCTACATATTTAGTTTCGCGTTTGTCGGAAAATTACTTATACGATACAATAACATAATCAGCAAGACAGAGACCGAATGACCCTACATTAATTCCCTTTCTGTCGGCTCGGCTGTAAGTTAAGCGTAAGCGTTCCAGGTTGCTTATATTTCAGTGATTGTTTGCTACTTCTAGTTTCGCCGAAAATGCTGTAATTGTATTTTTTTTTAAATAAATACTGCCTGTATATTTTATTTTTGAATGCCCAATAAAAAAGTGCGTTTAAAAATACTATTGTGTATTTGAAAATAACAGGTGTACAGGGTGTTTCAGACCACCCGTACCGCCCAAATATCTCACGAAATACAAAACGCATTGAAAAAAGAAAAAATACGTCTAAAAAAATTTTTAAGACTATTAATTGTTTGATAGTAATAGGATGTTCCCACTCCCACCCTCGGGGGGTTGAAAGGGGGGTAACTTCGTAATCTTAAATAGCATCCCCCAGTTTATTATGCAGATTTGAATTCTGCGTTAACAATAAATAGGAACTTTTTGTTTGAAACATTTTTTGAAGTTCGTGACAGATTACCCCCACCCTCCCCCACACGGCCACCTCACCCCTAATTTTAGATTTAAACGTATCTATACCTTATCCAACGAGAGAAAGGACTTATTTATTCACTTATGTAAATTGTAAAGTACAAACTGGGATCAGGTATTCATTTATAAAGAGGTACCTTTATAGGTATCGGCGGAAGGTATGACTGCGTCGAAGTAGGAGTAATGAATACGCGGCGATTCAACTGAAACATACGAATTTTCGTCCGAGCGCAAGTCCTTTCTCTCGTTGGATAAGGTATAGAATGGCAATGTGTTCTTTACTCGTGAAATCAAAGTATTTCAAATTTTTTTTTCTATTTTCCATCAAAGACAAAAAAAATTTACAAAATTTAACTTCTTCAATCGTGGCATTGAACAGTTGTTTAAATCTAAAATGGTTGCGTTGTCCCATCCTAGGTTATGGCTCCTAGGGGTGAAGTGGCGGTGTAGGCAAGGTGGGGGGGTTAATAAAGCTCCCCCCTCTTCCCTTTTAAAAAGCATTAACATTTTTTATTGTCACTTAACAAAACTGACATCAAATTAGCTTAGGTACTCGGAAAACTTCTTCCGGCGATCATAGCGCCATCTGTCACGAACTTCAAAAAATGTTTCAAACAAAAAGTTCCTATTTATTAACGCAGAATTCAAATCTGCATAATAAACTGGGGGATGCTATTTAAGATTACGAAGTTACCCCCCCCTTTCCACCCCTCGAGGGTGGGAGTGGGGACATCCTATTACTATCAAACAATAGAGTCTTAAAAAAATTTTTAGACGTATTTTTTCTTTTTTCAATGCGTTTTGTATTTCGCGAGATATTTGGGCGGTATGGGTGGTCTGAAACACCCTGTATATACCTAGAATACTTCAGCATTTATTGGAATTATTACAACTAAGTAAGTAGTATTACCAAAGAATATTCAAACGTATTATAATAACTAAATGATTTACTTCGCGACCGCATTTTCAAAAACTAATCTAACCTTTTGTCATAATCTAATACGGGATAATATACAGTGTGTCCCAAATAGAATTATACAAATGGAGAAAAAGTTTATCTTACATTTCACAAAAAAAATATTCTTGATAAAAAGCTCTGCATGACTTGTAGATCCATAATCAAGTAGAAAATTTTTAAAACATTGGCTGAATACAGGGAAAATCAAAATTAAAAAATTACGCACACTTGCAGATTAGTGATTTTCCCAGATAAAAATTACAAGAAGATATTATGTATGCCTCACATCTTGGGAAATGTTTTCGAGCAAAACAGGACAATGAATTGACAGAAAATCTAAATACATGAGAAAAAATATACGATCCAATCACTTGATTTCCATTTATAGCCCATCTGTCTTGGCTGTGTTTCTCTGATAATATTCGGATTTTCAGTGGCATAATAGTGGAAATTTTGCAAGTTTGCCTATTACTGGGGGTTTATAAACAACATTTACAGTTTCAGTAAATCTTGCCAAGGGGTTTAATTCAATGTTGACTTTATTGAGTTTAAAATTATTTTTTGATCACCCTATACAATATAAAAATTCAAAACTTTGTAAAAAAAAAGTTGAGTCCTTTAGCTTTCTAAATTTGTAAATTTCAAACTTACACCATTAAATCTAAGACGGTGGCGACTTCTTAAAGAGGGGTATGATTTTCCATATTTGCCGAAAAAAATAATTTTTCTCTGGAACGAGTGGAGTAAAAAAATATTTAAGAGCAATATAATAGTGACTACGAAGGTTCTTAAAATGTAAAAAAAGTTAGGTCATTTCATTTGAAAAAAGTACGTCGTTTATCTACCTTAGTGTTGGACCACCCTGTATATATGAAAATAATTTTAAAATACTTCCTTTTGACCACCTTTCAAATAAATCTGTAGGTATTTATACAATAAGAGTTACCTATAGAACTATGACAGAGGTTTGCCCCACCCTGTACAACACATTTCGGTAATTTTCCAATATGGCAGATGCAGTTATCATCCCATAAGTGGTTCCATTTATTCCCTTGACCTCGAAAACATGGCTTTAGTATTTTTTGGGAAGTCTACTAGGCATATACTACCTGCATGCCACGTTTTATCCATCAACAAGCATTTGCACATGAAATCTTAAACTATTAGCATGCAAACGCCAATTGGCCGCCTTACTACTACAAAGTATCGAACTAGCTTGGTGGTCTAATTAAAATGTTGAGATACATTTTTAGGTCATAAATTGTAAATTGACTCATTTCCAAGACGTGAATACTGAACATAAAAATATTACATTATTCATACCTTGATCTTCATTCGTAGTACTTTCTTCGTGGTTTACATTTCCATTGCTCACTACACCATTTAATAAAAGATCTTGCTCTGTAAGAAATAAATTGATCTCCGTTTCGTGTTCTGGTTCTATTTTACAAATGGCCATGTCTTCTGCACCAGTAAGTACATTTAGATCGGGCTCTTCTTTAATAACCTCCACTTCGATATCGTTATTTGCCATTTTTACAAAACGATTCTAAATGCTTGGTTTTTGTTTGTAAAATTGTAAATAATTAAATATCAATAACAACGATTTCAAAAAATCTGTTGGAAATGCATAATTACGTATAACTTCATGGTATAACAGTAGTAACTACTCATGCTTCATTTGAACTACAAAATGTCTATTTCCACCTACGAGTAAACATAAACAGGAAACAGGAGAGAAGCTTATAGTAGTGAGAGTTGAGGGATACTTTATTATTCAATGGATAGCAGCAAACGTGAGTCATGACGGCAGTCGCCATTACATTACCTCCTTTGCATTGGTCAGTATGTGTAGAAATATGAGTTCTTTTCTTTTTGCACGTTGCGGTTGCCTTAAGTCAATCCTGTCAATAACACACAATTCGTTTTATAAAATAATTTGACTCAGTTCTCAATAACCCTATTCGTTTTAAAAGCTTTATGTCAGCCCCGGGGTGCCCACTTAGGGCAACTCTCAATCCCGAATATTAGTGATATAGGTTACGTGTATTTGTATACCATTGAACTGTACGCTATACGCAACTGGAAAGGAAACGTCCATAAGCGGCACTGAAGCCACAGCAAAGTTAGGCAACCCTCAACGACTGGGCATTTCTGTCTCTTTCTTTCGCACGCAACGTCATATCTATAAACAATAACACGGGGAATAAAATGTAAGTAAATCAGGTAAAAATACGTTGATGGTTATCTCTTTCACCAGTCATACATCCATTGTGATCCAAGTCAACAAAACGTTTACAATTAAATAAATCAATGTTTTATTATGAGATAATACCTACAATTATTGTGACGCTGCACAAACATATTGAGAATACAAACGCGTTTACAGAACAAATTAATTCAGTTATTTCGTTTGTAGTAAAAAAGTTACATATATAAAATTTGGTGCTATTTTCTACTAATTGTTATGAACTATTAAATTGTTAAATTGACTTATTCACCCTTAGATCATTGGAGTAGGTATATATGATCTAAGAGTTCACCAGACAAAAATTATGCAATTTCTACATTGCTTGTCTTTGAAAATACAGTAGAACCCCACTATTCCGAAAATCCGCCTATTCTGAACATAACTAAAAACACGCGCACTTATATTTCTCTTCATTTCATTCCTGGACCTTTTATTGGGCACGGAGAAATTACACGTTACGTTATGTATTAAAAACAAATCGTATAAGTTGCGTTGACAACGATAGCAAATAACGTTAGATAAAATTTGTATTAACAAGACTTATTCACCCATGAAATTGTTTAATACTGCGTTTATCGGCTAAATTAGGACATCCGTATGCAACACAACAATTCACCATCGTGTTTTGATTTAATAAATTTCACAATCACTTTCAAATATTATTTTACACCTTTCAAACTATGGGAAATACGCGGTTAAAAGATATCTGCCCTACTAACGCAATAAGTTAGAAAGCGACAGAAATACCCAGTCGACATCTGTGCTTGTCAGGCAAGCATGGCTTCAACGCCTACAATGCATTAGAATAGGCCGTATCCCTTCCAGTTGCGTATAGCGTATAGTTCAATGTTGTATACAAACAACAATTATGATGGTCCTTATAGCAGTTGATGTTAAAAATGAGTATGACCCACCGTACACGAGCCGCATTTTGCAGTCGGACCGACCACACAATTGCGGTCGCCCCATAAGAAACTACAGATGCGCGTTTCGACTGCAGTGATCGCCCGTGTACGTCTGGTGCAGTATTTCTTATGGGGGACTGCAGTTCGCCGGAACGCGTCCGCAATTGTGTGGTCGGTCCGACTGCAAAATGCGGCTCGTGTACGGCGGGTCTAAGGTACCGTAAAACGAGGTTACTTGGGACAGTGTAGGTGACTTGGGACAAATGGTATTTATTACAGATTTATATACCTGCGCCACGTACCGCCTAATAAACGAACCGCGAAAAATACAGATCGCTAGACAAGACATATAATAAAGAAATCTTGTTACCCTTTTTCTCGTCAACATGCAGATAACCTAGAAAAAAATTATTAGTTTCGTTTGTAGTTTTCTTGAAATTTTGTTGTCTGTTTACAACTCCTTGTAACCAGGGTAAGAAATTTTAAAAATTTTTTTTAATTTATGGATCTCACAATATTGTTCCTTCTTAGCATGTAAAAAACAATAACATAAAAATATGCTTCCCTTTGCATTTTTTATGTTAAAAAAAAATGACTATGCATTTTGCAGGTGACTTGGGACAATGCCGAATACCTATGTAAGAAAACCTGGAAGTAGGAAATATAGAGATTTTAGGGGCGATGATTTGGAAGGGGCCTTGGCAGCTGTTGCTGATGGACGGTTATCAATACGTGAGGCAAGTGAACAGTACAATGTCCCCAAATCAACAATCCATCGTAAGTTCAGAGGGCAGAATCCTAGAAATCCAGGAGGACAGACAGTGTTTTCACGAAGAGATGAAGAACATGTTATAAATGGATTAATAATCTCTGCAAAGTGGCGTTAGAAAACTAGTTGGGCGGTTCCTTGATCGAAAGGAGCTTAAAGTGAAACAGTTCAAAAATAATTTGCCTGGCCGGGTGTGGTTAAATAACTTTCTAAAAAGACACAGTGATAAACTGACCCTACGGTTATCCGAAAATGTCAAAAGGGCTCGTGCTCAAGTTAATGCTGAGACAATCAACAAGTACTTTGATAATATTGAGGAAACTTTAAAAGATGTTAAACCCGACAACATAGTGAACTATGATGAGACGAACGTCTCCGACGATCCCGGCCAGGAAAAAGTTATTGTGGTTAGGGGCACTAAGCACACTGAAAGAGTCATTGATGCTACGAAAAGTAGCCATTCCGTTATGTTTGCCATAACAGGAAGTGGTGTCCTACTGCCAGTATATATTGTTTATAAAGCTAAGCATGTTTATGACAACTGGACGGAAAATGGGCCAAAAGATGCAGTCTACAATTGTAGTAAAAGTGGATGGTTTGACAGCGTACTTTTTGAAAATTGGTTTAACAAAGTTGCCTTTGAATATCTACGAAAACTAGAGGGTCCCAAAGTGATTATTGGCGACAACCTCGCCAGCCATATTTTGATTACAGTGATTGAAAAGTGTGAAAATAATAATATCAGATTTGTTTTACTCCCTCCAAATAGCACACACGTAACACAACCTTTGGATGTTTCATTTTTTCGCCCTTTTAAACGATCCTGGAAAACTACTTTACTAGACTGGAAAAAGAAGCATAGAGGAACACTGCCAAAACAACAATTTCCCGAAGAATTGAATAAAGCTTTGCAGGCAATTAGTAATTTGAAAGAGAATGCCATCTCTGGTTTTAAAGCGTGTGGATTGATTCCCATAAACAGAAATGAAGTTTTGAAAAGACTCCCAAAAGTTGACATAGATCTAGATAGGACTGGAGAAGATTGGCATGCTGTTTTTGAAGAAACCATAAAGAACAACCAAGACGCTCGTATACAGCCTTTGCGACAAGTTAGAAAGAAGAAAAATTCAGCACCCCCGGGGGCACCTGTAACCAAAGATAGGCTTGTTGAAGGTGTGCCTGAAAAAGAAAAACCAAACCCTGGGGAACCTGAAGATGAAAATTATCATGTCACCGCGGAAGATGATAACCATGAAGACCATGATGCAAGAAATGCTGAGGTACAATCAAATGACCTTGATCAAATAGAAAAGGAGATTCAAGATGCAAGCAATACAAGGCATAATGGACAAGAAAAAACATTGGAAGTAGGAGATTTTATTTTATGTGACTTTCTCTATAACAAAGGAACAAAAAAAGAAATAAATAAACAGTTTGTTTGTCAAATAAGCAGCATTACTCCAGGCCAAGGCTTTGAAGTTAAGTGTATGAGATTGAACTCACAGTTGAATTGCTACGTTTTTCCTGATGTTGAAGATGTAGCCACGATTTCTGGATCTCAAGTTAATAAGAAACTACCAAAACCTTTGAATAAAAGGGGGAAATTTACTTTTGAGCTGTTGAGCTAAGTTAGGTGGCTTATTATTTTTTTTTATGTTAGTGTAAGAGAAGAATTATTTTTTATTTATTTTTGATTATGATATTTGACGTTTTTATATAGTATTTATGAGATACGAGTGTAGAAACTAAGTTTAAATGTTTTTCAGGCTGTTTAAAGCTTGACAATTAGAGTTTTCCTTGTTTTTGTATTGTTTCGGTGCTTTTTTATTCCTTTTTTCTTTTTTTTAAAAAATCTAGTTGCTGTCCCAAGTCTACTACATGTACTACACGGTCCAAAATAATTTTTAGCATGCTCTATATAGGTAAAAAAATTACTGTCCCAAGTATCCTCGAAGTAGGTGACTTGGGACATCTCAGTTTTTTTTTAAAAAATATGAAACCCTAAAGACCTAATTTTTTTTTTTTGCTGCAAATGATAGAAAAAGCACCAAAGATATTATATGCAAAAGCTTGGTTTGATACCAAAAAACAATCAAAAGAAATTACACAAAAATATAGCGAAAGTGTCCCAAGTCACCTCATTTGACGGTAGGTTGCCGTGGTTTGTGTATGAGATCTGTGCGGATGGTATTCTTATAAAACAGAGTAATTTAGTGACAATCAATCATATACGTTGAATTTATTCACCTTGTATCGAAAGCATTTTAGGTTAATACAAATCGCAGACGATCCATCCACCGCAAGGCGCAAACAAAAAACCCAGGTACACGTACAAAGGGGGCATATGACACTACGTCGATAGTGCCCACATCGTCGACAAGAATACAAGGGAGACTTCGCCGAATATTTATTTTAATTGCAGAATGCAAAATGCAAAACTTAAACGTTGATTGCCACTAAAGCGCCTAGGTTATTACTTATTTGCAGGTTTAGTATATTTTTTTTCAATTGATACTTTTTCATAATCAAGTGCAACATTTAATTACGCAAATAAGTTTAAAAATAATGATATTACGTTAGGTAATTGCAATAAAAATTGCCGGCGTTGTGTCCACAGAGGCAAATTCGGCGAAGTGTCCCTTGTACACTTGTCGACGACGTGGGCACTGTCGGCGATGTGGGCATGGTCGGCGTTGTGTCCCTTGTACACTTGCCGACGATGTGGGCACAGTCGGCGTAGTGTCCCTAGTCGGCGATAAGGGCCATCAAAAAATCGTGTCGGCGTTGTGGGCATTCGGCGTAGTGTCCCGGTCCCGTACAAGGAAACGTCAACCCGTCAACGATTCTAGAGGGAATCCGCGTTGCAGAAACGATATTAAGGAAAAGCGAATGTGGAGATACAGAAGAAACGCAATGAATTGTTAGAAAAAAAGTTAGTATTATTAGAAAAACAATATGATACAAATAAGCAAGATATAATATGATCGATTGCCGTCCCAAAATCGTCCGGCTTGCGCATGACGTCACGTGGAGCTGAATCACTGAACTCTATGTTGATGTGATGTACTGAGCTGAATAAATATATTTGAGGCCTTTTACTAATAGGAAAGTAATGTTTCTTTATACAATTTTAATATAAAAAAGTTAATTTATGGTTTAATTGATTACTATTTTACGACGATTGAGGGTAAATAACACATTTGATTCTTAAATATGCTTATATTACGTATATATAAGGATTTTTTAAATTATACGATTTTAAGGAAACACGCGAGACTGGAGTATTAAAAACACATATCTCTATAGCCATAACACCTTCAACATATTTTGGTTGTTCCAAAGGTAAATTCAGAAATCGTACTGTGTTCTCATATAAAACAATGAATTTAATAAGAAGGATGGTGAACATTCGTAGTGGATTTGACGAAATCGACATACGGTATTGAATAAGCAAATGTTGTAGAAAGAGTAAACCTATAAACGCGAATTTAATTTGTTTTATATGTACCTATACCTATGAATTAGATTCTCATTTGATTAATATAGTACAATTTTGACTTGTGTTTTTAATATTACACCATATGATTGTATGTGATGACGTGGCGGTAAACACTCCAGGCCCCTTATTCTCGAATCGTACTACACGATAGCGCATACGATACGTTTATCCTGTAAATAACGTATGAAATTTTCGGAAGTATATTCTTCGAGAATAATAAATTAAAGCCAAAACCAGAAAGTTATGTTTAACACTAACTTCTTCATTCGTATATCACAACTTAACTAGCAGTGGTTATTCTTCATATACGGAGTCTAGGATGTGCCAAGTTAGATTAGGATGAAACAGTAAAAATCAAACACTTGTAAGAATGCAATCCATATAAAAAGCGTAAAAGATGCTGCTTGAGTTTAGGATATTTTTTATACCCTTATCATTGCAGAGGATATCGCCTGGGTATCCTCCAGCAAAAGATAACGCTCCGATAACCTCGCTTCAAATAATTCCTTCTTGGTCTTGCTGAGAACAGTTTATATTATTGACAAGATAAGATGGACAAACACTATTTCGTTTGAAACAATATTCACCCGTGATCATCCAGGGTGCGGTGCGTGTGTTGTCTTATTGTTCACATGCGTACCTATCTACCTTACGGCGTCTTACAATAGAGTTTATACTGTGTACAGTGTGTCTAGTTAAGTTGGCAACATATGGGAAACTTTTTTATTATTAATTTTACGAAAAAAAGTTATTCTTTATAAAAAGCTCTGCATATTCTAAAATCTAAAATACAATCATCAGATATTAAATTTTTTCAGTCGTGTACGCGGTTTGTCAAAAAATATGAATTTTGCTCAAGAGTAATGTAATGGAGTAAGTAGTACCTTTATTTTTGACAATATCAAAAATTGTTATTAAAAAAAGTTAATCAGAACTAATATGCAATTACATCCTGTTAGTAAAAAATGTTTTTTTACAACTTTTTCTCAAATTACTACCTACTGGAGAAAAAGTTGTAAAAAAACATTTTTTACTAGCAGGATGTAATTGCATATTTGAACGTAGTTTTTAGTTCTGATTAACTTTTTTTAATAACAATTTTTGATATTGTCAAAAATAAAGGTACTTTACTCAATTGTCCTAAGTAATAAAAATTTCATAATCGCACTCCCATATAAAAGCCATGTTAAAATTGGACTTTGGCATGCATTTCTGGACAACTCGCTCTGATCATAGTTTTGCTCCGATCATGGAGTTTTATGTCTCAAAATGACCCTAAGAACATGCCACGGCTCATATGCCTAGTTTTAGCAAAAAATATAATGTTTCAAGCTGTCTAGGATGTGTCAAAGTGAGACAGATACTGTTTTCTTGGGATATTTTGCGATTCTTTCAAAGTTACAATAGAAATAGCATACCGCAATGCGATATCGATAGGTATAACTGCCGTGAGGGTTCATTGGGGTCATTTTCAGATATAAAAGTCAACAATCCGACCAATACAGTGGTCACAGCGAGTTTTCCAAAAAATGAAGTCCGAGTATTTTCCAATGGCGAGTGAACTTTTGGCGTACTAGCAGGAAAAGTCGTCGTTCCATCACAACTCTTTTCCTCAGGCTAAATTTCCTCGTAAATTGCTCTCATTATTCGAAAATTTCGGAATTCGTCGAACAAATTCGTAGAGACTTCTTCAGTGGAATGGGCCAACGTAAACCAAGATCGGTGCGTGCAGGTGAAAGAAAGGTGCCTAAGAAGAACACCAAGCTGGGCAGACGTAAGAGAGCTTTGGAGGCCTTCAACGCGATAGAAATCAGGGTCAATATTGGATCGAAAAAAGTTCATGAACCCCCCCTTAACTAGACACACTGTATGCGTATGACAATCACCAATTAACAAAAATAAACAAAAGGGATACACAGAAAAACAGTTTTTATTTTATTTTCAAATATAATGTCTGTATTTATATATAAAAAAAATTAACTGGTGATAGGGGTCTCTATCATGGTAGGGTAGCACTTTTACTGACTGAACTAACATAACTCGCGAAACAATGTAATGTAACAGTCCAAACACCCTATACAATACATAAAATCACAGTTACAAGCTAAAATTTTTTATACGCATATGGATAGTTTTGTTGCTGCTAGTATAAAAATTGTTCACTCAACACAATTACTTAACAATGATTTCTATTGATATGTGTTACTAAATATCTTTTGTATTTTGTCACATAACCACAATGAGCACATTTAAATTGAGTTGAACCATGACGACCATTCACATGTGACTTTAAATTACGTTTAACTTTTGTTACGTAATCACATTGTTCACATTTAAATGGAGTTGAACCATGACGACCATTCACATGTGACTTTAAAGCATGTTTATCTTTTGTTACGTAATCACAATCTGTACATTTAAATTGTGTTGAACCATGACGAACATTCATATGCGACTTTAAACTACGTTTATTTTTTGTTACGTAATCACATTGTTCACATTTAAATTGAGTTGAACCATGACAAGCATTCACATGTTACTTTAAATTACGTTTATCTTTTGTTACATAATGACAATCTGTACATTTAAATTGAATTGAACCATGACGACCATTCACATGTGACTTTAAAGAGCGTTTATCTTTTGTTACGTAATCACATTGTTCACATTTAAATTGAGTTGAACCATGACAAGCATTCACATGTGACTTTAAATTACGTTTATCTTTTGTTACATAATGACAATCTGTACATTTAAATTGAATTGAACCATGACGACCATTCACATGTGACTTTAAAGAACGTTTATCTTTTGTTACGTAATCACATTGTTCACATTTAAATTGAGTTGAACCATGACAAGCATTCACATGTGACTTTAAATTACGTTTATCTTTTGTTACATAATGACAATCTGTACATTTAAATTGAATTGAACCATGACGACCATTCACATGTGACTTTAAAGAGCGTTTATCTTTTGTTACGTAATCACATTGTTCACATTTAAATTGAGTTGAACCATGACAAGCATTCACATGTGACTTTAAATTACGTTTATCTTTTGTTACATAATGACAATCTGTACATTTAAATTGAATTGAACCATGACGACCATTCACATGTGACTTTAAAGAGCGTTTATCTTTTGTTACGTAATCACATTGTTCACATTTAAATTGAGTTGAACCATGACAAGCATTCACATGTGACTTTAAATTACGTTTATCTTTTGTTACATAATGACAATCTGTACATTTAAATTGAATTGAACCATGACGACCATTCACATGTGACTTTAAAGAACGTTTATCTTTTGTTATGTAATCACATTGTTGACATTTAAATTGAGTTGAACCATGACGACCATTGACATGTGACTTTAAATTACGTTTATCTTTTGTTACATAATCACAATCTGTACATTTAAATTGAATTGAACCATGACGACCATTCACATGTGACTTTAAAGAACGTTTATCTTTTGTTATGTAATCACATTGTTGACATTTAAATTGAGTTGAACCATGACGACCATTGACATGTGACTTTAAAGCATGTTTATCTTTTGTTACGTAATCACAATCTGCACATTTAAATTGTGTTGAACCATGACGAACATTCATATGCGACTTTAAACTACGTTTATTTTTTGTTACGTAATCACATTGTTCACATTTAAATTGAGTTGAACCATGACGAGCATTGACATGTAACTTTAAATTACGTTTAACTTTTGTTACATAATGACAATCTGTACATTTAAATTGAATTGAACCATGACGACCATTCACATGTGACTTTAAAGAACGTTTATCTTTTGTTATGTAATCACATTGTTGACATTTAAATTGAGTTGAACCATGATGACCATTGACATGTGACTTTAAATTACGTTTATCTTTTGTTACATAATGACAATCTGTACATTTAAATTGAATTGAACCATGACGAACATTCATATGCGACTTTAAACTATGTTTATATTTTGTTACATAATCACAATCTGTACATTTAAATTGAGTTGAACCATGACGAGCATTCACATGTGACTTTAAATTACGTTTATCTTTTGTTACATAATGACAATCTGTACATTTAAATTGAATTGAACCATGACGACCATTCACATGTGACTTTAAACAACGTTTATCTTTTGTTATGTAATCACATTGTTGACATTTAAATTGAGTTGAACCATGACGAGCATTCACATGTGACTTTAAATTACGTTTATATTTTGTTACGCAATCACAATGTGCACATTTAAAAACAGTTGGGCCATGATGTATCATTGCATGGTACATCACATTCTGGTTTCTCCTTGTCATATAATCATATTGTGAACATGGAAATTCATTCAACTTTTGCATATTGCCTATTGGTTGGATTCTTCCCATCACTGAAAGTTGATAATACTTTTGTTAAAATGAGAGCCATTATATGTACCTACCTATACATTTATACAGGGAACACCAAAAGGCCAAGAACGGTCAAATATAACTCTTTGTACAAAGCGTACAGTAAAGAACAAACAATTTACTAATTGTAACGTCAATTGTGTTATGTTATACATGTTGTAAGACAAGTTCACTTTGTACACGAGTAGCTAGATTGTCATTGTAAAGGTACAAGTATTCTTGTGTGTAATTCTTTCTTCTTTTCCAGTCGGCTTCTTTTTTGCTTTCCAGCCTACTTGGTGTATTGTAGAAATTTCTTTCCCATTTGTCTGTATTTGATTTACCCCCTTTTCGGTTAATTCCATCGCGTATCCAATTTGTGTAGCTCTTTCAAATGTAAGTTCTGGTGTTTCCAATAATCTCGCTTGAACTCTCTTGCTTTTAAATCCAAAAACGATTTGGTTACGTAATGCTGTAGTTAAGTATGCACCAAAATTACAATATACACTAAGCTTGTGTAAATTCTCCACAAAGTCTTTAAGAGATTCTCCATCTTCTTGCTTCCTTTGGTGAAATCTGTAGTTTTCCGCTATCTCCAACGGCGATGGACTATGATGTGCCTTAAGTATCTTCACCAGTTCATCGTAAGGTTTTGTAAATGGATCTTCAGGCGTTAATTTGTCGCACAGAATGCCGAACGAATCGCTTCCAATGTAATGTAATAAATAGATTACTTTTATTTCATCTACCACTCTAAAGATTTTAAAAGCTGCTTCGAGTCGTTGTAACCATCTCGGCCAGTTTTTACCTGCTTCGAACATTTCTACATTAAAAGTAGCTTGAATCGTAGCAGGAACACCTTCCGCCATTCTTGTAATTATGGAAAGATGTACGTACGTAATTTGTTGATTAGGTGTAATGCTGTTCAACTTCCGTTGCAAACTTGTAAGAACAAGGAAATTAAACACGTGGCTTCTTCAATTTCACTCCTCATCGCCAAAACTGTTGTGTATGTAGGTATAAATAATAATTCTAATGTGAATTCAAACAAACCCTTTTATTTTATGACTTGTACATTTACAATGACCATCTAGCTACTCGTCTTACAACATATGTAACATAACAAATTGTTTGCTACTTCTAGTTTCGCCGGAAATGCTGTAATTGTATTTTTTTTTAATAAATACTGCCTGTATATTTTATTTTTGATTGCCCAATAAAAAAGTGCGTTTAAAAATACTATTGTGTATTGGAAAATAACAGGTGTATACGGGGTGTCTCACGGTAACCGTCGGTTAGAAGTATATCAAGAACGGTAAAAGCTAGAAATGTGAAATTTTTCACATGCGACATGCCGTGTTTAATCTATTAAATGAAAATATTTTCCAAATGGCAGCACTTCCGGAAATACCGGAAGTGAGCATCAACATCTTTATTTTAAATACAAACCAGGCAATTTTTTTTCACATTCTGATGTGTCATAAAATGTTTAGTAAGTATGCTTAAAATAATCGGCGTATCAATTTTGATTGTTGAGAAAAAAAATTTTTTTCACTGATAATTAACCTCATAGTGTTGTAGACCAATCAGACATTAAGAACAGTGTCACATGCACCAATCACAAGTTTCTTACACTGAAAAGAATGCATGGTACTTTTCTTGCCGCTACCTCATTGTTTTAGCAACCTATATTTAAAAAAATCAAATGTCATTTTGACAAAAGTAAAAAATTTGACGTATTTAACGCTTCATTCAGTTAATTCTCCAACCGAAGATCATTCGTTCTCAACTCTTGTCAGGCAAGATTTTTTTGTATGAGCATTGATTGCTAAAAGGTAATTAAACTCGATCAAATTCTTGGGAAAAGAACCCTCGCGCTTCGCGCTCGGGTCTTTTCGTCAATTTGATCTCGTTTAATTGCCAAGCAACCAGTGCTCATACAAAAAAATCTTTCCGACAATAGTTGAGCACTTATGATCTTACTGTTGATAATTAACCTCATAGTGTTGTAGACCAATCAGACATTAAGAACAGTGTCACATGCACCAATCACAAGTTTTTTTAACTGAAAAGAATGCATGGTACTTTTCTTGCCGCTACCTCATTGTTTTAGCAACCTATATTTAAAAAAATCAAATGTCATTTTGACAAAAGTAAAAAATTTGACGTATTTAACGCTTCATTCAGTTAATTCTCCAACCGAAGATCATTCGTTCTCAACTCTTGTCAGGCAAGATTTTTTTGTATGAGCATTGATTGCTAAAAGGTAATTAAACTCGATCAAATTCTTGGGAAAAGAACCCTCGCGCTTCGCGCTCGGGTCTTTTCGTCAATTTGATCTCGTTTAATTGCCAAGCAACCAGTGCTCATACAAAAAAATCTTTCCGACAATAGTTGAGCACTTATGATCTTACTGTTGAAAAATTTCAAAATCTTGTTTAGGAAATAAAATTGAAAGTCGAAAGTGGTCAAAGTTAGGGAAATGGAATTTTAGGTTCTCAATGTCAAAAGATTGAGACACAATTGTCTGTAACGGATAATAAAGTACCTTTATTTTTGACAATACCTATCGAAAATTGTTATTAAAAAAAGTTAATCAGAACTAAAAACTACGTTCAAATATGCAATTACATCCTGCTAGTAAAAAATGATTTTTTACAACTTTTTCTCCGGTAGGTAGTAACATTGACTTTCTACACTATAGACAAACGGTGCAATGTTATAAATTCCCGACAAATATTGGAGCTGTGAAAGCGTTAGTTCGGAGCTGTGCCACAAAATCTGCACAGCGCCACTCTCGTTACATAAATTTACGTCATAAATGTACGTCATGTTTACGTTAGCGACCGTCCTATATTCTGATAACTGATAACGTTACAAGAAATACAGTTACTTACTACGATCACAGAACGTATATTACGTTCTTTGCGTACTATGATAACATCAATGGAAATTGCAGTGCTGTTACAAAACAACACCTGCAATTCAATCTCTTTATTTACGCTTCTTTCATGAATTTGCTTTGAAACATTTTCTGCTGTAGTTTTATTTGTTGCTTTCCTGTCCGATATTTAATATTTTTGTACATATTTCCATTTCAAACAGTTTTAAAATTCATCAAAATCGGTCTAGTAGTTTAGGCTCTACAGCCTTAACGTAAAAATTACCTCTGTGTAAATTGCGCTCAAGTGCGAGTGAATTGCTTATTTGGCGCCCTAAATAGAGCGCGCCCAGTGCAGTCGCACCTTCGACACCCCCCTAGTTGCGGCTCTCCGCCCGCCGTGGGCAGCTTTGTTTACCTATAAGAAAATAGAAAACTTCCAACCTTCCCTATAATTAATCAGGAACGATATTGATGGACGATTAAAATAACTTGTGCACGATTGTGATGGACGATTAATAAAACTTGTGCGGCATGTTTCGAGAACTAACTGTTCCCATTTTCAAGCGAGATTACATAAATGTCATTAGGTAACTAGAGACTAATCTGGCGTAACTTAGGTTATGATAAAATAATATTCTTACAAATCATAACCAATCGACAAAAAATCGTATAAATGAATTAAAATTGAAAGGGCCCTCGCAGCGAGGAACTCTGGATGGCCTGAAGGGCAATGGATGATGGGGGATGAGTAAAATTATGGAACAATACGTGATAACAAGTGAAGGAATTTAATGACAATGGACGACAACAACGCAGGGCGACCAACCAACCAAAAATTTTCTTAAACTATTAATCCCTTTGTGATACCAGACCTCATCGTGTTTTGTTTACCTAGGCGTACAGCTAGAAAAAAAACGAAGGAGAAGAAACAAAAAGAAGAGTGCAGATAGGCAACAAGGCATATTACACAAACAAAGTTACGTTAAGGGACGTTAAGCTGTCAAGGCAAACAAAGTTAAAGATGTATGGGACCTTGATAAGGCCTGCTTTGACTTACGCTGCGGAAACACTGTCCTTATCACAGTGTGAGGCCGACAACATGAGAGTTTTCGAGAGAAAAGTATTGAGAACCATTTTTGGCCCAAGGTCTGAAAACGGAGAAACAAAAGCAAGAACGAATCACGAAATATCGCAAATGTGTAGAGGAGAAGATGTAGTGAAATTTGTGAAATCACAGCGAATAAGCTGGTTGGGCCATATCATGCGAGTCGGAGAAGATATGGTGAAGAGACCAACGGGTGGCAGAGCTAGAGGGCGCCCAAGGATCAGATGATGGGATGGGATCAGGTTACTGCCCACGTAGCACATATCTGTCAAAGGCGTCCCAAAGACATTCTAAGGACTTCTATATGTCCACATAAGTCCCCAGGACATCCGAAAGACATTCTGAGAACTTCTAAATGTCCGCATAAGTCCACAGGACATCCTGGAAGGGCTGGGAGCTAGTGATTGGAGATCCAAAGTTCACGACAGACAAGATTCGAAGGAGATTGTGTGAAAGGCGGCGGCAAGAAGCACAGGGTGATGAGAAAACAGGATGAGAAAGAAGAGGAGAAATGAGTAGGAAAGATGAAGTGACATGTGAAATGTATTATGTGGGGACTTAACCACCCCGGCAAACGGATTTGTAATTCCCAGAAAGGGATAGCTATGTATTCTTAACGAATGTTAAGCTGCAACAAAATAAAATGAACATCTCATTTTTAACTTTAACAAAATAAACATTTCCACGGATTCCAAAAAACAAAATAATAATCTTTTCGTAATTCGACGCCGATGAGGTAAGGTTTTTTCAAAAAACAAATTTTAAAAATTGATTTGTTGGTGTTAAAAAAATGAACGCACATCGATGAATTTATAAACACATTTTTCGAATAAACTATGTGGGTGGGAATAGGTATGTGACATCGTCACAATCATAACAAGTGTGAATGAAACGTCATTAAGCTGATGGTGCCTTTTATGTAATGCAGTGCTTAAATTGTAAAGTAAAAAAGGCCGGCTCGCGGTTTTACTAAAAAGGGCACATTTCTAAAAAAGGGCACATTTTTACGAAAAAGGGTTATATGTTTCGTAAGCATTAAAATATGGATTATTACTGCGAAGGGAGGTAGCACAAAGGGCCCAAATAGGTGGCCTAAGCGCGCGTGGACTGCGGACCGCACCCTCCCATCAGTATCCAGAATCCAGAATTACTGCGACCAAGAGATTTATTTTTTATTTTTATAACCATTTTGAAGATATATAAGATTTATTTAACTCATCATAGCTGTTAGGTATATCATTTTAAACTTCATAATTATCTCACTCAAATAATTTCTACAAAATGCTCTTATCAGAATCGACCACATTTTCTTTGCGAGATACTATTACTATCAACAGCACTATGGTTACCGTTTGCAATCCATTTTCGAACATAACTCGATGGGTCAAATAATTTAGATGGTGGACCATGAAAGAAAGACATGCCTATTATGTGAAAGGCAGAAATAGTTTTAAATCTCCTTGATCGCAGTTTTAAAATTCGACCTTGAAAAATTGTGTCGTTGGGATTTAAATTAATGTGCGAGCAGTTGAATTACAAATAAGGGCACTTTAACCGGCTCGCTAGTAAAAAGGACCGGCTCGCAAGGCAAAAATCAGGGCCGGCTCGCAGAGCCGTTTCTTCCAGGGTCGGCCGGCTCTTAGAGCCGGTGCGAGCCGGCACAATTTAAGCCCTGATGTAATGACGTTCCATACTAAAAAAATCAATAAAATTTGTATTCCAGTGTGTATAACAAGTTGCCTATTTAACGCAAAAATTCACTAAATGGTAGTTTTCACTTTTCCCTATCTCACCGTTTGTCTATAGCAGGGGTGGCCAACTTGCGGCTCGCGAGCCACATGCGGCTCTTTGAAGAATTGCTTGTGGCTCTCGATAAATTTACACGAGTTCCCTTTTCATTTGTGTGTTATTAATGTTATTATATTTTAAAGAATTATTATCGTTCCGTATTACGATCGATGATTCTTTTCGACTTTATTTATTCTGTATAAGCTTTGCAGTCGATTATCTCGTACAATAGTACAATGGTTAGTCTCTCTGTGCTGGTCATCCTTTTTGGCGCCCCTGCTGTTCTCTTAATCCTAAGTGACAGTTACTTACAACTAGCCTAAGTGGTCTTACCTACGTCTTTACAATTGTTTCAAAATGCCTTTTAAATTACTGACAACGAATATGAAAGACTAAGTGCAACGTTATAACAAATTTTATTTCCATTTGAATTTGTAAACTAAACTTCAATTTTAAAGAACTATCAAAGGAATTAAAATAAATGTGTTTAATTTTTAATATTTAAAATCAGTAGGTATACACATATTTTGTTTATAATTTATGTTTTCAATATACCTAATTTCTGTAAAGAAAATTTTTTTAATACCTTTTAAATAACTATTTAATTGCGGCTCGCCAAAAATTTCAAATTTTGAAAAATGGCTCGGACTATCAAGGAGCTTGGCCACCCCTGGTCTATAGCATCTATAGTGTAGAAAGTCAAAGGTAGTAATTTGAGAAAAAGTTGTAAAAAAACATTTTTTACTAGCAGGATGTAATTGCATATTTGAACGTAGTTTTTAGTTCTGATTAACTTTTTTTAATAACAATTTTCGATATTGTCAAAAATAAAGGTACTTTACTCGTGAGCAAAATTCATATTTTTTGCCAAACCGCGTACACGACTGAAACAATTTAATATCTGATGATTGTATTTTAGATTTTAGAACATGCAAAATATTTCCTTTTGACCACCATTACCTTTCAAATAAGAGTTACAGTACTATGACAGAGGTTTGCCCCACCCTGTACAACACATAGCGGTAATTTTCCAATATGGCAGATGCAGTAATCATCCCATAAGTGGTTCCATTTATTCCCTTGACCTCGAAAACATGGCTTTAGATTTTTTTGGGAAGGCTACTAGGCATATACTACCTGCATGCCACGTTTCATCCATCAACGTGCACTTGCACATGAAATCTTAAACTAGCATGCAAACGCCAATTGGCCACCTGACTACTACAGAGTATCGAACTAGCTTGGTGGTCTAATTAAAATGTTGAGATACATTTTTAGGTCATAAATTGTAAATTGACTCATTTCCAAGAAGTGAACATAAAAATATTACATTATTCATACCTTGATCTTCATTCGTAGTACTTTCTTCCTGATTTACATTTTCATTTTTCACTTCACAATTTAGTAAAAGATCTTTTTCACTAAGAAATAAATTGATCTCCGTTTCCTGTTCTGGTTCTATTTTACAAATGGTCATGTCTTCTGCACCAGTAAGTACGTTTATATCGGGCTCTTCTTTAATAACCTCCACTTCGATATCCTCGTTACTTGCCATATTTACAAAAAGATTGTAAATGCTTGGTTTTTATTTGTAAAATTGTAAATATCAATAACAACAGGGCCGGATTTACGGCGGGGCAGGCGGGGCTGAAGCCCCGGGGCCCCCACAATTTGAGGGCCTCCACAAACTTTGAATTTTCCATTTTTTATTGGAATTTCCTAATATTGAAATTGCGTTGAGAATGTATTTAGTGTTGATGGTGACAAATTGCAGCGGAGAACGTTCATTTTCTAAAATGAAGATTTTGCCTCTAAAAAAGCACGCAAAAAGCACCTCTAAAAAGTGTGTTTTACTTATATACATATTATTATATATACTAAATATTATATTATTTATAAATAAGGTGTATTTGATTTAAATTAGATTAGCTGTTTCTCATTGAGAAAGTAATGCAGATTTTCAAACTATTACAAACGATAGTACTTATGTGTATTAATTTCACTATTGAGCCGTCACGACATGTCTTTTTAATGTAAAAATAAAATTATCCAAAGATATTTATTTATTGAAAGGGGCCCCACTTTTTCCATTGCCCCGGGCCTCCACACTCCTAAATCCGGCTCTGAATAACAATACGATTTCAAAAAATCTGTTGGAAATGCTTAATTATAATATTATAATGCATTATACCATTGAATAAAGAATAGAGAGGAAGGAGAGTATCGTATCATTGCTGCTTAAAAATTGGCGACGGAAGTTCAGCCATTTGCAAACCACTGTTGAGTCATCTTTGTTTACATTTTGGTCGTGTTGACAATTCACCATAACCTGCAAAATTTGAAATATTCATTTGTTGATTGTTACAGTCACTGAACTCCAATTTAAGGCATCTGCATCACGGGACCATATATTTCGCTTGGAGTACAAACATAACCTTTACTGCCCTTTACTTGTTTAAAAAATTTATTTTGTTCGATCGATATTTCATTCAAGTGGATCGCAGCCCTTAAAAGAAGCGATAACTGAATTAAAACTTAAATAACGGTCGTGTATGTTCGAGACATTTTATAGCAGGTACATTTATGAGATCATAAATCATAATGTTCTCATAAAATAAAATCCCGAACGTTAAAGGGTCCCATTCATGTTGAGATAGGTATCGATACATGTCGCAAGTATCAGTAATCAGTATAGAGAGACAAATCTCGACGTGTATGTGGAAGTATCAGTATCGCAGTCTCAGTAATCCACTTGTCTAGTTGTTTGTCGCACTGCACTGCGACCGTGTACATATTAGGTGTCGTAAAACACAGTAGTTTTGCATTTAGTTATTGCAAGGGTATTGCAGAAAATCGTGAATTTTGGGAGGACTTCCTCAATGCTTATAAACATCTTCGGCATCAAACAATAATAATTTTGTCCATACTCTCTTTCGTCGACGATTTTCTTATAAGCACTCTATTAATACTACTGATGAAGCTGCTATTACAGCTTCAGGAGGAACCGTTTCACTTCTATATGAAAAACACGAAATATGTATGCACATTTCGAAAACTAGTATCATTACAAACCTGTGTGAATGGAGCTCTCCGTTTGAGACAAATCTCAGATACATGTATCGCTGCATGTCGCGATACACGTATCGATACCAATCTCAATGTGAATGGGGCCCTTAAAACTGCACCATAATAAATATGTGGTTACCTTTCTTTCTTTTTGGTAACATGTCATGACGACTTGCTACTTGTTAATTACCACAATCGACATTTGAGTGTTATCGGTGTTGCACTGTTGGCACTTAGATTTAGTTGCAATCATACAACAGTATCTAGGATATTTCGTAGAATTTTAGAAATACTATATGAAAAGTTGCAGGTAATTTAAATTAGGATATAATAATATTCTACCATTGAGTAAATGAATTCTACTTTATCACTACAATCAATTAATTTTATTGAATAAGGATTAATCTTTACAACACTTATTTTACTTAAATAACGACTGGAATGTTCACTATCTAATGTCTTATAATAATCACTGTAATTAAATTATCCATGATGAGTACCAAAAAACACTATACTGCTTTATTACAAATGTTTGTTTACTTGCTATTTTAGGTTATATGTGTTGTACCTTCAGGCGAAATTCATGACGTCACATGCAGTTGTTTCTGTCAATTTCTATTTAACAGGAAACGTGTTAGTAGCCATTTTGCAACCACTTTGATTTCAAGGTCGAGGGCATATACTCCTTCCTCTCTATTCTTTATTCAATGCATTATACATTATAATATAACATGGTAGTAACTACTCATGCTTCATTTGAACTACAAAATTAAATTTCTATTTCCACCTACGAGTAAACATAAAGAGGAAACAGGAGAGAAGCTTATAGTAGTGAAGGATACTTTATTCAATGGATAGCAGCAAACGTGAGTCATGACGACAGTCGCCATTAGCCCATTACATTACCTCCTTTGGATTGGTCAGTATGTGTAGAAATATTAGTTCTGTTCTTTATGCACGTTGCGGTTGCCTTAAGTCAATCCTGTCAATAACACACAATTCGTTTTATAAAATAATTTGACTCAGTTCTCAATAACCCTATTCGTTTTAAAACCTTTATGTCAGCCCCGGGGTGCCTCATAGTGAACATGCTCGACGAGCATGTTCCACTTGGGGCAACTCTCAATCCCGAATACTAGTGATAGATAGGTTACGTGTATTTGTATACAAACAACAATTGATGGTCCTTATAGAAGTTGATGTTAAGAATGAGTAAAGTAGGTTGCCGTGGTTTGTGTATGAGATCTGTGCGGGTGCGGTATTCTTAAAAAACAGAGTAATTTGTGTCAATCAATCATATACGTTGAATTTATTCACCTTGTATCGAAAGCATTTTAGGTTAATACAAATCGCAGACGATCCATCCACCGCAAGGCGCAAACAAAATACCCAGGTACATGTACAAGGCAACGTCAAACGATTCTAGAGGGAATCCGCGTTGCAGAAACGATATTAAGGAAAAGCGAATGTGGAGATACAGAAGAAACGCAATGAATTGTTAGAAAAAAAGTTAGTATTATTGTAGTATGTTCGAAGAGGACGTAACCAGTTATTATTTTAATTACTTCTTATGGGTAGTTAACGAAGAATCCCATGTTATCAGAGGTAATAAAATTCGTTTGTAGTAATTACGTTTCGCAGCACTAGACTGCTTCTTCAGATTTATTATGAATAGTAAAAATAGTATTATTAGAAAAACATTTGAAAAACAGCATGATACAAATAAACGAGATATGATCGATTGCCTTCCCAAAATCGTCCGGCTTGCGCATGACGTCACGTGGAGCTGAATCAGTGAACTCTATGTTGATGTGTAACATCCTTGTTTATATACCTTATATAAACAAGGGTAACATACACAGTTCACTGAGCTGAATAAATATATTTGAGGCTTTTTACTAAAAGGGAAGTAATGTTTCTTTATAAAATTTTAATATAAAAAAGTTAATTGATGGTTTAATTGATTACTATTTTACATTGAGGGTAAATAACACATTTGATTCTTAAACATGCTTATATTACGTATATATGTCACTATTTCGTGACAGAACTTTCGAAAAAAATCGTCACGAAAATGTATTATGTTTAACTTAACGTATTCGTTACAGACATTCAAAGTAAAGAATTATACACACCATTTTGTAACGAATTAGTGACAAATAAACCTTTAAACGACTGTTTTGTCACGAATTCGTCAAGTCTTAAATATTATCGTCACGTTGTGTTACCTGGGTAGGGATTTTTTAAATTATACGATTTTAAGGAAACACGCAAGAATTGTGGAGTATTAAAAACACATATCTCTAGCCATAACTCATTCAACATATTTTGGTTGTTCCAAAGGTAAATTAAGAAATGGTACTGTCTCCTCATATAAAACAGTGAATTTGATAAGGATGGTGAACATTCGTAGTGGATTTGACGAAATCGACATACGGTATTGAATAAGCAAAATGTTGTAGAAAGAGTACCTAAACCTATAAACGCGAATTTAATTTGTTGTATAACATATGTACCGTGTGACAAGTTTCAAAGCGGGACATAGCCGAATAGCATGGGAAATCACATATTTGCAGTTTGCTGCTCACCAATTATATCTACAAGAATGGTAATGATGTCTATCGAAAGAGCATTATTTTCTGACCCTGTTTATACCAAATATTTGGTATACCTAAATATTTACTAATTCACTGCTTTTTTAATTAGGAAAATGTAATTTTCAAAAGTTAAAAATATGAGTAGCCGTGACATGTCAAATTCGAATAATTTTGAATATTATCAAATCAAACATAATGTATATGTAATATGGCATTTTCCTGAAAAATTAAACCATGAATAATGATAGATAATAATAGTTATTATAACAAGGAACGAGTGTTTAAATAGGCAACAGGTATAAAAATTAATATTAAACATTATTTTGAATTTGACATGTCATGGCTGCTCATACTTTTTAACTTTTGAAAATTATTTTTTAATTAAAAAAGCAGTGAATTAGTAAGTATACCAAACAATTTGGTATAAACAGGCTCAGAAAATAATGCTCTTTCGGTAGACATCATTACCGTTCTTGTAGATGAAACTGGTGAGCAACAAACTGCAAATATGTGATTTCCCATGCTATTCGGCTATGTCCCGCTTTGAAACTTGTCACACGGTAGGTATATGAATTCGATTCTCATTTGAGTTGATTAATATAGTACAATTTTGACTGGTGTTTTTCATATTACACCATATGACTGTACGTTAGCGCATATACGATACGATTATCCTGTAAATAACGTATGAAATTTTCCAAAGTACCTATATTCTTCGAGAATAATAAATTAAACCCAAAACCAGAATGTTAGGTTTAACACTAACTTCTTAATTCGTATCACAACTTAACTAGCAGTGGTTATCCTTATAATTTACGGAGGCTAGGATGTGCCAAGTTAGATTAGGATGAAACGGTAAAAATCAAACACTTGTAAGAATGCAAACCATATAAAAAGTGTAAAAGATGCTGCTTGAGTTTAGGATATTTTTTATTCCCATTATCATTGCAGAGGATATCGCCTGGGTATCCTCCAGTAAGAGATATAACGCTCCGATAACCTCGCTTCAAATAATTCGTTCTTGGTCTTGCTGAGAACAATTTTGTTATTGACAAGATAAGATGGACAAACACTATTTCGTTTGAAGCAATATTCACCAATGATCATCCAGGGTGCGTGTGTTGTCTTATTGTTCACATGCGTATCTACCTTTTACGGCGTCTTACAATGGAGTTTATACTGTGTATGTGTATGACAATCACCAATTAACAAAAATAAACAAAAGACACACAGAAAAACAGTTTTTATTTTATTTTCAAAATTATAATGTTTCCACTTATTTAATATATAAAAAAAATTTACTTGTGATAGGGGCCTCTATCATGGTAGGGTAGCACTTTTACTCACTGAACTAACATAACTCGCCAAACAATGTAATGTAACAGTCCAAACACCCTACACAATACATAAAATCACAGTTACAAGCTACAATTTTTTATACGCATATGGCTAGTTTTGTTGCTGCTACTTAGTACAAAAATTGTTCACTCAACACAATTACTTAACAATGATTTCTCTTGATATGTGTTACTAAATATCTTTTGCATTTTGTCACATAACCACAATGAGCACATTTAAGTTGAGTTGAACCACGACGACCATTCACATGTGACTTTAAATTACCTTTATATTTTGTTACATAATCACAATCTGTGCATTTAAATTGTGTTGAACCATGACGAACATTCACATGTGACTTTAAATTACATTTATATTTTGTTACATAATCACATTGTTCACATTTAAATTGAGTTGAACCATGATGATATGTGACTTTAAATGAAATTTATATTTTGTTACATAATCACAATCTGTGCATTTAAATTGTGTTGAACCATGACGAACATTCATATGTGACTTTAAATGAAATTTATATTTTGTTACATAATCACAATCTGTACATTTAAATTGTGTTGTACCATGACGAACCTTCACATGTGACTTTAAATTACGTTTATCTTTTGTTACGTAATCACATTGTTTACATTTAAATTGAGTTGAACCATGACGAACCTTCACATGTGACTTTAAATTACGTTTATCTTTTGTTACGTAATCACAATAAGTACATTTAAATTGAGTTGAACCATGACGACCATTCACATGTAACTTTAAATTACATTTATTTTTTGTTACGTAATCACATTGTTCACATTTAAATTGAGTTGAACCATGACGATCATTCATATGTGACTTTAAATTACGTTTATTTTTTGTTACGTAATCACATTGTTCACATTTAAAGTGAGTTGAAACCATGACGACTATTCACATGGGACTTTAAATTATGTTTATATTTTGTTACATAATCACAATCTGTGCATTTAAATTGTGTTGAACCATGACGAACATTCATATGTACCTTTAAATGAGATTTATACCTTGTTACATAATCACAATCTGTACATTTAAATTGAGTTGAACCATGACGACCATTCATATGTGACTTTAAAGCACGTTTATCTTTTGTTACGTAATCACAATCTGTACATTTAAATTGTGTTGAACTATGACGAACCTTTATATGCGACTTTAAATTACGTTTATCTTTTGTTACGTAATCACATTGTTCACATTTAAATGGAGTTGAACCATGACGACCATTCACATGTGACTTTAAATTACCTTTATCTTTTGTTACGTAATCACAATCTGTGCATTTAAATTGTGTTGAACTATGACGAGCATTCATATGTACCTTTAAATGAGATTTATATCTTGTTACATAATCACAATAAGTACATTTAAATTGAGTTGAACCATGACGACCATTCACATGTGACCTTAAACCACATTTATCTTTTGTTACGTAATCACAATCTGTACATTTAAATTGTGTTGAACCATGACGAACATTCATATGCAACTTTAAACTACGTTTATATTTTGTTACGTAATCACATTGTTCACATGTGAATTGATTTGAACCATGACGAGCATTCACATGTGACTTTAAATTACGTTTATCTTTTGTTACATAATGACAATCTGTACATTTAAATTGAATTGAACCATGACAACCATTCACATGTGACTTCAAATTACGTTTATATTTTGTTACGTAATCACAATGTGCACATTTAAAAATAGTTGGCCCATGATGTATCATTGCATGGTCCATTACATTCTGGTTTCTCCTTGTCATATTATCATATTGTGAACATGGAAATTCATTCAACTTTCGCATATTGGCTATTGGTTGGATTCTTCCCATCACTGAAAGTTGATAATACTTTTGTTAAAATGAGAGCCATTATATGTACCTACCTATACATTTATACAGGGAACACCAAAAGGCCAAGAACGGTCAAATATAACTCTTTGTACAAAGCGTACAGTAAAGAACAAACAATTTACTAATTGTAACGTCAATTGTGTTATGTTATACATGTTGTAAGACAAGTTCACTTTGTACACGAGTAGCTAGATTGTCATTGTAAAGGTACAAGTATTCTTGTGTGTAATTCTTTCTTCTTTTCCAGTCGGCTTCTTTTTTGCTTTCCAGCCTACTTGGTGTATTGTAGAAATTTCTTTCCCATTTCCCTGTATTTGATTTACCCCCTTTTCGGTTAATTCCATTGCGTATCCAATTTGTGTAGCTCTTTCGAATGTAAGTTCTGGTGTTTCCAATAATCTCGCTTGAACTCTTGCTTTTAAGTCCAAAAACGATTTGGTTACGTAATGCTGTAGTTAAGTACGCACCAAAATTACAATATACACTAAGCTTGTGTAAATTCTCCACAAAGTCTTTAAGAGATTCTCCATCTTCTTGCTTCCTTTGGTGAAATCTGTAGTTTTCCGCTATCTCCACGGCGCTGGACTATGATGTGCCTTAAGTATTTCACCAGTTCATCGTAAGGTTTTGTAAATGGATCTTCAGGCGTTAATTTGTCGCACAGAATGTCGAACGAATCGCATCCAATGTAATGTAATAAATAGATTACTTTCATTTCATCTACCACTATAAAGATTTTAAAAGCTGCTTCGAGTCGTTGTAACCATCTCGACCAGTTTTTACCTGCTTCGAACATTTCTACATTAAAAGTAGCTTGAATCGTAGCAGGAACACCTTCCGCTATTCTTGTAATTATGGAAAGATGTACGTACGTAATTTGTTGATTAGGTGTAATGCCGTTCAACTTCCGTTGCAAACTTGTAAGAACAAGGAAATTAAACACGTGGCTTCTTGAATTTCACTCCTCGTCGCCAAAACTGTTGTGTATGTAGGTATAAATAATAATTCTAATGGGAATTCAAACAAACCCCTTTATTTTATGACTTGTACATTTACAATGACCATCTAGCTACTCCTGTACAAAGTGAACTTGTCTTACAACATATGTAACATAACAAATTGTTTGCTACTTCTAGTTTCGCCGGAAACGCTGTAATTGTATTTTTTTTTAATAAATACTGCCTGTATATTTTATTTTTGAATGCCCAATAAAAAAGTGCGTTTAAAAATACTATGTATTGTGTATTGGAAAATAACAGGTGTATACAGGGTGTCTCACGATGACCGTCGGTTAGAAGTATATCAAGAACGGTAAAAGCTAGAAATTTGAAATTTTGCACATGCGACATGCCGTGTTTAATCTATTAAATAAAAATATTTTCCAAATGGCAGCACTTCCGGAAATACCGGAAGTGAGCATCAACATCTTTATTTTAAATACAAACCAGCCAATTTTTTTTCACAATCTGATGTCATAAAATTTTTAGTAAGTATGCTTAAAATAATCGGCGTATCAATTTCGAATGTTGAGAAAAAAAATTTTTTTCACTGAAAAATTGAAAGTACAAAGTGGTAAAAGTTAGGGAAATGGGATTTTAAGTTCTCAATGTCAAAAGATTGAGACACAATTGTCTGTAACGGATAATAAAAAATTGCCCGCGGTTACGTATCTATTTGACGTTATTTCCAGACTTCAGAAAAACTTTAAAGTCTCATTTTTCAAATGGAATGCCCACTTAATTATCAGTCCACTCGATGCAGAAATAAAGATTCTTTATTTAAATTGATATACTATGTTCCTATACCTAAAATCAATGATTACAGAGTTATTTACATTTTTCTATTTAAATTTATAATTAGATACTTTACAAAACATGGTGGGCTTTGAAAATTTTCAAAAAAATTTTATGCAATTATTTCTTATGCTTATGCTTCTATGATTATTTAAAATTCTATCTATGGAACTTCTTGAGTATCCAAGGTATCGGCCGAACGAACAGAACTTTCAGGGAAAACATTCAAATACCCCAATACATTGATTTCTGCAGTGTAATTGGGGACAATTGGCTTTGCCAAATTTCGTGGCGCATTTACTTCGACCAAATTTAGAAAATTCTTTTCAATCATCCTGATTTTTTGTTCTGTCATTGTAGGTAAATGCGAATATCTTTCGTTAAAGTGTTGAGTGATTCTTCATTCAATGGTTAAAGGTTCTCCAGGTCCGAAAATAATACGAGCAGACTCGCCATGAATGTAAAACAAATTTAGAATATCAGCATTTCTGTATTCCATATTGCCCAATTAAAAACAAATATCAAGCGCAAAAATCAAAATTCTAACAGATAACACTAATAAAATAACAAACGTAAATGTAGCATAAACTTTCAAACTGATAGCTAACTGACAACTGTCAAATAAAAATGAAAACATAAGAAAGCATAAAAATCATAAGAAACAATTGAATAAAAATTTTTTGAAAATTTTCAAAGCCAACCATGTTTTGTAAAGTATGTAAGTAATTATAAATTTAAATAGAAAAATGTCAATAAGTAACTCTGTAATCATTGATTTTAGGTATAGGAACATGGTATACTTATCAATTTAAAGGAAATTTATTTCTGCATCGTATGGACTGATAATTAAGTAGGCATTCGATTTGAAAAATGAGACTTTTTAAAGTTTTTCTTAAGTCTGGAAATCACGTCAAATAGATACGTAACCGGGGGCAATTTTTTATTATCCGTTACAGACAATTGTGCCTCAATCTTTTGACATTGAGAACCTAAAATCCCATTTCCCTAACTTTTACCATTTTGTACTTTCAATTTTATTTCCTAAACAAGATTTTGAAATTTTTCAGTGAAAAAAATTTTTTTTCTCAACAATCGAAATTGATACGCCGATTATTTTAAGCATACTTTGTAACGCCCTGCGATAATTTCCTATTTTAGATTTGTAATATTCTAATTTCTTTTACTTTCATGACTAATATTCTTAAAATTGGTTACATTGTATTATAAGCATCTGTCCTTATGACGAATCGTCTTAGCCCTATGTAACCTGAACCTTTGGAATTTTCTTTGTTCGTGATGACTAACTTGTTATGCACAGTTCTTGCTGCTTGACAGATGTGTTCATTCCTTTGTTCTTTATGCTATTTTGCGACGTAGAACCCGCTGACTCATTTCCTTTTAGGGTCTAAGAGCCCTTTCCTCTATTCATTTTTCTTCAGTTAGCTACTTGCTGCCTTTCGACTTAGATCGCTCAATACTCTAATCACTACGCTCCTTTGTCTGTACGATCCGATTTGCATTTACTAAAACTCGAGTTATTTTTCGGATTTTGTGCTCTTCGATCACCAATTTAGTGAAAGTTCTTACTGATGCTTTAAGAAATCGCTAAAACCGTATTTTTTACGTCTATTTGTACAGTAAAAGAAAAGTGTACGTGAGTTCTTCTTAAAACGCTGGAATTAATTATTTACCAGGTTGGTACTGATTTTTTCTTGCTTAATGTAGTTACCTAATTTCGCTTTCCCTTTTTTTATAGCGGTTTTACACCCGCAAAAAGCTACCTATAATCTTCTACCATTTTCCTGCTTTCTGTGAAATTCCGACTTCGACGACGCTTCGTGGGAAGCCAACCATTTCTTCAACCCCCGATCGCCGCTCCGAAGATTCAGTGAATTCCATCTTTACTATATCTACCGTCGCTACGTGGAAAACCAATTTTAGTTTTTCCCCTTTATTACTTATTTCGAACTTTTATACTTTAATTTTACCTACTCAAGTTATTTTTCTACCAGTCTATTTAAAAGATTCTGTTTAAACATTAACCATTTTGCTATCTAAAACTTGCTACATTTGCTAGTGCTGTAACGTAATTTTACCGTATGATTTCCGTTGAATTTTCTAAAGTAATATAGTTTATTTGCTAATTTAATTTGCTATTTGCTAAAATATTAATTTGTTATCAAATTACCTTTAACCTCTTTTGACTTAACGTAACTATTTAAATTTGAATTTAATCTATATTTGGTATCCGATTTTTTGAATCACAGTACTCGTGTAATTACTCATTTCGGCTCGCTGTAATGCCCAGCGACCCTTGTTGTTTTTGTTTTATTTAAGGACTTGGAAAACTGTGCACAGGAGTTCCAACATCCGACTCAACTTTAACAAAAGAAAGGTAGGATTTCCTATTTAACAACCGATTACTGTATTTTGTATTTGTAAAGTCGTATCCCTATATCTCAATTTGCTTGTCAATTTAACGTCATTTTACTCACAAATTTTGCTTAACTTAAAGGTAGTTTAGACCCACCTAGTTTGTACTACAAAATTGATTATTTACTTAATTAAAGTAAACTCATATAATTATCATTCTTGTACTTATAAAACCTGATTCTATTTTGTAATATTTTATTTTATTCATTATAATAACCTTAAATTTATCTATTTCTTTTTTTGCTGAAACTCGCCGTTCTCTTTCAGATTTGACTTCGTTACTATTCTAACTGTTAATATCTTCGTAATTCTGATTAGCAGCTTTATTTTCTACAAGAATTACGTGGCGCCCTTTTCTTTACTCAATTTTCTCCTATTTTACTAACACAATTTCTTACTTTTTCGCTCATTTTCGCTAACCTACGACCACGTGTCTACTAGCACTGAATTACCGCGGCCTTTGCTCCAGTTAATTTCGTTGCGACCCAATTCTTGTCGTAACAACTTACTAAACATTTTATGACATCAGAATGTGAAAAAAAATTGCCCGGTTTGTATTTAAAATAAAGATGTTGATGCTCACTTCCGGTATTTCAGGAAGTGCTGCCATTTGGAAAATATTTTTATTTAATAGATTAAACACGGCATGTCGCATGTGCAAAATTTCAAATTTCTAGCTTTTACCGTTCTTGATATACTTCTAACCGACGGTCACCGTGAGACACCCTGTATACCTAATTACCTAGAATACTTCAGTATTTATTGGAATTATTACAACTAAGCAGTAGTATTACCAAAGAATATTCAAACGTATTAAGTATAATAACTAAAGAATTTACTTCGCGACCGCATTTTCAAAAACTAATCTAACCTTTTTGTCATAATCTAATACCGGATGTTACATATATACAGTGTGTCCCAAATAGATTTATACAAATGGAGAAAAAGTTTATCTTACATTTCACCAAAAAAAATATTGATAAAAAGCTCCGCATGACTTGTAGATCCATAATCAAGTAGACATTTTTTAAAACATTGGCTGAATACAGGGAAAATCAAAACTATGATTTGGAGTGAGAGTAAAATACATTCAAACTGTAGTGGTGAGCAAAATGTTCATTGAAATTGTTATTAAGTACCTAGCAAAAAATTACGCACACTTGCAGATTAGTGATTTTCCCAGATGAAAATTACAAGATTGTATGCCTCACATCATGGGAAATGTTTTCGAGAAAACAGGACAATAATAATAATACTAATAATAGTTTATTGACCTACAGACTTTCAGTCCAATTAGTGGACAACGGAAGAAGAAGAGATATTCGGTATTTACAAAAAAATAAGCAAAAATATAGGTAAGAGAAAAAAAATGAAATAAAAAAAACTAAAAAGAACTATAGATAACAAAAGTAATAAAATACTAACTAAAAATTAAATTAATGTAACAATATAGGCAGTAACAATGTTTTAAGAATAACATAAATATATAATTCAATTATAATTATTTTAAAAGTAAATTAGTCTTGGGTGTGGGATAGTAAAAAGTAATGCTGTTACGAGAGAAGTAAGATGGAACTTGAAAAGAGAGTGACGCTGATAAGTATGAGCAATCTAATAAGTTGTGTAACAATTTGTAAAGAAAGGTGAGTGAAGCTGCTTTGTGTCTTCTGTCTAATGAGCATACGCCATACCGTTGCACCAACAGGTCGTGATTAAACCCTCTGATCGGGTATGAATGATGTAATTTGAATGCTAAATACTACAAAAATTTGCGTTGAATGAATTCGAGTCAATCTTTTTGACAGTGACAATGATTTAGACAGAAAATCTAAATACATGAGACCGTTTAAATTACCTTAAAAAAATATACGATCCAATCACTTGATTTCCATTTATACACCATCTGTCTTGGCTGTGCTTCTCTGATAATATTCGGATTTTCAGTGGCATAATAGTGGAAATTTTGCAAGTTTGCCTATTACTGGGGGTTTATAAACAACATTTACAGTTTCAGTAAATCTCACAAGTGCTTTTTCAAAACTTTTTTGCTTCGGGGTAGGTCTGTCGGGATATCATTGCTTACAAAGTCTTTTTGCCAATAAGCAATTTCTGTCAGCGTTCCCCAAAACAAAAACCATGTCAACTACTTAATTTATTAAAATTCTTTGCGAACAAGAATACCTTCAGCTACAGATAGTCAAACAATTAACTATGTTGACAAATTATTAAGACCCAGGGGCTTAATTCAATGTTGACTTTTAATAAAAAACTATGTAGAAGTAATTAAACGTTCTGTCGTCCATTGGTGAACAAATATACAGGGTGTTCCACTGTTCCATTTGAAAAAACAGGAAAAAATTCGTTAGAAAAATTGAGTTTAAAATTATTTTTTGACCACCCTATACAATATAAAAATTCAAAACTTTGTAAAAAAAGTGGAGTCATTTAGCTTTCTAAATTTGTAAATTTCAAAGTTACACCATTAAATCTAAGACGGTGGCGACTTCTTAAAGAGGGGTATGATTTTTCCATATTTGCCAAAAAATAGTTTTTCTCTGGAACAAGTGGAGTAAAAAAAATATTTAAGGGCAATATAAGAGTGACTACAGAGGTTCTCAAAATGTAAAAAAAGTTAGGTCATTTCATTTGAAAAAAAGTAAGTCGTTTGTGTCTATCTTAGTGTTGGACCACCCTGTATATATGAAGATAATATTAAAATATTTCCTTTTGACCACCATTGACCACCTTTCAAATAAATCTGTAGGTGTTATACAATAGGTGTTTTCTTTTTGCATCACCACAGGTGTGCCACAGGGTTAGGCAAATGCACAATTATCACGTGATTGAAGTACCTTGTGTCATGTAGACATTTCTGCCTCAGGTTAATATAAAACTTAAATAAAGCTTTTAAAACGAATAGAGTTATTGAGAACTGAGTCAAATTATTTTTATAAAACGAATGGTGTGTATTGACAGAGGTGCCTTAAGTGTACCACAAAATGCAAAAAGAAAACACTTATTAAGAGTTATAGAACTATGACAGAGGTTTGCCCCACCCTGTACAATACATTTCGGTAATTTTCCAATATGGCAGATGCAGTTATCATCCCACAAGTGGTTCCATTTATTCCCTGGACCTCGAAAACATGGCTTTAGTATTTTTTGGGAAGTCTACTAGGCATAATACTACCTGCATGCCACGGTTTATCCATCAACGTGCACTTGCACATGAAATCTTAAACTAGTATGCAAACGCCGATTGGCCGCCTGACTACTACAGAGTATCAAACTAGCTTGGTGGTCTAATTAAAATGTTGAGATACATTTTTTGGTCAGAAATTGTAAATTGACTCATTTCCAAGAAGTGAACACTGAACATAACAATATTACATTATTCATACCTTGATCTTCATTCGTAGTACTTTCTTCGTGGTTTACATTTTCATTGCTCACTTCACCATTTAATAAAAGATCTTGCTCTGTAAGAAATAAATTGATCTCCGTTTCGTGTTCTGGTTCTATTTTACAAATGGCCATGTCTTCTGCACCAGTAAGTACGTTTAGATCGGGCTCTTCTTTAATAACCTCCACTTCGATATCCTCGTTACTTGCCATATTTACAAAACGATTGTAAATGCTTGGTTTTTATTTGTAAAATTGTAAATATCAATAACAATACGATTTCAAAAAATCTGTTGGAAATGTTTAATTATAATTTTATAATGCATTATAAATTGTAGTAACTACTCATGCTTCATTTGAACTACAAAATTTCTATTTCCACCTACGAGTAAACATAAAGAGGAAACAGGAGAGAAGCTTATAGTAGTGAGGGATACTTTATTCAATGGATAGCAGCAAACGTGAGTCATGACGACAGTCGCCATTAGCCCATTACATTACCTCCTTTGGATTGGTCAGTATGTGTAGAAATATTAGTTCTTTTCTTTATGCACGTTGCGGTTGCCTTAAGTCAATCCTGTCAATAACACACAATTCGTTTTATAAAATAATTTGACTCAGTTCTCAATAACCCTATTCGTTTTAAAACCTTTATGTCTGCCCCGGGGTGCCTCATAGTGAACATGCTCGATGAGCATGTTCCACTTGGGGCAACTCTCAATCCCGAATACTAGTGATAGGTTACGTGTATTTGTATACAAACAACAATTGATGGTCCTTATAGAAGTTGATGTTAAAAATGAGTAAGGTAGGTTGCCGTGGTTTGTGTATGAGATCTGTGCGGGTGGTAATGTGGTATTCTTATAAAACAGACTAATTTGTGTCAATCAATCATATACGTTGAATTTATTCACCTTGTATCGAAAGCATTTTAGGTTAATACAAATCGCAGACGATCCATCCACCGCAAGGCGCAAACAAAAAACCCAGGTACACGTACAAGGCAACGTCAAACGATTCTAGAGGGAATCCGCGTTGCAGAAACGATATTAAGGAAAAGCGAATGTGGAGATACAGAAGAAACGCAATGAATTGTTAGAAAAAAAATTAGTATTATTAGAAAAACGTTTGAAAAACAGCATATGATACAAATAAACGAGATATGATCGATTGCCGTCCCAAAATCGTCCGGCTTGCGCATGACGTCACGTGGAGCTGAATCACTGAACTCTATGTTGATGTGATGTGGAACATACAGTTCACTGAGCTGAATAAATATATTTGAGGCCTTTTACTAATAGGAAAGTAATGTTTCTTTATACAATTTTAATATAAAAAAGTTAATTATGGTTTAATTGATTACTATTTTACGACGATTGAGGGTAAATAACACATTTGATTCTTAAATATGCTTATATTACGTATATATAAGGATTTTTTAAATTATACGATTTTAAGGAAACACGCGGGACTGGAGTATTAAAAACACATATCTCTATAGCCATAACACCTTCAACATATTTTGGTTGTTCCAAAGGTAAATTCAGAAATCGTACTGTGTTCTCATATAAAACAATGAATTTAATAAGAAGGATGGTGAACATTCGTAGTGGATTTGACGAAATCGACATACGGTATTGAATAAGCAAATGTTGTAGAAAGAGTAAACCTATAAACGCGAATTTAATTTGTTTTATATGTACCTATACCTATGAATTAGATTCTCATTTGATTAATATAGTACAATTTTGACTTGTGTTTTTAATATTACACCATATGATTGTATGTGATGACGTGGCGGTAAACACTCCAGGCCCCTTATTCTCGAATCGTACTACACGATAGCGCATACGATACGTTTATCCTGTAAATAACGTATGAAATTTTCGGAAGTATATTCTTCGAGAATAATAAATTAAAGCCAAAACCAGAAAGTTATGTTTAACACTAACTTCTTCATTCGTATATCACAACTTAACTAGCAGTGGTTATTCTTCATATACAGAGTCTAGGATGTGCCAAGTTAGATTAGGATGAAACAGTAAAAATCAAACACTTGTAAGAATGCAATCCATATAAAAAGTGTAAAGGATGCTGCTTGAGTTTAGGATATTTTTTATACCCTTATCATTGCAGAGGATATCGTCTGGGTATCTTCCAGCACAAAATAACGCTCCGATAACCCCGCTTCAAATAATTCCTTCTTGGTCTTGCTGAGAACAATTTTGTTATTGACAAGACAAGATGTGCAAACACTATTTCATTTGAAACAATACTCACCAGTGATCATCCATGGTGCATGTTCTTATTCTTCATATGCGTACAGTTTACAGTGTCTTACGATAGTTTATAAAAATATGTGTATGACAATCACCAACTACTAACAAAAATAAACAAGACACACACAGAAAAACAGTTTTTATTTTATTTTCAAATATAATGTCTGTACTTATATATATTAAAAAAATTAACTTGTGATAGGGGTCTCTATCATGGTAGGGTAGCACTTTTACTGACTGAACTAACATAACTCGCCAAACAATGTAATGTAACAGTCCAAACACCCTATAGTCTATCTATACAATACATAAAATCATAGTTACAAGCTAAAATTTTTTATACGCATATGGATAGTTTTGTTGCTGCTAGTATAAAATTGTTCACTCAACACAATTACCTAACAATGATTTTTCTTGATATGTGTTAATAAATTTCTTTTGTATCTTGTCACACAACCACAATGAGCACATTGAAATTGTGTTGAACCATGACGAACATTCATATGTGACTTTAAATTACGTTTATCTTTTGTTACGTAATCACATTGTTCACAGTTAAATTGAATTGAACCATGACGACCATTCACATGTGACCTTAAACCACGTTTATCTTTTGTTACGTAATCACATTGTTCACATTTAAATTGTGTTGAACCATGACAAACAGTCATATGTGACTTTAAACTATGTTTATATTTTGTTACGTAATCACATTGTTCACATTTAAATTGTGTTGAACCATGACGACCATTCATATGTGACTTTAAATTACGTTTATCTTTTGTTAAGTAATCACATTGTTCACATTTAAATTGTGTTGAACCATGACGTCCATTCATATGTGACTTTAAATTACATTTATATTTTGTTACGTAATCACATTGTTCACATTTAAATTGTGTTGAACCATGACAGACATTCATATGTGACTTTAAATTACGTTTATCTTTTGTTACGTAATCACATTGTTCGCATTTAAAGTGAGTTGAACCATGACGACTATTCACATGTGACTTTAAACTATTTTTATCTTTTGTTACGTAATCACAATCTGTACATTTAAATTGTGTTGAACCATGACGAACATTCATATGCGACTTTAAATTACATTTATATTTTGTTACGTAATCACATTGTTCACATTTAAATTGAGTTGAACCATGACGACCATTGACATGTGACTTTAAATTACGTTTATATTTTGTTACAAAATCACAATGTGCACATTTAAAAGCAGTTGGGGCAGGATGTATCATTGCACGGTCCATCACATTCTGGTTTTTCCTTGTCATATAATCACATTGTGAACATGGAAATTCATTCAAGCTTAGCATATTGTCTATTGGTTGGATTCTTCCCATAACTGAAAGTTGATAATACTTTTGTTAACATGAGAGCCATTATATCTACCTATACATTTATGCAGGGAACACCAAAAGGTCAAGAACGCTCAAATATAACTGCTTGTACAAAGCATACAGTAAAGAACAAACAATTTACTAATCGTAATGTCAATTGTTTGCACTGAAATATAAGCAACCTGGAACGCGCACGGTGCATTTAACCTGTAGGAAATAAACCGAGCGCGCGATAGCAATAATGAAGGGTCATTTTGTCCTTGTTGTACTCATTCACAGATAAGCTGTTGAAGCATTTTGATTGTTTTACGATTAATCAAATTAGTTTTTGTCCTACACTTTGAAAAACAATCGTGTTATACGATGGTTAAATATTGTTGTTTTACAATCAATAAACAATAAAAACAAAGTAAAATTGCCGCCTTTCATAGTGACGATGGAGTTAATTAAAAATTAACGGTAAGCAATTCAATTGATTACTTATTGTTAGTAAGCAACTCTTAAGGTTTCTCTCGCAGTGTGACATAAAGCCTTGTATGCAATTCGTACATAGGAGGGTTCATTGACTCCCTACATATTTAGTTTCGCGTTTGTCGGAAAATTACTTATACGATACAATAACATAATCAGCAAGACAGAGACCGAATGACCCTACATTAATTCCCTTTCTGTCGGCTCGGCTGTAAGTTAAGCGTAAGCGTTCCAGGTTGCTTATATTTCAGTGATTGTTTGCTACTTCTAGTTTCGCCGAAAATGCTGTAATTGTATTTTTTTTTAAATAAATACTGCCTGTATATTTTATTTTTGAATGCCCAATAAAAAAGTGCGTTTAAAAATACTATTGTGTATTTGAAAATAACAGGTGTACAGGGTGTTTCAGGCCACCCGTACCGCCCAAATATCTCACGAAATACAAAACGCATTGAAAAAAGAAAAAATACGTCTAAAAATTTTTTAAGACTATTAATTGTTTGATAGTAATAGGATGTCCCCACTCCCACCCTCGGGGGGTTGAAAGGGGGGTAACTTCGTAATCTTAAATAGCATCCCCCAGTTTATTATGCAGATTTGAATTCTGCGTTAACAATAAATAGGAACTTTTTGTTTGAAACATTTTTTGAAGTTCGTGACAGATTACCCCCACCCTCCCCCACACGGCCACCTCACCCCTAATTTTAGATTTAAACGTATCTATACCTTATCCAACGAGAGAAAGGACTTATTTATTCACTTATGTAAATTGTAAAGTACAAACTGGGATCAGGTATTCATTTATAAAGAGGTACCTTTATAGGTATCGGCGGAAGGTATGACTGCGTCGAAGTAGGAGTAATGAATACGCGGCGATTCAACTGAAACATACGAATTTTCGTCCGAGCGCAAGTCCTTTCTCTCGTTGGATAAGGTATAGAATGGCAATGTGTTCTTTACTCGTGAAATCAAAGTATTTCAAATTTTTTTTTCTATTTTCCATCAGACAAAAAAAATTTACAAAATTTAACTTCTTCAATCGTGGCATTGAACAGTTGTTTAAATCTAAAATGGTTGCGTTGTCCCATCCAAGGTTATGGCTCCTAGGGGTGAAGTGGCGGTGTAGGCAAGGTGGGGGGGTTAATAAAGCTCCCCCCTCTTCCCTTTTACAAAGCATTAACATTTTTTATTGTCACTTAACAAAACTGACATCAAATTAGCTTAGGTACTCGGAAAACTTCTTCCGGCGATCATAGCGCCATCTGTCACGAACTTCAAAAAATGTTTCAAACAAAAAGTTCCTATTTATTAACGCAGAATTCAAATCTGCATAATAAACTGGGGGGTGCTATTTAAGATTACGAAGTTACCCCCCCCTTTCCACCCCTCGAGGGTGGGAGTGGGGACATCCTATTACTATCAAACAATAGAGTCTTAAAAAAATTTTTAGACGTATTTTTTCTTTTTTCAATGCGTTTTGTATTTCGCGAGATATTTGGGCGGTACGGGTGGTCTGAAACACCCTGTATATACCTAGAATACTTCAGCATTTATTGGAATTATTACAACTAAGTAAGTAGTATTACCAAAGAATATTCAAACGTATTATAATAACTAAATGATTTACTTCGCGACCGCATTTTCAAAAACTAATCTAACCTTTTGTCATAATCTAATACGGGATAATATACATATATACAGTGTGTCCCAAATAGATTTATACAAATGGAGAAAAAGTTTATCTTACATTTCACAAAAAAAATATTCTTGATAAAAAGCTCTGCATGACTTGTAGATCCATAATCAAGTAGAAAATTTTTAAAACATTGGCTGAATACAGGGAAAATCAAAAGTAAAAAATTACGCACACTTGCAGATTAGTGATTTTCCCAGATAAAAATTACAAGAAGATATTATGTATGCCTCACATCTTGGGAAATGTTTTCGAGCAAAACAGGACAATGAATTGACAGAAAATCTAAATACATGAGACCGTTTAAATTACTACCTTAAAAAAATATACGATCCAATCACTTGATTTCCATTTATAGCCCATCTGTCTTGGCTGTGTTTCTCTGATAATATTCGGATTTTCAGTGGCATAATAGTGGAAATTTTGCAAGTTTGCCTATTACTGGGGGTTTATAAACAACATTTACAGTTTCAGTAAATCTTGCAAGTGCTTTTACAAAACTTTTTTGCTTCGGGGTACGTCTGTCGGGATATCATTGCTTAGAAAGTCTTTTTGCCAATAAGCAATTTCTGTCAGCGTCCCCCAAAACAAAAATCATGTCAACTACTTAATTTATTGAAATTCTTTGAAAACAAGAATACCTTCAGCTACACATAGTCAAACAATAACTATGTCGACAAATTAATAAGACCAAGGGGTTTAATTCAATGTTGACTTTTAATAAAAACTATATAGAAGTAATTAAACGTTCTGTCGTCCATTGGTGAACAAATATACAGGAAACCGAAAAAAATTCGTTGGAAAAATTGAGTTTAAAATTATTTTTTGATCACCCTATACAATATAAAAATTCAAAACTTTGTAAAAAAAAAGTTGAGTCCTTTAGCTTTCTAAATTTGTAAATTTCAAACTTACACCATTAAATCTAAGATGGTGGCGACTTCTTAAAGAAGGGTATGATTTTCCATATTTGCCGAAAAAAATAATTTTTCTCTGGAAAGAGTGGAGTAAAAAAAATATTTAAGGGCAATATAAGAGTGACTACACAGGTTCTTAAAATGTAAAAAAAGTTAGGTCATTTCATTTGAAAAAAAGTAAGTCGTTTGTCTACCTTAGTGTTGGACCACCCTGTATACATGAAAATAATTTTAAAATATTTCCTTTTGACCACCATTACCTTTCAAATGAATCTATAGGTATTATTATATACAATAAGAGTTACAGAGCTATGACAGAGGTTTGCCCCACCCTGTACAACACATAGCGGTAATTTTCCAATATGGCAGATGCAGTTATCATCCCATAAGTGCTTCCATTTATTCCCTGGACCTCGAAAACATGGCTTTAGTATTTTTTGGGAAGTCTACTAGACATATACTACCTGAATGCTACGTTTTATCCATCAACAAGCACTTGCACATGAAATCTTAAACTAGCATGCAAACGCCGATTTGCCGCCTTACTACTACTACAGAGTATCGAACTATGGTCCAATTAAAATGTTGAGATACATTTTTAGGTCATAAATTGTAAATTGACTCATTTCCAAGAAGTGAACATAAAAATGTTACATTATTCATACCTTGATCTTCATTCGTAGTACTTTCTTCGTGGTTTTACATTTTTATTGCTCACTACACCATTTAATAAAAGATCTTGCTCTGTAAGAAATAAATTGATCTCCGTTTCGTGTTCTGGTTCTATTTTACAAATGGCCATGTCTTCTGCACCAGTAAGTATGTTTAGATCGGGCTCTTCTTTAATAACCTCCACTTTGATATCCTCGTTACTTGCCATATTTACAAAACGATTGTAAATGTTTGGTTTTTATTTGTAAAATTATAAATATGAATAACAACGATTTCAAAAAATCTGTTGGAAATGCTTAATTATAAAACATGGTCAAAGATTTGAACATGGTATAACAGTAGTAACTACTCATGCTTCATTTTAACTACAAAATTTCTATTTCCACCTACGAGTAAACATAAACAGGAAACAGGAGAGAAGCTTATAGTAGTGAGGCATACTTTATTCAATGCATAGCAGCAAACGTGAGTCATGACGACAATCGCCATTACATTACCTCCTTTGGATTGGTCAGTATGTGTAGAAATATGAGTTCTTTTCTTTTTGGACGTTGCGGTTGCCTTAAGTCAATCCTCTGTTAATAACACACAATTCGTTTTATAAAATAATTTGACTCAGTTCTCAATAACCCTATTCGTTTTAAAACCTTTATGTCAGCCCCGCGGTGCCTCATAGTGAACATGCTCGATTAGCATGTTCCACTTGGCGCAACTCTCAATCCCGAATATTAGTGATAGGTTACGTGTATTTGTATACAAACTACAATTGATGGTCCTTATAAAAATTGATGTTAAAAATTAAAAATGATTAAGGTAGGTTGCCGTGGTTTGTGTATGAGATCTGTGCGGGTGGTAATGTGGTATTCTTATAAAACAGACTAATTTGTGTCAATCAATCATATACGTTGAATTTATTCACCTTGTATCGAAAGCATTTTAGGTTAATACAAATCGCAGACGATCCATCCACCGCAAGGCGCAAACAAAAAACCCAGGTACACGTACAAGGCAACGTCAAACGATTCTAGAGGGAATCCGCGTTGCAGAAACGATATTAAAGGAAAAGCGATGTGGAGATACAGAAGAAACGCAATGAATTGTTAGAAAAAAGTTAGTATTATTAGAAAAACATTTGAAAAGCAGCATGATACAAATAAATAAGATATGATCGATTGCCGTCCCAAAATCGTCCGGTTTGCGCATGACGTCACGTGGAGCTGAATCAGTGAACTCTATGTTGATGTGCAACATACAGTTCACTATGAGCTGAATAAATATATAGTTGAGGCCTTTTACTAATAGGAAAGTAATATTTCTTTATACAATTTTAATATAAAAAAGTTAATTTATGGTTTAATTGATTACTATTTTACGACGATTGAGGGTAAATAACACATTTGATTTTTAAATATGCTTATATTACGTATATAGGGATTTTTTAAATTATACGATTTTAAGGAAATACGCGAGAATTGTGGAGTATTAAAAACACATATCTCTAGCCATAACTCCTTCAACATATTTTGGTTGTTCCAAAAGTAAATTGAGAAATGGTACTGTCTTCTAAACAGTGAATTCAATAATAAGGATGGTGAACATTCGTAGTGGATTTCACGAAATCGACATACGGTATTGAATATGCAAATGTTGTAGAAAGAGTAAACTTATAAACGCGAATTTAATTTGTTTTATATGTATATGAATTAGATTCTCATTTGATTAATATAGTACAATTTTGACTATTACCACAGAATAAAGACGATTCAGAAGCGACACTCCCCGTCGGCACCTTTGAAGTTATGTTGCCGGTGCAAGGCGGGCTCGTCGGGGCAACCACGCCCATTTTAGTAAAACTTCCTTGTCTGTTGCATTAGCAAGGCTAGTAAAAAGAGGAGTGGTTTGTAGTTTTTGGCATTATTATGTAAATTTGAAATCGTATAAAAAAATGTCATAAACGAAAAATATTTGCCATACATTTTCGCATTTGATAGGCCGTTCACCGTAAAACTAATTCCGATAGAATTCTCGCAATAAGAGTTCAAAGTAAAGGTAACCGTAACTCCGGCATACTACCACATGCTACTCTCACGTTGACTTAATTTTTAATTCGCCGTTATATGCCTACTTCAAATCAATAATGCAGAAAAAAGCAGTATTTTATTAGCATGTAATTTACAAATAGATACAGGTACTTATATAATTATTAATATTTTTATACTTAATATATGCGCACTTTTATAAATTTGATACTTTAATAAGTTTGAAATTTTTAAAATGCGATCCTTTTATACCTCGGTTAGCATATTTCAAGGTATAAAAGAGTCTCATTCTAATAAATAGTTTTAATAAATACAATGTGGGAAAGTCATTACACGGTGGGATAAACGGAATCTTTTCCAAGCACTGCAGCATAAATTTCCCAACATTATTGGAAATAATTACACTTTCTAAGTGTACCACAAACTCTTCTTCCAATAATTGAACATATTTATAAAAGTCATTGTGCGGCATTACTAAATTACCAAAACGGTCCTTATTTTTATTTTCATAGGCCTTAGTTTCACAAAATAAGGTTGTGCCATCGGAGCATGCTTTAAATTTGGAATAATTTGTACAAGCAAAACAATTATGCATTTCTAAACATTTTCGATATAAATACCCACAAATGTACCTTAATGCATTTGAATTTGGGAATTCTTCTCTATAATCTGTAGTGTGCACTACAAGTTCTTTAGATTTTGGTTCCTGAACCAAGTTTGTAGTCTGTTGAAGTGAAACTTGATTTAATTTTGTCAACACAAAATCTAAATCGTTTAAATAATTTGCATTTGGAGAATGCTGCATGTAATTTACGTAAAATAGCTTTTAATAGCGTTTAATTAGTAAAAATAGTAATCGATTCTCAGTAATCGATGTTTTGTTGTTCGATACCCATCCCTAATTTTAACCGGTGTAGAAAAAAGTTTATTTTGTAACTACCTTTTGTTATCCTTAGGAAATCCAAAAAAACTAATATTTTTATGCGATTTCATGCTGTTACTGCAGTTAGGAGCAGCGCACCGTCCTCCACCTTTATTTGGTGCCATTTAAAATCTGTTTTAATAAATAATTAATGAATCACCAATTGATTGTTTTACGCTTATTACGTCTATTAAAAACAAGAACACCTTTTAAAATTTGCAACGCACCGAACACCGCTACATACGCTGCACTGACCGGTATAATGGTATCAATGCGCTCGCTATAATTCCACACCCAGAAGGCGGAGCGGTTGTTCGTGCGATAAGAAAATCGACAACACGGATTTAGCAGAGAGTCGCTTCTGAATCGTCTTTATTCTGTGCTATTACACCATATGATTGTATGTGATGACGTGGCGGTAAACACTCCAGGCCCCTTATTCTCGAATCGTACGACACGTTAGCGCATACGATACGATTATCCTGTAAATAACGTATGAAATTTTCCAAAGTATAATTGAATCCAGGAGAGTTGGCGTGCACGTCATTACTTGTAATTGTATGTATTAAGATTAAAATTTGAAGTCAATTGAGCGTCTTTTACATATTTAAGAAATAATGACGTTAGGAATGAAATCTGCCAAATAGTAACAAGGCAGTGTTGCAATTAATACTTTAATTACCCACAGGTAGTTGCTTGTACTACTTTAAAATTGTAGTAGTAATATTTTACGTGCTTAATTAATCCATTATGTATAAAATGTATCTTAAAATATTAGTTAGAGCTTACCAGCAAAGTCTTTGTTACCAGCTTAGTAAAGCTAAATGCGGAATAGTGCAATCAAAATATTAACGTCTGCTGCGATTGGACTCCATGAGATTATAAATAATTAATAAATTTGACATTGACAGATAGAAGTCAAATCAGAATCCGTACAATTATAAGTTGAAGGGTTGATTGAAGTCAGCTGTTGGACATACGGACATACTCACTTCTCTCTTATTTTCACTGGTGATCACCTATATACGCACGTCTTTACTTAAAACACAAGCAAACTGTATTGCCATCTTTATCACAAACATGTATTAAGATTTAATGATTGTTTAAAAGGAATGTCGTGCATTCATTCGGAAACCTATGACGTGAACGCCAACTCTTGTGGATCGAACTTTACCTATAGTCACGGCAATCCTAAAAGCGTTGCACGTGACATATGACGTAAAAACAGTACCAATGTAATATAATTGAATCCAGGAGAGTTGGCGTGCACGTCATTACTTGTAATTGTATGTATTAAGATTAAAATTTGAAGTCAATTGAGCGTCTTTTACATATTTAAGAAATAATGACGTTAGGAATGAAATCTGCCAAATAGTAACAAGGCAGTGTTGCAATTAATACTTTAATTACCCACAGGTAGTTGCTTGTACTACTTTAAAATTGTAGTAGTAATATTTTACGTGCTTAATTAATCCATTATGTATGAAATGTATCTTAAAATATTAGTTAGAGCTTACCAGCAAAGTCTTTGTTACCAGCTTAGTAAAGCTAAATGCGGAATAGTGCAATCAAAATATTAACGTCTGCTGCGATTGGACTCCATGAGATTATAAATAATTAATAAATTTGACATTGACAGATAGAAGTCAAATCAGAATCCGTACAATTATAAGTTGAAGGGTTGATTGAAGTCAGCTGTTGGACATACGGACATACTCACTTCTCTCTTATTTTCACTGGTGATCACCTATACGCACGTCTTTACTTAAAACACAAGCAAACTGTATTGCCATCTTTATCACAAACATGTATTAAGATTTAATGATTGTTTAAAAGGAATGTCGTGCATTCATTCGGAAACCTATGACGTGAACGCCAACTCTTGTGGATCGAACTTTACTAATTTTTCGGATTGTCATTAAAGGTAATATTGTAGGGTAAAATAATTCTACAAGTTGGCAGCATCATAAATAAAATTACAATGTTGCAACCAAGGACATCTGTCATTTATTGTCTTCCATTTCGTATTTTATTCTATTTCGTTTTAATCCATATGACAACACTGTTGACATGTATATAATACTCGTGACGTGCAACGCTTTTTGGTTTGCCCCAACTTTATTAGTCCAGTCGACAGGTTGGAAAAAGTGGGGTTGGGTGGAAAAAGGTCGGAAGTTAATGAAACTTTGGGATGTTGTTCAGGAATGGTTAATTCACATTTTCTCAAGTTTTGGACCTCGAGGACCCTGTGCGAAAAGAGGGAGGGGCGGGGGGGGAAACGGCAAATTTTTCGACATTCCTCCAGTTTTCCCCCAATAGCTTCTTTTCCTTACGTTCTACGGCAAAATCAGCTCTATACTTTTTTGTAGAGCGTTAAATTTCCTACAATTTTAATTCCTCAAACATCTTTGTATCTTAATTGGTTACCGAGATATGACGCTTTAAATAAAAGGTCATTTTTCAAAATTCGCTAAAAAATGCAGAATTCCATCTTATTTTTTCTGTTATACCCGAATTATCATGAAATGTTGTAATTATGGTACCAGGTTACAATCACCAACTTTGGATAACCCGTCCGTCCGCCCACCCTCTCCCCCCTTCCCACACCCAACCCCAATTACTACAGCTACCTATATAGAAGTATAGAGAATTGAGCTGACAAAGGTGGCTTCCGACACCCCCGACATCACACTACCACAATATTACATTATCGATTACTTACTACAATTTTCACAATTCAAATTAATTAGTAAGTAGGTGCCTATATTCTCATCAACACATACGTCAGTCTGCAAGATCGAATTGTTTGTTTTTTGTCTTCACCCACTTTTTCTTACTGAGAAAAGGTACCTACTTATTATTACAGTAAGTGAGTAAGTCAATGTAAGTAGCTAATGTAGGGGAGAGGCTTCATGAAAGGGACGGTTTTTGAAAGGGACAGTCAACACTTTACGGATACCTACTTTACCAATATTCTCCTCTCGCTGCCAATAGAAGGGTCTGGCAGTACTAAATGTTCGTTTATTTTATCAGCATTCAAACGGTGATTGTTTTTGAGTTATTGTCGTTTTTTAAATATTGTGCTCAAAAGTAAATTATTTAAGTACTCAATAAATCAACATTCAAAGAATTCTTTCCCCTTATATTCTTGTTGTGGAAGAGTTTTAGTTACCTGTTCTTGTGTAATATTGGTGAGTATAAAGTAAATTACAATTTGTAGAGTAGAATTAAAGTTATGAATTATTTTCTCCAGCATTGCATTGAAACTATGAAAGGGACATATGGGAAATTATTGAAAGGGACATGTATTTTTATGTATTTTGTTATGCTTGTGATCTGAAATAAAATATTTCTCGCTTCCTTATATAGAATAATGGAAAGAATAAACAAAAAAAGGATTCGTAAGTCACCAGTGGAAATTTAAAATGCTGTAAAGGAGGTTGTTACACAAGGATTATCAATTCGTTCTGTGGCTAAGGCATATGGAATAGCTAAATCTATGTTGGCTCGCCTTGTCAAAAAATGTAAGAACAGCGATGCTAAATTCTTAATTTTGTTTTAATATTACTTTGATTTAAATGTTAATAAATGTTAAATTTAATTTTTAATTAGTGTCCCTTTCAGGAATTGATGTGTCCCTTTCAGAACACCCCTATACATTGAAAGGGACAATTGCAGAATGTTAAATATTCAAGTGTAACTTTTGAAAATACAGCAAAATTTAATTAATTCTGGTTCAGAGAGTACCTCATACACGTCTGTTTGTAGTAATCTAAAAATTATGTCGATATTCAAAACCAAATTTTAGTATTACCATTTTAAAAAAAAATGTCCCTTTCATGAAGCCTCTCCCCTACCTACATTATTATGTTCGTAGTAATACTTATTACGTGTTTTTCTGATATCGGTCATAACGAGTAGTTTGCCTGGTGAATACGTGTTCGCGCAAATTCAAGTGCTTTTCGGATATGGCGCCCACATCTAGTTGATCAGACTTATGTTTTATTTGTGAAGGAGGAGTTGAAGCAGGTGAAATGCTGCACCGGATGACATCCTCCAGATTGTTTCCTGCAAGTGCAGCAAAGTCTGTAGCACTGGAGCTTGCAGCTACTTACAAGAAAGCAGGTCTCCGGTGCTCATCAATGTGCAAGCACTGCACAGGTCACTCCTGCGAAAACGCCCCTGCAATTGATTTGAACGAGGAGGACTCGCCAGACATAGTAGACGGATATGACGATGGCGACGACGTCATTGACAGCCTGATCGCTCAGGAGGATGACGAGTTGTTAGAAACAGAACAAACAGCTCAGAAATCCCGACAGGAAATGTAATGAGTACAAATGAGTAGGTACCGTTTTGTATTGAACGTTTTTGCCAATTGTTGCTCGCCTATTTAACTTAGAGAAAAGGTAATGACATCAACAGAAAGAGAAAATTATAGCGATTCAAATAATACTACTGGCAAGACTAAACGTGCGATTAGTCTTTTGAAATACTAACTTAAAGTATAACACTTTTGTATTGTAGTATTAAAATTAACGGCAAACAAATCTCGAACTCTTCTGAAACTAGCGCCACCATAAAAGGTTTCTACCATAAAAACCCTTTCTTCGTTGGTATAGGTATTCAAATTCATTATTAGATAAATAAACTTTAATACGTGGCTTAACGTCAAATTCGTATTGACAAACCAACAGTACAAAAAACCATTGCTGTAAAATTTTAAAATCAAGGGAATGCTATTTAAACAGTTGACGTCATTACCTTGTCTCTAAGTTAAATAGGCGAACAACAATTGGCAAAAACGTTCAATACCATGTTAAATTCCTATGTTCGACTTTGAGAACGAACTCCCGGTATATGAGAACCACAAACCACTATAAGGTTTAGTGATTTGTGATGAGAACCTTTCCATAATAATATCTCTATTTCAAACACTGTGAATAACTTAATATTGTTAATTGTTGCCAAGAAAGGACTTAGTCATGTAGTGGGGGAGGGGGGGGATATCGATCCGAAAAGTAACTAAAATCAATACCATGATGTGAATATAGTTGGCTTTCATCACAGAAGAAAATTAGTTTTTGTGAAGTAGGGTTGGGAGTGGAGAGCGGGGAGAGGGTTGTCCAAAGATGATGATACCAGGGACCATAATTACAACATTTGATGACAATTCGAGTATAACAGAAGAACTAAGATGGAATTCTGCACTTTTTTGCATTTTTTAGCGAATTTTGAAAAATGACCTTTTATTTGAAGCGCCATATCTCGGTAACCAATTAAGATACAAACATATTTGAGCAATCAAAATTGTAGAAAATTTAACGCTCTACAAAAAAGTATAGGACTGCTTTTGCCGTATAACGTAAGGAAAAAAAGTTATTGAGGTAAAACTGGAGGAATGTCGAAAAATTTGCAGCCCCCCCCCCCCCCCCCGCTTTTCGCACAGGGCCCTCGAGGTCCAAAACTTGAGAAAATGTTACTTAACCATTCCTGAACAACATCCCAAAGTTTCATTAACTTCCGACCTTTTTCTATCTGAAACTACCTATTGACTGGACTATATATTCTTCGAGAATAATAAATTAAACCCAAAACCAGAATGTTAGGTTTAACACTAACTTTTTAATTCGTATCACAACTTAACTAGCAGTGGTTATCCTTATAATTTACGGAGGCTAGGATGTGCCAAGTTAGATTAGGATGAAACGGTAAAAATCAAACACTTGTAAGAATGCAATCCATATAAAAAGTGTAAAAGATGCTGCTTGAGTTTAGGATATTTTTTATTCCCATTATCATTGCAGAGGATATCGCCTGGGTATCCTCCAGCAAGAGATATAACGCTCCGATAACCTCGCTTCAAATAATTCGTTCTTGGTCTTGCTGAGAACAATTTTGTTATTGACAAGATAAGATGGACAAACACTATTTCGTTTGAAACAATATTCACCAATGATCATCCAGGGTGCGTGTGTTGTCTTATTGTTCACATGCGTATCTACCTTTTACGGCGTCTTACAATGGAGTTTATACTGTGTATGTGTATGACAATCACCAATTAACAAAAATAAACAAAAGACACACAGAAAAACAGTTTTTATTTTATTTTCAAAATTATAATGTTTCCACTTATTTAATATATAAAAAAAATTTACTTGTGATAGGGGCCTCTATCATGGTAGGGTAGCACTTTTACTGACTGAACTAACATAACTCGCCAAACAATGTAATGTAACAGTCCAAACACCCTACACAATACATAAAATCACAGTTACAAGCTACAATTTTTTATACGCATATGGCTAGTTTTGTTGCTGCTACTTAGTACAAAAATTGTTCACTCAACACAATTACTTAACAATGATTTCTCTTGATATGTGTTACTAAATATCTTTTGCATTTTGTCACATAACCACAATGAGCACATTTAAGTTGAGTTGAACCATGACGACCATTCACATGTGACTTTAAATTACCTTTATATTTTGTTACATAATCACAATCTGTGCATTTAAATTGTGTTGAACCATGACGAACATTCACATGTGACTTTAAATTACATTTATATTTTGTTACATAATCACATTGTTCACATTTAAATTGAGTTGAACCATGATGAACATTCATATGTGACTTTAAATGAAATTTATATTTTGTTACATAATCACAATCTGTGCATTTAAATTGTGTTGTACCATGACGAACCTTCACATGTGACTTTAAATTACGTTTATCTTTTGTTACGTAATCACATTGTTTACATTTAAATTGAGTTGAACCATGACGAACCTTCACATGTGACTTTAAATTACCTTTATCTTTTGTTACGTAATCACAATCTGTGCATTTAAATTGTGTTGAACCATGACGAACATTCATATGTGACTTTAAATGAAATTTATATTTTGTTACATAATCACAATCTTTGCATTTAAATTGTGTTGAATCATGACGAACATTCATATGTGACTTTAAATGAAATTTATATTTTGTTACATAATCACAATCTGTACATTTAAATTGTGTTGTACCATGACGAACCTTCACATGTGACTTTAAATTACGTTTATCTTTTGTTACGTAATCACAATAAGTACATTTAAATTGAGTTGAACCATGACGACCATTCACATGTAACTTTAAATTACATTTATTTTTTGTTACGTAATCACATTGTTCACATTTAAATTGAGTTGAACCATGACGATCATTCATATGTGACTTTAAATTACGTTTATTTTTTGTTACGTAATCACATTGTTCACATTTAAAGTGAGTTGAACCATGACGACTATTCACATGGGACTTTAAATTATGTTTATATTTTGTTACATAATCACAATCTGTGCATTTAAATTGTGTTGAACCATGACGAACATTCATATGTACCTTTAAATGAGATTTATACCTTGTTACATAATCACAATCTGTACATTTAAATTGAGTTGAACCATGACGACCATTCATATGTGACTTTAAAGCACGTTTATCTTTTGTTACGTAATCACAATCTGTACATTTAAATTGTGTTGAACTATGACGAACCTTTATATGCGACTTTAAATTACGTTTATCTTTTGTTACGTAATCACATTGTTCACATTTAAATGGGGTTGAACCATGACGACCATTCACATGTGACTTTAAATTACCGTTATCTTTTGTTACGTAATCACAATCTGTGCATTTAAATTGTGTTGAACCATGACGACCATTCACATGTGACTTTAAATTACGTTTATCTTTTGTTACGTAATCGCATTGTTCACATTTAAATCGAGTTGAACCATGACGACCATTCACATGTGACTTTAAACCACATTTATCTTTTGTTACGTAATCACAATCTGTGCATTTAAATTGTGTTGAACTATGACGAGCATTCATATGTACCTTTAAATGAGATTTATATCTTGTTACATAATCACAATAAGTACATTTAAATTGAGTTGAACCATGACGACCATTCACATGTGACCTTAAACCACATTTATCTTTTGTTACGTAATCACAATCTGTACATTTAAATTGTGTTGAACCATGACGAACATTCATATGCAACTTTAAACTACGTTTATATTTTGTTACATAATCACATTGTTCACATGTGAATTGATTTGAACCATGACGAGCATTCACATGTGACTTTAAATTACGTTTATTTTTTGTTACATAATGACAATCTGTACATTTAAATTGAATTGAACCATGACAACCATTCACATGTGACTTCAAATTACGTTTATATTTTGTTACGTAATCACAATGTGCACATTTAAAAATAGTTGGCCCATGATGTATCATTGCATGGTCCATTACATTCTGGTTTCTCCTTGTCATATTATCATATTGTGAACATGGAAATTCATTCAAGCTTTGCATATTGTCTATTGGTTGGATTCTTCCCATCACTGAAAGTTGATAATACTTTTGTTAAAATGAGAGCCATTATATGTACCTACCTATACATTTATACAGGGAACACCAAAAGGCCAAGAACGGTCAAATATAACTCTTTGTACAAAGCGTACAGTAAAGAACAAACAATTTACTAATTGTAACGTCAATTGTGTTATGTTATACATGTTGTAAGACAAGTTCACTTTGTACACGAGTAGCTAGATTGTCATTGTAAAGGTACAAGTATTCTTGTGTGTAATTCTTTCTTCTTTTCCAGTCGGCTTCTTTTTTGCTTTCCAGCCTACTTGGTGTATTGTAGAAATTTCTTTCCCATTTCTCTGTATTTGATTTACCCCCTTTTCGGTTAATTCCATCGCGTATCCAATTTGTGTAGCTCTTTCAAATGTAAGTTCTGGTGTTTCCAATAATCTCGCTTGAACTCTCTTGCTTTTAAGTCCAAAAACGATTTGGTTACGTAATGCTGTAGTTAAGTATGCACCAAAATTACAATGTAATTTTCTCCGGTAGGTAGTAATTTGAGAAAAAGTTGTAAAAAAACATTTTTTACTAGCAGGATGTAATTGCATATTTGAACGTAGTTTTTAGTTCTGATTAACTTTTTTTAATAACAATTTTCGATATTGTCAAAAATAAAGGTACTTTACTCGTGAGCAAAATTCATATTTTTTGCCAAACCGCGTACAGGACTGAAACAATTTCAGATCGATTCTGTTTGTAGTTAGCAATATTGCTACAAACATTTCTTGCTATGTAACAACTTGTGTTCAAATTTCGTATTTTGTTCACTCTTTTTGTAGCAATACCGGCTGTCGACTTAGCAATTGCATGGTTAAGTGTAGCAACCAAACTTGACTGATTGTTAAGCATTTAGCAAGGTGGTTTACCGTGCAAAAATTCAAATTTAGCCAAAATGAATGCCTTTGATATACAATTTGTTTATGAATTAGACCTACAGGAAAACTTAGAGAGAAGGTAGGTACCAGTACCAAGTGATTATAAATTCTAAGTAGTGGTACCTATATAAAATAATTTATACAATTATCTTTATACATTTTTTTTTTTATTTAAGCTAATCACCAATTCGCCCCACACTTCTTCGGCCTCTTTTATATTTAAAGGATGAATTTTTCCACTATTTATAATGGGGTGATTTTTAAGGTGATTATCTGATTCATTATTATTTCCATTTGTTCCGCATTTGTTCTTTTACTTAGTTTGCTATTGCTATTCATTTCAGACATAGCTGACATGTTGATAAACACAAACAAAAATAGCAGATACAAATAACCTAAATGTAAATCGCTTGCTTATGGCCAATATGCGCATGCTCAAGTTGCTAAAGAATAGCAAGATTGCTAAATCCCGTCTGTTAACAATTCTTGCTAAATAAGTAAGAACAGAATGTCCATTTTTGACAGTAAACTAGCAATATTGTTATGAGTTACAACTTAACAATATTGTTAGATAGCAATCTGGCTAGACTATTTTGAAACAGAATCGATCTGATCTGATGATTGTATTTTAGATTTTAGAACATGCAAAATATTTCCTTTTGACCACCATTACCTTTCAAATAAGAGTTACAGAACTATGGCAAAGGTTTGCCCCACCCTGTACAACACATAGCGGTAATTTTCCAATATGGCAGATGCAGTAATCATCCCATAAGTGGTTCCATTTATTCCCTTGACCTCGAAAACATGGCTTTAGTATTTTTTGGGAAGGCTACTAGGCATATACTACCTGCATGCCACGTTTCATCCATCAACGTGCAGTTGCACATGAAATCTTAAATTAGCATGCAAACGCCGATTGGCCACCTGACTACTACAGAGTATCGCACTAGCTTGGTGGTCTAATTAAAATGTTGAGATACATTTTTAGGTCATAAATTGTAAATTGACTCATTTCCAAGAAGTGAACATAAAAATATTACATTATTCATACCTTGATCTTCATTCGTAGTACTTTCTTCCTGATTTACATTTTCATTTTTCACTTCACAATTTAGTAAAAGATCTTTTTCACTAAGAAATAAATTGATCTCCGTTTCCTGTTCTGGTTCTATTTTATAAATGGTCATGTCTTCTGCACCAGTAAGTACGTTTATATCGGGCTCTTCTTTAATAACCTCCACTTCGATATCCTCGTTACATGCCATATTTACAAAAAGATTGTAAATGCTTGGTTTTTATTTGTAAAATTGTAAATATCAATAACAATACGATTTCAAAAAATCTGTTGGAAATGCTCAATTATAATATTATAATTTATAATGCATTATAACATGGTAGTAACTACTCATGCTTCATTTGAACTACAAAATTTCTATTTCCACCTACGAGTAAACATAAAGAGGAAACAGGAGAGAAGCTTATAGTAGTGAAGGATACTTTATTCAATGGATAGTAGCAAACGTGAGTCATGACGACAGTCGCCATTAGCCCATTACATTACCTCCTTTGGATTGGTCAGTATGTGTAGAAATATGAGTTCTTTTCTTTTTGCACGTTGCGGTTGTCTTAAGTCAATCCTGCCAGCAATAACACACAATTCGTTTTATAAGATAATTTGACTCAGTTCTCAATAACCCTATTCGTTTTAAAACCTTTATGTCAGCCCCGGGGTGCCTCATAGTGAACATGCTCGACGAGCATGTTCCACTTGGGGCAACTCTCAATCCCGAATACCTACTAGTGATAGGTTATGTGTATTTGTATACAAACAACAATTGATGGTCCTTATAGAAGTTGATGTTAAAAATGAGTAAGGTATAGGTTGCCGTGGTTTGTGTATGAGATCTACTGTGCGGGTGGTATTCTTATAAAACAGATTAATTTGTGTCAATCAATCATATACCTACGTTCTTGTATCGAAAGCATTTTAGGTTAATACAAATCGCAAACAAAAAACCGAGGTACACGTACAAGGCAACGTCAACGATTCTAGAGGGAATCCGCGTTGCAGAAACGATATTAAGGAAAAGCGAATGTGGAGATACAGAAGAAACGCAATGAATTGTTAGAAAAAAAGTTAGTATTATTAGAAAAACATTTGAAAAACAGCATGATACAAATAAACGAGATATGATCGATTACCGTCCCAAAATCGTCCGGCTTGCGCATGACGTCACGTGGAGCTGAATCAGTGAACTCTATGTTGATGTGTAACATACACAGTTCACTGAGCTGAATAAACATATTTGAGGCTTTTTACTAATAGGATAAAGTAATGTTTCTTTACACAATTTTAATATAAAAAGTTAATTTATGGTTTAATTGATTACTATATATTTTACGACGATTGAGGGTAAATAACACATTTGATTCTTAAACATGCTTATATTACGTATATATAGGGATTTTTTAAATTATACGATTTTAAAAAGGAAACACGCAAGAATTGTGGAGTATTAAAAACCCATGATTTAGGGTCAATATTACGTATATATAGGGATTTTTTAAATTATACGATTTTAAAAAGGAAACACGCAAGAATTGTGGAGTATTAAAAACACATAGCCATAACTCATTCAACATATTTTGGTTGTTCCAAAGGTAAATTGAGAAATGGTACCGTCTTCTCATATAAAACAGTGAATTTAATAAGGATGGTGAACATTCGTAGTGGATTTCACGAAATCGACATACAGTATTGAATAAGCAAATGTTGTAGAAAGAGTAAACCTATAAACGCAAATTTAATTTATTTTATATGTATATGAATTAGATTCTCATTTGATTAATATAGTACAATTTTGACTTGTGTTTTTCATATTACACCATGTACAATCTCGGGTTAGAGACTGCGAATAGTTGGTGGTTTGTTTGTGAGGGGTACGCCGTCACTCGTACCAATTGTAGACTATAGCCTCACACCACCGTGAGTAGATGAACAAAATCTCTTTCATTCAAATACTGATTTAATTAATAATATTTACAAGTTTATATACAATTACTTAACATGACGTATTCTATTGTTTTGTTCTAGTTCTAATTTCCTGACCTTTGATTATTTTGCATTTTATATGCTTACTATTATTGGCTATCTTGCAGTTGCTAAATGCTTATTCTAGTTGACCTGTTCTACATTTTATGTGTAATACTAATTCTTATTAATTTCCTAATTCTACCTAATTTTGTTGCCTTTATATGTCCAGAGTAATCTGTTTAATCTGGTGATTAAACATTCTGCCGGCCGAGAAGTGCATGTTCACTGTAGGTTGAACATTCTGCCGCGGCGAGGAAGTAGCGTCTGGGACGGCATAGATTCTTCCGTCGTATTCGTTTCCATTCGTTCGTTTTTTGCCATTCCGGCCCAATCCACCATATGGTTTTGGGCTTGGATCCTGGGTGTACTATTGTAGTGTTTGCACTTGCAACTGTTAACAACGCTAGCAGTCCAAGAGTTACCTGTAGTACGTGCGATTGTGTCGGCTTTTCCTTTGTCCCGTTGTTTTCGTGTTCGGTGTGGGTTTTGATAGGCGAGTGTACTGGTACCAATTTTTGAGTGTGGCTTTTGGCGGTTTTTCCATCTGCCTCGCGGGTTGTTACTACTCGTACTTTTCCATCTTCTGCTGTTTTTCTTAGCGCGTTTAATTCATCTCGGAACTCTTCCTTGAATTGAAAGCTGTCCTGCTCTGGCATCCATCTGACGCCTTGGGAATTCCTTGACTCGTCTTGCTTGATGTGTGTTGGCTCTGACTCCTTTATGACTGCCTGGTGTGGAATGTACACCTTGTTTTCACTTTGGTCGATGTCTAATTTCACGTGTTCGAGTTGTAGCTCTTCTTCCATGCACTTTTCGTAACCTTGTTGGGACATTTTCATTTCCCCTGGAATTTCTTCTAATTCCCAAATTTTTTCTAGCTGTACCTGCTCTTCTTCTCGCGTAATCATGCTAACTATTGTTGCTGCTACTAGTACCTCCTGCGTTTTTGCGTGTACTGTCGATTCTGTTGCAGTGTGCGCTGCAGGTTTTTTGTATTCCTGGTGCAGTAACGTGTGGTGCGGATATTGGCATATTGTGCAGTGTTGCTTCGAATAACATTTGATGTTGGAGTTATGGCTGATGCAGTTGTAACATAGTCGCTTTTCTCTTACGAATGCGAGCCTTGATGCTGTCGACTGCTCTTTGAACGTGGTACACTCATTCAGCCTGTGATTTTGTTTACAGTATGTGCATACTTGCCGAGTGGGTTGCCAGCGGTTCTGGTCTCGTTCTGGACCATTTTTCGGCCTCCTTTGCTGGGACATTGCTTCCATTGACTGGAATCTTATTTTGAGGAATTCCATCACTTCCTCCATTGATGGTGTTTCGTTTGGCTTCTGTTGTGACTGTTCAAACAACTTGTTAGTTTCTGCGTCCCATTTTCTTGCGATGATGTGCACTATAATTGGACCCCAGGAGTTTGTTTCTATTCCCAGGTTTGTGATTGCTGCCAGACACTCATGAATTGTATCATGTAGACGCTTTATCGCATCTGCAGCCTCTTGTTGTATCGTGGGAAAGTCTAAAATTTTATCAATTAGTTTTTTTACCGTTAGTCTCTTGTTGCTGTATCTGTTTTTCAACGTTTCCCATGCCGTTTCGTAGTTACGTTCTGCTATCTGGAGATGCTGGATAAGTTTTGCTGCTTCTCCGGTGACATTGCTCTTTAAATACTGCATCTTTTCTACTGTTGTTATTGAGCTGTTGGCGTGAATTACCTTTTCATAGATGTCCTGGAAGGTCATCCAGTTTTCGTAGCCGCCACTAAATATTGGTAGCTTTATTGGTGGTAGTTTGATACTGCACGCTTTTCCTTTTTCCATGTTTACTTTGTTTTTGATTGTGACGATTATCTTGTCACACCATTGTTTGATTTTCTCGAACTCGCCTGAGAAGTAGTTATCCTCAAATTTCGTTTCGTATACCCGTATATCTTCGTCCAGTTCTTCAATCGCATTGATTTGTTTCTGTATTTGATCTTGCCACATTTCGAGTTGAACTGTGTCAACTTCCTGCCTCATGCTTTCTTCTATTTGCTGTAATCGATTTCCCAATTGATGCATTTTGATTCCTTGTCGCCTTAATCGATGTTCTTGATTTGTATCCGTACCATTGTCATCTTGTGGCATAGTCGGTAGTTTCTTTTCGAGATCTGTTAAGTAGTTTTTAATGTGAGTGTGTAACTTACATATTTGTTCAAAGTAGTTTGATGTGTAGTAGCTATGATTTTCTATCTCCAATTCTGCCATCTCATTATTTGTGCTGACCGCTTGTTCCCATAATGTCTCTAATTTATTTTTACGTTCATTTATGTATGTCTTCGTTTTTCGTGTCTCCGAATCTTTTTTCATGTTCGTCAGCAGCTTTTCCATCGCTTTCCCTGTCTCGCTTTGGCTGTTTGCCAATTTGTTGATCTTCTCCATGCTTTCGGTTTTTTATTTCTTGGGGTCTTACCCCTTATTGATTATCTGAAAAGATTAGTTTCCTTACCCACTGTCGTATGTAGCAGCAGTCGATTATCCTAACAGGGGTTTGTTTGTTTGTTGAATCTGCCCTTTCGACTTTCTACCGGGGCGATTGCTTCTTTGCGTTGTGCGGCTTGTATGTTAATTCCTTCTGTTTTTGTTAATCTTGTAGTGCGATGCCCGTATTCTTCTCGTACTGGGTTCGCGGTAATTCTTCTGTTCTAGGCGTGTGCTAAAACAAGTGTTAGTTTCTTACCCGCTGTCGTATGTAGCAACAGTCGATTATCCTGACAGGGGTTTGTTTGTTTGTTGAATCTGCCTTTTCGAGTTCCTACTGGGGCGATTGCTTTTTACTGCGTTGTGAGGCTCCTTGGCTCTTGCAGTTTATTTGATTGTGAAGGTGTAGCTCCTCCCGTTATTTTCGTTAATCTACGAGTAACAAGTTTTAATTTCTTACCCGCTGTGTTGTTGTTTTCTTCTATACGGGGCGTAAATCCTTATAGAATTACAGGGGTAGATTTTCCTATTCTTGCGATGCTCCGCTTCGTATCGGGGGCTCGCTGTGGTTGTTGATCTTGGTTTCTCGTTTCTTTCGGCGGTGGGCGATGGTGTTTTTCTTCAATAGTTGGTGCCGGTGTTGGTGGCTCGAAGGACCATGTACAATCTCGGGTAAGAGACTGCGAATAGTTGGTGGTTTGTTTGTGAGGGGTACGCCGTCACTCGTACCAATTGTAGACTATAGCCTCACACCACCGTGAGTAGATGAACAAAATCTCTTTCATTCAAATACTGATTTAATTAATAATATTTACAAGTTTATATACAATTACTTAACATGACGTATTCTATTGTTTTGTTCTAGTTCTAATTTCCTGACCTTTGATTATTTTGCATTTTATATGCTTACTATTATTGGCTATCTTGCAGTTGCTAAATGCTTATTCTAGTTGACCTGTTCTACATTTTATGTGTAATACTAATTCTTATTAATTTCCTAATTCTACCTAATTTTGTTGCCTTTATATGTCCAGAGTAATCTGTTTAATCTGGTGATTAAACATTCTGCCGGCCGAGAAGTGCATGTTCACTGTAGGTTGAACACACCATATGATTGTATGTGATGACGTTGCGGTAGACCCTCCAGGCCCCTTATTCTCGAATCGTACTACACGATAGTGAATACGCTTGTCCTGTAAATAACGTATGAAATTTTCGAAAGTATATTCTTCGAGAATAATAAAGTAAAGCCAAAACCAGAATGTTATGTTTAACACTAACTTCTTAATTCGTATCACAACTTAACTAGCATAGTGGTTGTCCTTAATTTACGGAGGCTAGGATGTGCCAAGTTAGATTAGGATGAAACAGTAAAAATCAAACACTTGTAAGAATGCAATCCATATAAAAAGTGTAAAAGATCCTGCTTGAGTTTAGGAGGATATTTTTTATACCCTTATCATTGCAGAGGATATCGCCTGGGTATCCTCCAGCAAAAGATAACGCTCCGATAACCTCGCTTGAAATAATTCCTTCTTGGTCTTGCTGAGAACAATTTTCTTATTGATAAGATAAGATGGACAAACACTATTTCGTTTGAAACAATATTCACCAGTGATCATTCAGGGTGCATGTTGTCTTATTGTTCACATGCGTATCTACCTTATGGCGTCTTACAATAGAGTTTATACTGTGTATGTGTATAACAATCACCAATTAACAAAAATAAACAAAAGACACACAGAAAAACAGTTTTTATTTTATTTTCAAATATAATGTCTGTACTTAAATATAAAAAAATTAACTTGTGATAGGGGTCTCTATCATGGTAGGGTAGCACTTTTACTAACTTGTGATAGGGGTCTCTATCATGGTAGGGTAGCACTTTTACTGACTGAACTAACATAACTCGCCAAACAATGTAATGTAACAGTCCAAACACCCTATACAATACATAAAATCACAGTTACAAGCTACAATTTTTTATACGCATATGGATAGTTTTGATGCTGCTACTTAGTACAAAAATTGTTCACTCAACACAATTACTTAACAATGATTTCTCTTGATATGTGTTACTAAATATCTTTTGCATTTTGTCACATAACCACAATGAGCACATTTAAATTGAGTTGAACCATGACGAACATTCACATGTGACTTTAAATTACCTTTATATTTTGTTACATAATCACAATCTGTGCATTTAAATTGTGTTGAACCATGACAAACATTCATATGTGACTTTAAATGAAATTTATATTTTGTTACATAATCACAATCTGTACATTTAAATTGTGTTGTACCATGACGAACCTTCACATGTGACTTTAAATTACGTTTATCTTTTGTTACGTAATCACATTGTTTACATTTAAATTGAGTTGAACCATGACGAACCTTCACATGTGACTTTAAATTACGTTTATCTTTTGTTACGTAATCACATTGTTTACATTTAAATTCAGTTGAACCATGACGAACATTCACATGTGACTTTAAATTACGTTTATCTTTTGTTACATAATCACAATCTGTGCATTTAAATTGTGTTGAACCATGACGAACATTCATATGCGACTTTAAATGAAATTTATATTTTGTTACATAATCACAATCTGTACATTTAAATTGTGTTGTACCATGACGAACCTTCACATGTGACTTTAAATTATGTTTCACTTTTGTTACGTAATCACATTGTTCACATTTAAATTGTGTTGAACCATGACAAACAGTCATATGTGGCTTTAAACTATGTTTATATTTTGTTACGTAATCACATTGTTCACATTTAAATTGTGTTGAACCATGCCGACCATTCATATGTGACTTTAAATTACGTTTATCTTTTGTTACGTAATCACATTGTTCACATTTAAATTGTGTTGAACCATGACGTCCATTCATATGTGACTTTAAATTACATTTATATTTTGTTACGTAATCACATTGTTCACATTTAAATTGTGTTGAACCATGACAAACATTCATATGTGACTTTAAATTACCTTTATCTTTTGTTACGTAATCACATTGTTCACATTTAAATTGAGTTGAACCATGACGAACCTTCACATGTGACTTTAAATTACATTTATATTTTGTTACGTAATCACATTGTTCACATTTAAATTGTGTTGAACCATGACAAACATTCATATGTGACTTTAAATGAAATTTATATTTTGTTACATAATCACAATCTGTACATTTAAATTGTGTTGTACCATGACGAACCTTCACATGTGACTTTAAATTACATTTATATTTTGTTACGTAATCACATTGTTCACATTTAAATTGTGTTGAACCATGACAAACATTCATATGTGACTTTAAATTACCTTTATCTTTTGTTACGTAATCACATTGTTCACATTTAAATTGTGTTGAACCATGACGAACATTCATATGTACCTTTAAATGAGATTTATACCTTGTTACATAATCACAATCTGTACATTTAAATTGAGTTGAACCATGACGACCATTCATATGTGACTTTAAATTACATTTATCTTTTGTTACATAATCACAATGTGCACATTTAAAAAAAGTTGGGCCATGATGTATCATTGCATGGTCCATCACATTCTGGTTTCTCCTTGTCATATGATCGCATTCTGAACATGGAAATTCATTCAACCTTCGCATATTGTCTATTGATTGGATTCTTCCCATCACTGAAAGTTGATAATACTTTTGTTAATATGAGAGCCATTATATGTACCTATACATTTATACAGGGAACACCAAAAGGCCAAGAACGGTCAAATATAACTCTTTGTACAAAGAGTACAGTAAAAAACAAACAATTTACTAATCGTAATGTTAATTGTTTGCTACTTCTAGTTTCGCCAGAAATGCTGTAATTGTATTTTTTTTAAATAAATACTGCCTGTATATTTTATTTTGAATGCCCAATAAAAAAATGCGTTTAAAAATACTATTGTGTATTGGAAAATAACAGGTGTATATACCTAGAATACTTCAGTATTCATTGGAATTATTACAAGTAAGTAGTATTAGAAGGTGTTTCAAAATCTCCTGACCCGTGAGATGCGCGGCGGCATTTATTTAAACTCGATCGATACTACGATACTAATATGAAGTTCTGTAAATAATTACACCTATATTTATTTACTCTACATGTTTAGGATGGCATTTTAACTGCGATGTTTCTCGACGTATAACGTCGTGTCTACTTTTCGAAATTGTTTTAAATCTCGCCGCGCATCTCACGGGTCAGGAGATTTTGAAACACCTCTACCAAAGAATATTCAAACGTATTATAATAGGTAACTAAAGGATTTACTTCGCGACTGCATTTTTAAAAACTAATCTAACCTTTTTGTCCTAATCTAATACCGGATGTTACATATATACAGTGTGCCCCAAATAGATTTATACAAATGAAGAAAAAGTTTATCTTACATTTCACTAAAAAATATTCTTGATAAAAAGCTATGCATGACTTGTAGATCCATAATCAAGTAGAGAATTTTTAAAACATTGGCTGAATACAGGGAAAATCAAAATTATGATTTGGAGTGAGACTAAAATACATTCAAACTGTAGTGGTGAGCAAAATGTTCATTGAAATTGTTATTAAGTAGCAAAAAATTACGCACACTTGCAGATTAGTGATTTTCCCAGATGAAAATTACAAGATACATATTATGTATGCCTCACATCATGGGAAATGTTTTCGAGAAAACAGGACAATAATAATAATACTAATAATAGTTTATTGACCTACAGACTTTCAGTCCAATTAGTGGACAACGGAAGAAGAAGAGATATTCGGTATTTACAAAAAAATAAGCAAAAATATAGGTAAGAGAAAAAAAATGAAATAAAAAAAACTAAAAAGAACTATAGATAACAAATGTAATAAAATACTAACTAAAAATTAAATTAATGTAACAATACAGGCAGTAACAATGTTTTAAGAATAACATAAATATATAATTCAATTATAATTATTTTAAAAGTAAATTAGTCTTGGGTGTGGGATAGTAAAAAGTAATGCTGTTACGAGAGTAGTAAGATGGAACTTGAAAAGAGAGTGACGCTAATAAGTATGGGCAATCTAATAAGTTGTGTAACAATTTGTAAAGAAAGGTGAGTGAAGCTGCTTTGTGTCTTCTGTCTAATGAGCATACGCCATACCGTTGCACCAATAGGTCGTGATTAAACCCTCTGATCGGGTATGAATGATGTAATTTGAATGCTAAATACTACAAAAATTTGCGTTGAATGAATTCGAGTGAATCTTTTTGACAGTGACAATGATTTAGACAGAAAATCTAAATACATGAGACCGTTCATCTGTCTTGGCTGTGTTTCTCTGATAATATTCGGATTTTCAGTGGCATAATAGTGGAAATTTTGCAAGTTTGCCTATTACTGGGGGTTTATAAATAACATTTACAATTTCAGTAAATCTCACAAGTGCTTTTTCAAAACTTTTTTGCTTCGGGGTATGTCTGTCGGGATATCATTGCTTACAAAGTCTTTTTGCCAATAAGCAATTTCTGTCAGCGTTCCCCAAAACAAAAATCATGTCAACTACTTAATTTATTGAAATTCTTTGCGAACAAGAATACCTTCAGCTACAGATAGTCAAACAATTAACTATGTTGAGAAATTATTAAGACCCAGGGGAGGGGCTTGATTAAATGTTGACTTTTAATAAAAACTATGTAGAAGTAATTAAACGTTCTGTCGTCCATTGGTGAACAAATATACAGGGTGTTCCATTTGAAAAAACCGGAAAAAAATCGTTGGAAAAATTGAGTTTAAAATTATTTTTGACCACCCTATACAATATAAAAATTCAAAACTTTGTAAAGAAACAGTTGAGTCCTTTAGCTTTCTAAATTTGTAAATTTCAAACTTACACCATTAAATCTAAGACGGTGGCGACTTCTTAAAGAGGGGTATGATTTTTCCATATTTGCCGGAAAAAATAGTTTTACTCTGGAACGAGTGGAGTAAAAAAAATATTTAAGGCCAATATAACAGTGACTACAGAGGTTTTTAAAATGTAAAAAAGTTAGGTCATTTCATTTGAAAAAAAGTAAGTAAGTCATTTGTCTACCTTAGTGTTGGACCACCCTGTATATATGAAAATAATCTTAAAATATTTCCTTTTCACCACCATTAAGCTGGATTTATAGTGTCGGTATCGGTATGCAATAAGAAATAAGAAATAAGCAATAAGCAGTAAGAAATAAAAACAGATTTATAGTTCTTTAACGGTAACAGAGTAGGCATGCGCATTGCGGGTTTAATTTAAATTATTACTGTGTTTATGGTACGATTCTTAGGTTACCTAAGGTACGATTGTAAAATTAAAATCAACTTGACATAATATTTTCCCATCGATTCTTGAATAAGAGATATATTTCACTCAAATATTTCTTTAACACCTGATTTATATTGATGTCATCTGTCTTTTCTTAGCTCGTAAGCTCACAGCTGTATACGAATGTTCCCGATTCGGTAACGGTAAGAAATAAAATTGAACCAATTCCTTATTTCTTACTGCTTATTGCTTATTTCTTATTTTTACTATAAATGATATACAGGTTATAAGTTCATTTCCTTACCGCTTATTTCTTATTTCTTATTGCTTACCGATACCGACACTATAAATGCAGCTTTACCTTTCAAATAAATCTATAGGTATTATTATATACAACTAGCTGCTTACACGCAGCTTTGCCCGCGGTCTTGGGAAATTCGTATTTTTCTTATTTCCCGTTGCGAATGTTCGAATTTGCCCGGGGTAAAGTAAAATTTGGTTTGAAAAATTTTATAGCTATTAAAGACCCTATATACAAATTTTCAACTTTCTACCTCAATTTCCTGTTAAAAAACTGAAAATCGGGTATTTTTCGGGTTTCCCGGTGAAATTCTGGAACGGGACCTATTCTATGACCTTCTCCTGATCAAGTAAGGTATGTGTGCCAAATTTCGTTGAGATTGGTCAAACGGTGTGGATTTGTATAAAGAACAAACTACCCGCAACTTCACCCGCGATCTGGGGAAATGCGTATTTCTCGGGTTTCCCGGTGAAATTTTGGAACGGAACCTTTTCTAAAACCTTTTCCTGATGACGTAAGGTATGTGTGCCAAATTTGGTGAAGAACGGTTAAACGGTGTGGATTTGTATAAAGGACAAACACACACACCCGTACACACACAAACTTTCTACTTTATATATTAGATATGTACAATTAATTTATAATTTATAATTACGTCATTACATATCTGTCATTATACGTCAATTACATAGCTGTCATGTGCGTTTTGTTATTCCAAGTCTGATTTTTTTTGTTATACCACGTTTTATAGTGACTGACGTTTCATGTCAAGTCACACGTGAATGCTGTCGAACGGGATAAAAAGTATCCTATGTCCTTCTCCGGGCTCTAAACTACCTCCCTGCCAATTTTCAGCTAAATCGGTTCAGCCGTTCTTGAGTTATAAGTGGAGTAACTAACACGACTTTCTTTTATATATATAGATAAGAGTTACAGAACTATGACAGAGGTTTGCCCCACCCTGTACAACACATTTCGGTAATTTTTCAATATGGCAGATGCAGTTATCATCCCATAAGTGGTTCCATTTATTCCCTTGACCTCGAAAACATGGCTTTAGTATTTTTTGGGAAGGCTACTACGCATTATACTACCTGAATGCCACGTTTCATCCATCAACGTGCAGTTGCACATGAAATCTTAAACTAGCATGCAAACGCCGATTGGCCGCCTGACTACTACAGAGTATCGAACTAGCTTGGTGGTCTAATTAAAATGTTGAGATACATTTTTAGGTCATAAATTGTAAATTGACTCATTTCCAAGAAGTGAACATAAAAATATTACATTATTCATACCTTGATTTTCATTCGTAGTACTTTCTTCGTGGTTTACATTTTCATTGCTCATTACACCATTTAATAAAAGATTTTGCTCTGTAAGAAATAAATTGATCTCCGTTTCGTGTTCTGGTTCTATTTTACAAATGGCCATGTCTTCTGCACCAGTAAGTACGTTTAGATCGGGCTCTTCTTTAATAACTTCCACTTCGATATCCTCGTTATTTGCCATATTTAAAAAACGATTGTAAATTCTTGGTTTTTATCTTTTTATTTGTAAAATTATAAATATCAATAAGAACGATTTCAAAAAATCTGTTGGAAATACTTAATAAATTATAACATGGTATAACAGTAGTAACTACTCATGCTTCATTTGAACTACAAAATGTCTATTTCCACCTACGAGTAAACATAAGCAGGAAACAGGAGAGAAGTTTATAGTATTGAGGGATACTTTATTCAATGGATAGCACTGATAGCAGCAAACGTGAGTCATGACGGCAGTCGCCAAGTTATTTGTGTAACGACAGGCCGTGAAGCTGAACTATTGAGGCTGTAAAAAGGTAATGAGAAGCCCCGATTAGTCTGAAAACGACCTTTCGACATTTTTCATAAATTTTCTAGGTTTAATTATTGAATAATATTCAATATTAATGGTTCAATTAATCATATTAGTTATGAAAAATTAACCTCAAATAATAAATCATAACATTTAAAATTAGCGTCAATTGCCTTTACGATTTTTCGTATTCCAATGTTGATGTCAGGTTTGCTCCAGCGTGTCGGTACGTGGTCGGTACTATGAACTGAACTCTAATTATACTGGAACCAAATTGGAACGCTCACTGGCTATCTCTGCCATAGAAACGTCGCGGAGCCGAGAGATATCGCGCAAGGCCCGCAAGGGTCATTCATCCCATCTACTTATTACCTCCTATACAGCTGACTACCTATCTTCGCAATGCGCGGTAATCGTAGCAAGTAAAGAGAGAGGATAGTCTACACTCTTCAGTGTTTTAACTTATGTGATTATATGTGATATTATTATGTGATATTCTGAACTTGGGCAAGGTTACGGGTTCTAAACTTAGCTATGTCACTTCTGATTCATTTTGACCTTGAGGTATTGACGGGTAATGAACAGGTATTGGACGGGTCATAAACGGCTATTGAACGGCTAATGAACGGGTATGAACGCCTATTGAACAGGTGAACAGATATATCTGTTACAGGAAACCTCTTAACAGCTCCCCCTCATCAGAACAGCTCGATTTAAACAGCTTTGTACAAACACCTGTTCAATAGGCATTCATACCCGTTCAATAGCAGTTTATGACACGTCCAATACCTGTTCATTACCCGTCCATACCTCAAGGTCAAAATGAATCAGAAGTGACATAGCTAAGTTTAGAACCCGTAAACTTGCCCAAGTTCAGAACCTGAATGCTTCAAGGTCAAACTGAGTTAGTAGCGATCAAGGTCAAAGTGAATCAGAATCGGCTTTGCTATACTACTACTGTCACAATATGGTGTGATATTATATATTTTGATGGTAGGGAAAAGGTCTTGATTTATTTGTCCGGGGTTGGGAGTAAAGTAAGGGGGTAAGTACCTGAAAGTGAATAAGTACACGAAGATAAAGGACATGCTGAAGGCAGGCCCGACAAGAGAGGGGGGGGGGCTGAGGGGCAAATCCCCCGGGCCCGAGCCTCCTAAGGGACCGTACGCTGTACTACAGCCAGGAAAAATGCAATTTGTGTAATTAAAATTTTACATCAGGTCACCATTTCATATTATAACTTACTTAATTATTTTTCATATTTTTTTTCTTGGAAAATACGATGTCTGCATGTAAAAACTTAGGGGACCGTAAGTGGGGGCCCGCAGAGCGTAGTCACCGGGCCCGAGCTAACTCTCGACGGCCCTGGCTGGAGGCATTGGGATGGCTATGTATTTCCAATGAACTGTATACTATAGCATAGACTAAATACTCCTTAGACCTCTAATGTAAATGAAGCTTTGGTTTTATTAGAAATAGTGACAGGTAATTGCAGTAGATGGCAGTACAAGTATGTATAGAAAATTGAGTCAAATAAATTGTTGAATAATACAAGAAGAAATATCGAAGAAAACTTTTGTCAACTCAACTGGTCAACAAATGCTTTTGTTGAAGGAGTATCACGTATCAGAACAGAATTCACTATTCAGCATTATTGCAGTTACTTGAACCATACGTTCATAAGTTTTATGTTTTATCATTATTTTGTTCCTCTGATACAAATAGGTTAACACATTTACAGGCAACGACGCGCCAGGTATTTTCGGCGCCGTCGTCGTGCGAAATAATGAACTAATAACGATAATATTATAATATTGAGCTAAAATTACCACCCTTCTCTCATAGTTAGCCGGCGCCTTACATACACATAATATTTTTAAAATCCAACGACCGTAGGCGCCTTTAAGGCCTTAACGCCGTCCGACCTTGCCCATATGGACGGCGCGGGCGGTGCGTCCCTGTGGGAACAGCATTGTGAGTATTGTGAATTAAACGTTCCTTCGAAGGATCGAAACTCGAAGCCTTCATAAAAGCGGAAGTATCGAAGTCGTCGTTACACCCGGTTAATTTTTTAATTTCTTTTTTGAAATATTAAGTAATATAGGTACTGCTTCTCCTGTTAAAAATAGTTACCTCGAAATTCTAATTGCATGTAATCAGTTTAAAAAACACAAATGTAGCGTAGGTAGTTGACTTGAAAACGTTCTTAACGTTCACAATCGACTAAAGTTCATTATCAACAAAAAATTATGACAAAAACATTTAACACAAAATCTTCCCTTAATCCCTTATGAGGATTACCAAATAGGCGAGGAAATAAAGCACTGAACATACCAAATTTTTGTAATAAGACCTGTTGGACAGATTGAGATGGGTTTTTTTGTATTCGCTTCCTAAATTCAATAGGAAACTTTGGTAACAGGAAAATTTGGAATCAGCAACCCAAGAAACCCCCGGATGCGATGTCTAGCACTCGAATTGAGTCAATTCTAGAAGTTTATAACGAAGTTATGAATTTTTTATATGAAAATGCATTAATTTTTCAGGATGCATTTTCCACTGCACGAATGCAATTTGGAAAAAAAACATGGTCAAAAGTAGGTACAAAGTTTCCTATTGAATTTAGGAAGCGAATGCAAAAAACCCCATCTCAATCAGTTTTACCGTTGACTGAACGATTCAGTACAAAAATTTGGTAGATTTGGCTTATTTTAGTGCTTTATTTCCTCGCCTAAAACCAACAATTGCGATTTTAACAAAAGGTTACATCATATTGAAAATTTATTAACTTAACGGTGAGAAATTACGAATCAAATTACATTTAAACTAAACTGATATGGAAAAAATGATTACAGGCTTGGACACGTAAACATTAAAACATTTAAAAAGTTTAGTTAGCAAAGGTCACATTCGGGGAGTAAATTTGACAAAAATAAAAGATTTGAAGCATGAAAGTTGTACCTATTTAGGTACGCAAAAAAACACAAGTTAAAGTTCGGTGGGGTAAATCGCCAAGTAAATCCGGGAGAGGTAATATATTAATATTCAGCAAAGACGTTGGATCGCTTATCTTTGCGGAAATTGTGTCAAGGCCACACATTGCATAAGGAATGTGAATATCGTAACGGTAACAGATACTACACAAAAGCGTTCATTGTTTAGTCATTAGTCAATGACAAACGTTATCCTTGCCGAGATTGAAACCACTTGACTTAGCTATACCTATTTCGCTCAAATACTCATTAAGCGGTAAAGTACTTCGTAAATAGTAGCAGAGTTACATTCGACATCCAAACGATCGTAGCACTCCAATACGGGGAGCTCCAGTACTAACCAAATTTTGTAACCATTAGTGAGAGGTCTAAGGAGTATTTGGTCTATGACTATAGTATACAGTTCATTGTGTATTTCATACCCTGGTACAATAATATCAAATGTTCAGTCTTGCCGAGAATAGTTGAGTTGAGAGTACGAAATACACAATACAGAGTAAGTACTTATTTTTTCCATACGTTTTTCAGAGTACAAATAGAAATAAGTATTAAAGAGTAGGTACTTATTGGCCATCAGGTGTACAAAATACAGAGTACTTTCTCCTTGACCTTCACAGAGTCGAGTAAAAGTATAAATATTTTCTCAGGAAATACAGAATTGAAGTCAAAGTATTTATTTCTAGAATCATTATCATTAAAATGAAAATAGTTATACAAAAAAAGCAACCCTTCCACAATCTAATAAAGTTTATGAAAAAAATATTACCTACAGTTCTAGTAATGTCAATTGAATGTGCATGGATTTTGACTGCAAGAATGATTACTTTTTAATCGTTAAAAGAGATGTAATAAGTATGATTGCCAACCAAACATCGATACTGTATAAAATAGGAGAGAAGCAGAAGAACTCACCAGAATGAAGCATTGCCAAAAAGAGTACAGCTGGAAATGGGAAAACCTATAATAGGGGAAGACGTGGCAAACGAAGAAAAAGCTGACTAGATCAAATCGAAGACCAAGGGAAAAGAAGAGAAAAATCACTCACAGAAATGAAACAGATAGTGAGGGACAGAAAAGAATGGAAGAGATGGGTGACGGAAAGACCGGGCCCACGCCAACAATCCGACGCCTGAGAGGGCAGATAAGGAACCGAGAGAGAAGAAGAAGACATGTGATCGTGAAGAAAAGTCAATGGGTCAGTCAACAGTCGAGTTTTAGATTGTGTAAAGGTAAAGACAGGTCCTGAGTGCGACTGTTCAACATTTCCAGTTGTGAAGAAAGTACTCCGCCTCTACTCAACTTCCAAGTAGTAGAGTACAGAATCCTTTTTACATTTCCTCATGATGGAAGTACAGAGTAGTAATCTGTATTCTGTACCTACCTACTCCCAGAGTAGTACCTACTCTCGCTAAGACTGCAAATGTTAATGTTTATTTATAAAATGGTGAAGGGATTGTTACCTAGGTACTTATTTCGAAAAATATAATTTATATACAAGGTGTCCATTTAGTAGCCCTTTCTTCAAGTACGGCTTTATTGTTAAATTTACTAAAAAATAAATATACGGGATTGCAATCAGGTTGGATGAAGCACATTTGCAAATTATTTAGACACATAGGTACAGGGTGTCTCCAAAAAGTATGGTGCATAAAACGTACATTTTTTAAATGGAATGACCCACTTTTTTTAAGCGCAAATGTAGGAGCATTGGGTGAACTTTTCAGTCGTACATTATTTTTGCATTAATATACGGCGTTGCCAAGTTTTTAATTAATACATATTTTTTTTACTAAATATCAACCCTTCCATCACATATTTTTAATGGTCTGTGCCTTCCATTATACGCTTGTATTTTTTTTAACGTCTTGTTTTTATTTTTACGTAAGTTCGGTGGTGGTCAACCGTGACGAGATATTAAATTATTTCATACAGGACGTTCACTTTTTTTTGCTCCAAACATCGACATTTTCAAACTAATTTTTCTTCATTTTTTAAATGGCACACCCTATTTATTATTGCATATTTGGAATCCCCGGTCAATTTTAGTGCAACTTTATTAAGCTTACCCTATACCTAAAGTGCGATAGTTTTTTCGTAATTTGAGATTTTCTGTTCCTTACGGCAGTAGATGGTGGCGTGATGGACGAGGCAACGCATAGGCCGGACACTCTAATCGAGGATACCGTTCAAAATGTTTGCCGTCTTGTACTAAGCACGAGTCTACTCTTTTGGTGAAAGATTTCATCACTTCATTCAACATAGCTGGAGTAATGTGATGAAAAGACTGTTGAATCCTCTCTATCATGCTCTATCTAGTAGTGGCACAATTACGATAAACGTATTCACTAATTTGTTGTCTGACTTGTATGCGGAAAAGTTAGTCGGAGTTCCATCCAGCTCTGCAACCACATTATCTCCGTAATGTAGTTAGGAAGATGGCGAGTTAAATTTTGAAAGTCTTCTGTCAAGAAAGTTTAAAAGATTTGTCTTGTTACTGGATTTTCAAAAAAATAAGGACCAAGTTCATAGTTATGTACGATTCCTCCCCAAACTTTGAGACTCCAGTTATGTTGGAAATGGTTGACGCGGATAATGTGCGGGTTTTGCGTGTCATAAAAGTGAAAGTTGCGTCTGTTTACAAAACCATTTTTATGGAACGTGCATTCGTCCGCAAACAGCACATATGTAAAGAAATAAATAAAACCTTATTTCATCGCATCCTCGATTCGAGTGTTCAGCCTATGCGTTGCCTCGTCCACGCGCCACTATCTACTGCCGTAAGGAATACAAAATCTCAATTTACGAAAAAACTATCGCACTTAGGTATAGGGTAATCTTACTAAAGTTGCACTAAAATTGACCGGGGATTCCAAATTTGCAAATGTGCTTCATCCAACCTAATTGCAATCCAGTATATTTATTTTTTAGTAAATTTAACAATAAAGCCGTACTTGAAGAATATGGGCTACTAAATGGACACCCTGTATAAGGGACAGGCTCACAGGCATAACTCTTTGTTTATTAAGGGTATTCAGATTCAGAGGTTTAACAAGTTAGATAGTAACATGAAAAATGCTGCGAGTGCTGCTATATTTAAAAGACGGTCGATTGAACACCTACTTGAATGTTCAAATGGAAATAGGAAATCTGAAGGTGTTACCTACATTGTAATATTTCCATAGTGCACCTATTAATTATTATTTATACATTATGTTGTTAAAAATACCTAATTGCTTATAAACCGTAAAGAAATAAATAAAAGTTTGCTGGAAAGCATTGCAGCTAGGTTCCACCTCCACACCAACGCAGAGGCTCTTCAACTGCTGTATAATCGAAATTCGGTCCCAAGATTGAAGAGGAGAAAACCCGCAGATATGGTGTAGAATGTCAGTTGCATTTAAGCGGAGCACATGTGCGTGAATAAAGTGTAAATAGCTCAGGAGAAACTGGAAGTAGTGTCCGACCGAAGGTCGATTTCTGGCCGAAGCCGAAGCCGATTAATCGGCTTTTGCAACAACCTTCGGCCGAAGCCGAAGCCGAAGCCGAAGGTTTAATAACCCCAAGAAATTCAGTTCAAGATTGACTAGAAGTAAAGAATTAATGATGAAATTCATAGTTTTTAAGTTTTTAATGCTAAACAATGCTGAATAACTAATGTGGACTGTAAATAATAATTACTATCACATAAAAAAAAACTTGAAATTAATAATAATTAAATTACTAATCAAAGTTAAATAGTCGTACGTACCAAAGTACTTAACCAAATGCGTGTGCTAACAGCTAACTGCTAATTTGTTTTGTTTTGATTTAATTACCGGCGATGCAGGGTGATCCCGGTCAATCCCCGCCCGCCGCGCGACTACTTTTCATCGCAATCCCGCGCATTTCGAAATAGTTCGTTGATTTCCGGTATTAGCTAGAAACCTTCGGCTTCGGCCAAAACTTCGGCTTATTTTAGCCGAAGCCGAAGGTTTGGCCGAAGGTGGTATTTTTGGCCGAAGGTGGCCGAAGCCGAAGCCGAAGCCGAAGCTTCGGTCGGACACTAACTGGAAGACATCAATGGATGGACTCTATAAGTACATAGTTTTAAGATTTATGAGATAAAAAATAATCGATTTTAATTGTAGGTGCTAAGTGATAAAAAAAAAATTTGCTCTTTGCGATTTACTTAACGTAATTGAATGTCATAAGCTTTTAGTTTATTATTGTTTATCTTTTTTGTTCTAGTATGTAATGGGCATAATAGGTTTCCCCTGTCCTCGCCGTTTTTGTAATAATAAATTGACAAAAATAAAAAAAGACACACACAAAACAGCTTTGATTTTATTTTGAATTGTCTGTACATATGTATAAAGAAATTTAAATTGTGATAGGGTAGCACTGTTACCAACTGAACTCACCAAACCCTGTAACAATCCAAATTCAGGGTTCGGCAGGGAGGTGTTACACTTTTCAAAACATTCTAACGCATGTATTTTTAAATAAATTTCAATGATTATTTCCCTCAAATACAATGCCATCATGCAAGAGGCGGCCGTTCTTGTCCAGGCATTGTTGCAGGAGAGTGAAGAACACCTTTCAAGCATAGCAAGGAGAATTTCTCGAGTAATGGCTTCAGCAAGAGCTTCAAGAGTCCGTGGTTTTTCAATGTAAACTTGAGATTTCAGGTAGGCCCATAAGAAATAATCGCATACGGAAAGACCTGGAGATCGAGGAGGCCACTCCAAATCCCCACGCAAAGAAATGGGATGACCTGGAAAATGTTCCCTTAGAAAAGCCATGGATTGTCTTGAGGTATGGGAAGTGGCCCCATCCTGCTGAAAACAAACCTTATCGAGGTCAATCTGATGTCTTCTCAATTCTGGCATAGAGGTACCACTGTGAGTTGACTGTTACAGTGCGTTCATTTTTTTGGAAAAAGTAGGGTCCAATGATGTCAAATCAACACCACAGTCACTATGTAGGGGTCTCTCATGGAGTTTCCGTGGATTAGATTCCGACCAGTACCGGCAATTTTGTTTATTTACAGCAGCCGATAAGTGAAAATGAGCCTCATCACTCATCAGAATACTGTCATTTTCCAAATTTTCTAGCATCCTTTCTGCAAACATATGTTGCCGTATATAGTCATTTTGTTGCAGTTTTTGAACCACCATTATTTGATATGGATAAAAGTGGAGGTCTAAGTGCAACTCGTGATGTTTTCTGGTGTTCTAACTATCCGAACACTGCCCGAAGCTGTTCCAGGTCTCACTGTACCGCTCGTTCTGAAATTGTTGGAACCATTTCGGTATAGTTGGGCCAGATGGGACACAACCGTGTCGACCAACATTGAACTGATTGCGAAATCTTTGCTGCGTCTGCACTACCGAATGACCGGTTGCAACAAAGGTGTCGTAAACAAAGATGCGTTGTTCAATTGACCAAAGGTCCATGGCTACTGAAATGGCATAGTTTTGTTGCAGCTACTATATGCCATGTATACTCTACAGCTGAAAATAGTTCACTCAACACAATTAACCATGATTTCTCTTGATATGTTTTACTAAACATCCTTTGTACTTTGTCACATAAGTACAAATAACACATTTAAATTCAGTTGACGTATGACGGCCATTCATATGTTTATTTAAGTTACGTTTATATTTTGTTACATAATCACAATCTGTACATTTAAATTGAGTTGAACCATGACGAAAATTCTTATGTGGGATTAAATTACATTTATATTTTGTTACATAATCGCAATCTGTACATTTAAATAGTGTTGAACCATGACGACCATTCATATGTGCCTTTAGAGATGTTTTCCATTTTGTTACATAATCACAATCTGTACATTTAAACTGAGTTGAACCATGACGAACATTCATATGTGTCTTTAAAGATGTTGTCCGTTTTGTTATGTAATCACAATGAGCACATTTAAATTGAGTTGAATCGTGAACATTCATATGAAACTTTAAATTACGTTTATCTTTTGTTACGTAATCACAATCTGTACATTTAAATTGTGTTGAACCATGACGAATATTCGTATGCGTCTTCAAAGATGTTTTCCATTTTGTTACATAATCACAATGAGTACATTTAAATTTAGTTGAACCATGACGAAAATTCATATGTGCCTTTAAATTACTTTTATATTTTGTTACGTAATCACAATCTGCACATTTAAATTGAGTTGAACTATGAACACTCATATGTGTCTTCAAAGATGGTTTCCGTTTTGTTACATAATCACATTGTTCACATTTAAATTCAGTTGAACCATGGCGAAAATTCAAATGTGCCTTTAAATTACTTTTATATTTTGTTACATAATCACAATGTGCACATTTAAAATCAGTTGAACCATGACGAACATTCGTATGTGCTTTTAAATTATGTTTATTTTTTGTAATGTAATGACAATGTGAACATTTAAATTGAGTTGAACCATGATGTATCATTGCATGGTACGTCAAATTCTGTTTCCTCCTTGTTATATAATCACATTGTGAGCATAGAAAGTCTTTTAAGGTTCGCACATTGTCTATTGGTTGTGTTCTTGCCATCACTGAAACAGTTTATATAGTATTACAATAATTCAGTTTGCACCACATTTGAAAAAACTGACCTAACCTTTTTCTTGTGATCTGATACCGGATTGTACGACTACCACCTGAACAATTAAAGAGAACGAGAAACATTACAGAAAGTAACAGAATAGAGAACGTCAGGGAGCAGGGCAAGGGGATATTGATGCTGTATATAACAAGTTCAAAAGGTCCCAATTCTTATAGAATTCTAATTTCAACCAACTTCAAAACTTTATCAAAACTCACCCCCACCCCAGAGGGGTGAGGATATTGTGAGATATTCAAGCGTTTCTATACTTGTTGGGACACCTTGTTGTTTACGTTTCACGTTAGAATCGAGTAGGTATGTTAAAAATATGTTAGAATTGAGTGAGATAAAAAAAATGAAGGTTGTTGATGTTTTGTAAAAAATGAGAGTTCAGTCATAAAAAAAATAAAGAATTATTTCGGCGGTTCTATTCCTATATAATATATATTATATATTATCGGTCGATAACTCAATGTGGGTTGAAAATACAGAAAAAAGTTTCAAATAAAAGTTGCTTTGATTTGAATTGCGCATCTTTTAAAAATATTCTTATATCTACAGTATGTTGCATTTTCATGTGGCAGGACAATGTCACTTTTTTTTAAACGGCACACCCTGTATTTTTTTCTTTTCGTGTATCGACCAACCATATTTATATCACGCCTGAAATTTTTTTTGATATTGGATGTGCGGTTACCAAGTTATTAATTATTTTGTCAAAATTTGGTACAATTCAAGGTCGGACTATAATATTCATAACTAAGTTATTCTTCAAAAAAAGAAAAATTTATTTGACGAATAATATTACCCTTGTTACTCTACAAAAAAAAGCAAAGTGATTAATTTTATACCGAGTGTTTAAAATGAGAATTCAAACTTTGTGAACTTTAAATAGAATTTATACGAATATTTTAAATGGAACACCCTGTATTTTTATTTACCATCAGATTCTCGACAAAAAACGCTATTCAACGGTGTATTATTTCCTAGCATTATTTTTTTTTTGCTTTTGTTAATATTTACGATTTTTAAAATTTCACGTAAAAAAAATTTGTTAAAAGTAATTTTGTTTAATTATTATTACAAAATACCGTTTAAATAGTTATCAACGCAAAAGGACAAAAGTCAAGTCCTGTGAGTATCTTAATTTCGAAATAATTAAAGCAAAACAACAGTTAAAGGTTGTACGTGCGAGAATTGGATTTACTGTACCCTAATAAATGGATCGGTAGAGGAGGCCCTGTTCCTTGGCCGCCAAGGTCACCGGGCCTTACCGTTAGGATTACTGTTAAATTTCAAGTATAATCACCAGCTGCCACAACACGAGATGACATTTGATTTGAATTCGAGAGGCGTTCAACCGACTACACTTTAAACAATGTGAGAAGATCATTTAGGGTTAGGCTTCAAAAGTGCATTAATCAAAGTGGAAGACATTTTGAACATTTACTTTAATGAGAGATATTGTATTTATTTTAATTTTCGAGAAACAACGTTAATTAAAAATTCGAGAAATACTGTTTACTAAAAATTTAATTATTTAGAACTTAAGATAGTCACAGGGCTTGAGTTTTGTTCTTCTATTTAAACGGTATTTTGTAATAATAATTAAACAAAAATTACTTTCAACAAATTTTTTTACGTGAAATTTTAAAAATCGTAAATATTAACAAAAGTAAAAAAAATAATACACCGTTAATAGGGTTTTTTGTCGAGAATCTGATGGTAAATAAAAATACAGGGTGTTCCATTTAAAATATTCGTATAAATTCTATTTAAAGTTCACAAAGTTTGAATTCTCATTTTAAACACTCGGTATAAAATTAATCACTTAGTTTTTTTTTGTAGAGTAACCCGACATTAGGGTAATATTATTCGTCAAATAAATTTTTTGAAGAATAACTTAGTTATGAATATTATAGTCCGACCTTGAATTGTACCAAATTTTGACAAAATAATTAATAACTTGGCAACCGCACATCCAATATCAAAAAAAATTTCAGGCGTGCTATAAATATGGTTGGTCGATACACGAAGAGAAAAAAATACAGGGTGTGCCATTTAAAAAAAGTGACATTGTCCTGCCACGTGAAAATGCAACATACTGTAGATATAAGAATATTTTTAAAAGATGCGCAATTCAAATCAAAGCAACTTTTATTTGAAACTTTTTTCTGTATCTTCAACCCACATTGAGTTATCGACCGATTATACGGAGCAGTGGGACACCCTGTATAATTATAATTATATCTTAAATTACCTAAAATTTTTTGCTGCTTAATAACAATTTCAATCAACATTTTGCTCTCCACTACAGTTTGAACTTATTGTATTCTAACTCCAAATCATAATTTTGATCTTCTCTGTATTCCGGTCAATGTTTTAAAAATTTTGAACTTGATTATGGATCTACAAGTCATATGCAGAGTTTTTTATCCAGAATATTTTTTTGGTGAAATGTAAGATACCTAAACTTTTTCTCCATTTGTATAAAACTATTTGGGACACACTGTATATAAATGACTAATGTACTGTCCAAAAATGAAAAAAATTACACTCCCCCAGTTTTTTCATTATGACCACTCATTTTTACTGCGATAGTAGTGAGGTTTCATTTTCTAAAACGCCTATAGACTACTGAACTAAAATCGTGGTCCAATTCAAATGAGATAACTTTTGAAGTCAAGCTGTAAAGTTGTAATTGGGAAATGAAAACACACAACCTCTCCTTAACCAAAGTGTACCTACTTGTAAAATTAAGCGATTAACATTTGTTTAAAATGAGGCGACATGTTTAGGAAGAAAATAAAAGCCTTACAACCTCCCCTTATCACCCCTTTGTGTGTCCGGACCTCATCACGATGTTTAGGAATTCACTGCTCCCATTCTCAAGCAGTAATCTTTGAAATTATCATTACATCTTTATACAGGGCGTAGAATTTGATGATGCATCATAGGGATTTCAATGTAAAAATATCAATATTCGATTACTTTGCTTCCCTATACAGACTGTTTCAAATTAACTCGGCACTATTGCTATCTTTGTTATTACTGATTTTACAAAGTAGGTTAAATTAGCAAAGTAATAGTGTTTTTAGCGTTGATTAATATGCAATTAATAAAAAAACAATTGAATAACGTATTTTCGAGAAAATCGTAAATTTAGTACTTTTTTAATGGAACACCCTGTATATTTTTATTGTAAACGAAAGAGAAATGAATTCTCGACAAAAATTCTTATACACTCTTACATCAAAATACTTAAGAAAAAGTAGATATTGACAACTGTATTATTTAATCGATTTTTTCCAATTCTGGAATGTTTAATCGTAAAAACATGCATTACTGGTCCCGAGAAAATCCGATGTTAACTTATCCATCACATCCACAAAGCAAGTTTAGTTTAAATTAATGTATGGTGTGGTTTGATTGGTAGTATAGTGTAGTTGGTGTAACTGTTAGAGAATAGTATTCGTGTTATGTATTAATTCAACTGACTGTAGAAGTATATCTAATGCTACAAGGAGCTTTCATAGGAGACCTTTAATGTGCATTCATGAAAATTGTGGTATTTTTGAACATTTTTGAAAAGTTAAGTAAGTGATGTATTGGAAGGTCACGGCTACCTTAATTAAATAATACAGTTGTCAATATCTACTTTATCTTCAGTATTTTGATGTAAAAGTGTATAAGAATTTTTGTCGAGAATTCATTTCTCTTTCGTTTACAATAAAAATATACCGGGTGTTCCATTAAAAAAGTACTAAATTTGTGATTTTCTCGAAAATGCGTTATTCAATTGTTTTTTTATTAATTGCATATTAATCAGCACTAAAAACACTACTGCTTTGCTAATTTAACCTACTTTGTAAAATCAGAAATAACAAAGATAGCAATAGTGCCGAGTTAATTTGAATGGAAACAATCTGTATATTAGACAAAAAGGCTATGTGATACTTTGGCAAAAGAATAGGCCATAGAATGGGTGACAAAAAAAATAACAAAAATATTACCTATATTATTCATACCTTGATTCTCATTGGAATTATTATCTTCCGCTTTAACATTTTCATTTCTCACTTCACAATTTAATAAAAGATCTTGCTGTCTACCAAATAAATTGACCTCTATTTCGTGTTTTGGTTCTATTTTACAAATGGCCATGTTTTCTGCACCAGTAAGTACGTTTATGTCGACCTCTTCTTTAGGTTCTTCTTTAATAACCTTCATTTCTATATCGTTGTTACTTGCCATAGTAATACAAAGCACCTGTAAAATGTAAATAATGTACTTTAATTTCAGACAATCTGTTGGAAATAGTTTAATGATTAATTACGTAGTAACTACTGATGCTACATATGACCTACAAAATGTCTATATTGACGTTAGTCTCATAGTAGAAAATATTTGTGTCCAACACGAATATAGGTACATGCTAATGAATACTAATCCACAGAAGACATAACACAGAAGCGACACTCCCCCCCCGATCCCGCCAAAACAAAATTTCTTGGCGCATGTCGCGTCGCCATACTTTTGTTAGTACAATCAAAGAACGTATTATATACCGTTCTTTGGTACAATTTATTATATCATAAGGGTAACATAACATGTAAAGTTTGTCTCAAAGCATGTCGTCTTGAAATTTACCTCATTAAAAGGATTTATTTTCTAATCTGCAGTAGTGTAAAGTACCCCCCCCCCCCCTAGCCCTAACTAAAATAAAAGATCGAAGAGCTAACTTCACCCATTACGTTAATAAACTTCAAATGGAAGCGGGAAACCCTAAACATGGGCGACAAAATTTAAACTTTCCCTCCAAAACAAACCAACCTAAAAATGACACAAGCTCGCGATCGTCTAACAGGCCCTCTATCGTATAAAAAAGGTACGAATACACTGATCGTGAACTAAGATCGGGAAGGAGAAACAAAACTACCATTAACTGTACCAAAATAATGCATTTATTGACAGTTACTCGACGATTCAGGAGGAGAAAAAGTGCGAACACTAAAAAAACTCCTCCTTTAACATAATTACATACATGACATCAATGCGATTACAAAATTATAGCAACAAGACTGTTAAATAATATCAAGACAAAACATTTACAATTTCACTGTGGATACTCTTCTATGCAGCAATGGTTTATACAGGGTGTCTCAAAATTGACGCCCGTGCTTTTGGGATTTGATTCAGGGGACTAAAACAAATCGAAAATTAAGAGTAAAAAATTTTTCGATTGTCCCTCGTTATCGAGTTATTGATCAAAATGTAAATAATAAGTTTTACCGCATGGTCGCTCCAATTACTTGTGTAACATAATTAAATTAGGTAGGTATGGCGATGTTGAAAATTTATGAATCGTTCTGTCACAACGATAGTACTGTAATCGAGATTACGTCGATATGTTGAAAGTATTAGTTGCATGTAATGACAATGCCACTGTTGCGGCTAGGGCATATGCGGAGAGGTTTCCAAATGTTCGGAACCCTGATGCAAAAACTATAACACGGGTAGAACAAAGATTACTTATATCAGGCAGGTCGTCAACCTACACTAACCGTCGATCAAGAAGAGCAAATTGTTTTCTAATATTCGTTTTTAATAAAGTTTAAAGTTGAAATGTTAAATTTTTGTTTTTATCAATAACTCTATAACGAGGGACAATCGAAAAATTTTTTACTCTTAGTTTTCGATTTGTTTTACTCCCCTGACCCAAATCCCAAAAGCACGGGCGTCAATTTTGAGACACCCTGTATATGGCACAATAAATAATCAAATTCAGTTATATAAATAATACAAAGCAAAACCAATGTACACTCGGTACTCAGGGCCCAAAACTAAACTACCCACTACTTATACTCCCTCCCTGGTTCATCAACTACCACATACACAAGACATACAAAACCACATATAAATAGTTAGTTATTCGGACCCCTCCGAAAGGTACCGACTGATCTGGTTGCGACTATAATCGGCTAAAGTTGTATTTCGAGAAGAATGCTGCTAGCTTTTGTTAATACAGCCCAGCATCCAACTCTACACGGGAGGAAAAAACGTCATTAGTTACATCGATCAAGGCTCTTACATACATAAGGGAGTACATTTGAAACTAAATTTAAGCTTCCCGCAAGTGTGTGGCTCTTATTGAGAAACGAATGTACACATGATGAGGCAAAGAAAATTAAATTAAATTAAACAATCGAACCAAATAAAATACATTGCATATCAAAATAAAAGGTCAAGCAAGTTTAAATAGATAAAAATGTACACAAGTTACAAAAGGGTTCAACTTCAGGTAAAAATACACAAAGGACACAGTTAGTCATGGTTTCGAGTACAATAGAGCCATCTTTCTCTGTTTATCCACAAATATTTAATACATATACAGGGTGTTTCAGACCACCCGTACCGCCCAAATATCTCGCGAAATACAAAACGCATTGAAAAAAGAAAAAATAGGTCTAAAAAATTTTTTAAGACTGTTGTTTGATAGTAATAAGATGTCCCCACTCCCACCCCCGGGGGGTGGAGAGGGGGTAACTTCGTAATCTTAAATAGCACCCCCCAGTTTATTATGCAGATTTAAATTCTGTGTTAAAAAATAGGAACTTTTTGTTTGAAACATTTTTTGAAGTTCGTGACAGATGGCGCTATGATCGCCGAAAGAAGTTTTTCCGATTACCTATGCTAATTTGATGTCAGTTTTGTTAAGTGACAATCAAAAATGTTAATGCTTTGTAAAAGGGAAGAGAGGGATCATTATTTACCCCCCCCCCTCCCCACACCGCCACTTCACCCCTACGGCCCATAACCTAGGATGGGAAAACGCAACAATTTTAGATTTAAACAACTGTTTAATTATACCACGATTGAGGAAGTTAAATTTTATAAATTTTTTTTGTCTGATGGAAAATAGAAAAAAAATTGAAATACTTTGATTTCACGAGTAAAGAACACATTGACATTCGAGATACGTTTAAATCTAAAATTAGGGGTGAAGTAGCGGTGTGGGGGAGGGGGGGGGGGTAAATAAAGACCGCCCTCTTCTCTTTTACAAAGCCTTAACATTTGTGATTGTCACTTAACAAAACTGACATCAAATTAGCATAGGTAATCGGAAAAACTTCTTTCGGCGATCGTAGCGCCATCTGTCACGAACTTCAAAAAATGTTTCAAACAAAAAGTTCCTATTTTTTAATACAGAATTCAAATCTGCATAATAAACTGGGGGGTGCTATTTAAGATTACGAAGTTACCCCCTCTCCACCCCCCGGGGGTGGGAGTGAGGACATCCTATTACTATCAAACAATAGAGTCTTAAAAAAATTTTTAGACGTATTTTTTCTTTTTTCATTGCGTTTTGTATTTCGCGAGAAATTTGGGCGGTACGGGTGGTCTGAAACACCCTGTATATAGGTTCAATTTAAACTCATTTGGAATGTCCCCCAATTAATCACATAAAACACAAAATAAATGGCAGAAGATATATCATAAAAACACACAAATAAATATAACAAAAATCGAAGGCAGATCAGACGTGGGTATTCCCCATTTTCGACTGTCTGTTTTTAAGTATTGTTGTTTCATATTTTTGCTAACTACACATATTAAATTAAATGTCGGAAATGCCATGAGTTCAAACACATACTTAATATGAAAACAAGTAGATATTACATAAGCCAGATCTACTGTCCTACATATGACAACATAATAATCGAAAGCATATCACCTGGCTGCAGATAGCACTAAAATGGAGTCACCAAAAATAAAAACAAATGCAATCAAGATCCCGCTGAAAGTTAAGGTTAAGTAAAACAAAAGTATCGACGTTGCCAATGCTTTTCAGATATTTGTACATGTTGTCGGATCTCTAAAATATAGGTAACCCAACTGTGGATACTACAGTAGATAAACACGTTTTAAATGTCTACCTGATTGTGATAAAAAAGGGGACCTCTAGGTATTTTACGACGGCAATTTCAAGACGATATGCTATGAGACAGACTATACTTACATTTATATTACACGAATCGTCATTTTTTCAGATTTTTAGCTGTATAAAATTTGCGAATAGGGAATTTAAAACATCTGAAAATAATTATTTGTATGTCAAGGCCGCGAAAACACACTTTAACGTACGATGAGACGAATTGTCGCCGAGGCCGCTTGCAGTCAAGGCAGAACAATCTCGAGTACGTTAAAGGTTTTCGCGGACAAGATATACACAACATTTTTTGGGCAACCAAATATGATTTCGCCGGGAAACCTGTTTTATTAGATTAAGACAAACTTTAAAATTATAATAACAAAGTGGCTTTTACTTTAACGGCCGCTGTTATAGTAACGGCCGCGACATTATACAGGGTGTCCCACGACGTGAGGTCACAACTTCGTATACGTAATCTCTAGACCAAATATAGTTAAAAAGTCTAATAAAGTTATGTTCTAAAATAAAGCGTTTTCAAATTACAAAGTGTTTAATTATTATTTATTAAATAATTACAATTACAGAAAAATCAATTATAAATATTGCTCAAAATGGCCACCGTTGCTGTCTAGACACATTCTAGCTCTTCTTAATAGCAGTTTGTATCAAATAACTAACCGTTTCAAAGATATGAGCTAAAACAGAACAGAACCAAACAAACCAAGTTACTACACTATCACTTGATATTATTATTTCGGCTGCTTCAGTGTATAACTAAAGAAGGCCATAACTTCTTTAATAGTCGCTTTAGAGAAATTGACCACACTTTAGTTTCAACTCCTTTTCACCTCTCCTATACGTACGTGAAGTGATGACCTCACGTCGTGGGACACCCTGTATTTCGCAGTCGCTGCTATAGTAACGACCGCGAAATCATATTTGGTTGCCCAAAAAAGAAATTTTACATTAAAAATTTTATGTAATCTTTAGTTTAAAATAATAGGAGTACTTATTGTATTGAAAATAAATAGTTTTTAAAAAGTACTTGTTTTTTATTCCAATGTAAACTATTAAAAATTAAGTTAACATTTGCGAAGTATGGCTGCCATCCAGAGAAGTGGAATAATCTGTGGAAGTAGATTTAATGCTGAAAACTAAAGTGATTTTAAATTTCCCACGTAAAGTACTATTGTACTAACAACAACATGGCGAGGGGTGCCCGGATTTGTCAAACGAACATCAAACGTGCCGCCACAAGTGTCGCTTCTGTGTTATGTCTTCTGTGACTAATCCTTAACCGGTTACCCCACTATACTTAATACAGAAAGCTATTTTTTATTGTTTTTTTAATCGAGGTATCAGGAAACCTTTTATAGGCTGGCCCGCTCGGCTCTATAGCGGGGGTGTGTGGGACTCCCTTACATCTAGTAAGGTATACCTCACTAAAACCCTCTCCTCTCTCTAATAGACATAGACATATTGGCACAGACGGGAATCCGTGTGTGGTCCGTGGCAGATGGTCGCCACCTGGATATCAGCCTACTATAGTGTCATATCATATCCGCTGAATGACATCATCTTTTATTTCCATTCTTTTTCCCTGGATTCATAAATCGTGTTAATGAACTTCTCGACGCACTTCCAATTTGTTTCGCATATAGCCATCCATCTTACTACAGTGTTCGGCCTTAGGTCCTCTCTCATCGCTATATCAAGTGTTCTTCTTGTTAGATTAAATACTTTAGTAGTACGCTAAAATCACACAAGTGTCTATTCTATGATATAAGTAGTAACGCTAACGTTGTGTTAAGAAGATGATTCTATGTTGTTTTGTAATCAAGTTTCATCGTATATAATAAAAGGCTTAAAGGTACATATAATTATTAAAATCAATAGGTTATGGGCCCAGGGCACATTGTGGGAAATTAGTTTAAAAGAAGTTAAAAGAATAAAAGGAAAAAGCAGGCCTAAAGATTTTGAGGTTAAAAGCACGTGGTGAATGTAAGAAGAAAATATTGAAAAATGGCACATCAAAGTAGAACTACGCAATATTATGCAATAGAACCGTTGAATGGGAATAATTACAACACGTGGAAGTTTCGCATGGAAACGATCTTGGAAGAAAACCGTGTACAGAAATACGTAGAGGAGTTGATTGACAGCACAAATTTTGATGGAAAACAAATGGAGGAACATCACAAGAAAGAAGCGAAAGCGAAATCATTAATTGTGCAGTGTGTACATGACAACCAATTGGAGCATTTACGAGGAAAGTCGGCAAAGAGTATGTGGGAAACGTTAAGAGACAAGTATGAGAAAAAAGGTTTACCAGGGCAGTTGTATTTAAGGAAAAAATTACTCTCAATGAAATGGCAAGAGAAACAGCCGCTGCAGACATTCTTAGGGTTTTTTGAAGATGTAGTGCGACAATTGAAGACATCGGGTGTGGAATTAAAAGATGAGGACCTGATTTGTACTCTTTTGTTAAGTTTGCCGAAGTCGTATGAGACGATTGTTACAGTGATAGAAAATACGCCGAACATGACATTTGAGGAAGTGGAAAACCGGTTAATTGGAGAATATGAAAAGCGAAAACTAAATAGGCAGGTAAATGAGGAAGTTCAGAGCAGTTCGTGTGCATTTAGTACCCAGTATAAGAAGTCATGCTATCGTTGTGGTGAAACTGGTCACTTTGCGAGAGAATGTAAGAAAAATATGGAATCAGGCAGGTTTTCTGGAGGGCAAGACGGACATGTTGGCAGAGGCAGAGGTCATTCATCCGAGCATCACAGAGGTCGTCCATGGATGCAACGAGGTAACCAAAGAGGAAGAGGATATCATACCAATTATAGAAGCAACTACGTACAGCAGGAGGAACAAGAAGTAAGAGGTAGTACGAGTACGAGTACGAGCGAGGACAAGAGTGTATGTTTTATGGGCGAAACAAATGAACAAGACATGGAAAAAGGGAAAAAGGAGAACATCATAACGTTCTTTGTGGACTCAGGTTGTACAGACCATATGGTGAGTGAAAAGCATTATTTCTCTGATTTATTGATGCTGGATAACCCAATAAAAATAGCTGTGGCAAAAAATGACAGTTATCTAACAGCAGTTGGTGTTGGAAATATACAAGTTTTGAGTAATGTAGGTAAAGAAAACATAAGGTGTACGATAAAAGACGTTTTTTATGTACCTAGGTTAAGGAAAAATTTATTGTCTGTTAAAAGGTTAGAAACTTCAGATGTGGGGGTAACTTTTAATGACGGAACAGTAAAATTAAAGGATGTAAATAATAGAGTATTAGGAATAGGTTATAGAAAGAATTTGTATGAAATAACATTCAAGGTTGTAACTACAGAATGTTTAAATGTAGAGAGTGTTGAAAACGATTTTAAAACGTGGCATAGAAGGTACGCTCATGTAAGCTATTCAGGGCTAAAAGATTTGATCAAGAAACAAGTAGTTTTAGGGATTGATAAAAATATTAAATTTCAACAAGTAGAATTTTGTGAGCCTTGTATAAATGGCAAAATGACTAGATTTCCATTCGGTCAAAGAACAAAGAGTAAGAGAATGTTAGAAATAATTCACACAGATGTATGCGGTCCGGTTACTCCAGAAACATATGATGGTAACAAATACTTTGTAAGTTTCATAGATGATTTTTCTAATTTTACAGTAATATATTTGATAAAGAAAAAGAGCGATGTGTATAGTAAATTTAAAGAATACGTTGAAATGGTTGAGGCTAAATTTGAGAGAAAAGTTTCAAAACTTCGTTGTGATAATGGCGGTGAATATTCATCTAATGAGATTGTAAATTATTGTAAACAAAGGGGAATAATTTTGGATTACACTATTGCATATACACCGGAACAAAACGGTAAAGCTGAAAGAAAAAATAGAACTTTAGTTGAGAGAGCTAGGGCGATATTAGCAGACTCGGGCATGAGTAAAGAGTTTTGGGGTGAAGCTATACTTGCAACCAACTATGTAGTAAATAGGGGCTTATCGATAAATGTAGGGGATGTTACACCAGCGGAACTTTGGTATAAGACTAAGCCGAATGTAAGCAATTTTAAAATTTTTGGATGTACAGCTTATAATCACATACCTAAAGAATTACGTAAGAAATTTGATTTCAAAACTCAAAAGTGTGTAATGTTAGGATATGCGCAGAATGGCTATAGATTATGGGATTTGGAAAAACGACAGTTAGTGATAGGTCGAGATGTAAGATTTGATGAAACTAGCTTTTATTTTAAAAAGAAAACGTTAGAAATAGAAATTAGGGAAGAAAGCGAAAATGAAGATGAGGTTAATAGTCAGCTACAAGAAAGTTTAAGTAATGATGAGGAGTTTCAAAATAACAAAGAAATTGAAAATAAAATGAGTTTAGGAAATAGAGAAAGTAAAAGAATTGTTAAAACACCATCAAAGTTTAGTGATTATGAATTGTATATGGCCTTTGATGCTTCAAGTTACATTGAAGATGTACCGGGTTCTTACGCAGATTTGAAAGATAGGGCAGATAGGGAAAATTGGTTAAAAGCAGTTGATCGAGAACTTAATTCTATTAATAAAAATGAAACTTGGGAAAAGGTAGACTTACCAAATAACATAAAAATTTTAGATACTAAATGGGTGTTTAGTTACAAAGCTTTAGAAGAAAAACTGGAAGATAAGTTTAAAGCGAGGTTAGTGGTTAGAGGTTTTGCACAAGAAACAGACGAGGGTTTAAGCGAAGTTTATTCACCAGTCGCGAAATTAATAACTATCAGGGCGTTGTTAATAATAGGTAATCAAAAGAAATTTTATTTTCGACAATTAGATGTAAAATCAGCTTTTTTAAATGGCAAACTAACCGATGATGTATATATTAATTTTCCACAAGGTATAAAATATGAGGAAAACAAAGTATTGAAATTAAATAAAGCTTTATATGGCTTGAGACAGTCGTCCAAGTGCTGGAATGACGAAATTAATTCGTTTCTGTTAGAAATAGGATTTTTAAGATCAGAAAATGATTATTGTTTATATATGTTGAGAAATAAAAGGATTTATCTAATTTTGTATGTAGACGACATAATAATAGCGGGACATAATTTAAATGATATTGAGGAAATAAAAGATAAGTTAATGAGAAAGTTTTTAATGAAAGACAAGGGTCATCTTAGGAATTTTTTGGGATTAGAAATATTATACGATAGGGATAAGGGAATCTTAAAAATTCACCAATCTAGATATATTAGAACTATGCTTAAGAGGTTTTGTATGGATAATTGTAAAGGTTCAATATTACCCATTGATCCTAAGTTAAAAATTGATTTATGTAATGATCCAAAGAAAAGAACAAAGAATCCAGTTCGAGAACTCGTGGGATGTCTTATGCATTTAATGCTCGGTAGCAGACCTGATATCTGTTTTTCAGTTAATTTCTTCAGTCGTTTTCAAGACAAAGCATCTGACGAGGTCTGGAATCATTTAAAAAGAATCTTAAGATATTTGAAAAATACTGTTAATGTAGGTTTAGTATTTAAACGATGTGAAAAGTTTAGTTTATGTTGTTATGTAGACGCGGATTGGGGAGGTGACACTCATGATAGAAAATCCGTCACTGGTTTTATGTTCAAAGCTTTTGATAATACTTTATCGTGGGTGACGAGAAAACAACAATGCGTATCGCTATCCACTACTGAGGCGGAATTAGTAGCATTATGCAGAGGCGGATCTAGTGATTTGCTGAGCGGGGGGCGCACCAAGCGGAACTCCTAAAAGACAAGTGGAAAGCAAGTTTCTATTTGACTGATCCATCGTTATAATCTCTTCAGTGTATCTAATTAATTCATATAGCTTTGGTAGAAGGTACGAGAGAGAAAGTGAACAACAGTTTACGCACCCATTTTCAATTATTTTATTATTACATTGAAATATGTATACCTACATAAAGAAACTTATACAACAAACTCAAGCTTCCTATTCCTTAAACTAGCAAATCTATTAATGACGTGTTCAATTTTCACATCAATATCTCTATGTATATAGAGCAAAGCAAGGCCAGTTAGTCTGTCCTCCGTCATCCTTGACCTCATCCAGGTCTTGAGTCTTCTTAGAGTTGAGAAGCTCCGCTCTGCAGTCGCTGCAGATATTGGTAAAGTAATTAAAATTTGCAGCAAACACTTCATAAGTGGGTAGCATTTTTCATCACAACTAACATAGGCTTCCATAGGTTTATTTAAATTTTTAAAATGTTCGTACTCGGCACTTTTCTTCATTGAGAATATTTCATTGACAACTTTCATCACCATTGTATCTCTATTATGTGATAATAGAACAGAGTATTTGTCACAAATCGGTTCAATATTTGTTTTCGTCGATTGTAAACTTGAAACTGCGTTATGATTTGTTGGCACTAAAAAGTTTAAAACGTAGCAATCCAATGACTCCTTCGAAAATCGATCCTTAAGATCAGTTGTAATAAAATCTAAGATAGGGATATATACCGATTGTCTCCAATAAGAAACAATGTTTTCTTGCAAATCATTAGCTTCGGATGAATAGTTCGGCCGGTTGGATTGCTTTTTAGTCAGTCGTGGTATGCGAATATTTACATCCATAGCTACCATGACTTTTTTAGCATGTTCAAATATCATAGAGAAAAATTCGCTTGAATTTGTCCTTTTATCTGTTAGTACGTCAATTGCGTGTTTTATTTTTTCTCTTGCTGTACAAATATCTATAACTTCATTCTGTAAATACTTACTAAGCACAACAGTAGCACTCATAATGTCACTCAAACTAAAAATTGTAATGATGAAATCGCAGTTTGTAATTGAATGCAATAAACAATTTGCCTTAACTGCAGTAGCATTATCATGCCAACCTGACACAATTTGGAGTGCTTCTGCGATCTTAGGTAATTCTTCTTGGAAATCCAAAATTGATTCATGCCTTTCAACCCAACGGGTTTCACAGTAACCCTTCATTTGGCGACCTAATACAGTTTTGAGTACATAATTGCGTTTTGCAGACATGTTAAAAAATGAGGCAATTTCTTTAATACATCCAACTGCATTTCTTACACTCTGAACCTTACTGCACTTTGAAATAGATAGATTCAATGCATGGTTTTTACAAACGCAAAGACAACTATATATTGCCTCTTTTTGTATCTCCGACACTGCACCTCGCACATCTGATATATTGACACTACATCCGTCACATCCGATTCCTACACAGTTAACCACATTTAGTCCCAATTGCAGCATGAACTTTAAAACAGATTGTCCTAAAATTACCCCTGTAATAATAGGTTCACAGTCAGTTTCCATGTTAGAATAATTAGCTTTGTGCAGATCAAGAAAACCGACAAAATCTTCTCTTACAGTATTATTGTACACATAACGCAAAGAAAGACTTAACTGCGAAGTGTGTGAAATATCTGTAGTTTCATCAAAAATCACGCTATAATACTTTACTGCAGTAACTCTTTGCTTTATTATTTCCAAAACTTCTTCCCCACAGCAATGGATTAATTCATTAGCAGTGGTTTTACTAATGTAAGTAGCATTTGATTTGGCTGATTTTAAATGCTTTTCTAACTCAGTATCACCACTATCAATTCGGAATCGCAATAACGATCTAAAGTTCCCATCGTTTTGTACGCAGTCATCACTCGTTTCAAATAAGCTGCCGTCGTCTCTATGTCCTCTTAAGGGAATATTTTGTCTACCATGTAATAAAACAGTTTTTATTAAAGGGACGAGACGTGATCTATTTTCCAACACCTGCTTTTTTCTATTCTCACTTAAGCAATTTCTAATTTCCTGTTGAGGATTTTCAAAAATTGAAATGAATGATTTTCCGTCTATTTCGGCTCTTTTATGGTAACTACATGACGCATGGGCCTCTAAATCTCCGTCTTTACCAGAGAGCTTTGCATATTTTTGTAGAGGTTCAGTTACCAACTTTTTCAAGGGCACTGTTTGCTGTCCCCCGCCTAATTTCTGATAAGAAAATATAGCGCAATATTTGCAAAAAAGGCCTGTTTTGACTTCCGAAAACACAAGCCACGGATATTTTTTAAAATAGCTACAGTTTATCCGCCTATGTTCTTCACGTCCACGTTTAATGTGAGTAGACGTAGGAAAATTATAAGATTGTCCAGGAGTCCAGGGATTCGTCAAGAGCTCATATTTATTGTGATCACTCATGTTTAGGGCAGACATGTTCCCTATGTAGGTACCGATATCACGAGATGGAATAATATGGCCACTAAGGGTGATGGGAAAGCTGCTAACACTCATTTGTGAAGATGACGCCGTTGGTGGATTACTTTCTGCGTTAACAAAAACAGGATGCGAAATAATAGGGACTTCATCACTTGTGGTTGTTTCCGATGGATTCTCGCTATTTATTTTCCTTTTCTTAATTAAAAAACGATCCATCTTAGATGGACTACTGAAAGATAACATAGCTTAGGTAACTACGGTGTAATAAAATGAATTTCTACACGTGATTAAGCGATCGCTTTAAAAACACTGATTAATTAATTTTGTCTATAAATCTCATACGCGGTTTTGAAATAAAACGTTAGCGACTTACCTATACTTACATAATATAAAATCACAATATATCTAAGTAAGCAACACCGTTTATTCAGTATTCAGTTTACACTTTACACTGAGCACTTTGCGTTCGCAGCTCGACACAGTGGGAGACACAGAACAGAAAAGTTAAACTCCGTGTCGAATAACGTGATAACGAGACAATGGTGTCGATAGTTGCAAAATAAATTTGCTACCGTAGACGAAAAATATGTCATAAAATCTATGACGTAGGTACATCGGAAATTTCATTGTAAAACCTATACTTTGTTTTACTACAGAAAAAATCGGTTTGTAATTCATTTCAATATGGCATCCAGGAAATTTGAATGATATTGTTTTAAAAAGATAACAAAGGAATTACTGTAAGTATCGCTACTGCTGTTTATAATGTAATACGACTGTGTCGCTTTCTTCAGGGGGGGGGCGCGCGCCCCCCGCGCCCCCCTCCTGTATCCGCCACTGGCATTATGTTCAGCAGTATGTGATGGTTTGTGGTTAAAGAAATTGTTTATGGATTTTGGTATTGAGTTTAAAAATATAATGTATTATGAGGATAATCAAGGCTGTATAGCATTGATAAAAAATCCTACAAACAACCGTCGAGTTAAACATATAGATTTAAAGTATAATTTTGTTCATAATTATTTTAATAGTGGTATTATAACTTTAGTTTACATAAGTACTCAATGTCAGCAAGCCGACATATTAACCAAAGGTTTGTCGAATGTATCATTTGTAAAGTTTAAGAAGTTGTTAGGTTTAGAAGATTTTAGCGAGGGGGAGTGTTAGATTAAATACTTTAGTAGTACGCTAAAATCACACAAGTGTCTATTCTATGATATAAGTAGTAACGCTAACGTTGTGTTAAGAAGATGATTCTATGTTGTTTTGTAATCAAGTTTCATCGTATATAATAAAAGGCTTAAAGGTACATATAATTATTAAAATCAATACTTCTTTCATCCTCCCACCTACCGCACTCAAAGACAGCATGTCCCTTAGTATCCGGAAGCCCGCAATTTGGACATCTATTAGTCTGCCGCTTTCCTATGCGTAAAAGGTACTCGGTATTGTGACCGTCTCCAGTAAGGAATTGGGTAATGTAGTAACTAAGTTCCCCTTCCTTCCTCCCAACCCATTCTCTTATGTCCGGAATGAGTTGCTTCGTCCAAGATTGATGCATGTCCCATTCTACTTGCCATTGATCGAGAATCATATCTTTGGACCATCGGTCTGCTCTCGCCATCACCGCAATCCCCGTCGGCACCACTCCCGCAATAGTTAGGATATCCTCAAGGTCAACTGTATTATAGGCCGAGGCTATATCCTTATGGTCATCAGTCAAAGGATTCTATTAATTCTCTTGCATACAGTCCCCCATTTCTAGGCCGGCACCCAGATCTCAGCCCCAAATATCCATGTTGCTTGAACGGCTGCTGCAATAGCTCTCCTTTTGGAGGCACGCGTGCTCCTCCCTTGTTTGGTAGAATCCTCGCCAGTGCACAATAGGCCTTAAGAACCTTGTTGGTCGCATATTTAATGTGCTCGGTGAAAGTACAGTTTCTGTCTAAGATAACTCCAAGTATTTTTATACTCTTTTCTATCTGTACTACGTGCCCCAGTAAGGTCGATCGTTTTGCACTCGAACTTTCTTTTGCCCGATAAAATGGTCACTTTGGTTTTGTGTGGTACCAGTTGCAGTCCCTTCTCGCTCATCCACCTGTTAATTTCCCTCACTGTAGCCCTCATCTCTTCGAGCACAACATGCATCTCTCCCCTTACCAGAATACCTATACTAAGATCATCAGCGAAAATATTAAATATTGTTAAAAAAGAAGAAGAACGCTCGACATTTCATGTTCATAACTGATTACACCACATTTTATTCTATTATTGACGGTATTAATTGTTGTTTTATATTTTAACACATACCATAAGAGTATTAACTTCAGCTAGGCTTGATGATGGCAGTAATACCTGCCGAAATCGATTGCTCTGAGAAATAAAAAAATTTTAGTTTACAACAACTTTATTTAATTAATAACAAACTAAAACATATGGAGGAATTCATTCTATTAAATAATAACTTTATTGTTACCAAAATTATTACACTAAAAAACGAAGGAAAAAATTTTAAATACATTTGAGCCACCAACGTATGTTATTGACTATTTGAATGCAATGAAAAGAGACGACCTATAAATGTAGGCTTATCTTGTACTATATGCTAATAAATTAATTATTACTGGAGTAATAAGGGGGGTATTGAAAAGTTGGCTACAAAAGAGCATCGAAGGATGTAAATTGTTAAGACCTTTATTATAGGTAATGAATTATATCGGTACAAACAAAAAGTAATGCCTATATCTATTATTACACCCACAAGAATTCAGTACCTATTGTATGAGTAGGTAGGTACTAGGTACTATATTAGATATTGTAAGCGAACGATTAGTTAGAGAGTAAGAGTAGTATGTAATCCTGAAGGCAACTTCCGAATGTCCAGTATCTTCTACAACGATCCAATATATGAGCGGTACTGTTATCGCATTGAATTAATTGTTTCATGTTTACTGCGGTACCATATATTTCTTGTGCTCGAGGCAGATCAGTTCGACCATTCGGAAGAGCGATTCGCAAATGCTCATACTGACAAAGTACGAAGCAGTAGAAACATATGTCATCTGTGTAAAACCTTGAATCAAACCATCGTTGAGCAAGGGCTGGATTAACACCCGAGGCGCAGATGCATATACTCATGAAGGGTTCTACATCTCTATTTCGCGCTGCGAGATTTGTAGGGTCAGTTTCATTCTGAATAAAAATAATTACTAGAGAATATTACTATTTGTTTTTTACCTGCATAACTACAACAGTTGCAGCACTTAGAAGACAAAAGAGTACACAAGCAAATCTCGCCATGTTTTCAAAGTCACACTTGGAGAACTGATGGTTATTATTATTCTCCTGGATTTTATATGCTACCGGAGAAAGCTATTGCGTAATACGTCTAAGCATAGAATGCAAAAGCAAATATTAAAATTGCTTATAATAAAATAATCAGAAAGTAAACTTTGCGAACATGCCCAATAAATCTTTTTAACAAAATACTACCATTCAATATTAAGTGGGCCACAGTTATAAGTTAAACCCGTTTTTATATTGCTCTACATTGATAAGAAATTGAGTATTTTAGGTAACCAGATCTACGAGGGGGTACCCAATATTAACCAATTGCATTGCCGTGGGCGGAGCTTGTGTAGTACGTTTGTCTGCCGCTAGGCGTGTATAGCCACAGAATAAATTTAATATAATAGGTACCTACGGATGCAGATGTTGTCTCGGGAGATACCAATTTGGAATGCGAAAATACTTCCTTTTCAGATGGCCGTCAAACTAAAATGAACTAAAAGGAGGTTGCAAAGGTCGCACATAAACCGCCGAATATGGCGCAAAAATTACTAAATATAACATCAGATTTATAAAAAACTAGTATATTTTATTTTATATACCTATTGGACATTTTTAATAAACAGGTATACTGCCCAAATACTTGCTTTTAAGATGGCAGTCTAGCGCATCCAACATCAAAGAAACCGCCGTAAGTGTCGCTTCTGCATCCGTAGGTATTTCTTCTGTGGTATAGCGCAACTCATTGCCAGTTCAGTGTCGCCTGTGTTGTCGACCTGGGTCCTGGTTTGTTCTGTCCATCTGCAGTGCTGTTTTGTTCTTGTTTCATTTTTTATGGTGGTACGTTTAAGTGAACAGTGACATTTTGTTTTTTACTTGGTAAAAATGCTTCTGAAACTGTTTCAATGTTGAAAACAGCTTACAAAGAAAAGATGACGCTATGGGAAAAACTCAAGTGTACGAGTCGGTTGATGACAAACTTCGTTCAGGACGTCTATCAACTGCTCGAATCGACGAAAATGTTGAAAAAATTCGAGAACATATGCTCCCAGACCTTCGACAGAAAACTGATCAACTGTCACAGATTAGTGGGGTATCTTGGCGCTCGGTTCAGCGAATTTTAACCGAAGATTTACCAAGTTTGTTCGTCGGATTTTGACTGACAATCAAAAAGAACGTCGAGTTGAAATTTATGTCGCGCTTTGAAACAATAGCTTGAAACTGATCCAGATTTTCTATCAAAGGTCGCATTACCTACTGGTGATGAGTCATGGTGCTATGGTTACGACCCAGAAACAAAGCAACAGTCAAGATAATGGAAGAGGTCGTTGTTAACCAGTCCAAAAAAATGTCGTCAAGTCAATTCAAACATCAAAACAATGCTGATTCACTTTTTTGATGCCAAGGGCGTAGTTCATTCAGAGTTTGTTCCTCCAGGTCAGACACCGTCAATCAAACCTTTTATTTGGAAGTTTTAAGCGGGTTGTGCAACAGTGTTCATAAAAAAACCATTTGGCTCCGTGCGATTTTTGAAAGAGGGCATGATACCGATTTGACAACATTCATAGAGGTCAAGAGAAAAACGACGGAGGGCTGTCAGCCATTTCTAAAGATGACTAAAAAAAATATATCGAACAGTGGAAGCACCGGTGGGACAAATGCATTAGTTGTAATGGAGAGTATTATGAAGTGGATAACGTTGGTTTTTAAAAAATTTGAAAACATAGGTAGCGTTCAACAAATAATCCCGGTTATTTTTGGGCATCCCCCGTATATGGAGATTTGTAGATTATAATTTGAAAATCTATTGTTTCGATTAAATGCACAGAAATAAAGTTATACAGGCAAAAATCTTTTGCAGAATTTTTTTAGATTATACATTATATGACCCATATTCAAAAATGAATTTCGGTCATGCTAATAAGCTACTATAGACACTTTTTTTATCGCATTTTACTACTCCACAAAATTTATGATACTTGTGATATTAGGACACACAAATATTGAAAAATTGATATCTATAGCTGTTATTAGATAGAATGCAGCGCGTGTTTGTTCAAATATCATCACGTCATCCTTATATGCTTAAAAAATATTTAAAATTGTTTAATTACCTACTTGGCACAGCAAATATTGTTACGGGTTTAAAGATGTCAGTCTAATGCTACATTAATGACGCTCTCTGGGAATATGGAACGAGTTAATGCTGCTGCTCAGCTATGTCTTGTCTCTTGAAAGGAAAACGCTCCAAGTAGATAAGTAATGGCACTTCTGGCCCACTTTGACCTCGTTTGACCCCAAGGTCGCGGGGCGTGGCTAACCCGCGCGCGCTTCTGACTCAATTTGACCTTAATCGCTACTAACCCAGTTTCACCTTGATATAATGCCCATACAGAAAACCGCTTAACAGCTTCCCCTCATCAGAACAGCTCGATTTAAACAGCTTTGTACAAACAGATACCTGTTACATCTACCCTGTTCCATATCTGTTACCTGTTTGTACAAAACTGCTTAATTGTACAAAACCGTTTAAAATTAAAAGGTGTTTAAATCGAGATGTTCTGATGAAGGGAATAAGCTGTAAAGCGGTTTTCTGTATCGGCATTGATATATCAAGGTCAAACTGGGTTAGTAGCGATCAAGGTCAAATTGAGTCAGAAGCGCGCACGAGTTAGCCACGCCCCGCGACCTTGGGGTTAAACGAGGTCAAAGTGGACCAGAAGTGCTATTACCTATCTACTGCGGCCATTACCCTATTTCTTTATATGTGCCTAAAAAATGACGCATCACCCCACAGATATTTATGAAAATATCCCAGACGAGTCCATTCCCGCTTTATAGAAAGCTGCGTGGAACGGGAAGGAAGAGAATAATAAACATGTTGGAAGAATGTGAGGAGCAGTGAGAAGAGACAGAGTTAGATTGTAGGCGTGAATAGGGAAGGAATGGGACAAGAATCATTTGTAAAAATGTAAATTGTAGGCAAAACAAAGGGAATAATATTAATAAAGAAGTTTAATGTTAAGGGAAAAGAATAAGAATCTTTTGTTTAAAATGTAAATTTAAGACAAAATAATAGGATGTAGTAATAATACGAGAACGATTTTAAGCAATAAGTATTTGCTAAGAATTCCAAGATGGCGAGAGCAAGACAGTGACCACTGCAGAATATATTCTGTGCAGTGTTAACTTTACAAAATCCAGAAATGTTCCTTTGTCAATAGATGGTGTTGTACGTATGAATTTGTTACAGTGACTGTATTACAAACAGTGACGACAAGCGTGGTATCGATTTTGATTGGCCGTGGTATATTTTGCATCTTAATGGCGGCCGGACTGTGTTTACCTTTGACCAGCGTGTGATTTTTATTTTGATTTAGAACGTTGCTAGGATACCACCGTTGAGTTCATATAAACCCGCCCACAATTTTGCCTCTTAATGGCGGATAATCGCCTCTTGTCGTCACTGTTTGTAATAAAGTCACTGTAGAATTTGTTAGAGTCCCTATAGGGACTCTAGAATTTATCATACCTTAGAGTAGCGACTTTTTCCTTATTTGAGGTTAATTTTTCATAACTAGATGTGAATCAGGGGCATCTTTGACCTCCCCACCCCCTGGAATGACTACTATAAAAAAATAGTAGGTACGTTAAATTTATAGAACTGACAATCACGCCCCTTTCTCAAAAAAAGGCCCATTTTTTTCCTTTTTACTATTACCCCCCCCCCCCCCCCCCCCCCCCGTAAAATACTGAAATGACGCCGCTGATGTGAATAATTGAGTTAAACCATTGAATATTATTTTAATGGTTACACCTATTTTCAAGAAAAACCCAAACTTATGAAAAATGTTAAACCTACAAGAGAACGTAGGTATCATAATGTGCACCTTTTCAGTGGTTTCCTTAGGTGTTTATATAAAACTTAAATAAAGCTTTTAAAACGAATAAGGTTACTGAGAGTTGTGTCAAATTATTTTTATAAAACGAATGGTGTGTTATTGGCAGGGCTGACTTAAGTCAACTACAACGTGCAAAAAGAAAACACCTCTTGTGTCAATTATCTGGTTCATTTTCTTTAACACAGAAGACATTTGTAAATAAAATCCAGACTCTGAGATGTCTCTGGTTTTATTCCCATGTGTGCACTTCATCCGCTTAGGGAATTAAGTGTTACCAACCAATTTTGTTCCATTCGGCAAGAATCTGGGACTATAAAATTTATAATTAAAAAATAAATATGAAACAAATAGTAAAGCATTACTCAACATAAGTATAATGAATAAGTAAAGATTGTTTATATTCTTAATATTGTATTGTAAAATAATCAAAAGAGAGTGGATATCTATTTATTACATATACACCTTAATCCAGTGGCGGAACTTCAAAATTTCGCCCCCCCCCCTCGCAAAATAATATTCGGACCCCCTGAACCCCATTATCCATTATCACAAACAAAAAAGTTTCTTTTTTAACATTTATCTATGTATTTTGTAAAATAAAAGGAAAAGTTTATTTTTACATTTTTTTAAGAGAATTTTGACACGAGTCGAATAAAGGGCTTGCATACCTTCGGCTTTAATTGGTGAAATAGGCAAAACTATTTCCAACCGCTACACAAAATTTCTTAAAAACAGGTCTCCTTCGAGCTTCTGCCCCGAATGAATAACATGTGGGTTGTCTAATGTAAACGCACTTGGGCATTGCAAGTCACATACCCAGCCAGTAGGTAATTAATTTAAAATAGTAAAGGAGTAGATAAAAACGACTTTAGGCGTCGGATCGTCACAAAGTTGGAAAGGGCAACGGTTCTATCTTACTGACTCTGGCGGCCGTGGGATCAATCGCTCTAACAATAAAGTAGTACCTAATACATAAATACACGTGTCTAATGTGTGCCAGTAATGAATAGAATAGATTTTAGCGAAGTGATCCTCTTCTCAACCTAAGACACAGATCAATGTGTAGAATTTATTATCGTTAGATTAATATCGCTTTGTTGCGCCATAGCGCCACCTACAAATCCACCAAGTTTTGACATTGTTGCTATTATTTATTGAATTATTAAACAATTTAGTGACTTGCGCTCATTGTGTTATAGGTTTTCTTATTTGTCTGGTAATATTCTCTCGTAAGCGAAAAGTTAAAACGACTTGGTGCATGGCCCCGGATTCTAAATAATTACCAAAATAACTACTAGAGAATGTTTCTATTTGTTTTTACCTGTATAACTGAAGCACTTAGAAGACAAAAGAGTGCACAAGTAAACCGCGCCATGTCTTCAAAGTCACGCTTGGAGAACTGGTTGGTATTATTATTTTCCTGGATTTTATTTGCTCCGGAGAAAATTTTTGCGCAATACGTCTGAGCATAGTATACAAAAGCAAATATTATATCTGTTTATAATCAGTAAGTAAACTTTGAAAAATAGCGAATAAATCTTTTAAAAAAACGTCGGTGATAGAAGCAGCGTTCAAGCAAAAATAATTACTTACATGCACATGTTTCGAAAAAAACATTAGGTACATGTTAAACAACCCCGTACCTACTTGCCCATAATTTGCGAATTCGTTTCCAAAGATTATGCAATTTCGACATACAACGAAATATTTTTTTCCTACGACTGTTTAATAATATGCTAACACCGACCCGTGAGTAATATTTCATTACTCACAGGTTACTCACGGGTTCAATTAATCACTACATTATTATAAGCTCCAAAGTTAACTAATTTATCCATCTTGTTATAGAGAACATATTTTTAAAACGATTCATATATAGTTATGATTTAAAAAGGTAAATTAAAAAGTTTCTAAATATAAAAAGAAACATTAAAATCACTAATAAAAAAAATAATCAACACGCGATTGATGATTTTTTTAAAATTTAAAGGTTACTATCAAATGGTGATATTTTAAAAATGTGTGCTGTGACTGACAGAACAATTACCGGTTGGCGTTTGTTTTCACGAGGCTTGACTAACTAACCCTATTTTAATTATTATATATTTAAATATTAAGTAGGTCGGTATTATATAAAACATAAAAAGTAAGACGTAGGAAAGGTATAATGTTCTACTTGCATGTAATAATAGCTATTACTCACTCCGATGAATTACCACACTCGCCTTCGACTCGTGTGGCAAACTTCATCTTCGTGAGTATAAGCTATCATTAGCTTAGCGATAAGCGTTGTACAATATAGACTTTACTACCTATATTTTATTTACTTATTTATTTATTTATTTATTATTCTCAAACAGGCAATGCCTAATTACATGAGAGGACAATATAAACATACAATACAAGTCTAACAAAAAGAGCTTAACACTAATACGGAAAAAAACAACTCAACAAGACAATGAACTTACAGGTTTTAATTTAAAAATAAAAATGTTTATTCCCATAATAATAATAAATAAGAATTTTTTCAATAAAACACAGCGAAATACCTATGTATGTTTCTACAAACGCAGTGTATAAAATATCTTTTGAGTTTTCATTCAATATTAAGTGAGTCACAGATTTAAATTAACCCCCTTTCTATTGGCTCTAAACATTTTTTTGATAATAATTTTTGTAGGTATCCAGATCGATGTGGAGATTTTTGGAATATAATTTGAAAATCTATTGTTTTGTAATAAAATTACAGATGAAAAATCTTCCCCAGAATTTGCAATACTTTTTAAAAAAGTTCCTCGCAAAGTCAATACCTAGATATAGTTTACATTATCTGACCGAATTTCAAAAATTAATTTCGGTCATGGTACTAACCTACTATAGAATCTTTTTTTATCGCATTTTAGTACTACACAAAATTTATGATACCTATGATTTTAGGGCATACAGCTTTTATTGTATAGAATGCAGCACGAGTTTGTACAAATATCGTCACGTCATCCTTGTATGCTTAAAAAAATATTTAAACTTGTATAAAGCATCATCACTTGGCACAGAAAATATCGTTTTAACGGGTTTAAAGATGTCAGTCTAACCGTTGATTGAAATATTAATAAAGATGGGCAACCTATGCATTAAGAGAGCAATTCATCCATGTATGTGTAGTTGCGTTTTTGTTTTTTTCTTTTGACTGTAAAGTAGCGCCATCGCCAAAATGTTATGAATAATAGTTCAATTTTCGCCGCAAATTAGAATTGGCGCTTCGAAAATACAAGTGATAGCTATTGTTAGTCATGCAATGTTGCAACATTTAACCACTAATTAATATATAAAAATTACTCTACTCTAGAACTTAAAGAATTATAAAAAGCAATTAATTTTTATTATAAAATTTCTATACGATAAACATCGTTTGATTTTCATTAGTTATTCCCCCCAAAATTATTTATTGAACGATTCGCTTTTACAATTTCATAATTTATTTTAAAATAATTTACAAGTGCTTTAATCGCTCAGTAAGAAATATAAATAACGCCAAGAATTTCACATTTGAAATGGCCATTGCTAAAAAACATATAGAAAATGATTAATGAAAAACCTTTCATTCCTTAAAGTAGTTAGTGTCGACTATCGATTTACATTGTTTTGCATCATCCTCATTTATTTTGATATTAAAAACCTCAAAATCAGTTAGAATGTCATTGTTAAAGTTTTTCCAGTCACATTTTGCTGACAAGGATTTGCTCTTTTACACATCGAATCAACTTAGACAGCACATTCTTTCATAAGTAGTATAGTACGTAATAAACAAAACATAAGTGAAATTATGTCAATGAGAGACGGAAGTAAAGTGTTTCTGATTGTACAAAATGGAAAACCGCAAATTTTGGCTTTTTCAAGTTAGACACCGCTACGGTCGCTGTCGTACCTATCTCGTATACAGGGTGTCCACGGCTGAGTGGAACATAGGGAGAATAAATCGGTTTTTGAGAATTAAGATAACAAAATTGATCAGGTGGTCTTAATAATGTTACTTAATTTCCAATTGTTTATTTAATTGAATTAATTCTTCTGTTATTTACCTACTATCATGTTAGTGAAATTGTAAAAGGCAGAATAAAATCGTAAACAATCATCCTGAAAAACCAACAACAAAACCTCATTTTCTGGCTTTACAAAACGAATTTTTCAACGAACTTCGTTCGTTACTGGAATCAATATTCCGTCCGTGCGTCCGTGCGTTGCAAGAGATGCGTATTGTCTACAACCGAGTTAAGGTATGGATCTTATGTGAAATTTTATGCTGATTCAAGATCCGGTCCCAATTTTTCGATATCTCAAATACTTTTCGAAATATTCGACTTTAAAGTCGAAATTTTGAAATTATCAAATTTTGTCTTTTTGATAAGGCCAGATTTTTTTATACTTTCGTTACTGCGGTATTCGAAGTTCGTTTTGTAATCCAGGGATTTCAACTAGTTTTTATGTAGAATTGTTCATTGTTAGCCCAGTTGTGTAATGCGGCGATTGAATTTGGATGAGGTAGTACTACGGAGATAATATTCACCAAAAAACGGTTTTGTGTGTATTCTCCCTATGTCCCACTCAGCTGTGGACACCCTGTATAAATTTATTATAATATTACTTGTATTGGGTGTTAGGGCGGCTGCACACACACAGATATTATCGGTGTTGTGTTATCGGTACGGTATCGGTAGATATCGGACATGCTTTTCACACACACCGATAAAAAGTATGTCGAAATTGGAATAGCGGTTATATTTTTGTTAGCATCACCAGTGTCGCTGCGCCTTTTGAATCCCAGATTTGGAATCAGCAACCCAAAAACCTACGGATGAAATGTCTAGAATCATTTGAGAGTGAATTTGAGAAAAAGCTTCGCAGATGGTACGTTGCTCAGTTATGCTGAGCTCCAGAAGGGCGGTGAGCCAATTTGGAGGTCATATTCGGAATCAGCTACCTCGAAAACCCCCTTTAACCCGAATTGACTCGATTGTAGAAGTTTACAACAAAGGTATAAATTTTTTCTATGAAAATGCATTTTTCAGGATGGCTTTTCCACTGCACAAATGCAATTTCGGAAAAAAAACATGATCAAAAGTAGGTACAAAGTTTCCTATTGAATTTAGGAAGCGAATGAATCTCAATCCGTCTTACTAAAAAAATTTGGTAGGTTCAGTGCTTTATTATTTCTTCGCCTATCATGCACTTTTCACTTCTCTTCGTTTTTGAGGCCGGTGCACCTGTCCGACAAGCGCGCCGCCAAGGGGCCCCCCTGGGAAAAAGAAAAAAGGCAAAAGTTATTAAAAATAAAAATAAATTTTATACCAAATCTTGAAAAAACGCCAGAGCTACGACCCATCCGAATTGTCTGCAATTTTTTTTTCGTGACATACGCAAGAACATAAATCATTAACCTGAATTACAGATTTACAGACGCGCTCAAATCACTTTAAAACAGTGATTTTTTATCCACAAATTTGAACATGTTATCCCCAGGTTCAGAACTTGCGACCATTTTTATGCTCTTATATTTTACATCATCTTCAACGTAGTATGATTCGCACATAAGACGAAGAAATGGTAGAATAAAAAATTGTTTTGACTTTTCCAAGTATCGGAAGTTATTCTCTGAACATTTCTGAGTAAATTTATCATAGGATCACATTTTTTATACTACCTTTTCTTCGTCTCAAAAGTAGCTACAATTTCTGTAAAAATTAAACATTACCTGCATCTTCAATCGTCAGTTTCTCGTCGCTGTTTACAGAAAAACATACGCGACCAAGTGTTTTTTATAGGAAATGTTGTAAGCTTTCAATTAGTTTATATAAAAGTTTGTCCTAAAATAAATGGAAACGAAGATATTTAAGAAAAACTGAATACAAATATACATTTTACTTAAATTCTGTGAAAATATATAATAGGTAGTTTTCAAAGATGTATTCTTACAATAAAGTGCAACTTGCGATTGCGAACGATTTATTGTACCTATTGTATTACCTTTGTATATACACTGTGTCCGTAAAGTATGGAACAAATTCATTTTTAGCTAAACAGACCATTTTAAGAAATAATCCTGAAACACGTCCATTTTTGATTTTAATTTACCGTATTTTAAAATAATAATCTAATATACAGGGTGAATTTCTTTCGAGTAATGACGCCACCGCCATTTTTTTTAAATGGAACATCCCCATTTTGTTTCAATTTTCGGATTACTCTAGCTGAGCTGATTATTTTAAAATACGGTAAATTAAAATCAAAAATCGACGTGTTTCAGGATTATTTCTTCAAATGGTCTGTTTAGCTAAAAATGAATTTGTTCCATACTTTACGGACACAGTGTATATAAAGTACCTACTGTAAATAGGATAAAACCAATTTTTAACAAAAAGTTAACGGCCATTTTTTAGCTGAAATCGGGATTCTTAATAAAATGTCAATTTTTGAGTATATCTTCAAACAGCTGTAACTACCGAACTATTTGTCGTACGAACTTCTGCTGACGCTTATTTTACAGGTACATTAATTATCTTTAAAAAACTATAAGACGCTACTGTCTACAAGTAGTCAAAACATAGTTATTTGCAAAGCAACGCTTGAAAATGAGAATTTTTCATTATTTCTTCCTCCATCGCCTTATAAGGATTACCAAAATGATATTTCGTGCATACATATAGATTCAAAATTTAATTCTCTACAACTTTCATTATATACACTAAGTACGTAGAATCAATAGTTTTCGACTTATTATTGATTTTATTATGCAAAACGAGCAGCGATTGTGTCTTAGAAAAAGGTTTAAATGATTATATCTCTGTCAATATTAATCGTATAGAAATGTTTAAAAACGAAAATTGTTCGTAATTAAATTCTCTACAACTTTTATTTGAAACATTTTGCGATACAAATGGCCATTCTCGAGATACAAGCGAAATACGCGCGATGCGCACACGCGGCACACGTGTTACTGTTTCGCCGCAAAACAGTCGACATTTTAAAAAAATCTATCTCAGCTCCTGTTGGTCGCAGAGACAAAAATAAAACATGAAAATGTGCGGAATTTTGTCTGCTACAATTTTCTTAACGTTTTTGTTTTTGATAAAATTGATACTTTTTCAGTTATTTACGATAACCTGTTTTTTTTACACTTTTTGGCCCACAATTTCTCTCGGAGGGGGGGGTACGGGTGGGGAGTTTTGAACATTTCAAAGCGAACACAAAACAAGCCTGTTTCCAAATTTTCAAAGCTGTAACCATTTTTTCATCCAAATTTCTTTATTTTACTGGGCTATTATACCTAAAATGACGCTGGGCTGCCGCCCTACAAACGAGCGCAGCGAGTGAGTTTTGGAATCATCCTAGTGAATATTAGCCATTAGTACACAAGTAAAAGACCTCGTAAAAGACTGTACTTTCTCCACGACTATGCATAAAAAAATTCTTCCATTGGGAATCGAACGTCGATGTCCCGCGTCAAGTATCTCTACTACTGAGCTATTTACCACATTTATTTACGAAAATTACCGTGATTTCTGATAATCATAGAATGTGATTGCCTAACGAGAGTGAATTCTTTTTCATTCTTCACTGGTGTGAAGAATTTATGTCTTTGTTTAGCTAAATATGTAAAAAGAATTTGTGCATTTTTATATAGTCGTGGAGAAAACAATTATTCAAGTGACAGAAACGGTGAAATAAAGACACGAAAACTCTAAAGTCATCATAATTATTGTTCGGAATTTGCGTTACTAAGGTCAAATAATATTATGTTATGACTCAATTAGATTCTGCCGTTGATGCAAATATTCGGTATATTTCAATCAATGATACGGCCTTTAAAAAAAATTATTTACACGAAACTAGTTCAAAGTACTTTTATAGTAAATTAAAAAATGTAATTTGGTCGTGGTAACAATCTATATTATGTAGGTTGAAATTTGAAATTGAATTAAAACTGTCGCGTCGGGTGAGGATATCATATATAATTTCTCCTGTAAAAGAAAATAAAGTTATACTATTCAATGGTTATACTTATATAAAGAAAAATCCTAACATAAATATTTAAGTCGCATAACGCGCTACTAGTATATATTTATTTTTATTCATTTAAAAGTCCCGGGTTCAAATATTCTTTTACTGGCAACATTGTTAAGAATGTACACGAATTTACTAGCATAATTACAGAATTCTATCATAAAAGTCAGGTTACACACTACTTGAGTACGCGCGACCGCAACGACCCCTGATGCCTTGTACGACAATGGGGTCGTATATTACCGTAAGGTTGTCTATCTTTATTAATATTTCAATCAACGGTCTAACACAGTGCTAGATTACTGACGCTGGCTGGGAAATAATGCTGCAGCCCTATTTGAAACGAGGACACGCCATTGCCCTATTTCTTTATATGATATCCTTGTTTATATAAGGTATATAAACAAGGATGATATTTATGAAAATTTCTCAGGCGCGTCCATTGCCGCTTTAGAGTAGGTAGAACAATTATAAGTTTTTCCAAAGAATTCGAAAATGGTGACTCGGTCCGTGCTCACTATACAAAATCCAGAAGTGTTCCTTTAATTTAATCAGGTTAACGTCTTCGTTACTTAACTGCACAATAAAACCTTAATCTTAATTAATCGGGGTCCACAAAGTTGCAATTTCTTTTTTTTTGTGCCGCTGACTGATCAAGCTCTGTGTCATCTTTAATGTTACCTTTAATCACTTAATCTCAGTCGACTAAGATTTAGCACTTGTAATGCTCCTTCCAAGCTCTTTAATTAATGGAACCTTGTATTAAGTGTGAAAAGTTCAGCATCTGCGTGAAGTAATTAACTCGCGTCGCTGCCATTGCTTTTATAGTAGAACAGGGTGTTTCTTAATATGGAGATAACAATTATTAATCGACCCAGAATTTTAAATATTTTTTAAAAATAGATGTTCCTATTATCTTTTAAAAAAACACTCAAACCTCAAATTAAACCATGGCAAGTTGTATTTCATTTTTTTCAAAAGATTTACGATATTCAACATTTAGTATATGAACAAACAAAAGTGTACCATCTTTCCCCCATTTTACGAAACGCAAACATCTCCGACAGGTATAAAATGAAAACGGACAACCTAAAATTATTAGATTACCTCTAACGTCGTCTTCAGCATAATGAGAACAATTCGTGCTATAATTCTACATCTTTCAGTTTTCTTAATTTTTAAGGTAAATATAACGTCTTTTTTTGTTTATGTGTCTTTATGTAACTTTTGTTGTAAACTAGATCCATGCCCAAAGTCCTAATTTAGAAGATCGAAATACAAGGGTGGAAGAATACCTGAGCACATGCGCCTGTTACGCAAAGGTAGATGAAGCCCTTGTCCTAGACTGGTTTGAAAATAGAAACTTCCCCGATGATCGGTGCTTTTATTGTTTTTTGAAATGTATCATAGAAAACCTGGATTTTGTGTTCCCCAACGGCACTTTTAATTCACAAGCTGTCTTGGAACAGTATAGAGGCGTTTTACCTACGAGACCATTGATGGAGTGCAATACGATATATGAGGATGTTCTAGACCCTTGTGAAAAGGCGTATGAATATCTGCAATGTCTTGAGAATGCTCTAATTGACAGAAATCCGATCGCAGAACGTCCCAAACTCCAATGAAAATATGTCATGGTATTGTAGTAAATTGTAAGATTCCAATAAATACTTTATAGTTAATAATTTATAACAAGTAATTTCACTCACATTTATTATTTTGAATACAACCCAACGCGTGTAGACACTATATGTCATTAACAAGGGTAATGGCAGTGATAGATTGAAATTGTTGCTAAGTTAAACTGTCTCTAAGGACATCATTGATGCATATTATATTTAACTAAGGACAGCCCCTCTACTTACTTTCCATGAAGGCATAACATTAAAATGAGATTCAATTGGCAGGTTTAATAAGAATCAATTGTGCGTGTATCAGTGCAATGCTGTGAAAGACATTGCAGACCTAAAAACCTAGGAGTGCCACACCAAAGAATCCTAAAAATTATGAATTGTTGTTACGATCAAAGATGCATTAAAATCAATTTGCTCATTCATTAAATATTGGCCGCCACAAACGATTTCGAATATGTTCCTTACATCAAATTAAGCAAAACCTTACCACAGATTGTGCTTTTCAGAAGCGGGATTGAAAAAATTCGCCTACTGGACGGCATTAAAAATTTAGCGATAGCATTTTGTTTTGGAGCTTCTTTTATTGAATCTGAAAAAAACGCAAATATTTTAAAAATATGTACCTCTCTTACAGCTCAGAATTCAGCACTGAATTTTTTTTTATATTAGTTCTCCGTGTGTGTGCTAACGAAATAGTCAAGCTTCATCATATGTTGCAAAGCATACCGCGTCTACTGTTAATAATTTGAAAAAAATCAAACCAAAAGAGACAGACTACCTGAACGGTGCCTGAAAGTGAAAAGCTGACTATGTTAAACATAAAATACAAAAAGCATTCTAAGGTTAATTTTAATAAGTGTACTTGTTAAGGACCACAAAAAATATGATTAAGTAATCTTAACTAAATATTAGGTAACCTAAAAACCAATTAACCTAGTCAGAAAAGATTCAGTTACAGTTTAAATATAAATACAGCAATTTGTTTAGGTAGACGATAGAGTGAATACCTAAATTGCGAACTTTTATTTTAAGAATGGTAATCGTAATAGTTACTGTAGAAAGCATTATCTACTCAACACGTAATGGATAAGTGAAGAAATTGTAGAATCACTGTTGTCTGTGCCTGAATTGAATGAACGTATTTGGGTTGTCTAATGTAAACGTACCTGGCCATTGCAAGTCACATACCCAGCCAGTAATTAATTTAAAATAGTGAGGGGGTGAGATAAAAACGACTTCTTAGGTTAGGTTAAACCGTGACAAAGTTGGAAAAGTTAACGTTTCGCCACGGAGCGGTTTTATCTTATGTGACTCTGGCGGCAGTGGGAGCATTCGCTGTAACAGTAAATAAATGCTCAATACATAAACACACGTGCCGGTAATAAATGGAGAAGATTTTAGCGTAGTGGATCCTCTTCTCAACCTAAGACCCAGATCAATGTGTAGAATATTTATTATCGTTAGCTTAATATCGCTTTACATATGTAAAACAGTGGCACTTAAATAGAGGATAACCAATAAGAGACGCTATACATAATCGATAACTCAATGAATTGTAGAATAATCGTAAGAGAGTGGATAACCTATAAAAGTGAAATAAAAGTTAAACACAAATTGCACAATTCAAAATTGCTTTGAAAAAAGGAGAATCGATCTTTTTTATGATAGCGCCATCTATGGGGAAATCCGCCAAGTTTTGACATTTTGCTATTCTTTTTTTTAGTGAATTTTTAAACAATTTAGTGACTTACGCTCATTATGTTATAACTTTTCGTAGTTGTCTGGTAATGCTCTGTTATAGGGGAAAACTTGAAACGACTTGGTACATGACCCCCGATTCTGAATAATTACCAAATTTTTTTGTTTTCTTTCATATTGAGTTTGATCATCTTCGTGTAGAGACGAGGGAAGAATGACCTTACTACAGCTGCACTATAGGGTCGGTTACCCCTTCGACATCTTGAGTGCTGAGTAGTCAGCGGCTCATTTTAATTCACAGGTTATCTTGGAATATTATGGAACCTCTTTATCCATGGAGGGAATGATGGAGTGCAATACGCTGTATGAAGGTACTCTAGATATGTGTAAAAAGGCGTATGAATATCTACAATGTATTGAGGATGCTCTAACGGAGGCATGATCCTGATACTATGCGATTAACATTGTAAGTAATATTGTAGACTATAGAATATAGATAAATTACCTTTGTAAGATAGGGTATAAGCGTCACCATACTCTTAGAATTCAAAAATCCATGAGACTGGAGAAAAAATAGGCTCTTAATACTTATACCACATTTTCAATCACCCTTGCATACAAACTTCCAACTTATATCACTTCTCCTCATTGTACAATACCTTCTGTGGCGACCACATGTGATCCTGGTACACAGTCGCTTACATACTGAAGAGCTACGATTGATTCCCATTGAACGACAAATGACAACCCGTCGACATCGGCCAGAATTCTTTATAAGCGAACACTGTTACCCACAGAAGTCATTCAGAAGTCATAGCCGCCAACGAAAGCATCCAACACCGACCAGTCTGTCTACATCAACCCGTCAGCCTGCATTCCAGAACCAGTCTACCCTCCGGCGACCGACCAACATACCTACTACCTGTACCTCCATTATTAACCGCATTCCGCGCTGTTAAAACTTGTACATATTTGTAAATAGAAATGTTAGTTGTTTTCACAACTTCCAAAACTTTATTGTTTATTTGGCACCATCACCAAATAGGTAGGTGGTGATCCGATTCAACCTCCAAACCTTCCAAGTCGCTTTTAGTAAGTACTATGGGAAAGTTTGTGTTGTAGTCTTCCTCATTCGAAAGATAAAACAACGATAATAGCGCTTGGTTCGTGCCTACTTGTGCTAAGAATAATTTCTGTTGCGAACTACATCGATGCTTTCGATCGAAATAAGGAGAGAGACGCAATATACCAGGTTTCCAAAAAGTCTGTAAACGCTTGTATGTCTCGAGAACGACACATCCGATTATAAAAAGAAACAACACGTGTTCATTTATTTTTTCAAACCTATTCAGTCATGATACGTAATCACCACTCCAAGGAATGGGGAGGGGATGAGTTTTGAAAACTTAAATGCGAACACCTATTTTTTATTGCACTTTTGCATTCTCCATAAAAAACTGTACCCCACCTCTTGCTTGGCGGTGGAAAGAGGAAAAATTGCATATGTCCCCAGAAAAACGATCTTTTTTTTACTTTTTCTCCTCCACGTCTTTGTAATTTAGAAATTGGCCGTTTTATAAGAGAGGATGGCCAGACAACTAAGAAAAGCTATAAGATAATGGGCGCAAGGCACTAAATTGTTTCAAAAATTGAATAAATAAATATTAGCAAAATGAAAAAACTTGACAGATTTTTCCATAGTTAGCGATGTAATAAAAATGGATCGATATTTACAAGACAATATTATTGCTCATGCACATGCTCGTCATAAACCAATATTTTGAAGAGATATTCATGCGCATGCCTCTTTTTCATAAAGACTTCATATTGTTAGCTGCGATATTTCCGTGCACCGTCATAAAATCATTTTTCATTTGTATCGAGTTTGTATTTCCAAAGCAATAATGGATTATGCTACTTGCACTAGCATTTATTTGCCTACAGCGACTCTTACAGGTTCTCCTCGACTGTATAAGGCCAGGTAAATGCTAATGTTTAAGTCATGTAGGGCTAATCTTCAAACGATGCTAAGCTTACGAAAATAAATGCTACTCTTTGATCTGTGCTTAGGTTGAGAAGAGGATTCAATTCGCTAAAATCTTTTCTATTTATTGCTTGCATTTACTTGCATACATTTGTCACGTATCTTTATTTATTAAGTACATATGCTCTTTGTACTACCGTTGAGTGAAAAATGGTTTCACTCAACAGTACTACTTTACCGTCACAGGGGAGGCCTCTATGACCAAAGTCATTAAGGTAAAACGACCTCGGGACGACCGTGACTTAGAAGAAGTTGTAAAAGTCGGGGGCACAGGGGCGAAACGTTAATTTTTCAACTTTGACACTGTCCAACTCCGGAAGTCGTTTTATATTAATAATACTTTACTATAAATTACTGACAGGGTATGTAACTTGCAATACCCAAGTGAATTTACATTAGACTATCCACACCACATGTTCAGGTGTATAATAAACACTGAATTATACTACAACAAATCAGTGATAGTAGATAGTTATCTACTCTCTTATGATTATTCTACAATTTCTTGACTTATCGATTACGTACTGAGTATTTAATAACAAATTCATAACGCATCTATCAAACAGTAGACTGTAACTCTAAAATTAAGCGCTTAACAAAACATAATTTTCATTTCTTCCTATCAGAACAATTTTTTTGGCGAAATTGGCCGGATCCCAGATTCTAAACTGTTACCAGAAAAATTAAAAATTGGGAACCATTTTACAGTTGTATTATATTAACGAATTGGGGTTTTGTAAGGAAACAAAAGTGGACGTAGGTAGGTGAATTGTAGGTGTAAGTTTACCCTACTTTCTTTCTTCTATCGACTTTCATATCCCACTCACATCAAAAGGAGAGAAAATTTAGCAGGGAGGAACCTTTATATCCCTTACGACAAACAGACCGGGATCATTGTCGTCCATATTTAACACCATCTTGATCTTTTGCCTTCAGCAAACCTACTTGAGTCATATTTCTCGTTTACCGTTATTTTAATCCGATCCTGATTCCAGACTGAGAGCTACTTCAACCTGGGCTACATAATATGATTCCACGACATAACGGCGCAGAAAAAAACTGCGCCGACATAATGGCGCTGACAATAGGGAGCGGACTACAAGGGCGCTACGACAAAACGGCGCTGCGACAGAACAGCGTGGAGAAAACAGCGCAGACCAAAAAAGGCGCTGCGACAAAACAGCACCGCGCTTTATATAAATGATATATGTTTACAAAATATACTAAACCTACCTTTAACCTCGTATCAATCTACGCTTAGGTTAGCATTCGTTCTAGTTTCAAACGTTCTTTAGTTTCACATTCCCGTTTTTGTTTCAATTGAAAAAAAATATACTAAACTCACTGAATTATATACTACGTAACTGGAACGCGCACGTAAATGGTCGCTATAACAAAATTCCGAGCCGAATAGGACGGCTGCATATCGGGTATTTCTCTCTCATCTTCTCTCACTTGTGTAAGGCGTGTTTTAATGGACAACTAACGTCAAAGCTACGTTATTACGTAGATTAACCCTAACACTTTTACTCCTATACAACCGACTGAGAGGAAAAGAGCTAGAGATACCCGATATCGTTCAAATATCACGGACCGGATTTTTAACACGGCGCAAGCATTCCAGTTACGTAGTATATAATTCAGTGACTAAACTTACCTTTAACCTCGCATCAATCTACGCTTAGGTTAGCATTCGTTCTAGTTTCAAACGTTCTTTAGTTTCACATTCCCGTTTTAAGATGGTATGTGTTAGTGTTCAATTGAATGCAATAAAATAATGTTGGTGGCGAAAAGGCTCGCGCCGAAACGGCCAGCGGCCAACTGGCCCTGCGGCGAAACGGCCGCGGCGAAACGTCCCACATCGAGTTTACGTATCTATTCGGTGTACGTAATGGTCTGCGTCAAAATGTCGCCGCGTCCAAATGACGTTGCGACCAAATTTCGCTGCGTCCAAATGTCCGGAAAAAAAGAACGGAAAACAAACAAACAACAAACGATAAATACCATTACAGTACATAGCGCCCAAACATCATAAAAAATATGCGCCGTTTTGACGTAGCGCCGTTTTGTCGCAGCGCTCTTTTTGCCGGCGCTGTTTCTGTCTGCGCTGTTCTGTCGTAGCGCCGTTTTGTCGTAGCGCCCTTTTGTCCGCGCCCTTTTGCCAGCGCCGTTATGTCGGCGCCGGTTTTGTCTGCGCCATTATGTCGTGATAGTCATAACATTATCCTGTAAGGTGAAATCCGCAAGTGTATCTACTGCAATCTTCAGATTGTGTTACATATAATTTGGAGTAAGTTTTCTTTATCGTCCAATCAGAATTATACTAGTTAGACGCCTGTAATTAGGGTCTCCTATAGAGTACCTACCTAGAGTAACAGTGTTGTAACAGATACATTTTTTTCAGCATCTAGATACAGATACAGATACTTTCAATAAAATGTATCTAGATACTTCTTCAGATACATTTTCTTATATGTATCTAGATATAGATATAGATACTAACAAAATGTATCTAGATACAACGAAGATACTTTACCTTTACCCACATGAAAATAAAAAAAAGTTATAAAGTGGTATTCACACTTGTGCATTTCCATGCTGCATTTTTAGATGCGGCGTCATCGTGACCTTGAACTTGCTGAAATCTTTCATGTAGCAACTCATATGCATTCACATTAGTGCATTTTTAAATGCAAAGGGAAAATCTCTGCAGGGATTTAATTTTCCACAAATTATAACTGTACGTTGGTGTTGAGAAGTGCACATAGAAAAAGTAAGGTTAATTTTTCTATGGAAGTGCACATTCCCACAGACAACTAACAGATTGCACAAGTTGCAGAGCGGAAGTACCAACAACAAACATCAGCTAACTATTGGCATTTGGCAAGGAATAAATCGTTGTAAAATCCTAGAAATGCACGATTAAAGTGCTCGAAAATAGAACAAGTTCTAACTACGAGTATCATGCATGTTGTGATGCTGCAACTTTTCCAGTGTGAATCAAAAGAGATACCACTGATCGTTTTTACAATTTGTTTATATATTTATAATTTATAGTTTGTAAAAAATATTTGCAGTCCGAATGTATCTTGTTTCAGATACTCCAAAATAAATATCTAGATACAGATACAGATACAAAATTTTTCATGTATCTCAATTGTATCTCGATACTCAAAAAAGTATCTAGATACTGTATCTAGATACTTGTATCTCGATACATTACAACACTGTAGAGTAATAAGAAAGGTATTGAAAACTTAACTCCAAAAGATGATCGAAAGATGTAAATTGTTAAGACTTTTATTATAATGAATTATACAAACAAAAAGTGTCGTCTATACAGAGTGTTACTTAATGGTATGTACTTACTTATTTTAAGGGAGTATTCCTAAACCAATTTTAAGTCGAAAAGTTCATATAAACGTATGTCCTAAAATGCTTGGTTTTCGATATACAGGGTGCCAAAGGTTTTTTTTTTTAAAATTAAGTTAGTCTTGTTCGTTGTAAAGCATTTTTTTTGTTCTTGTCGCAATTTATATCGTCTTGGAAGCTTGTCTCATAAAAGGATTTATTTTCGGGTCTGCATTTTTAGTAGATAAACACGTTGTAAATGCCTACCGGATTGACATAACAAAGGGGACCTCTCGGTATTTTATAACAGGGCATCAGAGGCGGACTAAGGTAAAAATATTAATATAGCAATTTCTTTTCAAGGCATCCGTTTTATTTTAAATAAATTACGAGTTTTAAACTAAATTATCCGATATACAAATTACTCGTATTATACTTACAACAACAAGGATTCTTAACGACTGATACTAATTAGTAATTGTTAATTTGAATTGTTATATGTAGCGCAAGTAGACAGGTTATCTACTCTAACTATATATAAAGGGTTCCACACAGAAGTGGACGACTTATTAGATATACCGGTTAGCTGTAAATCTCGGGGAAGTAGGTTTGTTCTGCCATTACAGTTATGATACCTACCGATACCTTATTTTTCCTAGGGCGCCAGACCAAGCCTTGGATAAGCGTTCCTGTGGTCAACAGGCACAGGCTGGCCACTTCTTATGAATGTACAAAATAATGGTAAAAAGTATGCATCAACTATAAATCTTTATTATCTGTTCACCTATTCTTTTATTACAATTACCCTTGGTTGCTAACCATGAATTATGAAAATAATGTTACGAATTCAATTGGGAGAATATCACATGTGAATATAGATGTAATTCGGAGGTTTTATTTTATAAATAGCACCTTACTAATGCTTGCTAAGTTTTGTTTTATATCCCTATATATGAATTTGGGGTAAAGGGTTCTGGTCATTACCCTGGCCAACGTAATTGGGTAATCACAAACCTTATTACAACTAGTTTGTGATCCCCTTGCCGCACCCTGTACGTATGTTATATTGTTTATGTCGGATAACCTTGGTGTCGGTAGTTAAATCTAACCTCACTTCGGTAACGTGCAATGTATGAATGAATCGGCACCAAAGATATTCCGTAAGTTTAAAAGTATAAGTAAAGAACGCTTCGAATTATGTCTTTACATTAGAATGAGTAATTAAGGGATCAATCGGCTAGTATACCAAGTTATAATATTCAGCAATAAGGTGAGTATATATATATATAATTTTACAAATCTGACCTCGTATTGACGAAAGTGTGCTTACAGATGATGGTGGTACGGCTTAAACGTGATGTCGATCATGCCGGATGTATCTTCGTTACTTCCAAGACTAATCAAGATTGCCAAAGAATAACGGGATTAAATTAATTGGCCCGCTGCAACGATTATTCCTAGTTCCCGGAATTTTGTGACTGGCTAAAATAGGTGAATTACCTGTATATCCTACTTAATATTCCCCCCTTACCTAGTGTGTTATAGCCTTTAATATATTCCTGTTTCTCCTATGTTTCTAATTAACTTATGATGAACTTAATGATCCTATGTTTCTAATTAACTTATAAGTAATCGATCTGAAATTTATATTAACATGAGCCCTAACGAATGGCTAATGAGCAAACACTCACCTGTTGAATGGATGAATTTTTATTTACATTAATTACATTAATTCCGTTTAAATCCCCTTTTCGGGTAAAATATCTTTCTCAACAAATTCACTTGCTAATTGCTTCCTTAAATAAGATATATTTTCTTACTTTGTAACTAAGATGATCCCACTAAATGGAGAATTAAATAATTGTTCTACCTTAGTCAAAGCACGGAATTTTCAAAATGGCCTTTTTCCTGCCTCTTCGACCGGTCAAATCTTATCCTTAATGTAATGATTAAAGGATTATCATTCGACTCCTGACCTCATCTTAACAAAATAAAATTTGCTTATAAATACTTAAGTTAGGCAACCCATCATGACTGCATGTATTCGCTAATTACTAAATGAATATTTAAATATACTTATACCTATAAAAAAATCATGTTACAAACTATCCCCCTCTGCCAAGGAAAAAAAATTTTGAAGAAATTTTTTTCTAACCCAGAACAACCTACCTAAACTAAACTAAACCTATCTAACTAATCTACTCTTCCTAAACTAACTGGTTAATCTGCTTTGTCTATAATATATGGCTTTAGATCCTTTACATTGAAAATTCCCCTTCCCACCCCATGTTTATCTTTCAATTCATAGTTCCATGGGTTTAAACGTTTATGAATGAAAAATGGACCCACATATTTTGGAGCTAATTTTGCCGTATAAAATTTAGAGGCGTCTGACAACATGAAATTTCTTTTGAAAACAGGTTGACCCACAATATATTGAACATCCCTTCTTCTCAGGTTATACTGAGAGGACATTTTCTCAGCTGCTCTTGCTAATAATTTCTTTACATCATCCCGTAGATCCTTAAACCCATCAACCCGCTTATTCGGTTGTGATTGCTGATCAATTTCAACATTTCTATCGATGTCATCTTTAAAATTTGAATTTTCCCCATTTAAATTCATTTCTGCACCAAAATTAATGAAGTAAGGTGAGTTATTCGTCACTTCATGTCTTGACGACCTAATGGCCGCTGCTATTTTAGGTAATAATGAATGCCATTTTCTTTGATTATCCTCGACAAAGCAAGCTATTGCTGTTTTTAGAACTCGGTTTACCCTTTCAGAAGGATTAGCTTGAGCGTGGTAATTGGAAGTATATCTAATTTTAACATTATAATCTGACATCAATTTGACAAATTGTTGAGACTTAAACTGTGCCCCATTATCTACGATTATCGATGCTGGTACGCCAAATAATAAAAATACGTTATTTTCTATTAATTTTGTAATTGTAGATGCCACTGCCGTTCTAAGTGGAAAAAATAATGGAAATTTAGAGAAGTAGTCCACTACCACCAATATATAATTGTATCCATCCGATTTTGGAAGAGGACCTACAATATCAGCCGCTATTAGTTCCCACGGTTTGCTAACATGTGTTCTACCCGTCATGAACCCTGCTGGAGGCTTATTCTCCGATTTGTGCTTAGCACAGGTTTCACAATTTCTTATGTAACGGGAAACATCCGCGTGCATCTTCGGCCAATAATACCTGTTTTGGATTTTATGGAAGGTTTTAAATACTCCCAGGTGTCCTGATAGTGGTGTATCATGGGCCATAGAAATGATTTTTGCCCTTTCGTTTTTTGGTACAACCATCTTCCAAAAATCGATCTCTGGTTCGGCTAGTTTCGAATATCGACCAGGTATGTATTTGTAGATGTTCTTATTGGATATTCTCCAGTTTGAGAATTTCGCTGGCTTTTTCTCTATTGAATTTCTTAGATTTACGAACCATTTATCCTTTGTGTCGACTGTGTCTTGTGAATTATCGTCGATGGTATCAATTTCTGGGACTGCCCGTGACAAACAGTCAGGTACCACGTTTTCTTGACCTTTCCTATGTTGAATTGTAAAGTTATATTGTTGTAGAGCGACTGCCCATCTACTTAGCCGTCCCCGAGGGTCTTTTAAATTACTTAGCCATATTAGACTATGATGGTCTGTTATTACGGTGAATTTCGCCCCTTCAATGTAAGGACGGAAACGTTCGATTGCCCATAGCACTGCCAGGCATTCTTTTTCAGTCACACTGAAATTTCGCTCGTTTCTAGCCAATGAACGGCTGATAAAGGAAATGACTTTTTCTCCATTCTGATGTGTCTGGGCTAATACGGCGCCTAGACCCACATTTGATGCATCGCATTGTATCACGAATGGCAGAGTGAAATCTGGACAAGTCAAGACTGGAGCCGAGACTAAATATTCCTTTGTAATGCGAAAGGCATCCTGAGCATCGTTTGACCATTCGAATTTGACCTTTTTTTTTGTGAGGTTTGTAAGGGGAGCAGTGATGGTCGCAAAATTTTGTATAAACCTCCTATACCATCCCGCCATACCTAGGAAACGACGCAATTCTTTTGCATTATTTGGAGGAGGTATATTTAGTATCGCACCTACTTTTTCCTGGTCAACATGTAGGCCGTTAGCGTTTACTACGTAACCAAGGTATTTTAGTTCATGCCTGCAGAATATGCATTTGTCTCTATTTATTGTTAAACCCGCAGATTTTAGTCGGTCGATTACATCTTGGATTAATGAGAGGTGTTTATCGAACTCTTCCGATAGAATAATGATATCGTCCATGTATACAAAAACGAACGGTTCGAGGTCGTGAGTGATGAGTCTGTCTATAAACCTTTGCCAAGTTGCTGGTGAATTGGATAAACCGAATGGGAGTCTCGTAAATTGAAATAAACCTCTATTAGGTACAGTGAAGGCGGTGAACTGCTTGGATCCCTCCTCTAGTGGTATCTGGTAAAATGCTGATTTAATATCAATGCTGGTGAGATATTTGGCATTCCTAAGTTTATCTAAAGTTGCGGTGACTTGTGGGAGCGGGTAAGCGTCGCTAACAGTGACCTTATTGAGTTTTCTGAAATCGACACAGAACCTATAAGAATTATCTTTTTTCTTAACCAGCAATATGGGTGAGGCCCACGGTGATTGTGAGGGTTCAACTATTCCTTCCTGTATCAGCTTATCCAGTTCGCTGTCGATGTGTTTCTGGACTATCGGACTGACCGGGTAATAGCGTTGCTTTATCGGCGTGGAATCAGTCACAATACGGTGTTTTATTAAGTGTGTGCATCCTATATTATCTGGCATATCAGAAAAAATGTTGTTGAGGAGTTTATCCAACTGTAACTGTCGCTGACTCTCTAAGGAATTGTATGGTTCCAAATAAGGCTTCGTCTCTATACTATCGATTCTGAACTTCCACTCGTTCTCAGTTAGATTCGGCACGATTTCCATCAACCTCCAAAAATCTGCCCCTAATATTAAGGTATGACTCAAACTCGGAATGATCAGAATGTCTATAATCTTTACCCTATCTTTTAGTTTAATGGGCACGCTAATACTACCTAACACTTTACAGGCTTCCCCATTGGCTACCTTAACTTCCCCAATGCCGGAATTAACAATTGGCATATTCAGTGTCTGAAGTATTTGCCATCCTGGCTTGCCAACAATGGTGTTCGATGCGCCTGAATCCAATAAGCCTAGGAGGTTTATCCCCAAGATTGATACTTCGAGGTAAGGTCTATTGTCTTTGTTATAATGTGACAGGATAAAATCTAGTATGGGTTTTGTTTTAGCGAAATATGTGGTCGTAGAGTTATTGGTCGTTGTTAAGGCAATTTTCCGACCGCAAAATGCCTTATTATCTAGTTTTTTGAATTTGCATTACATGACGGACAAGTTCGTACAGTAAAATTTGGTCTCTTACATCTATAACAATAAAGTTTTGTAGGGTTTCGACAATTAGCCGCAATATGACCGAAATTATTACATCGAAAGCATTTGACACTATGAGATCTGACCCTATTGGTATTATCAGATGAGATTTCATCTACAGTGCTTGTGGATGCTTCCGAATAGATGCAAGCTAGATCTCGTTCTAGAATGTGTTTAGATTTAGGAGGTGGTGGTGCATATTCATTTACCGCAGCCCTATTATCCTCAAGTTCCCGAGCTATTTTTAATAGATCATCGATTGATTTTATATGTGACATGTGTAGTGCTAGCCCTACTTTATAAAACGGTGCCATGTTTTCTATAAGTATTTTCAACCGAGTGGCCTCCGGTATTTTTAAGGTGAGCCGCTTAAAATGGTTGCTCATATACGCAATGTATATTCCCATCGGCTCTTCAGGGTGTTGGGTGCGTTCTTTAATTTGTTTAAAGAGCTTATCGTTATAGTTTTTAGGGAGGAATTCCTGTCTAAGTAGATCTACTAGTGAATCCCAATTGTCTGCTTTATCGATGTTACCCCTATACCAGACTAATGCCACCTCTGCAAATAAATCAATTGAAGAACTAAATAGTTCCTCATCTGAGACATGACGTGCCACTTTCATTTCTTGTACCCTTTCTAAAAATGCATTGAGTGATAACTCGTTTGGTTTCCCTGTAAATTTCAGGTTCCATTTAGAAACTGGTGTACCTTTTGCTTTGTAACCTATGCGTGTACTTTCGAATTTTGGTGGAGGGATGTCTTTATCACTATTACTATCTTCTGACTCGCTATTCCCTATTTCTAATAGATCTAAATCTAATATCGTTGATTGTTCACTGCTTGCGCGACGTTTAACTTTTAATTTACTCTCCAAGTCGGATTTTTGATTTAAAATTTTGAGAATTAATGATGATTTTGCTTTTTTCTGTTCTTCGGTGGTGGTAACTATCCTATTAACCCTACCCAAAATATGTGCCTGTTTACTAATAATTTTTTTGTGTTTATTCTGATCTACTCCATCGAATTCTGTTATTAAATTTTGAAGTTCGCCTATGCATTGGTTTACTGCTATGCAATCATCCTCTACTGAGAATGGGTGACTGGGGTAATCCAGACTTTGCCCTTCGCGTTCGAGTTTTAGGAGGGTACGTAGAGCCTTACGCATTTCATTTACAGTACCTACATCTACTATTCCTCTAATGTGCAGCTCATATGATAACTCTTCCGCTGACAGCCTGTCTACATTAAATTTAACTGCCGACATTTTGTTTTGTAAAAGTGGCGGCTAGCCCTATGTAAATTTTCCAAAATTGAACTAACCTAGCTAAATAACTAACCAATTAATGTATATAGTGATTTGTAAATATGTATACTACCTAATCCTACTGTAAATAACTAGATAACTAACTAATTCTAACCCGTTTGTAAATAGTATTCTAACTAACCCTAATCCTAATTTATTGGTGATTAATATATTTAAAAAAAATGAATTAACCTCCCCCCTTTGAGCTTGTAATTTATGTTTGTTAGCACGTGGGGTGTGAAGAAAACAACAAAAAAAAGATTCCCTGCGAATCTACAGGTAAAAAAAAAATCCTTAATACCTAAGTGAACTTAAGCCTATCGTTTTAGTGTAGTGATGAAGTCGTAACTAATTAATTAATTGCTGGAATCAATTCCCCCAATGAAGATAGCATAATGAAAATGTACCAATCTGACGTTAAATGTACCTGTAATGCAGATTTAATGTTGGGCGCCAAATTATATGTAGCGCAAGTAGACAGGTTATCTACTCTAACTATATATAAAGGGTTCCACACAGAAGTGGACGACTTATTAGATATACCGGTTAGCTGTAAATCTCGGGGAAGTAGGTTTGTTCTGCCATTACAGTTATGATACCTACCGATACCTTATTTTTCCTAGGGCGCCAGACCAAGCCTTGGATAAGCGTTCCTGTGGTCAACAGGCACAGGCTGGCCACTTCTTATGAATGTACAAAATAATGGTAAAAAGTATGCATCAACTATAAATCTTTATTATCTGTTCACCTATTCTTTTATTACAATTACCCTTGGTTGCTAACCATGAATTATGAAAATAATGTTACGAATTCAATTGGGAGAATATCACATGTGAATATAGATGTAATTCGGAGGTTTTATTTTATAAATAGCACCTTACTAATGCTTGCTAAGTTTTGTTTTATATCCCTATATATGAATTTGGGGTAAAGGGTTCTGGTCATTACCCTGGCCAACGTAATTGGGTAATCACAAACCTTATTACAACTAGTTTGTGATCCCCTTGCCGCACCCTGTACGTATGTTATATTGTTTATGTCGGATAACCTTGGTGTCGGTAGTTAAATCTAACCTCACTTCGGTAACGTGCAATGTATGAATGAATCGGCACCAAAGATATTCCGTAAGTTTAAAAGTATAAGTAAAGAACGCTTCGAATTATGTCTTTACATTAGAATGAGTAATTAAGGGATCAATCGGCTAGTATACCAAGTTATAATATTCAGCAATAAGGTGAGTATATATATATATAATTTTACAAATCTGACCTCGTATTGACGAAAGTGTGCTTACAGATGATGGTGGTACGGCTTAAACGTGATGTCGATCATGCCGGATGTATCTTCGTTACTTCCAAGACTAATCAAGATTGCCAAAGAATAACGGGATTAAATTAATTGGCCCGCTGCAACGATTATTCCTAGTTCCCGGAATTTTGTGACTGGCTAAAATAGGTGAATTACCTGTATATCCTACTTAATATTCCCCCCTTACCTAGTGTGTTATAGCCTTTAATATATTCCTGTTTCTCCTATGTTTCTAATTAACTTATGATGAACTTAATGATCCTATGTTTCTAATTAACTTATAAGTAATCGATCTGAAATTTATATTAACATGAGCCCTAACGAATGGCTAATGAGCAAACACTCACCTGTTGAATGGATGAATTTTTATTTACATTAATTACATTAATTCCGTTTAAATCCCCTTTTCGGGTAAAATATCTTTCTCAACAAATTCACTTGCTAATTGCTTCCTTAAATAAGATATATTTTCTTACTTTGTAACTAAGATGATCCCACTAAATGGAGAATTAAATAATTGTTCTACCTTAGTCAAAGCACGGAATTTTCAAAATGGCCTTTTTCCTGTCTCTTCGACCGGTCAAATCTTATCCTTAATGTAATGATTAAAGGATTATCATTCGACTCCTGACCTCATCTTAACAAAATAAAATTTGCTTATAAATACTTAAGTTAGGCAACCCATCATGACTGCATGTATTCGCTAATTACTAAATGAATATTTAAATATACTTATACCTATAAAAAAATCATGTTACAAACTACTGGGTGACGTATACCTAACCCAACCCTGAGTGGGCTGGTAGGCATTTACAACGTGTTTGTCTACTAACAATGCGGATTTGAAAATAAATTCTTTTACGAGATAAGTTTCAAGACGATATAAATTGAGACAAGCCATATATTATTTTGACATTTCATCAATAAATTTGCGTTTACCTTTTAGGAAAAATCGAAAAAAAAAATAAAAAATTCAGCACCCTGTATATCGAAAAACAAGCATTTTAGGGCATATGTTTATATGAATTTTTCGACTTAAAATTGGTTCAGGAATGCCCCCTTAAAATGGGTACATACCATTAAGTAACACCCTGTATATACTATTACACAGACAAGAATTGCATTGCATGGGTACTATAATGATATTATTATAAGTGAACGATTACTTATTAGAGATTATGTAATCTTGAATGCACTTTCCGAATGTCCAGTATCTTTTACAACGATCCAACATATGCGCCGTATCTTTATCACATTTAGTCAATTGTTCCGTGGTTACTGCGGTACCATATATTTCTTTTGATAGAACCAAATCAGTTTTACCATTAGGAAGAGCGATTCGCAAATTCTCATACTGACAGAGTATGAAGCAGTAGAAACATGCTTCATCTGTGTAAACCCTATCTTTAAGCCATAGTTGAGCAAGAGATGGATTTACACCCGTGGCGCAGATACATTTACTCATGAAGGGTGCTATATGTTTATTTCGCCCTTCGAGATTTGTATTGGTAGCTTCATTCTGAATAAAAATAATTACTAGAGAATATTACTATTTGTTTTTTACCTGTATAACTAAAACACTTAGAAGACAAAAGAATGGTAAACCTCGCCATGTTTCCAAAGTCACACTTGGAGAACTGGTTGTTATTGTTATTCTCCTGGAGGTTATATGCTACCGGAGAAAACTAAACTATTGCGTAATACGTCTGAGTAGCGTATGTAAAAGCAAATATTACAATTGTTTATAATCAGTAAGTAAACTTTGCGAAACAGCTAATAAATTTTTTTTTAAAGTCGGTGGCAGAAACAACATTCAAGCTAACATAATTATACATGCTCGTGTATCGAAAACAACAATTCCGTACTTGCTCATAATTTGCGCATTCGTTTCGAAAGATTACGCAAATTTAAATTGAACATATAACGCAACCTCAGTAAAGTTGGCACCCCGGCCTCTCCCGATCACTTTCAAATTTGCCCTATAATTAGTGCTACATTAGTGCCGATTAGTGCCCGAGTTTGGTAATTAGCGCTGGTAATCCGAGGAACTTATGCTAATTTTTTACTGAATACATCTTACCGTTCGCTTAATATCGCGAAAAATTGATTTTGTAAAATTATCAATATATTTTCGTAACTACTCAGTATTTCTCGTTGAATTTTTACTACAAGCTACAAAATGCACGTGTATACTATTCAGATAGATAGGTGTGTTTAACGTCACTTTTAAATAAAAAAATGTTAAAAACTGTCACGTGGCGTGTTGTTGGCATCCCGAAAAAGAAATTAACATAAGTTCCTGAGATTACCAGCACTAATTACCAAACTCGAGCACTAATGTAGCCCTAATTATATAGCAAATTTGGAAGTGATCGGGAGAAGTTGGGGTATCAACTTTACTGAGGTGATTCATTGTGGATTACAAAGTAGGTACATCAAACATCACAAATTACGGTTATTAAATTACAAACCCCAAAACAAACTGTTCATTCAAAGCATTAGTAACAGTTTAGAATCCGTGGCCATTCCATTTTGGGTAAAAATTTTAGAAATGGTGGGGAAGAGGTCCCTTATAGGAAAAATGAAGAAAATTTTTTCTCGGAAAACGACCCTTTTCTTTAAGACTGTAGAGTTACAGTCTACTGTTGAATAGGTGGCGTTATAGGTATGAAGTGAACAAATAGTGAATAACTGAAGAAATTGTAGAATAATCAAAAGAGAGATTTATTATACTTATACCCTAATCTAATCACTGTTGTCTGTGCCTGAATTGAAAGAACGTGTAAATAACATGTGGGTTGTCTAATGTTAACGCACTTGGGTATTGCAAGTCACTTACTCAGCCAGTAATTAATTTAAAATGATAAAGGAGTAATACAACAACGACTTCCGGGGTTGGACCGTGACAAAGTTGGAAAGGTCAACGGCTTTATCTTACTGACTCTGGCGGCCGTGGGAGCCTTCGCTGTAACAGTAAAGTAGTACCCAATACATAAATACACGTGCCTAATGTGTGCCAGTAATAAATGAAAAAGATTGCAGCGAAGTTCTCAACCTAAGGCACAGATCAATGTGTAGAATTTATTATCGTTAGCTTAATATCGCCTTACAAAAGGGAAACAGTGGCATTTAAATGGCTTTATATACTAGCGGATAACCTGTAAGAGACGCTGTATACATAATCGATAACTCAAGAAATTGCAGAATAATCAAAAAAAAGTGGATAACCTATAAAAGAGAAATAAAAGTTAACACAAGTTGTACAAATCAAAATTGCTTTGAAAAAAGGAGAATAAAAATGTAAATATAAATATCGATCATTTTTGTGATAGCGCTGATGATTTGCTATTATTTATTTATTGAATTTTTAAACAATTTAGTGACTTGCTTTTCTTAGTTGTCTGGTAATACTCTCTTGTAGGGGAAATGTTGAAACGGTTTGATGCATGGCCCCGGATTTTAAATAATTACACGGCCCGGGGCAACGTTAGTCAGTAACGCCTTTGCCACTTCCCTAACTTACTCATTCTTTGCTGGAGGAAAACCCGAATGTCTCGTCGGTTCTCTCGCCTCGTACCATGGCCCACTGTTTAGGAAAAAAATGGGAATACAGCGTTTGTCCAGTCAATTAGTGGTGACCTACCCATAACAATCTAATATTCACAAAGGGTCTTTCACAAACCCAGAGTGCTTATTTGCATAATGTCGAAACGAGTAGTGTTGTATTTAATATTAAAATAGTTGAGCGAAATTACTTGGTTTAATTATTATAATTAGATAGCTTATAGGCCGCTCTCCCCTCTTTTTAACGAAAATTGCTATAGTCTGAACCTTACTTCAAATTCAGTACGGCCAGCATAGGGCAATGTATTTCTTATGGAGAAATTTTGCACAGCGTTGTCACTTTTTTTTTACCCGAGGCGCTTTTCTGAAAGCAATTTTTTAAGTACTGAATTCCAGTGATTCTCAAACGTGATATAATAAAATTAACTAACTTATTTGAGAATTTTGGTAATTACAATGCGTATCATAAAAGTGAAAGTTTTGTGTTTAAATAGAATCCCGTTGAGGTGTAGGTTTGGCAATACAGCAGCCCGTAAGTTCAATGGTGAATATGAAGTATGGTACAGACTATAGGTTGCTGAAGGTTGTCTCGTATGCTTCTCTAGCCTCACATTCAATAAAGGGATACCGGAACGTAATCGCGTTATTTATGAGTGATTTTGGATCTCTTGTTATATTTGATTTCAATTGCTTACAAATTAATTCCATTTCTCATATGAAAGTACATTTATTGTAGACTTTAATTATCAAAATAAATAATTTTTAAATTGGGTCTTAACAAATATCTGCCTACACTCCCGATAAGACACAGATAGCTGTCCGACAATGTCAAGAATGGTTTAAACTGTTCCGATCGGATCACCACTCCTACAAGATCTCCCGAAGTCTGACCGTCCAGTTTTGCTGGACAACGATGTCCTGAAAACTTAAGTTGAATCTGATCCCCCACAAACCATAGAAGAATTGTCAATTAAACTTTTGGGTACAGTTGGTCGACAGTTCGGGAACATCTACAGCAGATTGGAAAGGTGCCTCCCAGCAAACACATTTATACAGGGTGATTCACGACTATTCCCTCGGTCTCTTGTGCCTAAAGGGTACAAGATATGTAAATTGATAACGACTATTTTTTAAAATTATTTTCAATTATACAGGATGCTTCACAAAATTGTAATATATCAAAGTTATGTTTTTTTAAATGCAACCCCCTGTATTTTATTACATTTTTAGATTATACGTTAAAAACTAAGGTAACTTTATTAAACGTTCCCTATACCTATCGCTTACGAATTTTGAGAAAATTGTGATTTTAAGAAAAATATTCAATTTAAACAACCCCTAATAACACGGAAACCACTTAGTTTCAGTAACGCACATTTATATCGATTTATCTTGACCTTTAAGGCTTTTATTTGCACTACGTAGGATTTCGATTTTTTGTACAGGGTGTTTAGAAAAAGGATTCATATTTTATATTTTTCAAACATCAAAAACTCACTTAACTTAAATGGAACACCCTGTATGTTTTTATTCTATGTTGAATAACTTTTCATTTTCTATCAAAAACTATGAGTAATAGATATCTCTAAAATCAACGATTAAAAAGTTATTAAGATTTTTCTCTAAAATTTGTATGGAAATGGTTTTTGTTTGCATACTAGTAGGCCATGATTTTTTTCATTGTAGTTGATAATTAGATATGTGATCAAAACTTAATTAAAAATGAAATTGAAGCAATGGAAAAAATACTGTACCTAGTAAATGCCATTTTTTCCTATGCATAACCGCACTCGTTTTCAAGAGATCTTCTAACGTTATGGTGTTATAGTCGCAAACGCATCCTTTATTCTAATCTTCATGTCATCAGCAGTGGTAGGTGGGTGTGTTGTAAACTAAATTTTTAATGATAATAATAATAATAATAATATCTAAACAAACTTCATCAAGAAGACTCGAAAAAGTGTTGTTCTAAAATCCGTAAAAATGTTATTCCGTTCAACTTTCCATCAAAAAATCAAAATTCTCCCAAATACATTGAGGCTCCACCGGTTTTGGCGGTCAACAGTGCGATACAGGAGACGATTTACTAATGAAAGTTATGTCAGTTTACCAAGCCGTTATGTTGTGGAAAGTGGATTAGTGGGTAAATAAAATATTTTTTAGGAATTCATCTTCTTCTCCAACTTTTTCGAGACACCATAAACAAAAATTCATCCTTCGTTGAAAGCCTCGTCTATATAAATTCTGGTGAAGTTGAGTGTGATAAAAATGGTGAATATGTTTTTTTCAAAAATATTTAGGGTGACGATTCCTCAAAAAATGGATTGGAAGGAGGGGTCCACAACACTCCACCTACCACTGCTGATGACATAAAGATTACAATAAAGGATGCGTTTGCTACTATAACACCAGATATCCTGAGAAACGTTAGATCTTTTGAAAATCGAGTGCGGTTGTGCATAGAAGAAAATGGTCATCATATTGAGCATTTACTATACCATTTTTTTCCATAAATTATTACTTCTTGTTATTAATTTCATTTTTAATTAAGTTATGATCCCATATCTAATTATCAACTACAATAAAAAAATCATTGCCTACTAGAATGCAAACAAAAACCATTTTCATACAAATTTTAGAGAAAAATCATAATAACTTTTTAATCGTTGATTTTAGACATATCAATTACTCATAGTTTTTGATAGAAAATGAAAAGTTATTCAACATAGAATAAAAACATACAGGGCGTTCCATTTAAGTTAAGTGAGTTTTTGATGTTTGAAAAATATAAAATATGAATCCTTTTTCTAAACACCCTGTACAAAATATCGAAATCCTACGTAGTGCAAATAAAAGCCTTAAAGGTCAAGATAAATCGATTTGCGTTACTAAAAGTAAGTGGTTTCCGTGTTATTAAGGGTTGTTTAAATTGAATATTTTTCTTAAAATCACAATTTTCTCAAAATTGGTAAGCGATAGGTATAGGGAACGTTTAATAAAGTTACCTTAGTTTTTAACGTATAATCTAAAAATGTAATAAAATACAGGGGGTTGCATTTAAAAAAACCTAACTTTGATATATTACAATTTTGTGAAGCATCCTGTATAAGTGAAAATAATTTTAAAAAATAGTCGTTATCAATTTACATATGTCACCAAAAAATGAAGCTGATATCTTGTACCCTTTAGGCACAAGAGACCGAGGGAATAGTGGTGAATCACCCTGTATATAAAATACATACAAATTATGTAAGAGCTTGTTAGAATTACATAAAACTGGAAGATAAATAAGAGACAATGAATGTCAGGATGTCAGCAATTTGGCATATAATATATATGTTTATTAGATGTAAATTCTTTTATATCTGTAGCACATGAATTTATATACGTTTTATGTTAATATATTTACATAGAAAATATTAGTTGTAAAAGCGTTGCGATGACCAAATGGCAGCTACTCAAGCATAATGTAATTATTATCAATGTAAAAATTATTTAAGCAGCTCCATACAAAAAAATAGAAAAACTATATATTTACGTGCAACTGTACTTTTAATTAACTTAATTCTTGCACCAACCCGTTTTTACCTGAACTGAAAGCCGACAGTTTATTATGATATACTTGCTTGAAAAGTTTCCCTTAACCGGATTCGAAATCCGACATGTGTTTTCTTTGTATCCGACATTGTACCACTGCGCTAATCTGAAACATTCCTTCTTTTTATTTCGTACTTCGTAACTTTGCGCTGTTTCGCGTTATTAGTTTAAATTTTGTTTGATTATATCGTTGTGTGAAGTCTTATTGAATGAATTATTGATTTAATTTATTTTATATTATTTATTTTCTATATAAATTAGACGCATTTTAGTCGATACCGATCTAATATTAAAGGTACGTGAACTATAATTTTTGGCGTTATAGAAAACACGCGCGTGCGATTACTTATGCGGCGCAAATAGAAACGGACTTTATTTTCAATCATATGTAATGATAATTTCTAATTATATTTACAGAAGGCATACATAAAAAATATGTAATACTTCTTACATATAATATTTTACATATAACGTACATAAATGTAATTATGTAAATATGACAGCACATGGAATTTCATGAGTAATATGTAATTATCTGTAACTTAAGACAAATAAAACTCCCAACCTGCCCCTTAATTATTTAATCGTAGGGATGATTATGTGGCGACATGTTTCGGGAAACACTATTCCCATTTTCAAGCCATTGGTGTAAATCGATGAATTTAAAGTTTGTGTAGTTGAAATTCATCGATTTACACCATTGGCTTGAACATGGGAATAGTGTTTCCCGAAACATGTCGCCACATAATCATCCCTACGATTAAATAATTAAGGGGCAGGTTGGGAGTTTTATTTGTCTTAAGTTATCTACAACTCCCTTTGTAAGCTACGGACTACACTATGAATAATTATTTATCTGTATGTATAATTGTATATATTATATGAATTTCAATTTCTGTATATAGAATATCCGTAAGTTTCTATACTATTACGTAAAATATACGTAATGTGTGACATACGGTTTATATAACCTTTATTACAGAATACCTACTTACATACTTGATATATAAAAAAGCATATGTAGGGGTATTTACTTCAATTTTATATATGTTATATGTATATTTTATATGTGTGTTTGCTGGGGAGAGCCGGGGTTTCGAAACAACCTGATTTGACAGAAGCTCAGAAGGAAGAGATCACCACTCCTACAAGATCTCCCGAAGTCTGACCGTCAAGTTTTGCTGGACAACGATGTCCTGAAAACTTAAGTGTATTCTGATCCTCCGCAAATCATAGAAGAATTGTCAATTAAACTTGGGTGCAGTTGGTCGACAGATTGGAAGGTGCCCAGAGCCGGGGTTTCGAAGCAACCTGATTGGACAGAAGCTCAGAAGGAAGAGAGGGTTAGAATTTGCTTTACTCATTCGACACGACAAAAAACCGTTCCTCAGACAAATTGTTACCGGGGATGAGAAATGGGTTCTTTACGAAAACTCGAAACGCTGAAACCAGTGGTAAACACCTGGTCAGAAACCACTGCCGACGGCAAGATCTGGTCTCCATCCCAGAAAAGCTCTTCTGTCAGTTTGGTTGAATTCCATTGGAATCCTTCACTTTGGGGTGCTGGAAATGGGTCAAACTGTTACTGCAGACATCTAGACAGATTGCTTCGATCTCTTTTAGCTAAGCGCCCAGCACTCGTCAACCGTAAAAGAGTGGTACTCCAACAGGACACCGCCCCCACCCACCATACCATTCTCACGATATCGCTTTCTATGATTATTATTTGTTTCAACCAGCGGTAAAACATATGAAGACGTGGAGGCCCTCAATATTGCACTGTCCGAGTTTTTTGCCACCTTTTATGAGAAGGGGATTAAAAATTTGGTCCAAAGATGGGAGACAATAGTCGATAATGATGGCCAATACATTAGATACACAACATACGAAAATACGCGAGTGTGGTTACCTTGTATGTCCGTCCGTCCACCATTAAACGTTTTTATTAACTTTTAGTATCTGTATGATAGGAAAAATCCCAAAGTTATTCTTGCAGGACCTGTCGGCCATCGTTGTGGAACTAGCCGCTTCCTCTTCCTATGTTTATAATGTAATGGTTGATGTAAATGATGTCTACTATGTATTTGGACACCATTTTGGGTCTGGCAAATTTTCAAAATGTAACCCTATCAATCAATTTTCTGATATTAAAAGGTTCTACAATCTTTTTTTAGTTTGGAATCCACTCAAAATTGTTTCACTTCCAATTATGTGTGAGCTCCAACGCATTTTTGAAACATTTTCCAAAAACAGATGCCTCTGTTAGCTTCTAAAAAACATTCAAACTTGCATTTAAACTATGACAAGCTGTTTTTTATCACATTTGAGTATTTGAAAAGATTTAGGTATAGTTGACAATGGGTATATCAGCAAATAAAAATATCGCTGTTATCGCTCAGAATATAGCACGTGTGTTATACAAAAGTTATTTCTAGGTATTCCTTATATGCTTACGAAATATTTAAACTTGAAGCGCTTCTCTCCCATTTCACAGAGCAGATATCTCCGTCCGTCGGGTATAAATTGGAAAAGGGTAACCTAAAAGTGCTAGATTGCATCTAACCGTCGGCATCATGGGAACAATTCGTGCTGTAATCCTACATCTTTTAGTCTTCTTCATTTTTAAGGTAAAAATGACATCTTTTTTTTTGTTTATGTGACCTCACGTGACTTTTTTTGTAAACTAGATTTATGCTCATCATCCTTCTACAGTAGACCGAAAAATGAAGATGGAAGAGTTCAAGACCCTATGCCTCTGCAGCTCAAAAGCAAATCCAGCTCTGGTCGAAGATTTCTTTGAGACGGGGACCATTTACACGGATCCGTGTATGGCTTGCTTTTATGCATGCCTTATAGAAAAATTGAACCTTGTATACCCCAATGGCACCTATAATCTAGACGCTTGGTACAAATTTTATGGAGGCTTTGTACTCATGGTCGAAGTGACAGCGTGCGATAAAACTCATGGATCTAATCTAGATCCTTGCGCAAAAGCGAGCGGTTTTCTGCAGTGTATGGAAGATGCGTTGAACAGAGATCCGATCGCAGAAAAAAGACCCTAATACTAAACGCTACATGCGATTAAGACTGTGAGTAGTATTGTAGATTATTGATAAATAAATATTTAACCTCATTCTTAATATGAATACTTACCTTATTCAATTCAACCCTATAGTACTAGTATTATTATAGAGAACATTTTGGCGCTAAAAGTTCTTTAGAAGTATTTTGAACGTTTCTCAAATAAGTAGTTCAGGTAATAAACATTCATCTTCTGAACAACATTCAAGGTTGAACTTCAACCATGGTAACCGTTTTATCGCATCCCAGTAATCAACAAAATTTATAATATTTCTTATCGCGTAGATAACACGTGCTACAGAATCTTACGTTATACCCAGTGCTCAAATTGGGGGGGGGGGGGGGGGGGTGATACCTTCACCATTTTTAAATTACACAAGCGTACCCCTACTTTTTGGTGACGCCTGACGCGGGACACCGGGGAACGCTATTCGAATTGGGGAAGGGGGGTATTGCATACCACCACTTTTTTAATTTACAAACGTGTTAAGTGTATCTATCTCTTAATTAAAGATTTAATAGAATTTTAAACAAACTGGAAGGAGGGGATGGGTTTTATGGTTGAACTTTTTGCAAAGACAGTGACTAAAACTGATAAAAACATAAAAAATTCTGGCAAGTTGTCACGAGACTTCCCTCGTATTAACACTTTTTTCAAAAAATAAATATAGCTGAATTCAGAAAAAAATACTCTTAAACTATACATAAAAAAAACTGAAACTTTATCTTATAAAAAAAAAGAGTGCCGCCATTTTAGCTCATACCGGAAGTGACCTCATCAAAGGTAATATTAGCATTTTCGTCCTTGGCCCGAATGCAATCGATTGGCGAAAACCGCATTTCGGTAACTTTAATAGTTTCTGAGTTTAGAGCGTTGCAAGGAATGTGTACAGACTACAGACTACAGACGACAGACGGATTTTTTATTTTTTTATTTTTTGAATCTACGTATTCAGAAACGCAAAGATATGTAAAAATTTGCATAGGTCAATACAATACTTCCCTTTTACTTCGTACTCGGGAAGTAAAAAGGGCAAAATGGAAAATGCGTTCAACAAAACACAATGAATTATAGTCATATCTACTATCAAGTATTGCTTTTGTTTATTAATTTTAATTGGCAAAAGCTTGCCAACCCTGGTTGAGGTGAATATACATCAGGATTGACCAAAATTAGCAAAAGTAACAATCTAACCGAACCCTAGCGCTAGAATTGACAATTTGGAATGTTGGGTCTTCCCTTTTGGAAAAACTTTTGGGGTGGGGGGGGGGGGGGGTACGCATCGCCCTAGACCACAAGCCTGGAACAACACTGACCCATACCCCCACTATTTATTTCCCAGTTCGACCACTGGTTATACCATTGGACCATTGATTAATGCTTCATGTATACAGGGTGTCCCACTGCTCCGTAATCGGTCGATAACTCAATGTGGGTTGAAGATAACGGGAAAAAGTTTCAAATAAAGGTTACTTTGATTTGAATTGTGCTTCTCTTAAAAATATTTTTATGTCTACAGTGTGTTGCATTTTCACCTGGCAGGAAAATGTCACTTATTTAGAAATTAAGATATCCACAGGACTTGAGTTTTGTTCGTTTTCGTTGATACCAACTATATGTATATACAGACAATTATTAACATAAATGTCACCTTCTCAACATATTGAGTTGCATCATCAGGATACTAAACAAATGAACATCAACGTAAAAATAAAATGTAACATAAATAATAGAAAATAGTATAGATAAACACTAGGTAAATATAAATTTACAAAAAAATAAACAACAAAATAATCAATTGTAAACGTGATTCCTTAAAATATAAACTGATTTTTTTATGGTCATAGCTGCTATTAATTTATACAATTTTGAGGAAAGGTCAAAACTTTTACAAAATTCTTTAAAAAAAGTAGTAATGGTCCCACGTGCTCCAATCATTAATCCAATCACTTTTATGTCTATAAGATGGTATTTTTCTTTTATTTTATTTTGTAATAATAATTAAACTAAAATTACTTTTAACTAATTTTTCTTACGTGAATTTTTAAAAATCGTAAATATTAACAAAACGTTGAATAGAGTTTTTTATCGAGAATCTGATGGTAAATAAAAATACAGGGTGTCCCATTTAAAATATTCACATAAATTCTATTTAAAGTTCACAAATTTTGAATTCTCATTTTAAACACTTGGTATAAAATTAATCACTTAGTTTTTTTTGTAGAGTAACATGGCTTTAGGGTAATATTATGCATCAAATAAAGTTTTCCCTTTTTGAAGAATAACTTAGTTACGAATATTATAGTCCGACCTTGAATTGTACAAAATTTCGAAAAAATAATTAATAATTTGGCAACCGCACATCCAATTGAAAAAAAATTGGCAGGCGTGATATAAATATGGTTGGACGATACATGAAGGGAAAAAAATGCAGGGTCGGCCATTTAAAAAAAAGTGACATTTACCTGCCAGGTGGAAATGCAACATACTGTAGATATAAAAATATTTTTAAAAGATGCATAATTCAAATCAAAGTAACCTTTATTTGAAACTTTTTCCTGTATCTACAACCCACATTGAGTTATAGACCGATTACGGAGCAGTAGGACACCCTGTATAATCAATGGTTATACATAGACAATATAGTTTCAGGGAAAAACGTAGTCCACCAGATCTCCTCAAGCTATCAATTTTGAAGAATTTCTAATACGTTCCTTATACATCAAATTATGCGGAATTTTTTTTTAAATTTAAACCTCAACGGAATATTTTTTAGAAGTGAATTTCGTCTTTTGAACGTAATTTACAATTCATTCTCAGCCATATCAGAGCATCTTATTATTTATAATTAACAAACACAAATGTTCTCTTATCGGCCAGTATGCAAACACATATTTTGTCCACATCTTTGTGTGCTTTCGTCATCTGTAGCAAAGCAAATGTAAATTAATCGGAAAAACACAAACTTTTTGCAATTTGGGAAAATGTTGTAGCCGGGGGGTTTGTGACAATGTTAAGTCACAGACAGTGTGGTTAAGTATAATAGGTATGTATTGTAAGTTAGACCGAAGCTGTCGGCCATAATATTGAAGAACGACATTATGAGAACGAAATATCACATGAAGAAACTCAGCTTTCTTCGTTCCAATGGTTCGATTGATAATAATTATGAAAAATTGCAGACTGATGTCTACGTAGCTCACTGTATGGTGCATATAATGACTTATCTTGAAAAGGGAGAGAATTTTGATGAACTACTTATAATGATTTATCTAGTAAGAAAGTCTTTTCCTGACAATAAATATTTAAACAATCTATCGAGGTTAATAAATTGCTAAAGTGGCAGTTTAAGTATAAATACAGTAATTTCCTTAGGTAGACTACATTTCAGTACGAAACTTTAACTTTAAAAATGGAAAAGAAAACCGTGTTTCAGTTTCATTCTTCCGCCACCACTGAATGTAGAGGGAAACAGAAGCCAGAGCCAGAGAACGTGATGAGTAAAAACGGGGATTAACTCGGAAAGAATGGAGTTAAGGTGCTGAGAAAGAGAACGTATTTTTCCAGCTCTAGCTTTGTATAATTTGCATAATGACAAGGACAATCCTCTGAAAAAACTTCAGTTGGCCATTGCGAGAATCGAACTCACGACCTGTTGAATTGGAGGAGTACGTGATGAACACTACGAGTAGAACAATGCGCTGGTTTCATTTTAGACAAAATTCACCATAGAAAATGGGAACGGGTAGTACCCATCAGGAATTTTAAAAAACGTCATACACCAATTAAACTCAAGTCGTATCAGTTCGAAAAATAACAGAAAGGGCCAACTCAGGTTCCCACTGATTTATCGTTACCAAGATAAACATCCTACGATCTGCAACCTCAGCGGGCGTCTAAATGACGATTTACGTCATTAACAATAACAAAACTATTACGCAGTTGGAATCAAAGAGTCTATATACTCTTTGGTTTGACCATACTAAATTCTAATTGAGGTTACATGTTTTGAGAAATGCAACGCATCGAAAACTATACGAGAAGCATTTAAAAAATTCTCTCATTTGAAAAATGTTTTTACACCAATTTACAACAAACTTAATTCCATTCAACCTGCATGGCGCATGCACACTATTTCCAATCCCTCATCGCCATTGATTACTCGCCTTTTACGACATGCAATGCCCCCCGCGGTAAAGTTGTTCAGTTTTTTTATCGCATCATAATCGGTAGCAAAATTTGACCATTATATCAGCAAATATAATTACTTTAGAATGTCTCTCTTATCGTTCAGAATACAGCGCGTCAGTTACATAAATCTTTTCTAAGCATATTAGCGTCGTACCTTTCACGTCATCCATGTGTGCTAACAAAATATTTAAAGTTCAGTTATGAATTGAAAAAATCTAACCCGAAAGTGATAGATTGACCTGAAGATCGTCTTAATCAATATAAAAAATATTTATAATAACAATTATAATAATAAAAATAACAATAAAAACTTCTCGATATAATCGACTTCGTGCCCAAAAATATGTAAGTATAAATAATAGAAATTGTATTGTTTTCTGTTAACTTTTCGCACACATGCGGTATCCGAATCCCGCTGATTTCAACTAGTGGTTTCTCTCTGAAATTGGTATCTCAAAAATATGGTTTTTAAAAGCTTCAAAAACTTCTTGGGGTGACAAAAATCGCTGTCCATGAATTTTTTTCAACATTCGGGAACAAAAAATAGTCCGTAGGCGGTAAATCTGGAAAATAGGATAAATAATCAATTGTTAGACGTACTGAGTGTGAGCTGGCATTGTGGTGATGAAGAAATGAACACTGGCATATTGGTAAATGAAACAAAGGTAATAATTGACGAAACTACCGTTCGCAGATAACGTGGCATTGGTTGATGAAAACAAGAAAAGTTTGTAGCATAACCTTAAAGTACTGGAGGAAGAACTATTGAAGTAATCAAAAGCAATGATAATTTCTGGCCGAAGAAGATACATGGAACACGATTGTGATGGGAAATAAAGTGCTAGTGGAGCATTTTGAATACTTAGGAGCAATTTTAGAAAAATGAAACAATATACCGAGGAAAAAAGGAGGTAGGTACAAAAAAGAGTCACATTCCGGGGAGATTAAAATTTTGCAATTACATTATCACGAACAAGATTTAACAAACAAACAAACATGTTTTTCATATTTTTTCTTCTTTAATTTACATCATCAGTGTCTATAAATAAGATACCATATTTACCATGTAAACCTAAATTGTTTGAAGATCCTGTTTGTTCTATCTCTTCCAGGTAGAGTTTACTTCGCTCGTGAGAGCGTATGAAGTTCTTAAAATAATCTCGTTAAACAGTTTGGGAAACCGATATTTGAAGATAACAACATTTCAGATTGCATAATGCATAACAAACAGCTAACATGTATTACACTTTTGCCACCACTGTATGATTGCGAACAGGTTTTATAAAAATCTAAGAATCTTCTCTAAACTTATGGCAAGATTAATCAACCATCTTGCGTTTTTAGCATCTAAATTTCATTTTACAATGATAATGAATTATATTGAGGGTAACTCCCTCTGAAAAAAATAAATAAAAGAATTGTTTCATCTCCTCCCATCTTCTCATGCAATTTGGATATTTATAATTAAGCCTAAAAATCTAGTAAGTACAATTTCCCAACATATTAGCTGTTACATACTTTGTTCTTCCAAAAAAAAACCTGTAAAAAATTTGTTTTTATTAGTGACATAAATCATCATTTAGACGCCCGCTAATGTTGCAGATCGCAGGATGTTTATCTTGGTAACCATAAATCAGTGGCCGCTTTCTGTTATTTTTCGAACTGATAGGACTTGAGTTTTATTGACGTATGATATTTTTTTTAAATCCTGATTGGTTCTACTCGGTCCCATTTCCTATGGTGAAAATCTTTAATAAATTAAAAGTCAGATAGTCAGTCAGTCAGTAAATAAGGCGGTCATTGGTGGTAAAGCAACGGCGCCGGTGTGTGAAAATGTTGAGGTGGAACTTTGTAGAAAGCGGGTCGTGGTGGACCATCATAAAATGGTATTAAACGACTCTTCGTGCCGGTATCCCCTATATTTTTGGTACCGGTAATGGGGTTCCTCTTTGGATTCCGTGGGGAGTCTTTTTTCAATCATTCTATGACTAGTGGGCCCGGTTGGATTGCACAATAGAAAATCCTTACAATGCATTAGTTCTTTGAAAAAATCGTGGTGAAGTTCGATGGGGTTCGAGGAAGGTTGTCTGTCTTGACTCCAATAGATAGTTTGTCTTGCTTGCACGCCCATATGTATACATTCGTGTTCGTTATCAAGGTTATAGGGTACCTTGTAACCACGGTTGTTTCAGATTAAGGTGATTTGACAGTTGCTTAATTTAATCTATTGATAATGAGAGTGTCGAAACGCGTTGGGTTATATTTACCGAGTTTAGGAAAAAAAAAACCCGGAAAAAAAACCCGGGAAAAAAACCCCGGAAAAAAACCCGAAAAAAAACCCAGGAAGAAAAGCCCCCGGAAAAAAAACCCGGAAAAAAACCCGGAAAAAAACCCGGAAAAAAAACCCCGGAAATTAACAAAAATATACTAAAGCTGCAAATAACCTAGGCGCTTTAGTGGCAATCTACGTTTAAGTTTGGCATTTTTTTTACTTCCAAACTTTGTTTAATGTTAAGTCGCCATTTTGTATCAATTGAAAAAAAATATACTAAACCTGCAAATAACCTAGGCGCTTTAGTGGCAATCTACGTTTAAGTTTGGCATTTTTTTACTGCCAAACTTTGTTTAGTGTCATGTCGCCATTTTGTATCAATTGAAAAAAAAATATACTAAACCTTCAAATAACCTAGCGCTTTAGTGGCAATCTACGTTTAAGTTTAGCATTTTTTTTACTGCCAAACTTTGTTTAGTGTCATGTTGCCATTTTGTATCAATTGAAAAAAAAATATACTAAACCTGCAAATAACCTAGGCGCTTTAGTGGCAATCTACGTTTAAGTTTAGCATTTTTTTTACTGCCAAACTTTGTTTAGTGTCATGTTGCCATTTTGTATCAATTGAAAAAAAATATACTAAACCTGCAAATAACCTAGGCGCGTTAGTGACAATCTACGTTTAAGTTTAGCATTACTTTTATTTCCAAACTTTGTTTAGTGTCATGTTGCCATTTTGTATCAATTGAAAAAAAATATACTAAACCTGCAAATAACCTAGGCGCTTTAGTGGCAATCTACGTTTAAGTTTGGCATTTTTTTTATTTCAGTCTCGGTAAACAATAAGCAAAGTGAATTCTAACATGGTTGCATTGCGGGTTTTTTTCCGGGGGATTTTTCCTGGGTTTTTTTCCGGTTTTTTTTTCGGGTTTTTTTCCGGGTTTTTTTCCAGGGTTTTTTTTCCGAACCCCATATTTACCAGATGTTCAAGTATGAAATGCGGATTTGAGGTAACAGATGGTCCGTCAATGCAGTGTGTAGTACCTGTGCATAAAGATTTGATGAATATGCCATTTTGTTGTGGCCCCACCAAGAGTCAACGCGCATAAGCGACAAATTGAAAAAGTGTTTGCATGGTATTGTTTTGCTGTGTTGAATAGTCGAAATTTGTGCAAGATAAAGGGCATTCGCGAACAATGTTAATTTTTTGTTTTCATTTGAAGAAAACTGAACTGCTGAATCGTACTTTGAGAAACTTATACTGAACATGTTCTATCGCAAGATATATGTGGACAATAGTTTCGACGATTTCGGTGTTGCATACAAGAAACACGAGAAAACCATCAAACAGATGAAGAATTGCAAGCATTGTTGGACGAAGATGATTCACAAAAACAACTCGCAGAGCAATTGAGAGTTAGTCAACAAAGCTGCTTCCAACCGCCTACGAGAGATGGGAAAGATTCAGAAGGCCGCAGATGGGTACCACAAGAGTTGAACGAGAGACCGATGGAGAGACGCAAAAACACATGAGAAGTTTTGCTCGAACGATATAAAAGAAAGTCGTTTTTGTATTGTACTGGAGATGAAGAGTGGATATACTTTTAAAATCCAAAGCGCAAAAAATCGTGGATAGACCTAGGCACATCAACCATAAGACCGAAACGTTTTGGAAGTAAGACGATGCTCTATGTTTGGTAGGACCAAAAGGGTGTGGTCTATTATGAGCTGTTAAAACTTGGCAAAACGGTTAATACCAAACGCTACCAACAATAATTGATCGATTTGAACCGGTCGCTACTCGAAAAACGACCAGAATATCGAATAATGCAACACAAGATCATTTTTCTTCATCACAATGCTCTATCACATACGGCAAAATCGATTCGTTGGATTATTGGAAGCACTCAGCTGAACTACCGTTCGGCATATTCACCAGACTTTGCTTCTCCTGATTACTACTTGTTTGTATCGATGGGTTACGCACTTGGTTCGTATGAAGATGTGAAAAAATAGCTCGATTAATGGTTCACGGACTTAGCTCAAATTTCAACCTATCTATCGATAGCATGTGATGAGTAACTTGAATAATAAGTCCTAATAGACGGGGTCAGATTTTAATTTTCCTCCCCAGGCAGCGTTTTTTCCAGGTTTTCATAGATGTAGTTTATGAACCGCAGTTATTGAAACAGCTTTAGTATCTGAGGTGCTTCCACATAGTCCAAATTTTGGAGATGAGTGGTCTGGTTGCATACAGGCCTCTGCTTTAATCGTAACCTTTTCCATTTTCCGGAAAGCTATTCTGTATGTTTCTTTAGTCTGTACAGTAACAGGCGCCTGAAGGTGTCTGGTTCAATTTTTTTTATTTATATCCACCAGGATTGTTTCTGTCCCACGAGGGTGAGTAGTTGTTGATCTGCTACTCAGCCATGCATCCCTTACATCCTACCCTTTGACATGTCGAATGTAGGCTATTTGTTGAGCTTGCTTCCTCTTGATCCGAGCGGCTAAGCAAAAATCAAATGTCAAACATTTACAGGTCTGCATACCCACTTCAATTTGTATTCATCTTGATAAATCCAGAACAATATTCAAAAATTGCTTCAGAGATTTAGGTCAAGGAAGAACACTTGAAGAACCAGAGGAAGTTTCATGATTATTAAGTAGAACAGAGGGGTAATGTTCTCAGCCCTTGCGATTAAATGGAAGAGACGTAAGTTATGGAGGACCGTTAAATAAATAATGACAATTATCTAATTTTTATTGTTCCGGGGGGGGGGGGGGGGCACAGATCTGAATTTTGGAATTTAGATATAGGGAGATAAACAGTGTCTTTGCGCAGACAATTCATGTGCTGGATAACCAGACTTAAAAATAAAAAAAACTAGTTCAGTGTGTCATTATTAATAATAATAAACAATGTCAACTATTTCTTAACGCTGATGTAGGAACTAATTACAAAAGATAAACATTGAATTGCATTTTTTAATTATCAACAATAATTTTCACATTTACATTTAATAATCAAGCACTTTGTCATCACATTTTCTTGAAGGTAAGTAAGTGATTATTCTTATATCGATGAAGTACATGTTTCAACCCCTTAGTTAACAATGGAATTTCGTAACAATATCATCAGCCATCCACAGGTGAAATTTCCATACAGCAAAGGTATAGGTTCCATTCTGTACGAAAAAATGCTTGAAGCTCAATCAGCGATTGCGCAGGTACTAGACACGCTCCTTTTGGTGTATTTTAATCCTTTGTTTCAGATTGATGATCATAGTGGACAAATCGACACCTACCAAACACTCCTCGAACGTTGCATTCGCACAGCCAAAGGAATGAGATCGAGCAACGTATCTGCAGGTGATGTTACAGTCATACACAGCCACAACCATATCAACGCAGTGGTACCACTAATCGCCAGTTACTTCCTGGGAGCAATTCCAGCTATAATCGACTATGGTTTACCTTTAAATAGCACCATACAATTGCTCGCAAAGGTTCTCCCAAGAATAGCCTTTACCAACGCTTCAGGTGTCGATAAACTGTCAACGGCAACGCGTAAACTTGGACTGACAACTGAAGTTGTTAACTTTGACAAATTTACAAACTTTATCTCACCGTTCACATCTGACGACTTTGCACCCATTGATATCAAGAACCTCGACCAGCCTGCCGCCATTTTCTTCACCAGCGGCACTACAGGTGTACCAAAGAAAATTTGCCTCAGTCATAAACTCTTACTGTCTTCCATCATAAATTTACAGTAAGTAAGAACATATGAAACCAATTGCACTGAGTGACCTAATTTCAGAAACTCATCCGTACGCTTCACGACCATTACTCTAAATACCTTCTGGATTTCAACAACCAACATGCTACTAAACGCTATTTTAAACCATTCTTGTCGAGTTTTGGTACCACAAATCGAATCCAGTAACCTTTTGGACCTAATTCGTAAATACAAAGTAAGTACAATCTACTTTAGCCTACTACAACTTCAAGTTTAAGGTCTCAGTCCTCGTCTTGGTACCGTCGCTCATTCCCAAACTCTTTGAGGGATCAATTCTGAGCGATACAAGCTTAGCACTTCTTCTGATAAGCGGTGGCTCTCTTACAGTAGATCAAACTCTGCGGTTACGCGCTCACTTACCCGATACTGTAATACTACCAATCTACGGCCAAACAGAGCTTGGTGGTGCTTCGATCAGTTTTGACTTTGGAAAACCGGACGATCTTAAATTTGCGTACGAGCGACCGAGCTCTTGTGGGCGCCCGCATGCTGGTTACAAGTATAAGGTGACAGTATTTTTGTCCAAATTGCCTACTAATCGCCTGGTTTAGGTCGTAGACACTGATACCGAAGAGGTTTTGGGCCCGTATCGAGTTGGAGAGATTCGTATTAAAGCAGAATGGCTCCTAAGAGATTCTTGCGAATTATCCGAGTGGGATGGTGATGAGTTTTATAGAACTGGCGATTTGGGTTATTACGACAGGAATTTTTGTTTTTATGTCACTGACCGAATTAAGGAAGTGTTTAAGTATAAGACAACTAAAATAGCTCCATCTAAGCTGGAAGGAGTGTTGAAGACTCATTCTGCCGTTGAAGATGCTGTTATCGTAGGAATACCGCATGCGTATGACGGCAGTCATCCTCTGGCTTTGGTTGTTCTCAAAAATGCACAGACTGGAGTATCCGAAAGTGATATTGTGAGTTATTTCAACGCGAAGGTGGTTGATGGAGAAAAATTGAGGGGTGGACTTAGATTTGTAGAGAAGATCCATACGACATCATTGGGGAAGGTTAAACGAGTGGAAATGAGACAACTTGCACTACAGAGCCAGTTGTAAGAAACGATCGCTATATTTTATAACAACGCTACCTTCACGTAGTTCTTGTGAAAGTGGAAACGACTTGATTATTATATTCGAGTATTTGTATTTTGCTTTTTCTCTACGTAAGTCCTTTTCCTCCACGAAGTGAAATGAAAATGGTTGTATTTCGTAGTTTTATAACCCAGCGTTGTATCACTGACTCCCCCCCCCCCATGTCGCCATTGAGGCTGAGGAGAGGACTTCCGTTGTGCTCAATTAGCAATAGGAATGACATCTGTCGCACCACTTTGAGCTCTCCTTCGATCCAGAGACGCTTATACTAAAATAGCTTATCGCTTATTCTAATGGTCCCCTGTCCTAGGAACACAGAAGACTATCTTTAGGGAGACAATCACCAAGACCAAAACTCTTGCGCAAACAGGAAGTCTTCGGTGAATCAGCTTCCGCTACCTCCTCAGATTTCGTTCGTTGTTGCCCCGCTCCCACGGTCCGCGCCGCTCGACCAGCCAGTTTAAAACGGTAGATGAGGCCTACAGAAAGCTTTCGATCCAAGGAGGTTAGACCTCCGATTTGACAGGGTGAATAACTATTTCTTCAAAACTTTTTGTATGGGGGTTTGGGAAAAAATTGGTCTTACCGCGAAACCGCGAAAAACGCAGGATGAGGACCTTCCCTGGAGCCTAATCCCTTTACAAAAATTTATATAAAACATATCCCTAGCCCGCATAATGCACATCTGTGGCGGTAGTGTTCCGGTTTGGATCGTCGGTGTTGCCATTCTTCCTGCAACTGGATGCAGAGATCAAACTTGTGCCAAAGGGAATTACACCATTGACTACCTACGTCGCCCTATTCCCAACAAGGGCTACGGTAAATAGTGGGGGAATGAGGTAATTTGTAGTATTAATTTTGCTTGTCTGTGATGATCTGGACAATGCGTGCGCCGGGCAACCAAAGCCATTTAGATATCATCCAGAGTCAACTCATTTCCGTTAACTACCATTATACATGGTTCGGCTCTTCAACCATTGCTTCATCTAATATCTGAACCCAGTGCACTCACTGCTACACGTTTGTCTTTCGATTTTTTGTGAATGAGTGGCTGTGAGGAGAGGCATTGATTCGGTTCTGTGAAGGTTTCCTTGGTTCTGCATTTGACCGTGTTATACTTCCAAGCTACACGCAAAGTGTGTTGAAAATCCATTAAGACTCATCCGCTAATCAATTTCATTAGAGCGACGGCCCATTTTGTTGATGGGTTACTTATCTCCTTTATTGTAATCACCGTGGATGCTGCTGGCACCTTTTTTAGTTAACGATCCTTCTCCCTTCTTAGCGGGTAGCTTATGTAAAGTATCTAGTGGTACATCCAAGATCACGTTAAATAGTACTTAGTATTTGATAGTGGTCAAAAACAATGATGGGCTGTAGAGTAAAGGTGGCGGGGGTTGGCAAGGTGTCTTGGTCAGGGCATAGTGACCTGTTTCCTATGATGACGAGTGGTCCTGAAGGGTGGGGATAGCGTCCTTGAAGACTATCCTACTGTAGGTGGCGGGCCGGTTGGCATGTTGACTGTACTAATGGCGTCCGGACTGTGCTCAAATAAAGGTTCCAATACGCACTTGACGGGGATCTGTTCCGAACAGAGTGATTAGTCGGGCGTGCGAATGTATAGTTAGCGTCGGTTGACCAAAGGCGGCTAGAAATACGGCAGCTGACGTACTGGTTGTAGAACTGCAGAGAGTTGGTTGAGGATTATGCCGCCAGCGCGGATAAAGTTGATCTCCACTAGTGCATTATTATCGGCGCCCGACAGGATCAGGAACGATCTTTACTAAGGATGCAGGACAATCGCTTGAGCACATGTGTTTGTCGGAAGAAATCGAACGGTCGGAGTAGACGTTAGTTTCGTCTCCTCAGCTCTCTTTTTCTTCCGACATTTCTCCTAGAAGTGGTCGAGTGCCATAGGCACATCGATTACGCTTGGGTGCGGTTTAGCTTGACTTGATGTTAGCACGTGTCAACCTCCTTCCCATGTAGCACCGTTTATTGGCGCTAGCTTGGCGAAATATTACCGCAATATAGAGAGATTGGGGCAATGTTGTCGAACTGCCGCCAATATTGGGTGAATATATTTTTGTAATATTATATAAATATTATTATAAATGGAACTACAATATTTAGTGAATATAAGAACAATATTTGGAATATTTAGTAAATATTGCTATTTAATGTATATTCAAATATTGTACACACAATAATGTACAAATATTGCGTGTACAATATTACTAAATATTGAAAATCTATATTTAAGCAATATATAAAATACATATTTGTAATATTAAGTAAATATTGATATTCCATATAAAGTCAATATCTTTTAATCAATAGGGCACCAATATTGCGTGTACAATATTACTAAATATTGAAAATCGATATTTAAGCAATATAGCATACATATTTACAATATTTAGTAAATATTGTTATGCAATATAAAGTCAATATTTATTTATCAATAACATAATAATACGGTGTTTTCAATATTATTGGATATTTAAAATAATATATTTAGACTACATGGAAAAATATTCATAAATGATAACGTTATGATACTTTCTCAAAATCCGCCGGTTCAGAGATATCAAAATAATCAAAATATAATATGCACACCCTCCTCAAAATATTATAGTGTTCAACTTTAAATTCCAAAATTATATAAGTTTCCCAGTTGTTTCAGGGCTGAATTCTTAACGGGGTGATCGATGGTTCGAGTCCTACTTGAAGCAGAAGCCTTTTTCTTCAGTATCGCCGATCCCCTCCGAGTGTCTACACGTCCTGGGAAAGGAACCATCGGAACACATGGAACCCTGCAGGCGCTGCGCACTGGGAAATAGTCCATCAGAACAGTTAGGGCTCTGGGGCCCTTTCCTACTATTTTGGGATACATTACAAAGCAATAATGGGCGAATATTGTATAAATATTTTCCTCAATATTGAAATAATATCGTTTAGTAATATATAGCCAATATGTAAAATTGTTCACATTTCAATGTTGTGACATTATTGTAGATTAATATTCTACCAATATATTTACAATGAAATGCGAATATTACACCAATATTAAATGCTACATGGGTTGGTGTAGATTTGATTATTCACTCAAGTTTTATGTAGTTTTTGTACATGGCAACCTGATATTTTGGTTACATCATAAAATTCGCTGGCTTTTGATTTAGCACTCATCCACGTATGACTACTGCCTTGTTGAACATCTAAGCCCTCGAGGAGGAGTGTAACAAGGGTGGAAAAGGCCACTTGATAGATTGCCTCGAAGTTCAACTATACATTAGACCGGAGACCTCGGCTCCACATACGGCAGGGCTGCTGTTCTACGCTGCATAAATTAATCATGGGTAATTGTGAAAATCATCAGCGCAAATTTAATGCTAGTGTTAATTTTTTATTGCAATTTTCTGATTATGACGCCAACGACGTCGAACTACCCGTATAACACGTTCTGAGATACAACTTTTCTCTTTTGTCACGTGACTCATTCATTACATTCGTATAGGCTTGTGTCTATTGTAATATTTCCCCTTTCATAATTTTTATTTGCGTAGTACTATTTTAGCATGTCATAACCGCTACGATTTCTTCCTAGATTTTAATAAATTTATGATTTTATAAATTTATACATGAGTAGGTAAAGGTTGCAGTTTTTGGTTTGGGATCGTATTTTAATGCCGAAAATTTTCATTGTTATTTAAAATGTGGAGCAAAGAGTCGTGGATGGTACAATCGACCTTGATGCTTTATCACATCCTAATATGGATCAAAAGATGGTGGAAGACAGTATTTCAAAGTATGAGATGAGAACGTTACAGACCTCTGCACTAAAGTCTACAATTTTAAACAGAGTGCATCCTTTGCGATAGCTATTACTTTTAGGTATAGGTAGGTACTAAGAACACAAAATACTGGTCACAATTTTCTTTATTAACTCTATAACTAAAATAAATAACTAAATCAATTAGTTGTATTGGCAAGCGGTCGTCGTCAGTGAAATCCCTTAAAATTACCGTTTATCTATAAATATGTACAATGTTCCTACCAAGCCTAAGCGTATAAATAATGTTAGCAAATTCCTAAATTACGTAATGAGATGATTGCAAATCGGGTCAGTAGATACAATTCGGTACAATTAATATGGGCCAGATCCTCCACTCCCCCCACTACCTCCCCCATTTGAATATCCATCTGGGCCACCACTCGGGTATCCATCTGAACCTCCGCTGGGACTCCCACTAGGGTAACCGCCGTTAGATCCTTCACCTAAAACATTTCAGATTAGTGTGTCAACTAACACAAAAAATGTCCAAGAGACATGAACGAAACCAAAGCATCTACAGAACTACCTTCATAACTAATCTTTGGTTTATATCCTTCAGTATCTGCTTGGTATTGTACAATCTGTTTTCTACCGTCAGGAAGAAGTACATCGTACTCGCCTGTTGCTACGTCGCCATCCCGTTGCTCTTGGTGACTAAATTGCGTTCCAAACTGTTCGTCGTTTACTTGATACTCAAATTCGTACTTGGCCGGTTCCTATTAGAAAAATAAATAGGTAATCACGATTGAGGCGATGTAGAACTTACGGATCCTTCATCTGCGTTACTTCCGTAACCGTTTGCTCCTCCGTTTCCGTTTTGAGGCGGTAAGTATCCCTGATCGGGTTGATTTCCTTGTCCTTGACCGGGGGCCCCATACGTCGCACTGGGACGGCCACCGTTACCATTACCTTGTCCAGGTGCCCCATATGATGAACTAGGTTGTCCACCTCCGAAACCATTTCCATTACCATTGCTTTGACTAGGGGCTCCGTATGTCGAGCTGGGCCGACCACCCGAACCGTGACCGTTGCCATTTCCTTGCCCGGGTGCTCCGTAGCTTGAGCTGGGGCGGCTACCTGAACCATGTCCGTTGCCATTTCCTTGTCCAGGTGCCCCATATGATGAGCTAGGTTGTCCATTTCCGAAACCATTGCCTTGATCAGGGCCTCCGTATGTTGAACTGGGCCGACTTCCTGTACCATGCCCATTGCCATTTCCTTGTCCGGGTGCACCGTAGCTCGAGCTGGGCCGACTACCAGAACCATGTCCATTACCATTTCCTTGTCCTGGCGCTCCGTAGTTCGAGCTGGGTCGACTACCAGAACCATGTCCATTACCATTTCCTTGTCCTGGCGCTCCGTAGTTCGAGCTGGGGCGATTACCAGAACCATGTCCATTACCATTTCCTTGCCCCGGCGCACCGTACGTTGAGCTAGGGCTGCCACCCGAACTGTATCCATTGCCATTCCCTTGACCAGGAGCGCCGTACGTCCCACTAGGTCTACCCTGTCCGTTACCATTGCCTTGTCCCGGTCGCCCTCCACCGAAACCGTTACCATTTGATGGTGCTCCATATGACGAACTGGGTCTGCCACCCGTTGCACGTTGTCCGTTACCCTGACCCGGTGGCAAGTAACTAGACCCCGGTCTTTGATCACTATCAACCCCGTGTCCGTTACGTCCAGATCCAATTGGCGATCCTGGCTCAAAACCTGGTGGACCGTAGGTAGCGCCAGGAGTCTGGCCACCATCTAACAATGCGTGTTAATCTCCTATTAAAGGTAGAATTATACTTACTTTGAGGTGGTAAATAGGAGTTAACCGGAGGCTCCGCTAAAATTGCGCCCAAGGCACACACAACCACCAACGACAACTGTAAAAATGACGGCAGTGCAAAGAGCTATAATAATAAAAACTCACCTTAAGCATCTTCGTTTATTAAACAACTGAACAAAAGAACTGAGACGAATTGAATGAATATCTCGAAGAAGTAAACCCTTTATATACTTATTTAATCGTGATTCCAACTACATACGATATAGTAACGGATGCATTTTTTCTACATTTGTCGCGCGCATCCTTTCTTCATTTTTACAAGTACAAGTACGACCGAGTATAAATTGTCCTAGTAAAGTAAATTAAATAGCTCACCTTTCACACGTACGGATGCTTTATTTATTTCATTATCTTCATTTAAAGCGCATCGTTACCTTTTTTTTTTCATTCGCAATACGTAGTATGTGCAAGGGTTGATGTAATAACTATAAAGAGATGCTGTGACGGGTGAGGAATTTCGATCATGCAATAAACGTTAGATAATGTGCATTAGGAAATTTGCAAAACGAATTCTTTTGATTGAATTGTGAATATGGGGCAAGGGCACATTGAAAATTGCAATAACTTTAATCGTAATTTATGGCGCAAATACTGTTTTGTCAATTTCTTGTAAATATTATTTTATTGTTTCTGCTTCTTCCCTGTGATTTAGTGATCGTCACCTTCAATCACCTTGTTGAAATTAGCGATTTTCTTCTAACATTAAATTTTTTCCAAAACAGGCTGTCAGAAATGCAGAAAAATTATACTTTATTGCAAGAAAAGATTCATTCTTCAGAGAAAGATCGAATATTGCACTGATGAAAAGGAATTGGGGAAGAAGATGAAAACTAAAAATAGTACGAATCGGAAAATTGACACTTTATGAGACCTCCCAAAAATGGCAAAAACCTAAATTTACAGTGTTAGCAGATAGCATCGATCACTTCGGTGAGTTATATTAAAAGTTCGGCAAAACATTTGAAATCCATGATATGCACGGCAGAAAAATAGTAAAGTACCTAAATTAGATCCATGGGACACTCCCATACATAGATTGAAAGTAATGTTTTTTAATTCAGTATTAATGAATCGTCAACAACATCGAATGTTTGACAATAGCCTGTTCAATATATTCGAGCTGGCTTGTCTCAAAAGTGCCAAATTGGTATGTAGCTGATGATACAATTTGTTGATGTGGGCGTGCTTTTAAAGGTAAGTAGGAAAACTTAAAGGGCGACCTTTGAGATATTTCGGCAGAGTTTTTTTTTCTTACAAATAAATTACAACTGATATTACAAATAATTAGTAATTTTTATTGCTTTAGGTAACACTGTTTGGTAGGCTGTTTCTAACAAATTGGTTAGTGCCACAAGGGCAACAAGACGCTGTTGAAGGATTAAATCTAAGGACTTGGTCCTCTTGAGTAACAGCTGCCTGGTCTCCAGGTTGACATGCTGCTCCAGGCGCTGTCCATGCCTCAGAATACCTTTTAATTTCCTGCAAAAAGTTGTAAGCAGTAGAGGAGATTTACAGAGTTTAAGGAATGTTTCCTAATGCAGCTTGGTATGAACAAATACAAAAGAAAGTTAAAATAAGATTACCAATATAAAATAAATAAATAAAAATAAAAATATATGATCTGAGGCATGCTGATCGCTTACACAAAGATTGATTTTGAGTAAACGATACAGTAAATGATTTTGTCAAGACATTTTCCGCTGGAAGTGGAATATATTTAGATAGGTACGGTGCAATATAAGAGACCAAATCAGAATTTTCAGGGAAAACAAACCAACTATCATGAACAGGTGATATAAGCCAAAAGTCAAAGCGAAAAGGCACTAATAAGGAAAAATAACGAACATACCGACCAAAGATAGAAGCGAGTGCAGATTGAATCAGAATCTTAAACTGGCACAGAATCGACTTACCGAAGCAGTAGTTTAAGATAGAGATAAGACATAGTGTGTAATAGTAAGGAAAAGTGGTGGTAGGAACTTTGCGCTTAATATGACCTGGAGGTTGGGTTACAGGATTGTAACCCAAAGCATAAAATAATTCCAATAGAGGGTTGGGTGAATGATGAATGATAAATATGAGAAAACTATGAAAAAATGGTTCCTTCCAGCCAAGAGTTGAGGAGAGGTTGAGAAGTAACGGTGGAAGAAGTTATGTTGGGAGCAGGGGGCTACCAAGCAATAATACCACAAGGCCTTATGCCATCGTCAAGTATGCAACCTTTTGGTACTGGTACTGTGAAGTAATCGTTAGGATGGTGCCAACACCAAAAGATCAAACTTATATTCAAACCGATATGCTTAATAGATTTTGGTAAGAAGATAGTACAAAAGATAATTAACAACAAAACGTGTTACCTCGACAATTTGACAAAATTTAGAAGTGAGAAGACCAGAAGAAAGCCTATCTATCGCACAATTAAGCCTACAAAGAAAAGATTCAAGATAGTATAAAAAAGGTAAAAACGCTCAAGAATATTAAAACGCTGCAAGGTAAGTGGTTAACAACAGAAAACATAAAAATAACTCAAAAATACTGAAAGCGAACAAATACCTAAAATGAGAAGAGAAACGACAAATAATAGTTTTGAAAACGAAAATGATTAAAGAGACACCCCATACAATAACATCAAAACTGGGACATCTGTCTTGAACAATATACCGGAGGCTTGTAACCCAGCAAACAGAGTCACGTTATTTTGACGTTAATCTCACGTGACTCAAATCACCCTTTTGTGGGCATTATGTCACATGATAGAGAGATCCGTCTGAAAATTTGCATAACACCATAACTTTTCATTCTGAACAACTTTTCTTAGTGACACTTTGACGTACTATGAACGGAAAAGGTACTTTATCTGAAACGAAATTGACAAATAAAGGATTTTTACTCAGCTGTAATGGCGTACTTGATTTTAACAAATCGAAAGTAATCTAAAAATATGTTACAGACCAAGCAGGGGGGTATCTCAAAATATGAAATTACAATTCGAACATTTTTGGCCCATCTCACCTATTGTAAACTCAATCCCGAGACACACTGTATAATATAAGTATACAATTATGTATATGTAGATACTTTTATTAAATACAATAACCAATACACACCAAAATGGAGTCACTTTTACAATAAACTGTAATGGATAGTTTTGACGCAAAAAGCTGTGGAAAGCGAAAGTACCGAAATTTAAGAAATGACAACTGTGAAGTGAAGTCAATGAACTCTACTGGAGTAGTGAACCATAATGTGTAATTTCTAAATTGATGAGAAAGAAAATTGTCAATATAAATAAAATCTATTACTCACTCATATCAGACGTCATATGACATCTCATAAGTGACGTTAAAAATGGCCAGCTTTAAGACGTCATTATATTGTCAGTAATAGGTCGAGTGAAGTTATCGACCAATGTGACCTGTAAAAGACGTCAAAATAACGTGACTCTGTTTGCTGGAAACGGAGCCATTATAATTGTACTATTCAAACAGGGAGTTAATGGTACCTACTGATAGACTAATAAGTATGCTGTCAGATGTATAGAAATTATTCGCGCGAATAGTAACAAACAGAGTAACGAAAACATGAGATGAATATTAACCAATAGAATAGATAGCATACAGAAAAAGGTATAGGACATGCAACTTTGTACAATCTCAAAATACACATGGTCTTGGTAGACTACGAGGGAGCCTTCCACTCCATAGCAATAATGGAGGAATAAGTAAACTAAAAAAATGCGGAAAAAGATAAAAACAATTCGCCCCGAACAAATAAGGAATAACATATTAAACGCCAAAGAAATTGAAAATGTGAAATAATATTAACCTAGAACAACAAATAAGACTAGAGAAACAAAACGAAGACAGAAGAAAGATCAACAGAAGAATGAAAAAGAAAAGTGTTAAAAGCGACACAAAGAGCGACGTTCTCAGAAGGGATAACTCGCTATTTCACGAAAGAAACGTTTTTAAAAAATAAAGAAAATTCGACGTAATAACGAGAAATGTTTTTCTCAGAAGGGATAACTCGCTATTTCATGAAGGAAAAGTTTTTAAAAATAAAGAAAATTCGACGTAATAGCGAGAAATGTTTTTCTTCGCCCGTAGAAAAACTCGCTCCCATGAAAATGGGAACCCGCTATGTTTGCTTTTGGGTTAAATCGTGGGCTACCAGCTTATGTTACTTATCTATTTGGTACTTTTTTTATGATTCTTTGTATAGAATTCACTGGCCTTTAATTTTCCATAGATACGTGTAGTGTATTTTTTGGTGGTTAGAATTGTATCGAAAAAAACCGAAAAATGGGACCGAATTTTGCAACTGATTATTATTCTTGTTCCAATGTCTGTAAATAGCCTGACATTAAAATTATTCATATTTGTAACAAATAAACAAAAGGAAATTATAACAATGAATTACGTAAATGTTTATATTGTATAAGAATGCGCTTCCTTCCATTAACACCAATTTGTCTATGTAAGGAGACATATTTTATTACAAATAGTGTTGAACATTGCTTGTTGTATATAATTTATAAACTTTAATCACGATTTTCTTCGTGTACCTCTCCGAATGGAATAAGGTTCATCTTTAGTTTATCATCAAAGATTGAGTGAAAGAATTGTTTTTAACTTGCTCAGGGGGGAGGGGGGCATTTTTTATCACCATGTATACTATTTATAGCGTTGGAGACGGTCACGATTTGATTTAAATTTCTACAATTTTATTGAAATAATTGCAATCGAGAAAGGAAATTTTATGATATAAATCAAAACAGGAAGCGTTACCGTTCAAACGACGTGCACGATTTAAATGTTTAAATAAAAACTATTTAGGTAGTTACTTATGTTAAACATATTACTCCACATCTTGTCATTAGCGTTACCAATCTTCGTAAGTTGCATTTCCAAAATCGAGTTTCTAAACAGTAAATTGAACGAAATAAGCTTGGAAATTTGGAAAGTTTATACAGGGTGGGCCAACGAAAAGTAGATAACAACAGACAGGTTTCTGGCTAGAAAATTTGTTCCTCTGAGAAATGCAAAAACACGTCAATTTTTATATCAAGGGGGGCAACTTTTGTCATGATTTTCAACCTGAAATGATTTGATCCCTTAGCGCTGTGAGAACAACCCCTAAAATTGAAATAAGGATGATTTGAAAAGTCTTTCTTTTCTGAATTCAGTGCACTACTTTTTTTATTTTTAACAAAAAAAATTTGCAAAAATGTGTTTGTTTTTAAGAAAAGCTAGGTACGTTTACTGCCATTTGACAACAATGTTTCACCCCTTAGGTACAGGAAAAACAACCCTTAAATTTTGAAATAAAAATAAGAGTTCATGGTTTCTTGTGACAGATGTGCTATACCATGTTATGATCTTAATAGTGCAGCCTTAAATGATAACGAATGCAGATTTACTACCTACTGATTTCATGCGGCAATGGGCACAATGACACCTAATTCTGAGCCAAAGAGGAACTTATATCCGCCCCAAAAAGAGGATGCCTCCTATTGGCAATAACGAACTATATGATGACGTATGGATTTAAAAATTTTTGATTGGGGAGTGATATGAAATGTAACTTTATCCAAGAAAATCGTGGTTCATCATCAATTCTTTCCAGTTTCTTCGCAGCGAACTCAACTTCACGCCATTTATTTTGTGGTTTACACGTAAAAGTTAAATGTTATATTATAGGAACTTATCTTCGATTTTTTGTTACGTTCAGCACCACAGATTGGCACCATTTCCTTGTAAGATATGCCTAGCAGAGAAACACAACAAGATTCTGCCTTGAAGGTTTTGTTTCAGAACACATTGTCTATACACATAGAAGATTTAGCCCGCGACGGGATTCGAACCCCAGGTCTCTGTCTCGACAGAAAACGATAGCAGAACCTGCAGTGAAGTCGCAATATGCATCGAAATGGCTTTTGTCCATGAAGACCTGGAGAAAACGTTGTGGGAAGAGGAGACAGAGCAAATAAAAACCTGCAACCTTGACAGAATCGACACTTTGTCCATTGGGACGGTTTTGTCCACTTTCACTAGGTGTCACCACTGAATGGGAAAGCCGTATGCGCTTAGTGAACTGGTTACGGTCAAAACTAGGGAAATTAGCTCTGCACGGGGGAGCGAAATTTCTATTCGTCGAAGCGAAAAACCTCTCAAAACTAGTAAAGGTGCACACCTGGATCGCCGAGACCCAAGAGGAATAGAGAAAAATACTGAAAGGTTGGAGATCCAAAATACTGGTGTGGGTAACTAGCAAATGACGTGTGGTGAATGGGAAGTAAAATCGTAAGGGACAAACATCGATTGTCCTCATTGACCAAACTTCCTGGGACCAGATGGGGGCTAGCTGTAAACATCGACCCTACGCCAACTTCACCACGGTGACGTTCTGATGGACTGCATACCACTACTATCAGAGTAAAAATGCAAGGCCTCTGACTTTAGAAGCTTGTATCTCAGTAATTAGCAATCATAATGTAATGAAATAAAGTACATTTAAAAGATCATTTATTCCTACATAAAGGTGTACAGTTTTAGATTTTTGCAACACATCGTTAATTTTCTGTATTAATTTATGTGCGAAAAAGCGCTAATTATGACTCAAATCGCACAAGCGCTCGACTTTAAAAATTAATTACGGCTATATTATTGAAACTGAGTGGTAGATACTTATATATTTCAAAAATGTATACTTATTTGTCGGTGTGAGATGCTTTTGAGGCCAATTGGTTTATTAGTCTTAAAACTATAATGAAAAAACGACATCTTGTGTAACTCAGTACCTGAACGTTCCATATTAATAATATTGACAGTAACATAACAAGGTTAAAGCAATTATATTGTGGTCTAACACGATTCACAAAAATAATGCCATGTATACATGTATTATTTAAAAGAAATTTGGAAAAAAGGATGGATGCTTGCGTTCGCGCGGGAGGTGCGGTAAGGGGTGTAAGATGGTGCCGTACACTATTGCTATGAAGCGCATTGTTTTGTACAATGCTAAAGAATAATCACATTGTTGTGGTTTGCCGCTCACGATTTACGATGTGGTAGATTACCTCTCACGGGAATATGTGCGTCTTTCTTTCGCGATAATTATAACATTTACTTTGAATTACAAGAAAACAAATTTTGTTTTCAATAAAGCAATAGTGCAGCTCAATTTGAGTAATACAAATTTAGCATTTAAAACAAGAATTTTTTCTTCAGTTACCGTATATTGCAAAATAGCAGATTTTCGGTTAGGGCTTATAAAACCAGTTAATTATATGAATAATCAATATTTATTGGCTGTCGACTTTTCAGAAGTATGTGTGCTAATCCATAGTAAGTCAGTAATACACGAAGGGGGTCGATGATAATAAATAAAACTACTTAGTACCTCCCCTTGACACAGAATTTAATATGAGAATTCTCATATTAAATTCTGTGTCAAGGGGAGGTACTAAGTAGTTTTATTTATTAAGTATGTGTGCTACAACATTTGTAAATTTGGTAACAATTTATGAAACAATAACAATTTTATGATAAGTTAAAACTGACCGTCAGCCAGGAAAATACTAAATACCTACAGCGTTTTTATTGCTGTTAATTAAAATAGAAGTTAAACAACTGATTCTACCAATTTGATTTTTACACATGTTAAACATATATAAAATGACTAATGTACTGCCCAAAAATGAAGAAATTTCACCCCCCAGTTTCTTCGTTAGGACCACTTAAAGTCAGAGGCCTTGCATTTTTACTCCGATAGTAATAGTGAGCGTTTCCCTCAAAAAAATCAATCTTGAAGGCGATAACCAAAACACAATAGCAATAATTGTGCTTTTTTCTTCACGTTCATAACGGAAAAGAAGCACAGTTGACACCTCAATCCGCTTTTGTTTTAGCGGCGTTTTGGCACCATCTTGCACAATCTTTACACAACTTTAGCTCTTTGTGAAAAGGGGAGACCGAGGCTGATTGGACATCGGTGCATAGTGGTCACTTTCTAATATTCTTTAAATTTATAGTACGATAAATATTGGGCCACAGTGGTCAGGTTAGGTGCGGAGTACAATGGACACTGATTCAAAGCACACAAATTGGCGGATTGTCCACAAAACGAGCATCAACTACATTTTCTGCAATACCTATATAACAACACTCAAAAGGTAGGTACATAGATAAATGTAAAGATCTAGACATTAACTGGAACAATGCATCTCTCGATGATTTACCACCTATGTCACCTAATTATGCGACTCGTCAAATATTTGATACGTATGCCGAGCCTTTATTAGGAAACTACATAATGTGCTCAGCTCCACCATTGTTTAACACCGAAAGTGGAACGTAAACAGCCCTACACGCTTATAAACATCTATGTCCGGAGATATTTTTATCACCAACCGGTCGGGATTCGAACTCGAGGCCGCCAGGTACCTATAGTTTATTGGTATACCATCCACTACACCATGTACGGCCACTATTTTCTTTCTTTCTGTTAAAAGTCCATCGCACAAGCATGCAGTTGTATTGTTACTTCAAAATTAAAACTGTAAGTCAATTGTTTTGTGTTATCGGTTGAAGAAGTGAGACCCTGGTAACCCGGTCTCCTATGTGTTCCCGTGTTCGACACCGATCTCAAGAGATCTTACCATTTCTCGTACAGAAATCCGTCGATCATTGCGAATTAACTCAACCTTCATCATAATTATTGTATTCTGTCTAATTACTCAAGACACCTCAACCCATCACAGAATCTTAAGATCATTTATGTTTTCTTTATTTAGCATTAAAAAAATAAAACAATGAACGTCTTCATTTGAAATTGATGTGGAATGTAAAACTCCCACACACAATAAATTCCTTGTCGCCAAGGTAATTACAAAATCCATCCATATCTGTAAATCTAAGATCGATAAAACGAACCTCAGCTTCCGTGTACCAAATCAATTCAAATCAATAACTCAGGTAAAGTCGATGAGGAAATTACGTGAACAATAACACATCGATTTATTATTTATAAATCTCTGCAAAAGACCTAATTTCGTCCATAAACGAATGCAAATCGCTTGAAGAATAAAGCCATTAAATAATGTTACAACATTTTTTAAAATTATTATTATGCGACTGTTACGTCAAAAGAAGGACGTCGAGATGATGCTCGTTTGTTTTATTTAAGTGAGAGAGTTCCTGATGTACGTACAAGATCCATATTTCACAAAGTTTTAGACCTAGTTTTACCACATGAGCATCTTTCGAAATTTACGTAATAACTATTCACGTCCTCTTCTACATCCGTGATATACTTAAACGCGAAAGTGAATAAATTGTCGACTCGTCTTTTATTCCATAATTGGAACAAGCGGTTTGTTTCAATTACTTACTCGGTATTGACGAGATCGGGATTTAATGATACCAATTATTGAATATAGACATAAATAAAACCATTGAGTTCACCCATATTTGCGAATGTTCCATTTTTCTGTTAATTTAGTTTTAACGCATTTTATAGTTAGGTATTGCGTTGTATGCCTTTGATTCATGTTGTTGTCCATTAAGATGCTATCACGTTTTTGGCCAAGTGGACCTAAATTCCGTTGTTACAAAGGGAGACAAGGAAATGTTTCAAAACTAAACCATCTGCCCAAAATACAAACCATGTTAGACCAGACGCCAGAGACTTGCGTTCATTCTACGGTCTCTTCCAAAAAAATACCTCCAGTTTTCAAAAACTGAAACTGTAGAAACTGAACTGTAGGGAACATACTCGGCTTAAAGCGGTAAAAGTCAAGTAGGGCGGCTGCTCTGCTCTGTAAGCCTAGGTCAAAAAACGATCGAGGTATATACAACCCTGACAGCAGATGCTCAGCTATTAAAGGAGAACCACAACAGAACCATTCCAAGATCTTGTTGGAAAACACATAAAGAAATTTAACGGCATCCATCTTAAAATTAAGTAGGACCAACATAAAACTTACAACAGAGATGGTCACAAGTCTGCCTGCCTGTCTGTCTGTCTGTCTGAATAAACAGCTGCACAACGTGGGACTAATCAATAGCTCGTTATGCAAGGGTTGTGGTGAGAAAGGCGAAAGACTATACTACGTCATCTGCCAATGGGTTGGAAAACACATAAGGAGATTTAACGGCATCCATCTTAAAATTAAGTAGGACCAACATATAAAACTTACAACAGAGATGGTCACAAATCTGTTTGTCTGTCGGTCTGAATAAACAGCTGCACAACATGGTACTAATCAATAGCTCGTTATGCAAGGGTTATGGTGAGGAAGACGAAAGGCCATACTACGTCATCTGCCAAGGTCAAGGAATAACCTATACTTGGAAATGAAGAGATTACACAAAAGCAAGTAACGAATATTTGCGCCACTGTATTCCAGGACTTCGTTAAAGACACAAGATTCCTTGAAGGATAGATAATAGCGGAGGGGGAATATACCAATAGGTTGCAGTGCAGGAATCACTTGGGACCACTCTTAGTGGAACACTAAGTAGAAGTCGGCATTGGGTAACCTTACCGTAACAGGCTGGCCAAGCTTTACAAGGTAAAGACGGCGAAATGGCCACCACAATCCCTCTTGCACTTGCACTACCTTATACTTTTGATAATACTGTTTCACATTTGCCGCTCTATTTCACCGACAACGGCACGAATAATATTGTGCTTCACTTGACTGAGGAGCATTGTCATAAACCACTTGTGTGGCACATATCGCGTCTTGTTAGAAGTAAACATTCTCCACATCCATATCCTCAATTACTGGCCATTATTAATCATGGATCGATAGCACAATCCATTTACGGAAACGGCCACTTCCGCCATTTTCCAAAAACCACACGAAACAGGTACACGTTGTGGATAGAGACGTCTTTCGACATTTACTTTTAAATTTATCCAACATCAAATTCAACATATCTGTTAGGAAATGTGCCCTCGTCGCCGAGAATGGGCAAAATCTTCCTGAAGAACCCAAACTTCCGTTTGAATAAACATCTTCACAACAAGGGTCTGTTAAAATTATAAAATATTTTGAGGTTAGATAAAGCCCAGCAAACACACATATAAAATATACATACAACATATGTAAATTGAAGTAAATACCCCTACATATGCTTTTTTATATATCAAGTATGTAAGTATTCTTTAATAAGTTATATAAACCGTATGTCACACAATTACGTATATTTTACATAATAGTATAGAAACTTACGGATATTCTGTATACAGAAATTCATATAATACCTATATACATATAGATAATTACATATCACTCATGAAATTCATGTGCTGTCATATTTACATGATTAGATTTATGTACGTTATATGTAAAATATTTTATGTAATATTACTCATTTTTTATGTATGCCTTCTGTAAATATAATTAGAAATTATGATTGCATATATTGTATGGTCGAAAATAAAGTCCGTTTCTATTTGCGCCACATAAGTAATCGAACGCACGTGTTTTCTACAACGCCAAAAATTGTAGTTCACGTACCTTTAATATTAGATCTGTATCGACTAAAATGCGTCTAATTTATATAGAAAATAAATAATATAAAATAAATTAAATCCTGGTCATTTTTAACATAAAGTTAAAGATAGGTATAATTATTGAATAAGACTTCACTCAGCGGTATAATCAAACAAAATTTAAACTAATAACGCGAAACAGCGCAAAGTTACGAAGTACGAAATAAAAAAAGGGATGTTACAGATTAGCCCAGTGGTACAATGTCGGAGACAATGAAAACACATGTCGGATTTCGGAATTTGCAACGCCCACTCCCAAAAGTTCGAATCCGGTTAAGGGACACTTTTCAAGCAAGTATATCATAATAAACTGTCGGCTTTCAGTTCAGGTAAAAACGGGTTCGTGCAAGAATTAAGTTAAATATAATTAAAAGTACAGTTGCACGTAAAATGTAGTTTTTCCATTTTTTGTATGGAACTGCTTAAATAATTTTTTACGTTGATAATAATTACATTATGCTCGAGTAGCTGCCATTTTGGTCATCGCAACGCTTTTACAACAAATATTTTTTATGTAAATATTACATAAAATATACATAAAACGTATATAAATTCATGTAGAAGAATTTACATCTAATAGACATATATATTATTTTGAAAATTGCTGACATCCTGACATTAAATATCTCTTATTTTTCTTCCAGTTTTATATAAATCTAAAAAGCTCTTTCATAATTTATATGTATTTTATATATAAATGTGTTTGCTGGGAGACGACTTCAGGGTAGGACCGTGTCAATTTTGAAAAAGACAACGTTTCGCCCACTTCTGTAAGGGGCTTCAACAAGGCAAGGAACAGAACACAAATAAAAACAACATTATCCAGACGAGTCCTAGTATGTTGATAACCTCGAATATCTTCTGAAAGAGGGTAACTACGTCATCATCCTTGGCAATCCCACGTCAAAATCAAACGAGAAGTCTCGGCTGCTATCAGGTCGTCTGTCCTTTCTAACGTCGCGTCGCGCAGTCTTGTACCTAGAGACTCCAAACCGTCGAGGTTGTACTAAAATTCACAAGCAAGGAATTCGTCCGATCTTCGCTTGGATTCCTAAGATCTTATGGTCAGCTTCGATGTTACTCCCTATTTACCAAAGGATTCTCTTATCATCATTGAACAAATTCTGAAGGATAAAGATGACGACGCCGGATTAGTTACCTTGATCAATAAGTGTTTGTCTTCTACTTATTTTCAGTTCTGAGACAAGTTTTACGAACAAGTTTCTGGCGCTGCCATGGGCTCTCCGCTCTCACCGGTGATAGCCAACATCTTCATGGTGTCTTTCAAATAGGTCGCTCTCGAATCTGTTCATCTTCAGCGGCCCAAAGTCTAGTATAGGTGGGTCGAAGATACCTTTGTAATTTACCCACGCTTTGTTGGAATTCCAAAACCATCTTAATACCCAACATCCCAACCATGGAAGTTGAGGATGTTTTGGTCACCCGTCATCCTAGTGGAAGTATTGGTCGCTCAGTTTATCGTAAACTCATTCACACCGATAGGTACTTACATGCCACCCCACACAATCATCCTGGTCAAAAACGATCGGTCATCAACCCTGGTCCATCGTGCTGTAACTGACCTTCGGTAAAAATTTATGCATGGGACGGTCCTTATAATTGGAAAATGTCCCAAGCTGAGATCATATTGTAGCGGCTTTGTATGTAAAACGGTCGTTAATGGTTTGAATTACTCTCGCACATGCTTTGTTTCATCACGCCTGACGATTCCATGTCACTGTCTTCTGCGTGAGGGTACAGGCCCACGATCCGAGTTTCGTAATTAGATCCCAGACGATATCTCTTACCACTGCATCGGTACATAACAGCATATGGGGGCTTCCTTAGTCAATGGCGTTGTCAGAAGCATATCTACACGGTTCATCCCTTTCAGCTACCTGTGGTGGTCCAGACGGATTTCCCTTTCTTTGTGACGACGATGCTTTGGTCGATATGTTTTGGTCTAATGCAGTGGTTATGCATTTCGTTGACTAAAATCTTTTAGCCTGCTGCTTCAGTACATAACTAGGTTTATAAAGATAAGCTTCATATTTGCCTCTCTTTCATGGTGAAAATCAAGTGGTTCAGGTATTACAAATAAAATGTAAGGCCAATGGAGAGAAAAATAATATATGCACACATATTCTTGTTCCACTAAGAAAATGGTATCATATGTCCTCCAAGCCTTACTTTTACCCGCATATCATTACAAACTAGTTGAAAAATGGTTAGTCATCAGGAGAAATTAACGTTGAGGTGACACGAAAAGGTTAAAATAATACCACATTTTTTAATTGATGTAAACACTGCGTTACCACTGTTGTAAAGTGACAACCCGAGTATTTTAAACCGTCCCAGTAAACACACATATAAAATATACATACAACATATATAAGATTGAAGTAAATACCCCTACATATGCTTTTTTATATATCAAGTATGTAAGTGTTCTTTAATAAAGTTATATAAACCGTATGTCACAGATTACGTATATTTTACATAATAGTATAGAAACTTACGGATATTCTGTATACAGAAATTCATATAATATATACATATAGATAATTACATATTACCCATGAAATTTATGTGCTGTCATATTTATATGATTAGATTTATGTACGTTATATGTAAAATCTTATATGTAAGAAGTATTACATATTGTTTATGTATGCCTTCTGTAAATATAATTATAAATTATCATTACATATATTATATTGTCGAAAATAAAAGTCCGTTTCTATTTGCGCCGCATAATTAATCGCACGCGCGGGTTTTCTATAACGCCAAAAATTGTAGTTCCCGTACCTTTAATATTAGATCCGTATCGACTAAAATGCGTCTAATTTATATAGAAAATAAATAATATAAAATAAATTAAATCCTGGTCATTTTTAACATAAAGGTAGGTATAATCATTGAATAAGACTTCACTCAACGATATAATGGAACATAATTTAAACTCGCGAAACAGCGCAAAGTTAGGAAGAACGAAATAAAAAAAGGAATGTTTCAGATTAGCGCAGTGGTACAATGTTGGATACAAAGAAAACACATGTCGGATTTCGGAATTTGCAACGCCCACTCGCAAGGGTTCGAATCGGTTAAGGGAAACTTTTCAAGCAAGTATATAATATCATAATAAACTGTCGGCTTTCAGTTCAGGTAAAAACGGGTTCGTGCAAGAATTAAGTTAATCAAAAGTACAGTTGCACGTAAAAATGTAGTTTTTCCATTTTTTTGTATGAAACTGCTTAAATAATTTTTTACATTAGTAATAATTACATTATGCTCGAGTAGCTGCCATTTGGTCATGGCAACGCTTTTACAGCTAATATTTTTTATGTGAATATTACATAAAATATATATAAAACGTTTATAAATTCATGTACTACAGATATAGAAGAATTTACATCTAATAGACATATATATTATTTTGAAAATTGCTGACATCCTGACATTAAACATCTCTTGTTTTTCTTCCCGTTTTATATAAATCTAAAAAGCTCTTATATAATTTATATGTATTTTATATATAAATGTGTTTGCTGGGGTGTAACAACATATCACCGTAATTTCGGATTTAGCTCCCAAAACTTCCCTCTTTCTGCGGAATTGTACAGCAGGTTGTGTGCAGCAATCCCTTTTAGTGTGCGTACTCGCAAGTTCAGGAATGGGTAGGCAATACCTTAGATCCTACACACTTGGGCTAATATTAACTTATAATATGTCTTTACAGTGGTTCTTACACTTTGACCATCCCTAGACCCTTTTTCACCAAGAAACTATATGGAGTGGACACTCTAGGGACGTGAACTTTGTTAATAGAGTATTAAATTTTTCGACTACTACTGTACCCGAATTGCATTCCTCAAAAGGGCACCAGAATTTCAGTTAGGAAACGATCAGAAAGTACGATTACCTATCCATCCAGTTTAATAAGAAGATAAGCTATCGCGTGCACTTCGTCCTTTAGCGTATTTACTGACCCAGAATTCGGGGTCTCGGTTAAACTAAATCAGGACATCGGATAAAAAGTATTGTCTCGGCGAGGTCGATATAATCAGAAATTAGAATAAGAATTAAAAATATCAGCCAAGGTCGATACAATTATGCAATTTTGAAGATGATCTTGAATTATCAATAGTTTCCATATTAGTCGACACTTTGTCCTAAATAATGCGAGTTAATTGAAAATTCACATCGACGGACTCATTGTGTTCATGACGATGAACTAGATTACGGTGGAAGTTTTTTTTCGGATACAAAGTAAACGAAATGCTAACATAGATAACGCTTGTCTGGACAGTATATCTATTACCTACCTGTACAGTAATGACCGTTTGACAATGGCTTAATGTGGGTCTATTTGCATAAATTAAACATGAAATGACAGTATGTAATAAAAGAAAATAGCCAATCGCAATTTTCGACCAATTAAACATTTGGTTAAGTGGTAGATGAGCAGTCCGACATTTATGTAACGTTCCCCCAAGGCACCGGCCTTAGCATTGACTACTCTAATTGTACTTTAATGATATTTACATACGTAGGTATTGTTATCGGAATAAAAACAATAGCGACCTTAAAATTAAGCGAGGCTACGTTTATTTCAATACCACCCTTGGATTTATGTGTATTTAAAGGGGTGGGGAATTTAAAAAAAAAAGGTATTTAACGTTCGTCTAATTACAACCAATTATCATTGAACTGATTTGTACAAACAATTATACTTTAAAATGAAAATTGTGCTCTTAGTCGTTTTAAGCGTCTTTGTAACCGGATTTTGGGCGATGCATAATTGTAAGTATAAGTAATTGGTAGGTACGGTTTGTACTAAACGGACATTTAGTTGCCGACATACCATGTGGTAGACGAAAGTTGAGTAGAGCTGCGAAAGTTGTGGGCGGTGAGAATGCTACGGAAGGCGAGTTTCCTTGGCTTGTATCGCTCACACGTAGAGGAGGACACTTTTGTGGAGGATCCTTAATTACAAGAAGTCACGTGTTGAGCGCCGGACACTGTTTGTGCAGGTAAACCCGCTTGTATATATACCCATAGTGTTTGGCAAGGTAAATTGTAGCGGATCCTCCATAATACCGGCAAGTCAGCTGAAGATAACTTTAGCCCAGTACGATTTAGTACAGCCCTCTCCTTACAAATATGAAACGTTGGTAAAGTCAGCAACTTTGCATCCCGATTATGTATGCGGTAAGGTCAAAAATGACCTGGCAATCTTAGAGCTGGAAAAGGAATTGGAATGGTCCGAATTTGTGCATCCCGCTTGTTTACCAATTGCGTTGGGTGAGAGTGGATATAAGCGATTTGAGAATATTTTGGCTACGGTTGCGGGCTGGGGATGGACCAATGAGAATACCCAGTTGGGTGAGTCCTCAGTAATTTATTTTTTTATCATTCCAATGCTGGTTTACTCTTCCAGGTGGTAGAGGAGATAGGCTGCAAAAAGCGAAAGTAAATATATTAAAAATTGATACTTGTCGTACATGGTATAAGTCACAGGGGAAAAAGACTAAAATCCTAGATACCCAAATCTGCGCCGGTTATGAGCAGGGTGGAATCGACTCCTGTTGGGTGAGTAACACTTTGGTTTTACTAGTTGAGGAATAACGTTGGTGCAGGCTGATAGTGGGGGACCACTTATGGTTGCTTCCGATTCGGGTGAAGTAATGGTTGTTGGTGTAGTATCTACCGGAATTGGATGTGCAAGACCCTTTTTACCAGGATTGTATACGCGCATCTCTGATTATATCCCATGGGTAGAGTCTGTGGTCAAAAAATAATTACAAAGAATTTTGGAAGGAATAGGATCTGTGATATAACTAAGGAATAGATTGTGTTCTAGTCTTAGATATTTATGTTGAATTATTTGTACAAAATTGTTAAATTACTCTGTTTAAAGAGTACAATTAAAAGGTAGGGTAGTTGTAGGTAGAGACGTATCTATTTGGTTATCCTGTCAAGGTGTGGCTTGAATCCACCTGACTGTGGTTTACCATTTTCCTGTGAAGAATAAGATTAACACAACTAAGAATGCCTACATCAGTTTAAATATTCCTGGAATAAAAATAGAAAGAAACGTTTCAAAAAGCTATCTTTGGGTGCACGAAAAATTAGCCGACATTGAAATCCAGTTTTGTTCTAAAACTGGAGGGCATGGAGTGACAGTTCGCTCGTTAGGTACTCTTTGGAACTTGTTTTACGTAAAACCTTCAAAGCAGTCAACGGTATCATTATTATGATTCTTAAAAAAACTCCGGGTCAAATTCAAATGGAAACAATAATAATAACTTTGGCGGTTGAATCGGATCACCAGCTATTTGGTGATCGTGCCAAATAAACAATAAAGTTTTGGAAGTTGTGAAAACAACTAGCATTTCTATTTACAAATATGTACAAGTTTTAACAGCGCGGAATGCGGTTAAAAATGGAGGTACAGGTTGGTCGGTCGCCGGAGGGTAGACTGGTTCTAGAATTCAGGCTGACGGGTTGATGTAGACGGACTGGTCGGTGTTGGCTGCTTTCGTTGGCGGCTATGACTTCTGACTGATTTCTGTGGGTATCAACGTTCGCTTATAAAGGATTCTGATGGCGATGTCGACGCGTTGTCGTTGGTCGGCCAATGAGAATCAATCGTTGCTCTTCAGTATGTAAGCGACTGTGTAGCAGGATCATGTGGTCGCCACAATAACAATCTAAAGCAAAGAGATTACCTTCAGTTTTTAGTTCAGAATTGGTGTTTCCTGACTTGATCACACATACAGTTGTGCGCCTCAATATCCTCTTACTCGTGGACCAGTAAGTCCACTTCCATGAACTCTCACATTTCTGAATAGATAAAATCTTAGCAACTTGGTCCAGAATTTTTCCTGGAAAAATATGTCGGTGAAAAACAAAGACGATATACCTGGAAATTGTTAGGAATAATTGGGGAGTCACTTGACTCATAAATGTCTTCTATTTGCGAATCCCATGCTATCGGACCATCAGTCTGTACATAAGACAGCAGTGTACTAAGTGCGAGGATGAGTTTTGAGCTTTTTACGGGAAGGAAATCATAATCTTTTAGGCCACCGATGTGCAACAATAGAGCTGTGGATCAAATGGTAGAGGAGATCTCTCCAGAATCCTATGAAAAGATTTGGTAACTAAAGGGCAGCGTCATTTTTCTGAATTGCTTAGGCTCCAGGTAATTACACACCTATTATCCTTCTCACATTTGAGTCCAGGCATTGTAACGGATCTCTGCTGTAAGCAAGAGGTTCCATTAAAACAGTCTCACTGTTAACGTAAATGTACAGTCCTTTTTGCAATAATTGTACATTACAAATAAAGAATCATCTAAATTCTAAAGCATTCCTGGATGATATTCCAGAAGACCCGTTTCCTGTAGTGTGATGGCGTGTTTTAACGCACTTGCTGCAATAAAACTGCAGTGGAAGGCTTCCGTTACACTAATTAAATGAAAAAAATTCTGGTAAGTTGCCACGAGACTTCCCTCGTATTAACACTTTTTTCAAAAAATAAATTTTCGTCCTTGGCCCGAATGCAAGCAATCCATTGGCGAAAATCGCATTTCGATAACTTTAATAGTTTCTGAGTATCGAGCGTTGAAGTCATTTTTAATAATTATTTTTTTTAACACTTTTTCATAAAAGGAAGGTTCTGCCGGATCGGTGGACGAGGTGCGCATAGCACCTTTGATGTGATGCAAGAAGACCTAAAAGGAAGAAAAATAGGCGACACAAAATAGGTTACAGATGCCGATGAGCCATTCAAACATTCTGACCTATATCAGCGGGAATGTCGTTCGCATAGGCAAAATCATAGAGTGGGGGAATTCTTGTCTAAGGAGGAAATTGCTTTATAACAACACACGGAAAACCGACCCTTGTAAATGAACCTTTACCTGTGTTTTCCGTCAGTAGTCACGTCCTTCATTCAAAATGACCACACGGCCCACAAACACTCAATGATTTCTGGAATCACCTCATCTCCATACATCAGGCATCGGCGAACCCGCATACAAGAATCCGAACACCAAAGGTTGTAAAATTTATCATTTCTACTTTCTAGCCTTTGAAAAAGAAGGAACACAAAAAGTTGATTTGCAGAGGGTACCCCGTAAATTTAATAACTTGAAAAATCGAAAATTACAATTATTTTGAATAAAAATTTCGTTATCAATGCTTTTCTTAAGCACCACCTAGAAAACTGTTTGCCACCTCTGCTACTTCGTTCTGGCTACGGGCCTGTCTTGGACGTATTAATAGTTCTAAAAGGGGATGGTAGCTGCGGCCATTCTGTGTAGGAAAAGCACACATACCAAACGCTACCTACACGCTGACCCTCATCATCATCCAGTCCAAAGAGCATTTACAGCAAGGAAAAGACTTCTTAATTGAGTCATTACAACGAAACGGCTATCGATAAACGAACGTGCATTTTGAAAGCCATTCAACGAGCTGAAGAATCGAGAAGAAAAATACGCTGAACGTCCCAAAAGGACACAGCATTTCTTCCTTACAGTTATGGATTCACGGACAAATTGGCAAAGTCTTGATGGAGCATAACGTCAAAACCGTCTCTTCTACAGTGAACACCCTTGGACAAGGATTCCGATCGGTAAAAGACCATTAACAATAATCCCAAGTACCTGTGAAACAAGTTAAATTAGGACAGACAGGACGCTCCATAGAGCAAAAGATTCAGGAACACCAGGGTGACTCTAAGAATCTGTCGCGGAGCACGGATTGGCGGATGGCGTTTGAGGACACGAGGGAAGTAGCACGAGTTCCTTACCTCTCCCGAATAATTAGAGAGGCGATCGTAATCGAGAAGTATCCAATGAACATGAACAGGGAGGACGGGTTCAGACTTAGTAGAGCATGGACGCCAGTTGCTCATAGACTGGAAAATTGGGAGAAAGTGAAAGTTGAACAACAACCACTCGCTTTGATTCCCAGTGAAAGTGATAACAAATCACTCTAAAGATGCAATGCTTTGCGAAGCGTCAGAACTTTTGGTTTCACAATCAGCAGTGAGGCCCGGCAAACCCAGACTTAACAGCGCACCACCATCAGGAGCTAAGAGGGCGGATAATCATTCCAAAAATCCTTCTTTTGCCTCAGAAGGTAAAAAACAAAGCAAGTCGATCTTTCAACGCACGCTGTGGAACAAATATAACGATATCGATAACTAAGTTATCTTGACAGTTCGACGAACTCCGAAAGCCTCAAATTATTTACTACTTCAAGATCACGACGTTCCCTGGTGGCGACTTCAAGAACTAAATAGAGGTCAAATGGCTCCTACAGGACCAGACTGGTTTATTATGTTGCCGCTTATAGAGCAACCTGGTAGGAGCACAATAGGCCAAAAGGTCGCAGTGCAGGAACCAATTTAGGGCCACCCCCTAGCACAATAATAGAGCAACCTGTTGGCTGTTAGCCCTTTAATCTACAAATAGATATCCTGTTCCTGTAAACAGACACGTTTAAGTGCTTCAACGGATAAGCGAGTAGAGGTCATTTCACCTATATGTACTTTAGCTATAAAGCCCCCAATAGGCGTCGTGATCTTGAAGTGTGTTAGGATCGGCCTTACATTACATTCCTCAAACTTACTGATAGTTTGGCTGAGTGCTGAGTATACAAAAAATGTTGCAGTGGAGTTTCCGAGATCGCAGTTGCAAACCTTTGGTGGGTGCAATAGAAACACAGAAGAAAACCCTAATTAGTGTCGGGGGAGGGGGGGGGGCTGAAAATTGGCGAATAGGATTTACTACAAAGCAATTCGTTGAAAGGGTGTTGTAATAAAACACTATTTAAGTATGTGAGCATTTAATTGTCATAAGACTTAACAATATACAAGTACGAGATGAACCGACATACATGCTATATTGACTGGATAAACCAATAATTATGCACATTCAGCATTCATACTGTTTTATAAATGAAAACAACACTTTCTTTCCCTTGAATTAAACAAACGAATATTATCTAAGGAAACCGACATAAGTACATTTAATAATCATGGTTATGAAAATGGAGCGTAATTCAAAATGGAAATAATATAAAAAACACTCTACACTATTATAAATACAATGGCAGATTGTATGAATTAAAAGGCACTTTACACATCTAATTATTATTATTAGGTATTATTATTATTATTACATTGGCAAAACTGGAAGGTTTGAGTTTCATAATTATTTATATTACATATATACAATAATTTATTGATTTTTGTTAACTTAACATTATATATATATAAGCTCGGGTTCTTTGACAAATACAACTAGAAGGATCTAAAGATGATTGTTTGTTTTATCTACACTTAGCTACATTTTGAAAAATGTTTACCGCGAGGCTATTTTTTCAAATTCTCGGTAGCGGAAAATACCCTATTGTTCCGTTAAAATTCTGGAAGATATTAAAGTGGAGTAGTAAAAAAACTGAAAAATAAATCAAAATTTATTGTTAAAAAAATTAAAATACAATTACGTATGTACATAAAAAGAAAATGAAAACTTCTTAGAAAAACTATATACAAAAAAAAAGAAGAAGAAAACTAATGAAGCAAATGAAGATTGTACAGCGAAAATTAACTTTGGTTGTCATTTGGACTAGTAGGATAATATACAATAATTATAAAATAAAAATTAATTATATTAATAACTTAAATGAACTTAAACAGTAATAGGTCCCTAAGTTTGTTATATCAGAAACTTCTTATATATTACTAAAATGTAACAGTAACAAAGAATGCAAACATTATCTACAAGATCACAAATTCGTGGAAAATATGAGCCGATTTGTTCGCCATTTACGTTTGCAAAAAAAAAGGTGAGGGCAAATAACGAACAACAATCTGCAAAATTTACAATATATAAAAATAAAAACAAAAAAATTACAAAAATATTCTCTAATGTACCCTTCTGGTAGAGCCAAATTCATTAAAGCAGTCGTTTGGCTTTTTACCCTCCTTATCGTCCGACCCTCCCTAACAATTACGAAAATATAGGATATTTTTTTATAATTGGAACGGACGGGCGGTGACAAGGAAGTCGTCTTCGACAACTTAACAACTATATAACGACATTTAACAACTGTCAACATTATTTAAATATTAAAATAGTCTCATTCTTTATAATTTCACAGTGATGCACTGTTTAATTACTAATTTCTTATATTTTCAGTCCATCCGTATTGCATTTTTTTTTTATCTAAATCACAATAACAATGAGTATTTTTTTTTCTTCGTTAATATCGCACAAAAAAAAATTATCACGTTCGATGTATAACACACTACGCTTCACTTCTAGACTTATAAAACGTACAGGACGTCCTCCATGTCTCAAACAAGATGTCCCTCCTGTTCGTTCACACCGTATCCATTACCGAAACTGCTCAACTCCTTCTTTTGATTTAGAGTTTGGGCTTGAAGTATTTGCATATTTTGATTAGTGTTGTGAAGTACATCGGGTGGTACGGCAACTCGTTGATGACGTACTAGGGAACCGTTCGCCGGCAGTGGTGGAGGAGACGGCGTGTGAGTGTGCGTCAGATGTGGGTGCATCGGAATCGGTGGCGGATTTTGAAAGTCTAAAGGTGGTGGGTATGACAAGTAGCGGTCGGACATGTTGTAATAGGAACCATCAGCTGGTGGTGCCGGTGATGGGGCGCTGATGTAGGACGATTTTGCTACAAAAGAAAATTGAGCAATTACACCCACCCGCCCAGGTTGTCGTAAAATGGAATTGGGCTAGACGTACCGGACATATTTCCTGACGGGTAGGCGAGGTTTTGATCATCGCGAGCTCTTGGTCTTTCGTGCATGTGTTGGTGATGGTGAGGATGAGGCAGTGTGTGGGTTTTATGTACCATATTTGGCTGTAGTTGCATTTCAAACCGGGTGAAACCGGTATATGGAGAAGGTTGATCTTGAGGATCCATTAGGTATGTGCTAGCGGCTTGTTTACGCCCCTCGTCCTTAAAAGATACATACAATTAAAGCCGTTTTGGGTTCTTACCATGAAACTTACCACATAGTCCACGTTACTACCTTCGTTACTGTAAGTCTCACTTCTTTCGCTTACAGACGATAGGGTTTCACCTGTTACAGTGTCATTATAACTGTTAGGGGCGTACATTTCAATAGTAGCCGATTTGCTCGTCTGATTAGCTTGCTCTACAAATAATTTTAGATTAGAAGAGGTGCGGGTTAAATGTAGAGAAATAAAAAACGAAAACAAACCTCTGGATCGTCTAGCCTTAATGTAAAAGCATCCAACAATGATGCCAACATTAATAAGAACCAAAAGGATTAAGACTGATGAAATCATGACGTAATTTTGATTAACATCTTGTTTCGTTAAAAATCCATCAGGTGATACTTTTTCGGATGATTCAAATGGTAAAGCTAAGAAAAAGAAAATAATTACCTGCTATTCGCTTTTTTGATCTTCTATGCAAACAACAGCCGATTACTAAGACATTTGATACAATTAAAGCAGTCGCTACAATAGTCCCAATTATTATAAGCAATCCGGGAAAGTCTTTGAAGCTTCTCTCGTCAGAACTTGGAGAGGTGTAATGCGGAGGTATTTGATCTAATTTAAAGGGAGAAGAGTTAGTTACATTATTATAGGAACTAAATTAGTCACTAATATTCCTTAACCACCACCATAAAGGAACCCAAAACCAATAATTACAAAAATTACATACTTGTTGTTCGTGCCATTGTTATGTCTGGTAAGTATTTACTGCTACCCAGCTTATTTGACGCCATTATCGAGAAAACGTAAGCGGTATCCGGATCCAGCTTGCCAACTGTAAACTGGGTCGCATTTGATAGGACATCTTCGTATTTGTAACGATCTGTATCTAAAGTTCTGTAACGTATCTGATAGCTCGCTTTCATTCCACCATCGAAACCGGGCACCCAAGAAAGCACGACCGAATTGTGCGTCACATTCACGACTGACAAAATATTGGGCGAATCTGGTGCCGATGTTACCTCCAGTCTTGGCGAAACTGTCGCGAAACCCAATTCATTCTTCGCGACGCACTCATAATTACCATAATCGGCAGAAGTCACGTGAGTTATCAGGAGAACTGACTCGGAAACCAGGCTGTCTATTTGCCGATAAGTAACGTAATACTTCCCAGTCGTATTCGTGCGTAATGGGCTACCCGATCGTGCCCATGAGTAACGAGCGAGCGGTGACGACTGACTTCTGCATATTAACCTTCCAGTATCACCAGCATCACTGGCAAATTTGAGAAGAGCGGGTGATTGATCTATTTCCGGTTTATCTGTAAAAAAACCGCATTAGTACCGCACCGTCACGCTTCTCTACTTACGTTTGACAATCAGCAAAACATCACGAACTGTGGCATTCCCGATACCGTTATTTGCAGTACACTGGAAATGTCCCAAGTCCTCCCGAGTGACAGCAGTTATCCTCAAGTATGATGTACCATTTTTATCATACATAACCGAGGTTCGTGCATCAAAATCGGGGAAGTCGCTCCTCTTCCAAACAATCGAGTCGTCCCGCATCGGATTACCCTCAACCGAGCAAGATAACGTCGCATCCTCCTGCGAATTTGCAATAACATTCTCGCTGATTGATACAATTGTTGCGGAATCTGTAAGTTAAACATCAGTAGGGGGAACCTCGGCACTCAACACTAACTTACATTGCACGGTAATATTCACATTAATAATCGAGCTCCCTTGCGAATTTAAAGCCTCACAAGTGTAGGTGCCTCCGTCGTGGCGGCTCAACTTGGTGATGTTGAGCACGGGTCCATCAGATACGATACGTTCCAATCCCGAACTGGTCGATGCTTGAGAGATCGGTAGACCATCCTTGGTCCACGTATACGCGATGTTACCGGGATTACCATCGGCTTTCAATGACATAATTAAAGGTTCATTCTCAATACCCGTCACGAATTCTTCGTTCGTTTTATCGAAGACTGGCTTATCTAAAATACGGGATTGAGTAATGGCGATTTGAGGACCGGGTACTTACAGAGAACTTTGAGGGTGATTGCGTCGTGTACCGACTGTTGTAGCGCCTCGTTCGTAGCTTGGCACGTGTAAACTATTCCGTTGAGCTGCTCGCTCACGTTCAACTTCAGTTCGATCGACGAAACTTTCCCTCCATGCAAACCCGCTTTGGTCGTATTGTAAAGGCCGTCAACCGGAATACCTTCGCGCCACCAAGATAGGCGCGCAGGTGGATTGCTCGAGCTGGAATCGCATATTAAGGTTGCCTCGATTCCCGGTTTCAACTCAAACGGTTCCCTACGTATTTTAACGTGTTCAGGTGGAACTGTTGAAAGTAAGAAAGAGTTAGGTGGAAAGATCTGCGCGTTTTGACTTACAGTAGACGCTCATCGTGATGGTTTCGAAGAGAGGTATTTCGGTTGCCGAATTTGCCGCTTCGCAACGGTAACGGGCGTCGTTATCGGTAACGTTGGTGAGTATTTCGATTTCTGCTGTGACGGATTTGTCGGTGGTCTTCACTTTGGAATTGATTTTTTTATCGTTTTTGTACCACGTTATTGTCGCTAAGGGATTGCCGCCCGACGATGTACAGGAAATTTTCTGAGTAGTACCGGCTGGGATGTTTGTACCCTTGGTGTAGCCGTGAATGAAGGGTTGACTCGGTGGGTCTAGAGTGGACGGGAGGGGTAAATTCGGGGCGTTGTTAATGGTGTGTTTACTTACATAATACGTTGATGGTGTGGGTTGATACTACGTTTTCGGTTAGTTGCATGTTTAGGCCGTGGCATATGACGACTAAGCTCTTCCGGTTAGGTTCAACTATTGCGGTAATGTTGGAAGTGGTAATCCACCCACCTTCAGGTGATACCATGGTGCGTGATGTTGCATTTCTGACTTGGCGACCGGCTACCATCCATTTGATATCAGCCGCCGGATTGCTGTTGGCAGTCGAACAAGTCAATGGTACAGGATCTCCCACTCTTGCCTCGGTGGGTCCGGAAATGGTAACGTGAGCGGGTGAAACTATATAAAAAGGGCAATTGAGGATATTTTTACCACGGTTTTAAGTACTTACAGTAGACAGTTAGATCGACTTGAGCTTTGAGTGGTTTGGATGACATCACATTACTAGCCTCACACTTGTACCTTGCCTTGTCGTCGCTGGCGTCCGCTGTAAAAGTATAAACGTTTTCCGATACCCGACCTGCCGTCCGATATGCCATGCGAATTTGTTCACCGTTCTTGTACCAAATTAGCTGCGCAGGAGGGTTGCCTCCTCTACTTTTACAGACGAGCTCGACCGTTTGTCCACGCCTAATGGTTTCACCCTCAGTATAACCCTCAATGTATGGCGGACCTGGAGGATCTGTAATAAAACCAATTACCTATCGTTCTGAGATGGTGACCTAGACGTACATAAAACGCTCAAATGCACCGTTGTACGCATCGGCAAGTCGGGCGAAAGCGCCTCGTGTCTCGCTTCGCAAGTGTATTCGGCGTAATCATCTTCGGCTGTTGGTTTGAGCGATATTCGCGAATGGGTATCGAACCTATTCCCCTTTTTGCTACCCGATTTGGAGGTGACTTCAATTGTTTGATCTTCACGATTCGCTGCAAGAAGGAATAAGGCGTTAAAATAACACCGAAGAAAGGGATGGGCGAAGTACTTACGTATATTAAGCTCAATATTTCCGCGGTACCACACAATTTTAGCGGAGGGTTTGGCATTTTTAACGCGACATTCCAAATGAAACTCTTGGTTCTCTCTTATTTCTATTTTGGAGTTAGACGGATGGTCCAATATTTCAATGGATGAAGGAGGTGCTGAAACAAACACAAAGTTTGCTATTTAATACTTTATACAAATTATCATCCCTTACAAGATGGAAAATGACAACGTAAGTCGTCAGATGGGTCGATTGTTTGTAGAAGATATTAAAATTATAAATCACCGGTTATATAATATTGTGGCGTTCTAGGATTTAATGTTAAGAAAGCAAACATTCAACAAAGCATAATACCAAAGGCGTTTATTTGATCAATCAGGTATTTTAGGACTTGGGGAAAACTTATTAAAGGACGAAGCGTGTGTTAATTTTGCACCAAATTCTAGCTGTGTTTTAAACCAATATTTATCTTTACCGCTTTTGTCGATATAGCATAACCGCGGCCAGATGGTACGTGCCCAAAATCTAAAATCATCCACTATATTAGTTTAGAGTCTCCCCCAGCAAACATTGTCCCTACAAAACACATTTCTGTCTCTTACACTCTTTAAGGACATTAATAGAATTAGACGTACCGCTCTTTATACGTGATGAAACTTACAACAATAATCTCTTACATTATTACTTGCGGTGATAGACTAAAGAGATTCGGGACAATTTAGGAACGTCCCAGATTCTCCACGACTCTGTAATTAAATTCAAAATTGAAAACTAAATTAAAAATTGCCGTTCTGTTAGAGAGAGTCGAAGGGTGTTATTAAAATCGATCATTTTACGTTTACTTTAAGTAATCGAATGTTAAGGGTTGGCGATGGTCCAGACGTTAATCTAGGCACGTTTTCAGTCATCTGAATGCATTCCAGATGCACTCAATTGACGACTCGATTCCCATCCTGCATCATAAATTCTTTTGGCAATGAACAATCGTCGTTAATCAAGACGTCGTTTAACGGACTGGTGACTTTCGGCCGCGAGAGTTAAACAAAAAAAAGGCGACATGCACCGTTTAAACAGTTTGATGTAATTGAATAAAACGAAAATGAGTTACAGGCGAAGAAGGTAAAATTTATGTAACGAGAACATTTTAACGTAACACACATTAAAATGTTTATGTTTTTTGTTTATAGCATCATACGTGCCGTTTCATGGGTTTCAATGGTGTAGTTAAGAGGGAAATTTTGAAAATAACGCGATAATACAACTCCTCCTTTTATGAGGTTCGCGCTAGTTTCCGTATATAAAGGATCATAACGAGATCTAATAACCGGAAGCCATTGAAAAATTAATTAACATCCGTATACAATGGCCAGTTCTAAAATGGTTATTAAAGAACGTATTTATATTAACCAAAATTTGAACAAAAAGGACGAATTTTCTACGGTTCCGAATAAAGGGAACCGTAATAAGGTTCATTTCTCGACGAAAATCCAACATTTTTATAATGCTAACAATAACATATTATGGACTCGGATTACTTCCTTTGTCCAAAAATTTGTTGCTTCTTATAATGTCCGACGATTTTGTTAACGACGTTGAAAGGGATTTTTTGTATTTTTGACACTGACCACAATAAAGAAGGTTTAAGACTTAATCAATTCCACCTTCTCCTTTTACCCACACTATCTAACTGTCTTTCAGCAAACAATTTTCAGTTTGCGTGGAAATGTGACGAATTTTTTTCGTAATTGAATTTCATTTTTAAACGTAAGGTCTCCGAAATGGCACACAATTTTATACTAATTAAGTTCGTAATTATTTCATAATTTTAATAACTTTTGGCGTTGTTCCTTTGATCTTTTTACCGTAGTTGCTTCTTAAATTAGTCTAAAAATCAAGGAAAAACGTGATCATTTTCCTTAATAAAAAAATTTCTCAAAATTTTTTCAGTGAAAATGTAAACGTATAATGATACCGCTTTGAAATCAATAGTGAAATTTAATTAAATCTACTACCTTCTGATGGTTGTAGGTTTTCAAAATAAAATGAACTAAAATTTCTGGTTGGTTGTTGGTTTTCCTTAAACTAATTTGAAGTTTGTTAGTTTAGGTTTGTAATTAGTTTGTAAATTTACCTTTGCTATCTAGGACTAAATTACATTTGCCTAGAATAAGAATTAATGAATTACTCACGAAATAGATTTATCATCCTTTATCACAACACTTTACAAGTTTAGTCTTTCGTGAAAATGGAAAATGTCGAACTCAAGACGGCTTATAAACGATTTTTGATCCCTTTTGAAAAACAAATGTCAGTAGACTAAGGGCGTGTCAAACAGAGAAAAAGTATAAAATGGAAGCTTGAAATTGAAACTAAAAGCTTTCATGACATACAAGATTTTCAGTATTTAGTGTCACTATCGTTACTTAACGCAATATTGAACACTTTCTAAAGAATTTATATATTTTGAACTTATATGCTTTCATGGTCAAGGAAACTGACACAACTCGGTACAGATTTACCAAATCGTGAAGCACGATTTTGGGATGAAAATTTATAAATTAGGTACTGCCGAATACGGAAAATGACATTTGGTTCAGTGCCGGTTTAGTAGTTTAGTGGTACGCACTAAGTAACATTGGGCTCCCCACCATCACCACCCACCCTCACAATTTGCATACATAGCAAAACTTCGAATTTGATACAAGCCAATCTATTTTTTTTCTCTGCCTCCGTTGCTTTTAGACGATAAAAATGAGAATCATATTGGGACTAATATATTTTAAATAGCTTCATAAGATGAAAACGGCAAGTCTCAATTCTCAAGAAGCTTATGCAATACAATAAATACGGCGCATTTATCTTTATTTATGGTTGGTACGAGTACAAACAACACCGCACGTAAACGAAGCTGGAAAATAAAACTTACATTTTGCAATTTTTTTTAAATACGTTTTCAGCAATTTAAGAGGAATGTTTACGAAAATACAAATATTAGTGCCGTAACATCCGGGTCCCAAAGATCACAGGCCCGGGTTCCGCGGGGCTGATAGTTACGCCCCTGATTGACCTGATTCACAAACACCCCTTGTGTCGGCATAATTAAGTACAAAGGTTATTTGCTTAGAAAGGGACGAGGAAATGTTCAATCTCCAATAAACTCTTTTAAAATATATGACCAGTAATAAATTTTAGTCTCAAATGTCTTAAGGGTGTTTATTCTTCTTATTATTATACCTTCTTTTGAGATTTTAACTTTCCTGTTATTGAAGATTGTTGTATCTTACAGTATTTATTCTAAAGGGAAGTCGTGAGTGAAATAAATACACCTTAGTTCCTTAACAAAATGCATTGATTGCGCTATATAGTACCTATAATTAATGAACTTAAAACTTTAGGTTTGTCCAGGCTCTACGCACTGTCCGGGCCGTACGCGTGTGTAATGTATAAAACAGCGCCATTTTAATGAGAATGGTAAGTATCGTTATGATTCTAATTTCGAAACTAAAATAGTTTAGTACTGGCAGCGCCGTTTTAAACATTACGCACGTGCGTAGGGGCCGGACAAATCTAAAGGTTTAAGTTTATTAATTATTTATAGGTACCTACTATAGGTATATCGCAATCAATGCATTTAATATTAATTTTGAGACTAAAATTTATTACTGGTCAGTGTTCATATATTTTAAAAGAGTTTATTGCAGTTTGAACATTTGCTCGTCCCTTTCTAAGTAAATAACCTTTGCACTTAATTATGCCGACACAAGGGGGGGTTTGTGAATCAGGGGCGTAGCTGTCATCCCGGCGGAACCCGGGCCTGTGATCTATGGGACCCGGATGTTACGGCACTAATATTTGTATTTTCGTAAACAATTTTCGGCCTACACTTCGTTTACGTGCGGTGTTGTTTGTACTCGTACCAACCATAAAAATAAAGACAGATGCGCCGTATTTATTGAATTGCATAAGCTTCTTGAGAATTGAGACTTGCCGTTTTCATCTTATGAAGCCATTTAAAATATATTAGTCTGAATGATTCTCATTTTGATCGTCTCAAAAGCAACGGAGGTCGAGAAAAAAAGTAGATTGGCTTGTATCAAATTCGAAGTTTTGCTATGTATGCAAATTGTTGTGAGGGTGGGGGTGATGGTGGGGGGGGGGGACAATGTTACTTAGTGCGTACTACTAAATGACATGTAAAATCGGCACTGAGTACTGGTGATCAAGAGTAAGTATTTCAGTTTGAAACAGGAAGAATCTCAATTACGTGTTCCCAATTTTTTACAGATCTTCCAACCTGAGCTCCAAAAGGAAAAAGGTACCTCTAAATTCAATATATCAATATCAAAAACTTTTAATACTCCCTTGATTTTCAAAAGAAATTAAATTGGCTAATTTCACATTATAAGTTTGGAATTCTCTACCCCCAAAAACTTACAAATTTATCCCTATTGATACTTTAAATTGGCCACTTTTTCTCAATGTGTAATGCCCTAGCGCGACATTTGCATAAAGCTCACAAAAAGTTCCTTTTGTTACAGGGTTCTTTTCTAGTTCTAGTCCACTAGTTTCTAACGTAGTGGATGCGATACTAGATGATTTTTCTTTTGTCCTTTCCTTGTGTTTTTGTTGCCTCGTCCGAACTATGAAACAGTCACGTCGTGTTCAGTTCGAAGAATACGCATTCCTATTCACTTGCATTTGTATAGGTAGTATTTTAAGCGGTTATGGAAGCATAAAATTGAAATTATCGAGATCATCTGCTCCCCGACTTTCAGTGTAACGTCACGTTGACGTCTCTGTAAGCACTAGACCGAAGTTTTGAGATTACGTTCCTAAAGCTCCAAGAGGTAAGCAATTTCTTTTAAAATCCCTTATGTTCATTCGTTCCCGATCTTTTAGCTGCACCAACCCCACAAACAATTCCGCAGCAATATCAAGCATCGCCGTGCGAAGGTTTTTAGTCGAGCCCCGTTATTTGGATTCGATTGAGCGTTCATTTTGGGAAATCAGCCATCTTGTTTGAAAATACACTCTGATTTAACAATGATTTCACACCAAGTTCACTACAAACGCTAAGTCGACATTAACTTAATTAAATTAATTAATTAAATGAGAGTTGTAAATTAGCCTTAGGCTACTTTGAATAAATAAATAAATAAATAAATAAACTTTAACTCATATTTTACTGGCTAATCTAACTTTGCTTTATGAGTATCCTTACTTTAGCTAGTGAATTCGTCATAATTTACTCACCTAATTTTTGTTCTATAAGAATTACTTACTTAAATTCGTTAATTCATGATTTGTGATCGAAAGATCATTGTTAATGTTTTAGTTTTGTAACGTCAAACAGTTTGCTTATCTTGTTACCTTTAATATTTTGCCCACATTCAGTCATTGTTTATGCTTATCATTCCCTTCTGGAATTGTTATGCCAGTATCCGATTGATTACACTGTGAGCCAGTGTTCACGTTTTTGTATTGTACCGTTTATTTCCCTATGCTTAATCGTTTACGCTACAGAGCTTGGGATGGTACCTCTTTGATCAAAGACACCATTACCGGGTTATAAGGTAAGAAGGTTTGATTTAACTACATGCTTGTATAGATACTTACTATGTCAATCGTATTCTGCGATTTTACCTTTGGCTAACGTCCTTAATTGTAAGTTTACTTGACCCTACGGTCATGTAAAGTGTAGATAGCCGACCCTTATTGTCAAGTACAATTTAAAATATTGGTAAATTAGCACAATGGCGTTTCCAGCCAACTGGCGTAGGGGGGATAATTTAAAAAAAATATCGAGTATCGATCCCTTCCACTACTCGCTCCAGCAGTTTTAGAAAAATAATACTATCCGTATTTTAAATATAAAATAATTAAATTAATGAAATAATTAATTTTATCTATTGAATATTTTGCGTCTAGTTTAGATGCCTCTCAACGTAAAATGTTGCGATAAAAGTGATGTTTTTTCCATCCTCCTTGACGCTCTTGTCTCAAGAAACGAATCTCGCTTAGAATTAGATATTTATCATAAGGAGGTTCATATAACTAATATTTCTAATCATTGCATACAGGTACTTCATAAAGAAATGTGGCAACTACGACATGTAGTGTAGCTTAAAACAAACACGATTTTACAAAAATTCACAAAGATAACAGAAGAGACATTCTTTTGGTTCAAGTTTTCAAAATGTTTCGGTGCCCAATAGTTTTGTATTAAACGAGGAAGTAGGATATTTCTACGGAAGCGCTAAAGGATCATCCCAGATATTATTTTATCTCGACCGATCGAGATAATAAGTCGACCGGTCGAGTTACTAAGTCGACCGATCGAGATAATAAGTCAACACGTTGAGATAATAAGTCGACCGGTCGAAATAATAAGTCGACAGGTTGAGATAATAAGTCGACCGGTTGAGATAATATGTCGACAGGTTGAGTAAATAAGTCGACCGGTCGAGATAATAAGTCGACAGGTTGATATAATAAGTCCACCGGTCGAGTTACGAAGTCGACCGGTCGAGATAATAAGTCGACAGGTTGAGATAATAAGTCGACCGGTCGAGATAAAAAGTCAACCGGTCGACCTATTTCAGTCTCCACTTTATCTTACTGCAGTGTGGTTGCGCTTGCGCATTCTGTGGTGTGCGCAGTTGAATAACAATTAGCACGTGTGGATTGCGTACCTACCTAATATTGTAAGTTATATTTCATATTATGTGCAGTGTAATAGTTTTGAAAGTGCCATTGGCATGAATCCCGAAGGAGATGATATGGACACTAGTGAAATGGAGGAGTTTTTGATCAGAAGAGGAATTACTCGTGATCAACTCTTAAAAATTAAGGAAGAAAAGGTTTGAGCATTCACTGATATTTATGTAGATACCCGGCTTTAAAGTTTTTATCAATGTAGACAAGTAACATTTTGGATGCCCTATAATCGCATTAAGATGTGGGTGGCCCGGAGCCCATTTTGGCGGGAGGCCCATAGTTTCAAGGTGTTGCAACATGTAATGCGATATTGTAAATATTTTTGTTAGTCAATGGGTAATGCAAAAATTGAATACTTTTAGCTGCAAAATTTGAATCCACTTTTGACCAGAAGTAAGATGGGTTAGATTGTTATAATTTGATCTCAAGAATGTGTGGTAGCATTTTTTTCGCACCATTTAGAGACATACAAAAGTGGATTCAAATTGTGTTCAATTATTGCAGTAATTTACATCCCCTCAAGGCTACGCACCTCAATGTTAACGCGCTGGGCTGTGGGTTACACTGTAATTGGGCACAAATTTGTTGAAGACCCGAAACAGGAGGAAATAATAAATAAATGCCTCTACGGCTCCGCGCGTCTCAGCCGTCGCGTCGTATCGGGCTGACGAAATACGGTTGCGAACGGCTGACTGAGATTCGTCAACGCCTAGAGCCAGACCTGAGGTAGCTACGTCCCAGAATATCAGAGAGTAATGAATTTTAAATGGTCGTTCCTTTGTTTACCGTTTACTTACATGAACCGTGTAAGCGGCACATTTAGAGTATCTTCCTTTAAACTAGACCGGTTGTTTACTGATTTCTGTTTGCCGCTTCCATGCGTACAAGGTAAGACACTACACTAGGATCAACGCCACGAACGAAATAGTCGTGCCTTGTACGCTTAGAGCGGGTGGTATAATTCGCGTTGGCTATGGTTTACCGCCCGCTCTAAGCGCATTCTCTGATATTCTGGTACGTATTACGAATAATGAATTGTACATTTTTTTTACTAAAATCAAGCAATGTTTCTTCGCTACTAAATGGTCAAATATATTTTTTAGATTGAACCTAGTATAATTGCAATAATGGACGATGTACAATATGCACAGTTTATACCAAAATACTGGGACAGGATCGCGTTAAGGCACTTTTGCAAATTAAAGTATGGAGACGACTCCACGCATTCTGGTAGAAAACTATCCCTGCTAGAAAAGTTGGGAACCAAATTAAAGACAGTAAATGAAGAAAGTTGTCCGAAATTAAATGCAAACCCATATGGAAGTAATAGTTAACTGCAGTATCAATGACTTTTTTCCATAGTTTCTCCATAAATCACAACTTCACTATCAAGGGATTCTAAGGTGAAGGGTACGCACTGCACACTGGCCCCTGCTGCGTCTATTATGAACTTGTTCAATAACGCAGTAAGTAAAATACTAAGGAGGAGTAAGTCGACCGGTTGACTTATTATCTCGACCGTTCGACTTATTATCTCAACCGGTCGACTTATTATCTCAACCGGTCGACTTATTATCTCAACCGTTCGACTTATTATCTCTAGCGGTCGACTTATTATCTGGGATGATCCTTCAGCGCTTCCGTACTTCCGTATATTGGTATATTTCCTATGTAAAAGCACGAAGAAAATAAAATTGCACGCATTTATTTATTTATAAGTAAAAATTTACACGAAGGTAACAAAAGGAACGTTCTTTTCGTTCCAGTCCAACAAGTAACAATGCACAACATCAACATATTACATATAACTCCGTGCCTACACGTTTACAGACAAAAGTATAAATTACCTATAACAAAACACAGTAAAAATATGAATTGTTTTAAAACTGATTATTGCGTTTGTGACAATAAGTAGATAATATAAAATCAATATTCACCCTCTTGCTATCTTACATGTGAAAATGTTAAATACATAGAGAAACAAATGCGTGTAGTGCACACAATTAAACATTTAGAGGCACCACTTGATTACGAGTGCTGTGCAACAGTGTAACTATTTTATGTACGAATATTTCTGCCACAAAAATGATGATACAAAAGGACAAACATATAAGAAAAATGACAAAAATTGGTAATACATCTTTCAAATGTAAAGGTTGAACCATCTCGGTTGCGGTTTTTACCAAAGGGTCCAACTTACGCTCCCTCTTTATCACATTAAGTCGAGTCGGATTTAAACTCGCATCTGCTTCATATGTACCAGATTCCCACAAATGTGTTATCACTGCGTTTAAGCTTTCAACGAAATAACTACCATTTCTTAGTTCAAAAACATGTTTAATATCGCCTGTTAAATCATTGGTCAAAAATATGTTAAACTTACTTTTAGAAAGAATCTTATTTTTTAGTATACTATTGAAAATTCCCGCCCCCATATCATCATTGGCCCAAACCATAAAAAACAACGTAAAGTTTAACAAATCAGAGTCCACGGGGGTAATTAACTTATTTATTTTGCGCAAAAGGCTACCACCATCGGTACCACTATTAAAATAAGTGCTTGCGAGAACACCAAGCGTAAATATCGGAGCGCCGGTAACAGCAACTTCTTCAACGTTTTTTATTCTACCTTCATATCGTGGCACTGTTAAAATGTTGATTAAATCCGAAGTGTAAGCAGTATGAATATGAATCACGTAGACCAAGAAAAATGCCAGCAATAATTTTAAGGACCAAATGTTTGGAATTCTGTTCACACACACACCGAAAGATAATCCAATTATGTCTGTAAAAGCACACGCGAGGTTAAGATAATGATTGTTATATCCGTTGCATTTCATAATCAGCCATTTTATCAATATCATCAATATCGTTATCAATAAAACTGCTATCCATAAATCATAATTAAATGGTAAAAAAAATTTGTTTAAAGCAAACCTTGTTGTAGGCGTTGGTCCATACCAATAAAACATTTTTCTCGAGAATATTATGCTGTTTTCCATGTTATGGATTTGACCAAAGAAACGTTCCAGCATGACAATTCCATTATCCCTAAAGATTACCATTGCCTCCTTATCATCGACCCCAATAGGGGATACATTTAATGCACGTCTGAGACCAACTGCCAAGTTATACATTATTACATGCCCCTTCTTATTCATATCAAATTGACGGATAGGTACCATAGGGCGAATATAAACGGGACAACCGTTATAATTTCTTATTGGTTTTAAGAATTCAAGAGAAAGATTGTCACAATTGAAATTGGAAAATACTGTCGGTTTATCTCTACCACAGTTGTTTCCTTCCGCTTGGGGGTTGCTCGTTATAACCTTCATTGGGCAATTTTTGGAGGTGTCGTCGTAAATAACAATAACAATGTGTAGAGCCTGGGCGTACCGCCACATTCCAAAAAATATCTCTTGCAATGTTTCTTCTTCTTTGATTAGTATGACGAACTTTCCCTTTGGACTTTCCTGTCTGTGCCATAAAGTAGATGTGAGTATAGAGAACAATGTTTTCTGCACGAATAATGCTAAAGTCTCTGCCTCCATTATATAGTTCACTTCATACCTTTTGTAACGAGTTGGAAGAGGTTCCCTCACATCCATAACGGTAACTGGATTTGGCAACTCACTAGGTAGATAATCTGGATGGGAGGTAATCACAAAGACCAGACCTTCCGATGGATTAAATATATGTTCAATAACTTTTCGGATACAAGATTGAATTTTGGTATTCGGTCCATCCGTGATTGCCAGTTGAGTACCGATGTCACCAGCAGCTAAACAAATTCCATTGATTATCAAAGAAATTGCAATCTTAATCACTGCACACTTCATAATGAACACGACATGCGACTACACTTACACAAGTATAGAATAAAACTAAAACGTTTCACTTTTACTAACGTCAATAATCAATAACATACCTTCATGTCCTTGTTCGTTTTAAAATAACGCATGAAATACGTCGAGCGTTTTGAAATACTAACCTTGGTAAGGACACTGACGATACAAACAATAGAACATTTTTACATTAAATATTCAATATGTTTTTAGTAAAAGTAAAAACTTGATCAAACAACATCAGAATAATTATTAATGGTACGCAATGTAGAACTTCCAAATATTCTACTTTACAGAAAAAATAATAATACTTTGGTTTAAGTAAAAGTGTTTAAACAATAATTTCAAACAATAGCTGTTTTAGTAATGATTGCATTTTATATTGTATTCAAATACCAAATATAGTAAATGATCACGCCATAAAATGTATTATAAGTGTGTTTTCATTTAATATCAAGATGTTCATTTTACCTGTGCGGCTAATTTATGTCCAATTTTATAGCATATAATTAGAATGTTTGTTATTGTGTTTACTGTTAAATATGAAACTGTTGTTGAGTATTTAGTTACTACTGGAAAACTGAATAGGTACCTGTATTAATTTACGGTTATGAAAAACTCGGACTTTAGTAAACATTTAACAATATTATAGAGCCAAACTTTAGGAGTTCGTTTACTATGTTTGGATAAACAATGCTTTAACTCAGTAATTTACTTTTATAGGATAACGACATGTTAAATATTTGGATATCAATTTAAATTAAAATATGGTTAAAATTTTGGTGATCATTTACTATTTTTGAGTTAAAAATGACTCCAAATCATTTGCTTTAACAAGATGGTGATAATTTCACAATAAAATGGAGTTTCAATGTTGGTGATCATTTACTATTTTTGGCAGTTGTTCAACCTGCAGCTGAACATGCACTTCTCGGCCGGCAATATCATTAATCACCAGATTAAACAGATTAATCCGGTTCGAAGGACCATGTTCAATCTCCAGATGAGAGATTGAGTGTTTGTGAGGGGTACGCCGTCACTCCACCTACCAATTGTAGACTATGCGTCACACCCCCGTTGAGTAATTGAACAAAATGGCTTTCATTCAAAGATTAGTTTATTCTATAATATTTGTAAATTTATATACAATAATAATATGACGTAGTTTGTTATTTGTTCTAGTTATTTTGTAGGTATTGCTATCTTACCTAAGCGCTTTTACGACTACGTTGCATTTTAGGGATGGGAGCGAGAGGGAGCTTGTGCTCGGATCCGCATACCTTCCCTACGACCAACCAAATCCATCACCAACCACTGTGATAGCAAACTGGTGGGACACTGTCAGCGAAGAGGATGGCAAATCCTTCTCGGATGTGATGCCAACGCACACCACACAGTGTGGGGCAGCACGGACATCAACAAAAGAGGTGAGTCTCTCCTACATTATATTATTAATAATAATCTAGAGATGGCTAATGTAGGCAATGATCCAACCTTCATCAACATCCGCGAAGGGAGGCAATTGACATAACATTTGGAACGGTGACTGCTTGCAGTTCAGCACACACATGGTATGTGTCGGAGGAGCCATCGTTGTCCGACCATAGATACATTCGCTTTGACATTAAGCCAAAAGCGGCTACGGTCGTTTATAGAAACCCGAGAAGAACCAACTGGGACCTCTATAGAGAGAACCTAAAGGCCAACCTCGAAAACTGTCCCGCCGAGGTTAAAAGCTCGGCGGAACTGGAGGCCATGGAGGAAAACCTCCGCATGGCTATCAAAGATGACTATGAGGTAAGCTGTCCCACGAAAGGGAACAGAACCTCAAATAAAGTGCCCTGGTGGCATGAGGGACTCTCTCGATTGCGAGTACGGACTAGGAAGCTTTTTAATAGAGCAAAAAACACGGGGGAATGGGATTTATACCGAATTACACTCACCGAATACAATAATGCTATAAGAAAGGCAAAACGTAACTCATGGTTCGTGGAAGAAATTGAGCAAATTCCAGAAGGTGCCAGACTCCGAAGAGCTTTACGAGGAGGAACAGAGGGTTCCTTGAAGAAAACTGAGGGGGGGCTATATAAAGACCGTGAAGGAGACTCTGGAGCTTTTGCTTCAATCACACTTCCCGGGATCAAAGACCCTCTCAAAATCTGACGTAGGCGAACCAATAACTCTGGAACCCCTTTCGAGGGCGAACAGACGAGATTGGGTTTTGGTTCATAAGATAGTGAACCTTACCAAAATTAGGTGGGCAGTGAAGAATTTCCATCCGTACAAATTTCCAGGGATAGATGGAATTCTCCCTGCTGTACTACAACAAGGCCTTGACCTATTAGCCACCACGCTCTTTACGTTACTAAGGGCAAGTATTGCCCTAGGATACATACCCTGATACCCATGGCGTGGAGGGACGTAAAAGTGGTGTTCATACCGAAACCTGCATGGGCGGGGTTCATACGCCCAAGCCAAGTCGTTTAGATCTATCAGTCTAACGTCGTTTTTTCTAAAACTATTGGAGAAACTAATTGGGTGACACATTAGGGACGAGGTGCTGGGACTTGAGCCCATCAGCAACTACCAATGTGCCTATCAACCAGGTAGATCCTGTGAACTCGCCATTCGCAGAGTAGTGGACATAACCGAAAGGGCGATCTCCTGTAAGGAGGCGGATCTAGGGGCTCTAGGGGCCGTTCGATAATACCTCTCTAGAATCAATCAAAACTGCTATGGAAAGCAAGGGGGTACAACCTACCGTGCGCAGGTGGATACACACTATGCTAAAACATAGGAACGTTACATCCTCGCTTAATAATGACTCTGTAGTGGTCAGGGCCGCACAGGGGGGAGTTCTCTCTCCTCTATTGTGGTGCCTCATAGTGGACGGACTGCTGAGGCGACTAAGCGAGGCAGGTTCCACCACTGTTGGCTATGCCGATGGCCGATGACATAGCGATTGTGGTACGTGGCAGATTTGTAGAGACCGTATCAGTTGTGATGCAGGGAGCTTTAAATCTAGTGGAAGCATAGTGCGGAGAAGAGGGTCAATTATCCACAATTATTAGAAAAAATAAACATCAATGTACTCCAAAGATATTCCCGAAAATCTTTATTCTCTTACACAATGTTCTCAAGAGGAATATTAAAACAGAGTCCTTTAAATATTATTTGTAATAATTTTCATGTATATTATGTATTGTATTGTACATGTTTTTCTAGTTTGGGCGTGTCCAGTTTGAAATAAATAAAAAAACACGACCGGAATCAGCACAAAATGTTACATAGCTCAAGGAAAATCAACTTGCACTGCCGTGTGTATACCAACTTCGTGCGACAAAACAAAGTTTCCCTTTATTAGAAAAAAATTACCACAGATTTACGATAGGGTAACAAGATTAAAAAATCACCCGGTATAATTCATACATTGTGCTTACCTACATTGTTGCACAACTTGACGCCATTAGGTCATGGGATTTTCCTTTTATGTTTTCTTTATGCGAGTTGGTGATATTCTGTTACCATTTTATTTTTTTTATGGGCCCAATTATAACATTTATGCAAAACTAATATACCACAAATACCCCTACCGTGGGCAGGGTGATAAAATCAGCCAAAGGGTGGCCCCCTAAGAAAAAATCATGACTTACGCAATTCTTTGAAGATTATTTTGATAATGAACCGACCACTAAATGAAGAAAATGACACACAAAGGTTGACTTTATGCCAAACTTTACTTTGCAGTATGAAACTTGAACCTCATTATTTCTAATTTAAAAATGATGCTTGTCCAAAAACGGAAAAAAAAACAGTTTAGAAACCTTACCCGATATTTTCATCGCTAATATATCGTAAAATTTCGTACTAAATATATTGTTAAAGTAGACTCTATTAAGTATTAATATTAGAAACCGTTTATATTTACTCTGTAGTCTCTAGAGCAAATTTTCGCGTTCATATGCCATAATTTACACACACCTTTAAGCGTGTGAATAATTTATATCTAGATATTTCTACCCTTTTGATACATATTTCTTAACGTAAATGGTACTAAATTTCAATTGTAGACCCCCACACGTGTATCTAATTTCATAATACACCCTCTAAATGCGATACATATTTAAAATTTCCCATTTGTTCCACGAAAGGAAAATACTATTCCATTTTCTCAGCTTAAATTAAGATTTATTCGGTTTAACGTTGATGAACACTTAATAAATTTTTCAACATTAGAGCCGTGCCCGTCTCTAACCTAAAGGAAAATAATGTAAACATGGCGTGTAATAAAATATGAGTATACGAGACAGGCTCTTGAGACGTACTTCATTTTCGAGAATAAAAAAAAATGTCACGAGTTTACAATTAAAAAAAAAAAAGAAATGATGTAAAATTGCTACTTTAAAGTTGTCGTATACGTGTTATGAGATGATAATGAGATACGTCAAGCTTTTGTGAAAATTTATGATTATAATGCGAAATGTCACCGAATCTTTTAAAAGGGATTCATTTCGGGAATTTAATAAAGAAGCTGAAATGTGTATAGCGTCGTCTAACAGCTTCATTTGTTATGTGTTACTAATTGTTTGTTTGTTCTGGTAATAGATTTTTAGTTTTCTTACTCAAAGCTCTCGGTTAAATTAATAGTGTAGTTCTGACAGATTTACAAGCTTTGTTCATATATTTATGACTTTTCCTTTTTTTCGTCCAAGATTTTTAACGCAAATATTTGGATTTGTAATAATCCAGTTGAAAAAACAAACCCAATATCAATTTCATCCTTTCAAAAGCTTCATATTTGAAAATTCTAATAGGATTCAAAGCGCAACCATTTGTTTGTTTCATTCGAAGCTTGTAGTTCTCTATGCGAAATGTTTTATATATGTATATGTATGTGTGTGCACGCTGTAAAAAAAAAGCAAATCTCCTCGTAATATTCAGAGCAAATACCGAATTCAAAAGCCTTTCAGGCGTTCATGCTTTCAGAATACGAAACTCAGGCGCGCACCTGGAAGTGATTTGTAATCAGTTAAGAGAATCGCAAGCTTATTATTAAAGTACACATATTCCAGATGCATTGTAAACTCAGTTTCCCTACTAATGCAATTGGACAGGGGAGCTTTTGTTAGAATATTAAACGTGCCCGATAAACAATTAGCCTTATTTTTACGATAGGATCAAGTTTTTCTTGTAAAACGTTCACGTGAAAATTAACTCGGAAGGCGTATAAAATAGGGGAGAGGGAAAAAAAAAGTATTTTATGATAAAGTTGAAAGTTTATTATCTTCTTGAAGATTCAACAGGTATTAAGGCTTTGCGCAAAAATGATAAATTATAGAAAAATTAGTGGAATAACGAAAATTATTTTATTTCATTCGAGCACGAGAACTCCCTGTTCTTGCCAGAGTGCTTTTTATACTCTTTGTCGTAAATTTTACGAAAAATGCTTTTTTTTGAGGCATTAATCTTTTTTTACTTTATTTATCTACAATTTCTCCACTCGAGAAGTGGATTACTTTCTATATTTTTGAGTCGGACTTGAAATGTATGCCACTTATATGGGATACGATATTATCTACAAAAAGAAAAATTGTTTATATTACATAAATATAAAAGATGCAGCAAAAGAAGTGTAATTTATATGAAATTCACGAAGTAATAAGCTTATTTGTTGTTGTTTTTTGGTACTTGAAAAGGTTTAAATGTTAGGTATTTTCAGTTATACTTCTCGAGGTACACTTCAGCTCAACATTTAATAAAAAGTAAGTTACCAAAGTTCTTTGAGAAGGTTATCAACCTCTTATTTCTCCGTGCTTCAACGTACCAGCTGCAAAATTTGAAAGACTTTTGAGTAAATTCCATGTAAATTCCAACATATCTGTTCATGTTACGTACAACGTTTCACATGTAGGTACTCCGATTATTGAATTCCAGTGAACCTGTAAATTGTGAAAGAATTGTTCCCATTTTTCTGCGAATATTATTTTTCAATTGTTGGTTGGCGCAAATAGTATTTGACAGCTTAAATTTTCAGTTCTGCGCTGCGGTTTAGCATAATAGTCCTGGACCTGGAACTAGGGTCTTGTAGGAAAATTCGAGTATGGAGAATTTTTCTTGAGGAGTGCTTAAAAGGTGTCCTAGTAAGTGTTTTGGGCTTGAGTGGACATCCGCGAACTGCTACAAAGATGGCAGCCACTCGATCATAGAACTGCTCGTAGACCGATTTGCAGAAGCTGGACTTTGGTCTCACCGATAAATTTGGTGATGCTCAGGACCTTAAAAGCTCTTGGAATACAAGTAAAATACCTGATGTTTTAATAAAATGTTTCGGCACTCTATTTGACATAGAAGATCCAAACTACGTTGAAGAACCAGATCCCATCGAAAACAGAAGAGCGCGAAGAGTGTGAAAAAACCCAAGTATTCTTAAGGCACAAACGTTATTACAAATAATGTATTACAACATGTATGGTAGGGATGCCACGAATAGTGATTTCGCCGAATACCGAATATTCGGCTAGGCTCTCGGCCGAAGCGCCGAATATTCGGTGACACTTAGTAGTGGGGGTATTTGTTTCATTCGCGATTAGGTCGTGTCAGAACACGCATTATTTGTTAATTGTTACTTCAAATTGTGTTACTTATAGTGTGTATAATATTGTACATCGTAAAAATATCAGTGTTTGCTCACGAAAAGCTTTACGAAATGGCACCATTTAATAAAAGATCACCTATTTCATTTGGGAACATTATGCCGATTTTTATGATAAAATAAATTTTTTTATAAGTAAAATACATTTTTTTCATAATTTTGGTATTCGGTATTCGGCCAAATGGTTCGCAATATTCGGCCCAATACCGAACAGTAAAAAAAGCAGCCGAATAGGTCGAATACCGAATAGTAGCCGAATATTCGTGACATGTTTAATGTATGGCGGCACTAAAGCAACACCATTGCATATGATTGAATTGTGTTCTCGACCAATTGGACCAAAACTACTTACTAGTAGCCTGTGACGATGGTGTATATTATGCTATAGCTCGCGAAATGCAGTTAAGCAATTGAGATAAGGTTTCAAATATTGTATTGGTGCTGGGAGCATTCCATATGGCCAAAATTGTGCTTGGTTGTTTAGGTAAATATCTTCGTGAGAGTGTGTTTATTGAATGCTCAGTGTTTGGGTATCATCTCTGTTTGTATTCATGATGATTATGTTATAATGTGGTAATGGAAAAAAGCTGGAAATGACCAGAACTGTTGTTTATACAGTGTTGCCCACTTGCTCTCCGTTCTTCCATAGTACCTTTAATATTAATTTTAGGACAAAAGGTCAAGAGACATTTCTTATTCAGGTGTTCCTTGTTTACAACCTAAAAATATTTTGAGGCCTGCACTGCTCTCGGTTTCGTCTATACAGGATCGTACTTAAATATTTACTTATTATTATTTGCTGATGGCATTAATTAGTAAATAAACTTACATAAAAACGAACAGTACAAAACACAATACATCAGCAAATAATAATAAGTAAATATCTGATACAAATAGTGTTATTGTTTGTTGCTTCCTTTAATTTTATTTTCAGAATTGGGCGATAAAACAAAATAATTCAAACTAAGGTTATTATCTCGGAAACTATTACCTTTAGATATAGGATAACAGGGTGGGGTACCACATACGGCACGGAAGTTGGTGCCTAAACTATAACAATTTTTAAAAATCTTTTTATATGCATACATGTAGGTCAATAAGAGCTACATTTTAAAAATATTTATAAATATACAGGGTGGTTCAAAAAAATGTGGCGTATCAAAGTTATATTTTTTTAAATGGAACATCCTATATATCATCACATTTTCGTATTTTACGTTAAAAAATAATTAAGTAGGTGAAGCTCCTCGGAATCGATTTTCGTATTTATTCCCACGATGGGGACCTTCTAGAGGAGTTGTCAGGAGGTAGTTAAAGAACTTTCTCGCACTAACTTGCCGACGTTTCGACTGGAGAGTCCAGTCTTTCTCAAGGCTCTTTTTTCTGTCTGTCTTTTATCACTTTATATTTTAATTTGTTTTTTAATTGTCTGCTACCTAATTACTTACTATGTGCCTACTTTATGGGGCTATATTTAATAATTACTGGCCATACTGGATCGAAATGATTGATATCTGTCTGTTGCTGAACTTTCTAATTCTTTAGTAAGTTTGCTACAAAAAGAATTGTCTATATTTCTAAATATCTGAGTAAGTTTACATGTACTAATTACATATTTAATAAAAAAAGAGCCTTGAGAAAGACTGGACTCTCCAGTCGAAACGTCGGCAAGTTAGTGTGAGAAAGTTCTTTAACTACCTCCTGACAACTCCTCTAGAAGGTCCCCATCGTGGGAATAAATACGAAAAAGTTAAAAAATAATGTCTCTTTCTTAACAATTCCCTATACCTATCTTTCATGGTTTTCGAGATGTACGGTCGATTCTAAAACAAAAAGTCACTAGATTTAGTAACTTTTTCATAGGATGGTAGTACTGGTCACTAGAACAGTACTACATTTTCAAGGCCACGCTCCTGTTTTTACCTGTTCAATACCTGTTGCAAACCAGGAGCATGGCCTTGAAAATCTAGTGACTTTTCTAGTGACCAGTATCGAAGACAGAAAGTTGTCGATTTGGATCGGATTTAATGTTAATTAAAGTTCTTTGAAAACTATGAACCATATTGTGCAACCGCAAAGATTCAACATGCCAGAAATTTAAAGCTCAAATTTGAAGCTGTATAACGTTATTTAGAAAAAGATTGAAGGATTCGTTGAACATTAATTAAATTATGTTAAAACTGTCTGAAATTTGAAAACAAAACAATTTTCAATTTGATGCGGTTTGTCAAAGAAACGCGATACAAACCTTTCGAGTTAAATACAGCAAATTGAAGTAAAAACAAATTTGATTTGAGTCTAATTTTAATGCAATTGCAACTGGTAAAGGATCTCGTACATCATAATGCTTTAATTTAAAATGCCAACTAAACTTCAAATATTTTAAAATATAATTTGCATGAAATGTAAATTGATCACATTTCAAACTTTATATACTTAATATTTTCCAAACTCTTGGAACCCAAAAAATACAAGTTTTTCAATTGGAACTAAAAAGATCAACAATTTTATATAATTTCATTACTAAAAATAACTCAAATTCCAAAACATTAATTATAAATTTTAATAAGAAATTCCATGCTTGCCCACACTTGGCCTTGCTTCAAATATCTATTAAATACCTTTTATTTACAAAAAGTATTTAGGAAAGGCCTTAATGGCGTCGCAATAGATCCCCTCCATTGACGCTTCACCATATCTTCACCTAGTCGCTTAGGTTTTCGTGTCCTATACTATGCATTAAATATAGCCGTTAGTACCTATTTGAGTAAGATTTTTTAAAAATTTTCTCGAAGCTAATATAAAATTATAAAAAACATCTTTTTTGTAATTTAAAAATTTGCAAATAAATTGAAGTTAAAATATTTGTAGCTCGACCTCGAAGTTATAATTCCTTCAATCAACAAAATAGAAGTTCAATGTCCACACTGTATTTCATTTTACTGGTAAGGTGATTTCGTGACATAAGTGAACATTCATGAGAAATAAGGCAGGGGTAGGGGTAAGAGGAGAGAGAAGGGAAAATGAAGTACGGACAGGAGGAGAAAAGATGATATATTAGGAAAGAGGATAATATACAAGTAGGGTTGCCAGATTGAAATAAGGCTTAACCCGGAGTAGAGGTGCACGCGGGAAAGAAACGAGGAGAGTCGTATCAGCCCCTATTACCTATGTATACTTCTGTATGGTATCGGCGAAGAGGTTCAGGAAATTTCGAAAAATTTTACACAAAATTATGAGTTTTTCTCTCCAGGTGCCAAATTTTAGTGGTTGATTATGCGATTTTTTACTTTTAGCCCTTCGTCGGTCGTCCATAATAATTGTGGCCAAATACGGTACGTTAAACCGAGTAGGTACCTACATTTGCCGTAATTTTCGGTACAAATATTGGCAAGCTGCGCAGTAGATTTTGAAAAAATATTCGATACGGCATCGGAGACGCCGGCAAGAAGTGCAATTACCGTTCGTTGTTATAATGTGGCTAAAGCTAAACCGACAAACGCCGCAAATTCTCGATATCGAGACTGTAGACGCTGAGGAGTATTATAGGAAAAAATGACAGTTGACGTGTGTAATGGTGCGCCCCGGAGGAATGGAGTGTAAACCCGTACCCCGTAGAATATAATGGAAACCCGGAAACTCCGGGTGAAACCCGAAGACCTGGCAACCCTATATACAAGAGCGGCGATACAAAAGAGAAGGGAAAGGGGATGGCCGGATGGGGTGAAAGCATAAGAGAGATAAAGACACACAGATGGAAGAAAAAAGGGGTATGATTAGGGGGTGAAAATATTACTGAAAGTAGGGGGAGATAATGACGGATGGAGCTTACTTTAAGAGGAGGATTCAAAGGAAGAAAACAAGTACTTGAGGAGGAAAATGGAACACATGCTCAGGGTGTGTGAGGAGTTAAGGAAAGGAGGAGAGGGAGGGGGAGTAAATGGATGGAAGGGTAGGGTAAAGAAGAAGAAGGATTATAGGAGAGGGTAGAGAAATGGAGGGAATCGAAAAATGTAAATGGGTAAGGGAAATAGCATTTTTTTTTAATTAGTAAGGGTAAAGAATAAGAAATCTTTGGTTAAAAATTGTTGCAATAAAATAAAGAGAGTAAGCGTTACATTGTAAAATCTTAAATCCAAGGCAGCGATATTTTAAGGTTTAAATCGTTAGAATTTAGAATGTGAAAGGAATGCTAAATTAGTAACTCATTTAAACCCGCATCATCATCAGGATTGTAATATCGTGTAATGTGCAAGAGCAAAATTTTCAATTAGAAGTAGTAATTTAGACAACGAATATACTCGTTTTGCACATAAAACAAATACTGCCGGTACGCCGTTGTATTTATCAAGTAACTTGCAGCAGACAGACTTAATAGTCAAGTCTCAAGCTATTCTTGTTATATAAGCTGACTAGACACAAAACTACGATCCATATTAACTTAAGAGCATACAAATGCAGTTAAGCCTTTATAATTTATACACCTTTACAAGCTCACGTATCCCCCGCTAAACGCGTAGAAAGAAGAAAAGAACGAAACGGGGCTAATCGAAATTCAATATTTTATGAAGGTGCCCTTATGTTTATTTGGGACACGTTCCTTGTTTATATTAAATATTTACTTACATATAACAATGAGACGAGCGTTTGCCCTGATGGCTTTATGAAAGCGAGAAGGTCCCACTTGGCACTGATACTCGGCGTCGTCATCGAGGGATGCGTTGTTAACCCTTAGATTGTAGACGCCATGACGTCGGTCGCCAATAACGGAATACCTTGGGAATCCCGCTATAACCGATGAGAAACCTATAATTAAATAAGGGAATATTAAAACTTTTATAACCTTTTCTCTTAAATAAAATGGGAAGAGCACAAAATGGTTGATCGTGCATCTACGCTACACAGTAGATTAGCCATCTGTTGATTGTATTAAGCTGAGTGTTTACTCTAAGTCGAGCGTATAATTAGAATTTCATTGTGTACATTTACAAGTATAATATGCACATATCCATAATATTAGAATAATCGCTTATAAAAGGCGTTTAGAACTATCGAACGTTTCGTAAGCGCGGCGACCATCACAAAACGAGCGGAGACAGACAGAGGGAAGCGGTAATTAAAATTTTATTAAAATATATCGAAAAACGAAAGGAATGAAGAAGGGTTACCCTTCGTTATAGAATTCCACCTGCTGGCAGGTTGGCTGTGTTGCAGCTGGTATTAAATAACACCTTGAATTTTAAACATTTGTTGTAAGAGCGGAATTTAAAATGCTTCATTTGAATATTTTAATACGGTGCTCGATATTGGTTGTTCATCGATGAAATGGGTCGCTTTCCCAGTATAAGGGGATCCGGTGGTATCATATTTATTCAGATAACAAACTGAAATTTGTAACTGTTTGTTTTAGATGAGTGTATACTTACCATTTCGATTTATTGAGGTAATTCGAGCGGAATTGTTGTTGATTCGGACATTCATTATAATATATAACCAACAGTCAGTTTTACAAGGTATACAGCATGTTACCGAATAACAAACACCATCTGTTTTAAAAAGTCTTAAAATGATTTTTTTCTATTTCGCGACGGTTATAGCTTTATACCTGTACTGAAAACCCACGATATAAAATATACTAAAGAATAAAGATACGATGTTGCGCATGGTGCGCGGTCCGCAAATGTGACGCGTGTCGTCATGTTACGGTCAATTTAAATTTTAAACACAAAAACAAACAAACATTGCAAAAAATCCTATGTTAGGGTTGCTTTTTTTACGGTGTTAGGTTCGATCCCAGTAGTAAATACTCAATTTTGAAACTTCGAAAAACTTGTGGAAACTGGGGGGGGGGGGGGGGGGGAGACACCACTCGCGATTTTTTCGGACTTTTTTCAGTTTTAGCCTAGCTCAAAAACTATGAGGTGTAGTGAGTGGAAAGAATATGGTTATCTTTTTTAAACTAGACTAAATTTGCTACAATTTGAGCCTAACCGAAAGTCGGTAAGTATAATAGTGTCCGAGATACCTACGAGATACCTACGAGATACCTACAGCTCTTCAAAAATAGGCAATTTTTCCCAAAATCTTTTTTTAACGTATCATCCATGTTTCGAGCCAGATATTGCCACAACGACGTGCCCTACGACCCTTGTCATGGAGGAAAAAAACGTAGGATCACCTTTTATTTAAGCATAGATGCATTCCTGTAGGCCTAACGGTTCTAGAGAAAAAGACGGAAAACAGTGAAATCGCTACGGCTCCACATATACAGGGTGACCCAGGGCTGTGTGATTGGTCCATAACTTTTTTGCTATTCAAGATATCGACATGCGGTTTTCACCGCCAAGTAAGCACACTATACTGCACATTATAAAAATATTTTCATTATATACAGAATGTTCCTAAACAGGGTGGTAAACCAAACTTATGTTTTTTTTTAAATGGGATACCCTGTATATTTCTACATTAGTTTTTGCATGAAAAAATAATAGCACTTTGTATAGGTCACTATGGGTCTAGCTCCCTCCGAAAAAATCGCGGTTTTTGCCCCCCCCCCCCCCCCCCGTTTCCACAAGTTTTTCGAAGTTGCAAAATTGAGTATTTGCTACTGGGACTGAACCTAACAACATAAAAAAGTCAAACCTAACATAGGATTTTTATGTCTTTTATATCTTAAAAATAAAAGTGCAGCTCAATCTCTCTCAGTTAAGCTGAAAAATTCTTGTATATTAGTAGCTTAATTAAGTCTGATGGTGTTTGCGCCACGAAGGCACAAAAACGGTGCTAGATAGAGGAAAATTGCATATGAACAAATTTGTAGAGCACAAAATTTACTAACGGAAAGACTCACACGGGACTTTTTTGTAGTTAATTTTGTGCATTGCAAAATGGGTTCAGTTCATTTGTTCTCTGTCTAAAAATACAGGGTGTTTCAGAATAAGATGCTGATCCTTAAGGGTGTGAATCCTTATGTGATTTTAGTAAGAAAAGTTCAAATAAACCTATGTCCTAAACCTCTTAAGGTGTTAAAGTTTTAAGAAAAAAGTGTTTTTTATCGTATCCTTAATAATTTCCTAGATATTTTTATCAAATTTGGCACACGCCCTCTAAGTATCAACAGCCATTTTTTGATAAAAGATTTTTTAATTTTTTAACCAGTGGCGTCCGTACAGGATGTGAACTAGATATTTTTGGAAAAATATTATGCACGCCACTGCTTTTTGTTAAAATAAAAATTATTTTTAAAATTCCCATTCATTTTAGGGTAAATTTGATGTTTTAACTTTTTTCGTCCGACGAACGGTTTCCGATAAAAAAAATAAAAAGCATTTAAAGCGCATGCCGCTATGTGCCTATGATTTCTAAAAAGGAGGCTAGAAACATTGTTGTCAAGGAAATAATTGCAATGACAAAATAAAATTTGTTTATTTAATAAATTTTACCATCAAATTAAAAAACTAACATTAGATAACCTGAACAAAAACGAAAATAATTTAGAGGAGCTGTTGAAACTTTAAAACCTTGTAGCTCAAAAGTTAAGAGGTTTAGGACATAGGTTTATTTGAACTTTTCTTCCTAAAATCACATAAGGATTCACACCCTTAAGGATCAGCATCTTATTCTGAAACACCCTGTATAGTGGTTTTCGCAGCGTTCGAGGCGAAAGCGTTAGCAGATCTGGATGATTTCATTGATGTGTTCAAGACAATTTCGCAAGTATTTTTCAGGTTAACTCAGAGAGATTGAGTTACCCTATTATTTTTAAGATATACAAGACATCACAAGGAGCAGATTTGATATTGTGAAATTTTTTGTATGTCTAAAAATAAACTCGATACAGACAGAAAAACACATCAAATGTGTATTCCGCAAACGAAATTCACTCTGTGCCGGCCCTGCTGAAAACAATACGGAAAGAAGCTCTGTTTCCGTACTGTTACAGGGATTTAATTTTTTTTTTAAGTTTGCAACACTGTCAACCAACCCATTATTATTTTTTGATGACAAGACTTGACATTACAGTTAATTTGGATATTTAAACGTTAGGTAGTTTATAAATTGGAACAAAGTTAAAGAACTTTATAGGTAAATATCTGTTGCACAACTTGAAATTTTAAATTTGAATTGTCAAATTGCCAACATAATTTTAAAAAAACACTAAAAAATTTTATTATCTTTATTTATTAAAAATTTTAGAGTAAATTCATGCGAAATAGAAATAATAGTATGAAAAACACGTGTCACAATGGGACTTTTTGTCGCACGAAGACCATGTTTGCAGACCTCCTTTCAGTCGGTCTGCAAACCTGGTCTTCGTGCGACAAAAAGTCCCATTGTGACACTTGTTTTTCAATATACTATTTTGTTGTTTATTTTTCTTTCTTGCCCGCAAACAAATAAAAGGGGCACTGAAATTACTCTGGAAAGGGGTGGGGTGATTTGGTGGATATGCGTTAGAAGAGACTATGGAATTTTGGAGGTTTGGATTATAAAAACAAACAATTTTATTCCAATTATGGTTGTGCCCACCTTCGCCCCAAAGTTTTTGTCCATTTTTTGGCGAACTATTGAATTCCATACTCTTCGTTGTGCATGTAGAAATGACAAATGCATTGTTGCTGAATGAATAGCGCGTCTGTTAGGGATATTATGTTAATAATATGAAATTACCTACAAAATAATAAATACATTGTTGCTGAATGAATAGCCCGTCTGTGCCTAAGGGTTACTTAAGAATATTATGTTAATAATATGAAATTACGTACCTACATTTATAGAAATAACAAATTGTCGCTGTACCTAAGGGATATGGTTACTTAAGAATATTATGCTAATAATATGAAATTACGTAGGTACATTTATTGAAATAACAAATACATTGTTGCTGAATGTTAGGGATATGGTTATTTAAGAATATTATGTTGAATAATTATGTTTTGTTTAGAGCACCTGTCAGCGTTATGATTAATTAAGAATATGTTTTTCATACGAAGAGTAATGTGAAGGATCACGTAGACAACCTTATTTAAGGAAGTAAACAAATGAATAAGGGATCAGTCAGTTAGAGTACGCGTACGCGATATAATTATGCAACGCTTATATTTTTTGGTTCATTGCGTTGTTATTATTCCTATTACTTACAAATCAGAAGTGCAGCTTTATTTAAATTTAACATTTAAGAGTGCATTAATGATTCGATTGTATTTTTTTATTAGTGTGTACATATTTGTGCTTGAAATACAGGGTGTTACAAAAAGGTGTAGTGAGCTATGCATGTCCGGATTCTACATATGGAAATAAGTCTAAAATGTTAAGTAAGTAACATTTTTATGATTTGGGCTTACTTATTTTGTATTTTCTTGAAAATAATATTATTATTTCAAAAACTCTTCAAGATATTTTTATGAAATTTAGCATAATTATGTCTTCCTTTCTCGGAAGTCCAAAATTTTCAAAAATATTTTTTTCCAAAATGATCAATTTTCAAAATGGCGGACGTTCAACCATTTTACAGCAAAATTCCATGAAAACTACTAAATAAAGTCAAGTATTAACAATAAAACCACTAAAAATAATTTAGTTTTATTTACTTAGTAGTTTTTATGGAATTTGACTTTAAAATGTTTGAAGGTGCATCATTTTGAAAATTGGTACGTAATTTTGAAAAAAAAATAATTTTGGAAATTGTACACTTCTGAGAAATGAAGACATACCAAATTTCATAAAAATATCTTGGAAGGGTTTTTCAAATAATAATATTATTTTCAAGAAAATACAAAATGGCTGATTACTACTAGGTACTACACTACTACTAAGCCGAAATCATAAAAATGTGACTGAGCATTTTAGACATATTTTCATATGTAGAATCCGGATATACATAGCCCGCTGCACCTTTTTGTAACACCCTGTATAAACGCGGGTCTTTTTCCGTGGTTTTGTGTTTGAACGGGTCTAAGATTGTTCATATGATCACAAAGTGTGTCAACAAGGTTATATATAAATGCTTTTGTGTAAATAAATTCGACAGGCAAGACAATTGTAAACCATAAAGAAGTTCTGGTAGAGTGGAGTTTAAAGTCTTCTCGAAAAACCGCACGAACACCTAATAATACGGAGGGTAAGGATTCTGCCCATCCCTTCTTTTCGTGATAGCGAATTGCTGCTTTTAGTGAACGGTGGAAACGTCATGCCATTTGACTGAGGGCAATACGCTGTTGTTCTGCTTCTTTTTATTCCTAAGATGTTGCAAAAACGTTTAAAGAAAGAGGATCCAAACTGTGTCCCTTGCCCCGTGATTATAAACTGCTGCGCACCCAACGCATCTAGCATACAAGCGCTGCAACCATAGCAAGGAAACGGAACGAGGTCTGCTCAGGCACCTGGAGGAAGAGGGAGCACTGCGTTATCGCGTCTATTGATATTAAAAATGTCTTCAACGGGGCCTACAGACACGAAATAATCCAGGCAATCACGAGACTAGGTGCGCCCAAGCACCTCATTACCAGGGATTACCTCCGAGGTAGGGGAATAATATCAACAAACGCGACAGGCCAAACCTATATATTCGAAAACACCGCGGGAGTGCCGGCCAATCCTATGGAATGTCATGTACGACGGCGTAATGAGGCGGCAGGTACCGGGGCACGACTTGTGGGCTCTCGCTTATGACATTACAACGTTGCAAGGGACAAGGAAATGAGCATGGCTCTAGATAAGATCAGGCTAACAGTTGCCGACCTACACCAATGGATGGAGGAGAGGAAACTAAGCTTAGTTCTAAAGAAGACCAAGGTGGCGTTTATATCAGGAAGGAACAACGAACACGGGCAAGGCACTAAAAGCGTACGGCGCGCTGGCAAGAATACTGTCCAACAAGGGAGGGGCAAGAACCTCCAAGAGGAGGGTCCTTGCATCTGAAATACAGTCTATAACTATATGGATGTACGGCGTACAGGTGTGGGCCACTGCCCTGAAATGGGGTGTCGTACGCAACCAAATAAACAGCATGCAAAGGCTACTGGCGATTAAGGTCACTGCGCCCTACTGCACGATGGCCTCGTGCCTCGATGTCCTAGGGCTAGTACTCGCAGGGCTGATGGTGATGGTCAGGGTAGAAAGGTGGAGCAGAGCAGAGATACTTACCAACTGGCAGCTAAAATGGGATGAGCGAGTCTTGGACCAGGGAGTTGACCCCCGATTTGCGGGAGTGGACTGACGCACTAAAATTTCAACGTTATGTTTGACTTCCTATTTCAATAATGGAGGTGAATCTTTTTACCACTCGAAACTACTGCCAGATTTTGATACTATTAAATACTGGGTGTCACATTTTAATACACCACCTCGTACTTCTCACTTAAGTTTCAATCCATTTTCGGATTTGACGTATTTGTCAAGTTCCTAAATTCAAACATAGCCTTGAATGTAAGAACGGCTGTGAGTTCGACCCCTGAACCTCCACCATTTGTTAAATGTTGCAATGCGATCACTTAATTTACTCAAACAACCTACGCACCCTTAACTATAGTAAGTGAAACTGTCTAGTTTAATCATGAAGCTATTAAAGGAGCCTAAAGAGATTCCTTGCCTGCCATAACAAATGTTGTGTAAATAGATAAAACTTTATTTTTAAATCAAGTTTATTAATGGGGGAAGCCTCAAAACCACAAGACCACGACCTATAAGTAATTTCACGAATGTATAATACCTACAATAAAATTGATGGGTTTACATTCCACCAAAGAAAATAAACAATATAAATTGAAGCATTTTAAATTGTATTCTTCGAATTGTTTCATACAATTTTAATGTACCTAGTTAAGTTAAATTGTACAATATATTTGCAGATGATCTACTTAATTAGGTAATAATATAATAATAGCTATTTTACTGTGGTGGAATGCACAAGAATCTTTGAATGCCATTAGTTCTTTAATCTATTGGAATTCTATACTTGTGAAATGACCCGTACTAAATACCAAATAACTACTGCTATAAGTATTTAACATACCAAATAATTATAAAATCTTCCCTATACATATACTTAAAGATATATTTCAGAAATGGAGAGTGGAAGAAAATGTGAATTTGCACATAGTTAAAATAGCAAAAGTTAAATAACAGGAAAAGTTAAAAAAGACGAACGTAGGTGTTTTCAATTAAAAATGCAAGAGTTAATACAAAAATAACACTCTAAGAAACACCATGGAGAGTATCCCAGACCTTTGATGAATTCGATTTTTTATTTTGTAATACAGTCTTTACTTTTGATGGGAGACGCTTTAGTGCATTATTTTGTTGATTTGCTTCAGTACCGTACCGAACTGTTCACAATTAGTCATCAATGATCACGTCTCTGAAGGAACAGTGCCAATTCTGTCCAAAAGGTCAAAGACACTTCCCCACGACTATCTCTCTGTATAATCGTGGTTTCTTGCACCATTCCTGAATGTTTGATACTTATCAGCTCCAAAAATGCTTCGCGTCATAGGAAAACTTTCCATCTTCATACGAACATTCCAAATAGGCTCATTACAACTTTTCGTAGGACACTCGCAGATTTACTAACATTCCCATAGGTATTTATTGCAGTTTGCCCATGAGGTTTGATATTTTACTGAGAATTTAGGTGTGACGGACTAACAAACTGTAGAAAAGGGAAGAGTACAGAACTGATACAGCGCCACACATAATCGTCACTGGTGTGACCACAAAGGGAAAAATGAGGAAACTTGCGAATAAACCAATCCCGTTACGTATTAAAAGTGCGCAAGCTTGCCAAACGAAGGTATTCAGGAGATCTAAAGGATTGTTACAAAATAATTGGTGGCCCGAAGAGTGTTCGGCTTGAAACGATTTTAATAACTGGAATCAACAACTTATGGGAAAAATTGTAAAAATCTACCAATAAATACCATTTTGGCCTACTAGTAAGAGGGAGCGAGAGCCTAATAATAATAATAATCGACAGCTCGTATAAATACGACAGTGGCCTTTTCTGTAAGCTTGTAAATTATTGCAATCCAAGTGTATCCGGAGACCATGACTGTCCATACTTCATGGGTTGGTGTAAAAGGACAAGGAACCAATCTTGATCAATAGTCGATACTCAGGTACCTTTTTGCCCTAATAGTATGGAGAAGCAAAAAGCTTGACATTAGGGAATGGGAGTTCCTATGGATCCCAATTTACCGAATATCACAATCACGCTGAGATTTCAATATAAAAATGGTGAGATACCGCGACTCCAATTGCCCAAAGTTCAATCAAAAGGAGACCTTGAAAGAAATTTAGGTTGAGCATCTTGCCCTTCTCATTTCTTTAACGCCCTGTGCAGATATAGTGGGTTAATATGTATTTTTATGATTCTCTAAGATCTTTAGGATTTAGGTACTCAAAAATTTCAATTCCCAAAGAAAAATGCGCCGTTGAATCTGTTGCACCTGCATAAAAGTGATTTAGAACTGATCGATACGATGTGTTAGAGAAAAATTTTTCCGAAAACACTTCCACAACTTTTACGTATATTAAGTGCTATCGATTTCACGCTTTAGAAATGGTAGGAATGGTATTGATTTTTCACGCGCAAACAAAACAATAAGAATGTGGCAAATTAGATTTTGATTGACATTTTAGAACAATCGTAAATTTCTATTCCACCTCAAAACAGTGGTATCAAAACCACAATATTTAAAATAATTTACATACCTAAAGCGAATCCATCTTTGGTCCACTGAACTTGTCCACCTAAATTTCCAACTTCGCATTCCAACATCGCCTCACCACCTTCCTGTACTTTAACATCCCTCGGCTGTACACGAAAGTATTGTTGTTGGGCAAAGTTTCCATTTACGAGTAGGGAGAGTACGAAAAAGTAATCTGTAACAATGATCCACATATTATTATTTACAAATACAAATAGATACCTAATTAGTGGGGTTTATATAAAGCAAAACCAAGCGCAATACATACTGCTTAAACGTAACAGAACGGTTCATTACAATTAAATGAACCCAGAGGCAGCCCCTGTTAATATTGCAATAGTTTCCCACCACCCCTGTTTGTTTTCTCTATACTGTCCAACTCGCTTGAGATTTATAAGGTTACATTCACAAGGGATTAATACTAAATAACAACAAGGTACGCTATTTATACTTATGTTAAGATAACCACCGGCGGTGGCAAGAGCTAAGTTATTACCGTATTTGCTTTTAATGTCTGTTTTTATGCGAGTACCCGTTTTAAAAATTCAAACCGAACATCCCATTTTCAACCGACGAATTTTATTTACTATTATTATCAAGCTCAAATGATCCGTCTCGAAGGACCGATTTGGTTATGTTGCGTAATTAGTCGCTTGCGTGTACGAGTAATATATGTAAAGGGGGGATCTCATTCAATTGTGAAGGAGGATATGTAAATACAATTAAAAACAACTGCGATTAATAATAAAATATAAAAGCGAGAGACTTAAAAATCCTGACTCAATTAAAACCAGTCTCTAGAAGAAAGGAGTGTATTTTCTAGTGTGGGAATTTAAACGTGAATAAACGAATGGAACCACATTTAATTAAACAGGTGCCTTCGCAATTATTTATTCTCCTTTTTGAAAAAGTAAAAGGAGATCTAAAGATTTTAGATATATTCGGTATAAAGTAACTATAGGAGTAATTTTTAAAGTAAATAAAAAAGATTGCGAAACAAATTTATGCAAATAAATGAAGTGTTTAACAAACGAGCCCCGGAGATAATTATCAAAGCGTTTTGAATTTGAATTGAAGAGATCTAAATATTTATGAACTACTGGTGTTACATAAACTTCGGTTATTTGAACAAAAAGTTCGTGACCTCCTTTACGAGACGTTCTTAAAATGATAAAATCTAGTTTGTTAATGTTGATTGTGATCAGTTTGGAAAGCTTTACATAATTTTCTATAATGACATTAATGGAAAATCTGGCGCCCTTAATCTACTCGACTGTTATTCACTATATAATATCAACTCCTGCCAATTTACGTTTACACAAAGCACTTTATTTCCACAAAAATTGGCTATTTCATACAGCCTTTTCTGTTCATGACCTTCATCAAAAATTAAACCTTTGATTGAAAACAAACTTCGACAAATACTACGAGAAAAATCGGCCTTTTTATATCAACTTCAAAAAACTATGTAATAAAAGGTCCTTTATAATTTTCAGCGGAAACCTACTTGAAAAGTCCCAAAGAGTAGAGAAAACGCTGCAATGTATGAATGAAGGTTTATTGTCTTCAACACTTCAACCCCTTAAAATAGTTAAAAAATGACACAATTTAGAAAACCCTTACGACATCACCCTTAAGTCTGAGGATCTTGCTCGATTACCTTAATCTGGCTTCATCTTCCTTACGTAGCTCTTCCCGTGCGCTGGACGAGATGCAACGCTTTTTCCTGCTCCATCTCCTTGCAGTGCAGCTCAACCTTAACGTGTAGAAATTCTCCCTCTGGAGGTATTTGCGAACGCATTTAAGCTTTTAAACTTGCTGAACTCCGTCAAACAAAAAAACCTGCGTTAAAAATCGTTCTCTGAGACGTTATGCCTTCTGAAAGTGATGGGAATGCAAACTTTCTTCCTCCAAGATTCCTAACCACACAGGTCTAGGTGTTTGCTTCGGGGTCCTCAGCTAATCCAGCAATCTTCCTCATTCCTCGCCATGGATTTCCATTGTAAGTTAATGGATGGATGTTTGAACTAATCCCTGCGGAATAGTTTGAAAATATCGATCATCACGTGTCCTTCTATCTTCTAGCTAGAGCAATGCTCTCGATAAATACATTCAACCAACCTTCAATTTTGTACAGTCCAAACGTATTATTATATGTACTTCGATTGTTATCGATACTCAGGCCAAGCCTGGTTAACTAATCGCACGGATCGAAATCAAGTTACGATTAGTCCTACTAATACATATATCTATACAATATAAATTTGAGGTTACTGTTAAAAAGTGAACATACTAAATACTATACACATATTATGTTCATTAAATTAAATGACGTTGATAAAACCAACGCTGATCACATTTTAGATAATGTATTTGTTTGAGAAGCCTCGGTGTATTTGATCCCAATTTGTAAAAGCCACGTCCCGTCGACCCTCTTTCCGCGAAGGCATTAACATGAACGCAGCGTCGCGCATCAATAACAAAAAGAGACCCTATATTCCTAGGCTTCTCCGTTGGCGTCACTTATTCGTGACTTATTATTATTATTATTATTACTATTCCTATAAGAGTGGTACCGAGTAACGACTTATTAATCTACTGAGCCCACTTGCTATTGTCCACAGTTCAAGGATTCCTGTCTCTTTAATAAAGTCTTGGTGACGCGAATCTTCGTTGCCAATCTTTTCATTTCCAAGTATGTGTTCCATTGCCTTTGTGTACGACGTCTCATATTGGCAGATAAAAAGCTGTAAATTATCAAACCCCAAGGTCTATTGTGTGGACTTCTATTCCGAACAGTTCAACCCCCTAAATAGTCAAAAAGAAGACACAATTGAAACTAGAGACAGTGAGCCACCTACCAACTTGACCTCGAAAGTATAATATATGAGAGTAGGTGACCTCACAAATTTTGCTTGTCAATATAATCCTCTCTGACAGCAAAAACCTTACTACATCATTTCAGCAATAACTTAAGTTTCAAGATGTGCATAAATTCAACCTTGATTCCATCGTCGTCACGGGGTATTTTCAAATTTCCACATCTGGACTGTAGAAAACTGATAAATCTGTGCTAAGAAAGTGCAAAGCTTGATATGTACAGTAAGGTTGGCTTAAGCGAGTGGCTTATCAAGTCTACAAGTCGAATACAGCGTAAGAGAGAAGGGAAGAAATGGAGATCAAAAGAAGAAATAGGAAGAAGATCTAGCGAGCATGGAAGTAAGAATACGAAGACAGAAAGTTCGAAATAGCAAAGATGAGAAAACATTGAAGAACAAGTCATGTGTCTCCACAGGCAAATAAATAGCGGAACCTGACCAAATTTATTACAACCTGTCAACATACTCCCTTCTGCATACAGACATGGTTGTATTGCAGGTTATAAAATGTCAGTAGCTTCAGCAAATTTGGTGTTTTTTCCTTAACGTTCTTAGTTCTACTTGTACTCATGGTATCATTTTTGAGCAGCGACGATTTATAAATTGTCATACAAAACATCTTTCTTTTTGTCTTTCAATGTCCACTACTACTGTCATCACTCAAATACTCAAAAGTCACTCTTTCCAAACTAATACTTGAAATGACAGATTGGCCGAACGTTTGTCATTTTCAACCGGCTATCTCGTACAGTTTTGAAAGTTTTATATTTTAATGTGTCACGAGAACAACGCCACTGAGACACTTCCATATAATGTAGTTCACACGCGATTGACGTTATTGACACTTTTGTTCGACACGTAGCAGCGGCGTCATTGGGGGGGGGGGGGGGGGGCAACTATAGTAAAAAGGGAAAAATGGCCCGCGCAGGCGAAATTTTTGTTGAAAATGGGCGTGATTTTCAGTTTTGACGTACTTTCAACGTACTTTTTTTTGGTAGTAGTAAGTCCGTGGGGGGGGGGGGGGGGGTTAAATACCCTACCCTGCCCCCCCCCCCCCTAAATAACGCACCTGACAGTTAGCAAATTTGGAAAGATTTTTGCCACGATTCTCCAAAAGGCTATATTGTCAGCCAAACAAATCTAACGGCGATCGCATCATCTACAAGCTTCTGATCGTGATTCGACGATCCTGAATCACCAGGATATCCTCAGTTAGACACTAACGTTCTCATTTTTGTAAATTGAGGTCCCTGAAGATGTAGTTTTCTTTCCGACCATTTTTGAAGCCTTTATCCGCGTGTTCCCCATCACTTTGGGAGTTGCTAAACCTTCCACAAATTTCAATGCAGTAGCGTCCATCAAGGTTATTCCTCATTTTGTTAACAACGACACTCTGTCGGTGCCTACCTATTTTTCTTCACATGTCGGAGCTCTTATGAACAGTACTCGCTTAAATACGCGCACCAAGCCATCCCTAGATTTATTATTTCACGCAAGAAAAACTACGACTTCTTTCGGAACAGATCTATACCGGGTGTCGGTGTCACATTATTACCATGACTTTACTTTACCATTTTCAGAATTCTTACGGTACACTCAGAGAGAATCCCATACAATATATTGTGTCTTCCGGTATGTAACAGAAATTCTCACATTTTGAAATCTAAAAAATACAAATACTTTTGGCACCGGTTCAATAACCAAAAGGTCAACGAACTCAAAGAAAATGATTTTGAGTAATAATAATAATAATAAAGTAATGTTCAAAGGCCACAAGGCTAATGTTCTACTGCTGTGTGTTCTAGAAAGTTAAACGACCTTGAGCCAATAACCTTTAGGTAATGAGAGACAGAGCAATGACCTTATAAAATACTACGTTAACATGCTTGCGACATATTCCTTTTGTGTACTTCCACCTCTCCTTGTACTAAAAGATAACTACTTCTCTCTTGCGCGATTCTTATGCGATACCTGCCATAGCTTTTCTTGCGTCCCCTGCGTTTGGTAGTAATAACAAATTAATCTATAGTCTACTTACAATCCGTTCGCGTAGATGTTGGAGTAGTTTCGTCTTTCTTGAAACAAAGTTGCAATTACCACGTAATTTGCGGTCATATATATGGTCATTTGCAACATTTACATCATAATCTGAAGGTCTGCAGATAAGCTTTCATATTGGTCCTTTTTTGGTCCTTTGAAGCTAATTTGGTAAAGAAGAAACATAAACAGGAGTCTTCACTTTTACCTCAGTAGATAATCGCGGTGAGTTTAGACTGTCTACCTCCACTATTTCCTGTAGATCTTAAATCGTATAGCATCCATCTTGAGGCGGAATATTTTGAAATTGGGAGAATACAGAGCTGAAAATCAACGACCATGGTTCTGGATTACGATATGAGGGTGGCCATAGTCCACACGTACATAGGCTTCCAATTCGGATCCTTTGTACTAGCTCCCTGACTAGAGTCGTCCGAGCCCGCAACATCACTCAAGTCATTCGACACGTGAGATAAACCTGACGATGCCGATGCTGGAAGGGCAAGCGGCTCTAATCGTAGCCATGTCTGGCCAAGATACCCCAACATGAATTGTCTCAGTTGGACAAGTGCGGGACACTCACAAAGTAGGTAAAGTGCTGTGTGGTCTCGTCGTCTATGTAACATCCTCTACAAGTCTACACGATGATGATTAAACCCAAACAGGGAATTGGCAAAGAAGGGAAATAGACTACTGGGGAAAGTGTGGGGAGTGGGGGAAAGAGTTTTTGGGAAGGATATGGAGAGAAGAGAAGATGGATTTTTGACAAGTTGGTAAAGAGCGTGATGGTTTACGGAGCGGAGATATGGGGATGAAAGGAGTGGGAGAAAATGGAAAAAATACAGGAAAAGTACTGGAGATGGACGTTGGGGTTAGATGGAGAGATGCCAGGGTATATAGTAGAGGAACAAATAAAATTTGAATAAATTAGAGTGCAGACAGGAAAGAGAGCGGTGAAGTATGAGGAAGAGGTTAGGAAGAGAAATGAAATTGTAATGGTAAATGAATGTATGAGAGAGATAAGAAAAGAACGGATAAGGTATGGGCAAGAGGAGAGGAGGTTGTTTTATGAGAGAGTGGGATATGCGAGGGAGGAGATAGAAAGGAGAAGAGAGGAAGGAAGGGATATGGTAGAGGAATTAGTAGCAAGAGACAAAGATGTCCAAGGTCAGGAAAGGAGAGAGAGGATAGCGGAGGGAAGATATAATGAGGGATATATGGAGATAATGGTGGAAGGCAAAGCCGATTATATAGTGAGTGGTATGGAGTTAAAGGAAAAAAGAATTGTGGCAAGGTTCAGGTGCGGGAACGAGGAAAACGAAAGCAGATACTGGTGGGAGGACGAGAAAAGGATATGTAGAATGTGTGGGGAAGGGAGGGAAAATATATGGCATATGATGAGGGAGTGTGAGGAACTAAAGGAAGAGAAGAGAGAAAGAAAGGTGATTTTGGGAGTGAAGGGGGAAGGAGTGGAGTGGATGAAGGGGGTGCTGGAGAGTAGGGAAAGGGTAGAGAGAAGGGGACAAGTGTAGGAAGTGCTTTTTTATTTTTGTTTTGTTTTGTAAATGTACCAAGTTTATTTTTTGTTAGAAAATAAGAATCTTTTGTTAAGTAATAAGACAAATAAATACATACATACATTATACCCAAACGATTTGAGAAGAGGTACAAACGGGTACAAACAATTCTCGTTCGAATCGCGTTGACCGATTTCAGATATCTCAAAAATTGACGAAATTACCTCTTGCAATATTTTGTAAATTCTGTACTTCTGGTTCCTTCGAGGTACAACCGATTTGAGAGGAGGTACAAACGATTTCAGAGGAGGTACAAACGGGTACAAACGATTCTCTTTCGAATGGCGTTGGCCGTTTTCAAATATCTTAAAGTTGGGCGCTGGCGATTTTTTCACCCATCCATAACTTTTTAACCCTTGAGGTACAAACGAAACAAAATCTGGCACAAACGAGGTACAAACCTATAGTGTGAACATTGTTTTAATTTTTTGAAGTTGGGCACTAACTTTATAAAGGTACCGAAAAAAGGTCTTAGAACTCTTCGTGTTTGACCTATCCGTTATTGAACTCAAAGACAGTTTCAGCCTTTGGAGGCGACCTACTATTTATGCACAGTTTAGGAAAGCTCCAAATCGAAACTTGAAGAAGGTTGAAGTTCCATAGACGTAGGTAAATTCTAAAAATAAGACACAAAGCCTCCCCTTATATCGTTTAATAACCATTGGTTATTTTTGGAATTTACCTATTCTTACCCCCTTATTGAGAGCCCCGTACCACTCGGTTAAGATGTCTTCTATAGACGTATTGAATTCGTACTGTCGTTACTGGAGCTGTGTTCAGACCATTCCAATTTATGGAATCGCTACTGACCACTTTTATACAATTGGCCCACTGAGCAAGTGATGCAATGTTTTTTAATTGCGAGTTATTTTGACCGGATAATTTCAAGATGGACACACTGTATTCATGTGGGGGTGTCTCGTGCTTACAGTCAAAATGATCCTTATGATTACATGTTTTATAAAAACTTTATAAGAATAAAGCGACCTCTCTCATCGTGCTAATAAAGCAAAAAAGAGAGCGAACCACTTTTATACAATTGGCCCACTGAGCAAGTGATGCAATGTTTTTTAATTGCGAGTTATTTTGACCGGATAATTTCAAAATGGACACACACTGTATTCATGTGGGGGTGTCTCGTGCTTACAGTCAAAATGATCTTTATGATTACATGTTTTATAAAAACTTTATAAGAATAAAGCGACCTCCCTCATCGTGCTACTAAAGCAAAATAGAGAGCGAACCACTTTTATACAATTGGCCCACTGAGCAAGTGATGCAATGTTTTTTAATTGCGAGTTATTTTGACCGGATAATTTCAAAATGGACACACACTGTATTCATGTGGGGGTGTCTCGTGCTTACAGTCAAAATTATCTTTATGATTACATGTTTTATAAAAACTTTATAAGAATAAAGCGACCTCCCTCATCGTGCTAATAAAGCAAAAAAGAGAGCGAACCACTTTTATACAATTGGCCCACTGAGCAAGTGATGCAATGTTTTTTAATTGCGAGTTATTTTGACCGGATAATTTCAAAATGGACACACTGTATTCATGTGGGGGTGTCTCGTGCTTACAGTCAAAATGATCTTTATGATTACATGTTTTATAAAAACTTTATAAGAATAAAGCGACCTCCCTCATCGTGCTACTAAAGCAAAAAAGAGAGCGAACCACTTTTATACAATTAGCCCACTGAGCAAGTGATGCAATGTTTTTTAATTGCAAGTTATTTTGACCGGATAATTTCAAAATGGACACACTGTATTCATGTGGGGGTGTCTCGTGCTTACAGTCAAAATTATCTTTATGATTACATGTTTTATAAAAACTTTATAAGAATAAAGCGACCTCCCTCATCGTGTTAATAAAGCAAAAAAGAGAGCGAACCACTTTTATACAATTGGCCCACTGAGCAAGTGATGCAATGTTTTTTAATTGCGAGTTATTTTGACCGGATAATTTCAAGATGGACACACTGTATTCATGTGGGGGTGTCTCGTCCTTACAGTCAAAATGATCTTTATGATTACATGTTTTATAAAAACTTTATAAGAATACAGCGACCTCTCTCATCGTGCTAATAAAGCAAAAAAGAGAGCGAACCACTTTTATACAATTGGCCCACTGAGCAAGTGATGCAATGTTTTTTAATTGCGAGTTGTTTTGACCGGATAGTTTCAAAATGGACACACACTGTATTCATGTGGGGGTGTCTGGTGCTTACAGTCACAATGATATTTATGATTATATGTTTTATAAGAACTTTATAAGAATAAAGCGACCTCTCTCATCGTGCTACTAAAGCAAAAAGAGAGCGAATGATAACTTTTCTAATTGCAAACGCCGAATTCATTGTCGTTCCCAAACTCCTCTTAAAAGCTAAAGAAGGTGTATAGACAATAAAACGTGAAAAGTTTTCTTGTTAAATTATAGCCAGCTTTGCTTTGTTACACATTCGTTAAACGTGCATACACAATAGTTGCTAAATGACAAAACAGCAATAAAAACAGACTTTTATAACAGAAATAAAACTAACTACTCGGAAAGTAACGACTACGTGCTCCGAAATTGTCAGTAGTAAAAAGAATGAAAAAAAAAAACACTATTCTGTTACGATCCACGTTTAACTATAGCCTCTAATTAAGCGTAGTTTAAAAAAAATTTCCGATTAGTTTAAAGGTGGAGGGGAAGTAGAGGAGATCTTATTTTATAACTAAATTGCGCCCAATAAAACTATAAAGTTTGAGAAGAGTGCGAGAGTAAAAAAAAAAGTTGGTGAAACTAATTTTTGCTTGATTTCTCTGATTCAGTTGCAGAACGTTTCTTTTTTTTTCTTGTTAGATTAATATGACTGATGTAGATGGAAAATTTGAATGATCAAACGATTGCGAGAGGGAGTTTGCCAAATAGCACTGCGGAAGAATTGAAAACTTGAACGCGTTTCTCGTAAATAAACTTGATTTTAGACGCGGATTATGCGCGACAGGATTGAAAGTTCCTTTTTTCCCTAAAAAAACTTTTTGCATACTTAATGGTTTAAAAAAAAAGTCTACAATTTGTGAGTATCTACAAGTACAAATTTTTTACATTCGAGCACACCCGACAGATCGCGTAATGAAGCTTAGAACTTTTTTTTTATATTTAACATTTTCATTAAATTAAATATTAAAATGTAACCGTAAATTTGGTTAACAGTTCAACTCTTGTACGTCCATTAAAAGTATCTTAAAGTTCCTAAAGATATTTAAATTAGTAAAGCTGCTTCTTAACTTTCTACAGATGTTTGGTGGGTAATTTGAAGGAATTATTAATATTATAAAAGTTATGAAGGTAAGACACTCGACACGTACAAGAATATCATTTATAATCAGGTTATCTCCATTTGAACAGAAAACTTCCGTTTTGAAAGGCCTTAAAACCGAACGGGAAAATTGTACCCGCAGGTACCGTTCTCACTCCACCCGACTTATTGTACAGAAATGTTCATCTTGATGAATCTTACTGGTGACGTTTAGACGCTAAAAAGGCAAATTTTATATACCTATTTACATTTTAATTAGCTAATTACGCATTATTAGGTCCTTTTGAACGAATTACAATTTCCCTCTGCCATCAAATGGTAAGTGTGTATATTTTAATTAAGTTCACCTATTCAATTTTTCTAAAAAAAACTCTTATTGTTTCATTTTCTTCGCAGGCCGGTTTCTGGTAGGCTTGAAAAGTGTCATTTTCTATTCTGATCTAATATCGTGCAATAGGAAAACTACTGGTTTATAGTGAAAGCTTAACTTCCTCCGAACAGCGACTTTTAGAGTACATCTGAGATTATTTCTTATCGAAAAAAATTTCGGGATATTGATGTATGCAATTATTATGTTCTTTACATTTTTGCTTAACTCTACATTGATCATCCAGGATGTCCCTTTAAACTAAAGTCTACTAATTACTTTACTAAAAACTGGTACCGAGTCAGTCAGCGGCCCAAGTTTCTTTTGTATCACTCCAATATCATGGAGACTCACAATGTTTTATTTTCAAAAATCGATCGAGTAAAGTTTTCAAAATATTTTATTTTGAAATTTTTGATCGGACGCCATTCTGTTATTAGATAAAATAGAAAATAATTGTAACTACAAATGTTTTAGAGAAGCGAAAGCAAATGTTGAAAGTTTTTGTATTTTTTAAATATTCCTTAAAATAAGGGAGTAATGATTTTTCGAAAAACAAAAAACCCTAATAACTATAATCTAGGGCTCCAAATCAAAAATTTGAACTAAGAAAAGTTATTTGTTTCGATGAGTTCTAACTGCTGTTTTCGTATGATACAACTTCAACGAATTTCCCATTAATGACCTACTGTTGCAGTGGTTAGTATGGCGCTCTTCCGCACAGAGGGTCATCATTTTTTTGATACGCTAAGTATAGTGTCACCAAGCAAACAAAAACCCCGGAAAATATGTGAACTAAATTTGAAGTAATTCAAACTGGCCAATAGAAAGTATTGAAAAGGGGGTGGTACATTCAGCTCTAGAATATTTTGACAGTTTCATCTTGCTTCTTTATTTATAGAACAAATTTATTTTGCATTTGAATGTACTTCGTAAACATATAGCTCCCTCGACCATGCCTTCTCAGGGCTTTTGCTTACTTGGTGGCACTATACCTATTTGGTATGGGCTAGTTACATACGTTTTATTCTTCGGCTTATCCCCTTAAAAGATTAGAGCAATATTTTTGAATATACCGAACGTACGACAAGGACGTTCTTCCTCGATTCTGTCCATTTTACCATAAATAACAATTAAATTCCAAAAATTTTAATATCGGAAAATGGTTCGCAATGGTTTTTCCATTGCGAACCATTTTCCGATTATTGAAAACTTGTGTTATCCTATAACAGATGACAGAATAGTGTCACTTGGTTTGGTTAAAATTCGATTGCCATAAAGTAATTGACGACTACTAAAAAAATCCAAAAAAAAAAATGGTATCAATACAGAGATAGGAATAAATTAGAAACTATTAAAGATTGAATGGAATGAAGAATAGGGATTGCCGTTTAAAATAACGAAGTTACTAGCTACTTCCGATATTTCTGGAAATGCTGCCATTTTGAACATCCCTTAACACCGTTTCAGCTTTCAAATTTTGAAAAACCTACTTATAAAAAACATCCCCCGAAATCTCTAACTAAAGCTACCGAAAAAACACCCTGTATGGTACTTCCTGCAAACATTCCCTCTCGCTATCATTATAAAGTACCGTTGTGTACCTCGCACTGATCTTTAATCAAAAGTACACAGAAAATGTCAAATAAATATTGAAAGGGGTTCATAACAATCATAACTCTAATGAAATTGATCAAAATTCAAAACTAGGGACATACGTACAGGGTGTACAACTAAGAAAGGCCATAACTCAGAAACTATTTGAGATAGAACAGTGAAATAAAAAATCTTATAATAAATGTGGCCAAGAGAAAATGCTTGAAATTATTTTGAATTTCCTGCCATGTATTTAAAAAAATATATTCATTGTAAACAAGTGATCAATATGTAAAACTTTGTTTAAAATAAAGGGAGGGGAAACTAAATTATGTGTTACTGGAAAAAATCGTGTAACGTCGAAACGGGTTGCTTGAATTTGTCAAGATTGATCTCGATGTAAAGAGAATCCTTGATATTACCAAAAAATTATCCAAAACCACAACAATTTCTTATCATCGTCTACTAATAGAGGGCGCAACTTGTTGAAGGAATAAAACGGTCGACTTTTCTAAAAAAATGACTCCCTTATTAATTTTCCTTCCAATAGCAGTGAAAACAATATTTGGTACCATTTAAATTTTTTTAGAAAAGTGGACCGTTTTGTTCCTTCAACAAGTTGCGCCCTCTATTGGTAGACGGAGATAAGAAATTCTTGTGGTTTTGGATTTTTTGGTGATATCAAGTATTCCCTTTAAATCGAGGTCAATCTTGACAAATTCAAGGAACCCGTTTCGAAGTTACACGATTTTTTCCAGTAACACGTAATTTAGTTCCCCCTTCCTTTATTTTGACAACAATCGTAAAAATTCATTCAAGAAAGTTTTACATATAATGAATATATTTTTTTAAATACATTACTGCGGAAAATTACTCAAAAAATGGGAATTTCAAATTGAAATCAGTGAAACGTCATCTGGCGGCAATGGTAGGAAATTGAAAATAATTTCCAGCATTTTCTCATGGCCACATTTATTATAACATTTTTTATTTCACAGTTCTATCTCAAATAGTTTCTGAGTTATGGCCGGCCTCCTTTCTTAGTTGTACACCCTGTACATTAGAACAAACGAGACAAGTACATAGTTATGTTCGCCTCTTACTATGCACTAAATAAATATTAGATATGTTACGGTGCCATAATGCAATATGTGTATTTTTTGTTCTGTAAGACGACATTTTTTTTTGTTATATCGTCACGTCTCGCTCTCGCGCTAATTATAAAGTCTGCCGCTTGTTGCGCTGCTAATCAGTTACGAATTTGTTGAAAACAGGGGTCTCGGAAATAAGATGCCATTAATAAAGTAATGAACTAAAAATTACCAAAAAAAATTGTATATCTTCACGAATGTATAATTTACCTCGGTAAAGAGTCATTTTTCCTTTAACTCTGTTGCATTTCTAAATAATTCTGTTCAAAGTTTCTTAAAAAACGCAAACTTTGAGGGGTTGTTTTGGGAAAATAAGTAAAATAAATAAGAATATGATCCATTACCGATCTAGATTATTGTCTATCATATTATTTAAAATAAAGATGTTGATGCCCACGCCCGGTATTTCCGGAAGTGCTGCCATTTGTAAAATATTTTTATTTAATAGATTACACACGGCATGACGCATGTGCAAAATTTCAAATTTCTAGCTTTTACAGTTCTTGACATACGTCTAACCGACGTCACCGTGAAACACCCTGTATACTGTATAGGGTTGCCATCCGTCCGCGTTTTCCCGAATTTGTCCTAGTTTTGAGAGACTCCGGGGAGGGTCCGGGCGGGGTTTCATTTGTGGTCCGGGTTTAAAAAGTTTTGTTAAGAGTGTATTTTTTTTTATTTAAAGAAAATAGAAATGTGGGATTATAATAGTTTTTCATAACTGCAAGATTTTATTTTATTGAGTATTTTTTTTATTTAAAGAAATTAAAAATGTGAGACCAAAAAGAGTTTTTTTGTATAATTTTTGTTTCATTTAAAAAATAAGAAATTTGAGGCTATCAATCCTTATATCTTCTTAAGATTATTTTTTTTATTTTAAGAAATAAAAAATGTAAAGACAGTTTCTCAAAACTTTAAGAAGAAGAAGAAGAAGAAGATTCTGTGTTCTTTTTAGGGAAAGAAAATTTAGTTTAAAATGAAATGAAAATACATAACAAGTTATTTATAACAATTAAAATCACTTTTTATTTTACTGAGTAACTTAAAAAAATCCTGTTTACATGTACCGGCTTTAAGCTACAAAATCCGGGGTTTTCACGCTTCTTGTCCTGGTTACCAGATTTTAGAGATGGCAACCCTAATCATATACTCAAATCGAAATGACACCTTATTTACGAACACTCGAAATTGCATAGCAAAAATGAGCGATGGATCCCTCTTAATAATAATAGTCATTAGTCCAGTCAACGAAGGTTGTTAGAAAAACAAAAAATGCAAAGGTTTTTTTGTTTCGCCTATTATACCTATTATACCTTCGTGTTAAACATACTAAAAGTCCCCTATCATGGGAGTCCGGAAACCGGCCGCCATCTTGGATTTTAGCTCCCATGTTTCGGATTTCTCGAAATATTTCGAAAACAATCAATTTTTTTAAACAACATGAAATTAGGAAAATGAAGCCAGTTAAATTCCCTATACAACGGTGTATTCAATGTTTTATTTATCTGTTACCGTTTTTGAGAGAATGGCGCCTAAACTAGGGGAAATATGGAAATTGGTGTGTCGCACGAAGGAAAGCTGAGGTATTTCGCAAGTTATGTCACCGTACCCAATGTCACTGTTTGACGACTGCGGAATGCGGAAAATCACAAAATCATCCTGTCTCTGAAACTGATATACAGGGTGGGCCATTGAAAAGGAAACACGCCTATTTTGGAACACTTAGACTAGTTTCTTAAAAAAACGCTCGGGCACGTCGATTTTTTATTTTTGGGGGAGAATTTTTGATGTCAAATTTGACTTTGTCAGGTCAACCCCCTAGCCCCAGCAACCCCTAACTCAAGAATTTAAATAGGGAAAGGGAGCCGAGCAACGCCTCATTTGAAGCGTCTTTTAATTATCTATTCAGTATGGATGAAAATTAGTTTTATTCAATGTTTTTCCGCCCCCATGAAAAGCACGCTCTAGATTAACTAAGGTGGGGGGTGTTGTTTAGGAAAAATCCTGAAACACGCCACCTTTGACCTTTTGAACGGCACATTTTGATGTCAAATTTGACTTTGTCAGGTCAAACCAAGGATATAAACTAGAAAGGACGGCCGAATCCCTATGCTGTAATGTTATCCGACGCGTTGGTTGTGGTGACGTACAGGCGCTGATATACACGGTGTTAATACTAATAAGTTCCCCTCGTTCATAGTAGTTATTGGTGTTTTTTTGTTTTTCGATAAATCGGCATTACTCCCTTATTTTAAGGAATATTGAAAAAATACAAAAACTTTCAGCATTTGCTTTCGGTTCTCTAAAACATTTGTAGTTACAATTATTTACTATTTTATCAAATAACAAAATGGCGACCGATCAAAAATATAAGTGTGTTGACGAGACTCACAGTGACCTCGCGTACGTTCAAAATTGTGCGAATGAATACGGCGGATTCGGCCATCCTTTCTAGTTTATAATCCTTGAGGTCAACCCCCTAGCCCCAGCAACCCCTAACTCAATAATTTAAATAGGAAAAGGGTGTCGAGCGACCCCTCATTTGAAGCGTCTTTTAATTCTCTATTCGACAGTATGACCGAAATTAGTTTTATTCATTTTTTTTCGCCCCCCATAGATTAACTAAGGTGGGGGTGTTGTTTAGGAAAAATCCTGAAATGTGCCGTTCAAAAGGTCAAAGGTGGCGTGTTTCAGGATTTTTCCTTGCTCGACTCCCTTTCCCTATTTAAATTCTTGAGTTAGGGGTTGCTGGGGCTAGGGGGTTGACCTGACAAAGTCAAATTTGACATCAAAAGTTGTCCCCCAAAAATAAAAAATCGACGTGTCCGAGTGTTTTTTTAAGACACTAGTCTAAGTGTCCCAAAACAGCCGTGTTTCCTTTTCAATGGCCCACCCTATATATCAGTTTCAGAGAGTGTGAATATATCGTACAAGGACGATTTTATGATTTTCCGCATTCCACAGTCGTCAAACAGTGACATTGGGTACGGTGGCATAACTTGCGGAATACCTCAGCTTTCCATCCTCCGACACACCAATTTCCACATTTCCCCGAGTTTAGGCGCCATTTTCTCAAAAACGGTAACAGATAAAAAAACATTGAATACACCGTTTTGTAGGGAATTTAACTGGCTTCATTTTCCTATTTTCACGTTGTTTACAAAAATTGATTGTTTTCGAAATATTTCGAGAAAAGCGAAAAATGGGAGCTAAAATCCAAGATGGCGGCCGGTTCCCGGACTCCCATCATAGGGGACTTTTAGTATGTTTGACAGGAAGGCCTAATAGACATTTTAAGCGAAAGTAAAAAACCTTTGCATTTTTTGTTTTTCTTCCCCCCAATATTGAGCTTCGTTGACTGGATTACATCTGTTAGGCTTACAAAAATACAAACAACCATTTATAACATTTCAATTAAGTATCAATGTATGAAGGCACACGTGGGTTAGAGATTTGATATAAATGTTCAGTATGAAGTTTAGAGGTCAGTTTTTGAAGCTTAAATTAAAGTTTGAAGTTAGAAGTTAAAAAATCTTGAGATTATGGTTCGAATTTATAAAATTAAACTTTCAGGTTTGAAACTTAAATCTCAAGGACTACGTGTAAAAGTTAAATTTTACTTAAAACATAAAACTGTAAACTACTATCAACACTGTATCAATCATCTAACGCCCACTTCAACCTTAAATTAAAATATAAAATCTGCAATCTGAAACGATACGCTAAAAGCTTGATCTTGAGCTTTTAATTGTACTCGCAAGGGTCCTTTGCCTTTGAACTTTGACCATAGTTATATTCAAGCTTTCCACTCATAATATTCTAAAAATCTCATGCTTTATAACAAAAGGTTTGAATGTTAAATTTCTGATTTGATCTTTAATTCTAGAAACGTTGTACAGGTCGTACGTTGAGATTGGCTCTGAAAGGCGAAATAACGTTGTTGTAAAGGATTAAGCCTTTCAGTTCGGTGTTACTGAGCTGTAACTTTGACACCGATATGGTACTCTTGACTAATCAGAAAATGAACCGATGACCAATCTTCCAACGTTTCATCTCTACCAAAAAGCACAATAATTTCGAACTTCTGGCTTCATCAGAACAATTAATACTACGTTTTTCTATTGTAAAATGCGAATCCTTGGATGGTTTTCGCGAATACGAACGATTATGAAACTGTTCAAAAATCGAAAATCGAGAGAAATATTAGTAATAAAATGGAGAAGCTATGTGTGCATAAAACTTCAATTTTGAACTAGAGAGCGGTTCGTATTAGTTTTTGAGAAGCTAACAGAACTGCAAGAGAGCCAAGCGAGCTTTATAAAAAAAGGAAGTGACAGTGTGTTTATTTTTATGGCAACTACAATGTCTTGCTCACTGAAATATAAGCAACCTATATTTCAGTGGTCTTGCTTTACATACTTTTTATTGTGTACAAATTGTCGACATTGACTTTGCCGAGATGAGCTTAAAATAGATGACGTACATCATCGAGGGGACTGTCCCATATTGCTTACAAACAATCAATGCGGGAGATCGCAGAAGTTTTAAATTACTCATAATTTACACCCACATATGTTGATGACATATTATATTCAAAATGCCACATGCATAAAACATAAATTTTGCAAAACACGATAACGAAGCAATCAAATTAATAAACAATTTTCGTAGTTGCTGTAATAAACTTTATTAAGCATCTTTCTCTCCAAAAGCTTGAAGGTTAAATTGAGAGTCACATCTGTTTGACAATGAAGCGAATTGCTCCGTAAATGCTCTGCGAAAATAGTTTAGATACCCAATTTTCTCCCCTTGTTTTTTCCCTTCCCTTTAGTTTTATTCAATCTGGATAAAATCCGTGTATATGGGGAGTCGTTTTGTGATTTTTATTGAACTAAATTACCAATTACGAAAAATTGTGAGGATTAATTTTGTCATTCCCATTTACATTGATGATACGGTCTATAAAACACGAAACTCTGTTCTACTGTTAATATCGCACCCGTTTTAATCAAACCTTCATAATGGAGTAACGGAATGTGTTACTTACACCTTCATTTGCCTTCTAAAAGGTAAAACATCGAGTAATTTAATTAGTCTAACGGAATAATTACTTTAGTCACGGTATATCCTTGTTACGTGACTAAATTTTACTGAAATTCGTAATTACGTGGTTACCCCGCTCATTTTAAATGACGTTCTCCAAAATTTCTTTTGACGTACTATTATAAAGAGAAAGTAGTAAACTGAACTTTTTTTCAAGATTTGAGAGGTTCGTTCCTGAGTAACAACAATAAGTCCAACACATGGAGAAATCTTGAAGTACCTATCAAAAGTAAATTAAAGACAAAAAGTTTCAGTTTGTAAAAATAGTGTCCACAAAAAACTCTTTTATGTCAAATTATCGTTGGGAGAGTGCTCAACACTTTTCTATTAAGGTCAATTTTTGGGAACCTTAGGAATTCTTTCTAAGGGGAATATGGCACTTTTGAGGCGAGATGGTGGCGATTGAGCAAACCCGCGTTCGTCGGAACCCGGTCCCACGCCCCACGTTTGGGAGGCCCCGCGCCCCACGTTTGGGAGGCCCCGCGGTCTACGAAAATTACCCAATTGAAAACACAGATTTTAATTAACCGATGCGAAGACATTTTTTAGTAGTGATGATTCAGTGTAAAGGAGTGATAAAAATCATCAAAGGTCAGTGTAAATCCTCATATTCGGGAAACTACTTTAAATAAAAAAATTCAGATGCTTTCAGAGAAATGTACATTTTAGAGAAATTAAACTACAACAATAGTGTACATGATTACACAGGCTACGCTGTGCAGCCTGATGCAATCAGCTCTCAAAGTAACCGAAGAATGGTGAAAGGAACACTTATTGTCCATTAACCCGACAAAAATGGAGGTAGTTCTCTTCACAAGAAAAAGAAGGGTAAGGGTCTTCGAGCTCTCCTGCTCTTTGAAAAACAACTCCAATTTTCAGAGTCGGTAAAGTATCTAGCCATCACACTTGACAACAAACTGAATTGGAGTAAGCATCTCCACCTCAAAGCAGAAAAACCAAATAGAGCTTTGTTGGAATGTTGCCACGAAGTGGAAGACTTTGGGGCCCATCCCCAAAGGCTATCCGTCCTGTCGCTGTACACGCTGTGATTAAACCTACCTATGTTTTCCACAACCTTAGCTCTTCTTAGTCATGTGCAAAGGATAGCGTGACTTGCTTGCACGAGCCCAATGCGAACAACCTCCACAGCCGTCATGGAAGCCCTTCTAAGCCTGCCTTCACTACATCTACATGTGAGAGAGCATGACATGCTGGCAGCCTTGCGCCTGAAAACCAAGGGGTTGTTAAATTGTTGAATTGACACCAAATAACTGAACTTCCATATCACCCAACCACAAGATAAATTTTCGTCTGTATTCCAGTGAGATTAACGCTTAGTGGAAGAAAAGTTCTTGTGCATAACATAAAGAACAAAACTATTAGAATCTCCAGTGATGGCAGGGCTGCCCTGTAGGCACTTGGTCACTGTAAAATGACTTGTCCAACTGAGACGATCCACTATGATTATAGATTTTGTACTTTTATTGAATTTTTTGCTCCTTGAAAGCGAATTATGGATGGGAGCATATTCAATTTTATTAATCGCAACAAAATGTTAACGACGCCAGTAACCATGGCTTCAGCAGAACGTTGAAGCTAATAAAAAATTATCTGTGAGTATTGATAAGCGAAGAATGTGTATTCAGGCCCCGCAAAATTTTTAAACCGACCCCGCAAAAGTCACACCAGCTTTGTTTCTGAGTAGGGGAGCACTTAAAGTAGATATGCCCATTGAACTTGTACAACCATAGTGTCCCATTTTTTGTTGCCCCAACTGTACATTCGATTTTATTTAGATACCAGAAGGCTTCGCGCGCGAATGAGCACCGGAGGTTCTTCGGCGTGTCGCGCCTTGATATTTGAAAAATTACATATCAGTAAACATCTGCTGCTGAAGTGACTGACGTAACAAATTCGCATTAAAGTAGATAGACTTTAATCTCATGCATTAAAGTAGACATGAGATTAAAGTAGATATACATGTACATAATATCTACTTTAATGCGTGCGCTTCGAAAAATCTCATGTCTACTTTAATGCATGAGATTTTATTGCGAATTTGTTACGGACAGATAGGACACCTGTTCATTCGTAATTGTTATTTATGAAGATAGGATAGATCTGAGAGTTCAATAGTATGACCTGGGCATGGTTCGAACACAAAAACGTTTCGTTACAGAATTGAGGTCTCTGAGGGCCGCAGCAAGGGGGGGGGGGCATGGGGGGCCTCTTGCTCCGGGCGGAAAAATTACTTTAAAATTTCATAGTCCTATTTCAGATCTGTAGTAATATGTAACAAAAGTTTCATGAGCAATTACTTGGCACATCGAACACAACACAGTACCTACTGTCAATGATTTTACTGTCAATCAGTGTCAATCTGTCAATGTGTGTATATTGTATACATGGTCGCGTCAGTGTAGTTTACTGTTTACGCGTAGTAGTCCGCCTCGCATAAAGATATAATCTAAGATGTTAAAAAAGCTAAATATTTTGCCTTGTAGAGAGCTTTGTAGATATTCTTCTTGTTTCTGACAGAACTGGGACACGTCTTTCCCAAAAAATTATTAAAAAGGTAAACAATGATGGCTTGGATTTATGAAACTATGTAGAGGCCAATCGTATGATAACTGTGGCAATATGGCCGGAAAATACAAAGGAGTGCAAGCTAAAATATTGAAAGAGAACAAATACGCATATGTCGCATATTTTGTTCCGTGCTCTGGTTAGTCGGAGTTCACGCTGCCGAAGCATGTCTTTCAGCACAAAAATATTTTGGAGTGTCGCACTCCCTTTATAACTACCTCAGTGGGTCTACTTCAAGATGGGAAGTGCTGCAAAGTCACGTTCCATTAACTCTTAAGGCAGAAAATAAAACAAGGTGGTCAGGGTTTCAGTACTTGCACAACCGGAATTTTGTATGGGTATAAAACATCAATCGGTTAATTTTTCCGATCAACCCTCGCTTGGTTGAGGGCATTGAACCCTTTAGTGGTTTCGTTTTTATAGGTAAATCTGTCTTCACTCACATCTTGATAGCGTGGCATAATAAAACGCTCTTAAATAGTAAAGACATCAAAATCTACGAGCAGCAATCAAACTACCACTAGTCCATGATCGGTATAAGACAGGTTTGAGCACGAAGATATTGCCCATTTGCCCGTGCCTTGCATTGAGCGTTTGCTTTTAAAAGAATTTGTAGATGTATTTAAAAAATACATAAAAGAAGCGGTAACTGTTGTCTCCTTATACTGCCTAACAGATGGGCATGGCCTAGGTTAGGCTGTGAGATAAGCAAGGGCGTACACAGCTTTTTGGCTAGGGGGGGGGGCCAAAAAATAAAATTGTTTGGAAACGTGTTTAATATTTATTGCCTATGTTGTTACCCCACAATCCTTTTCAATACATTTAAGCATCATACAATTCCCCTTGGGTACAAATACTATTTATTTAGAAGAAAGGCCAGGAAATGCTTAATTTTTCCTGAAATTATATGACCCGTAATACATTTTAATATTTAGTACAATTCTTTTTGCGGCCAGGGGTGGGCATTGGCCCCCCCTTGCCCCACCTTGCGTACGCCCTTGGAGATAAGCGAAATGAAAAGAATATTATTTCAGTTTAGGGATTCAAAGATGAATATTTGAACGGTAAGAGGCGATAAAATGTTGTTTTGCACGATACAAAATATTAAATGTTAAAGGTTTCTAACTGCTGAATGCGAATTATTGCTCTAAAAATTAAAACGGAACTCTATTTTAATCGTAAAGTGTCTTACAAAAATAGTGAAGGAAGTGTAATATTTCCATTGACAATTACTACTTGCACGGCTACGATCTTCAAAATAAATTTGAAAACGGAAGCACTTCACTGATCAGCGTGAGGATGCAGAAGTAAACAGCGGGTGTTTCCGGTATTATCGCATCAATAATTTTAAAATTCTCGATATTTCATTGAATCCATTTCTTTAACAGGTAAGTAACTAATTCTAATTTTAAATTCTCAGATGTTTTGCAAATACTCAACCCTTAATTGTATAATTCTAGAGTATAATAGTACAAAATTGAGATAAGTAGACAAATATATTGTATTGGAGGTTTCTGTAACAATATTATTTCAGAAATTGGTACTAATTTGCGTAATTTAATTCCTATGTATCACTTTCGTGATAGTTTAGAGAAAAGTAAGAACAATGAAGGTAACTCAACAAAAACATTTTATTACAGCCAGTTTGTGGAGAAGGAGGGGTCAGGAAATATGTCTGATTCTATTATTATTGGGACAAATCTACCATGGAATGTCTGGTAATGGGAAATGATGTATTCGAGATAAGGCTTCCTCGTTCAGATCCCATCAACTGGACTTCCGCTTCATGCCTTTTTTCTCACTCAAAAGTGCTATTCTTCGTCCTCTGAACTCTAACCATTGTTTCAGAATAAGATACATGCATGCAGAAACGATTGGAAAGAGAATTATAGGAGAAAGAAATAATAGGAGATTGGTAAGTACGGTTCAGAAGGGTGGGGCAGGGGGGGGGCAACATATACGTGATAAAATTATGGAGCTCGAAAAGAAGAGGGGAAGATGCGCTATTTTTAGACATAAAAGCAGCCTTCGACAATGTCAACAGAATGAAATTATGGGAAACGCTGAGAAGAAAGAGGATAAAGGTGTACATAGGGGAGTTGGAAGAAAGGTTAAGGGAAACACAGAGTGGTAGGGTTGTGATAGGGGGGTTGAAGATATGGACTGTTGATTTTTGCAGAGTCGAGGGACTTAAGTGTACATGTGAAAAAGACAAAAATGGTCGTGTTTTGAAGAGGAAGTGATAAGAAGGGGGTGGTCCTTTGATAAGTTAGTGAAAAGTGTGATGATGTACAGGGTGGATGGAATGGGAAGTTTTGGAAAGGATACAAGAAAGATATCGGAAATGGGTACTACGTTTGGACAGACAGATCCCGGGTTATATAGTACAAGAGGAGGTAAAATTTCAGAAGATAAGGATACAAGCTGGGAAGTTGGCGATGAGGTGGGGGGGGGGGGGGGGCGATACTTCAAACTTGTTGGAAAGAGATGTACGAAGGGAAAATAAAATACGGACAAGAGGATAGAAGAGGGGATTATGAAAGATGGTGATATGCAAGGGAGAAAGAGAAGGGAAAGAGGATGGGGTGGAAACATAACAGAGGAAATTGTAAGAAGACATAAGGACACACCGATGCAAGAAAGGAGGAGTAAGATAAGGGAGGGGAAATATAACGGAAGGTACGGGGAGATAATGGCGGATGTAGTTCCATGTTACTTAAGAGGAGGGCAATAGGAGAAAATACAGACTGTGCGACAAGGATTGGGAGAACATGGAACACATACTCAGATAACGTAAGAGGGAGGAAGTAGGAGGGAGATATTAAGGGAAGGAGGGTTGGTAAAAGAGAGGGAATTTAAAATTGTAATTGGGTAAGGGAAATAGCTTTTTTTTTTAATTAGTAACGGTAAAGAATATGAAATCTTTTGTTAAAATTGTAAATATTGTAACAAAATAAAGAGCGACAGTCTAATTAACGATCTCATCACAAAGTAAAGAGGACGCAGGATCCCTTCCCTAGTGCCAGTTATTAATATACGAAGTAAATAATAGAGACCATGTCATTACGTGTATATAAAATATACGAAGAAAATGATATTCCAATAAAAAAGACGTTGGAAAACATTTATGAAGTACTTAAATAAAAATATACGTTTTGTTGAATATGTGTATTGAAGTCGAAACTCAATTTTTTAAAATTCCAACAACTTCGTATATATATTTTTCGATTTTCCATTTTATATATATATAGCGGCTGATAGGGACGACGAAATTGGTAGGATGGGGAAAAACGAATTATATTACAACATTCATTTTTAATTTATTCAAATATTTGTTCTTTTCCTTTAAAAAAAAAAATGAAAATTTCTCTTACAATTTTTCTCCACTTTACAATGAGGTCCGATTCCCCGTTGTTTATAAAATACTCGACACGTTTTTCGTCTTATTTCGTATTCAAATCACGGCCGTGAAGCGGCTTAAGGATTATTTAAATCAAACTGGAAAATTGCTACGTATTTTAGGACGTAGATTGCCTATTCGACGATCGATTGAAAAATTTATAATTAATTAAGGTTGTATTTAAGCGGTCTTATGGACGGTTAGGACGAAATAAGGGGTGTTTTCGTAATCCCAAAAATCTTAGTTCGCACCCTGAATATTTTAAAAGCGTCTGTACGTGCACGAAACGGACGTAAATGCACATGTAATTACCCCGCGTGTATCTATGGAAAGGAAAAAGAAACATATTTATACGAATACTTTTCATAATAATAGTAATTAAATAGTGACCAAGATGTTGTCTGTAGAAGCTCCAGTTGAAAAAAAAAAAGCGGTAAGTTACTTCGCCCGGAGCGTATAATACCTGTTTTTCGTCTTTTATATAGCTACCGATGCTACAAAATTGTAATCTTTTCCACAGATTCTGAGTGTCGTAACAGGATGCAATAAAGGTGTAGATTTCGATATGAAAACGTCTGTCAAATTTGTGGGAAGTTACGGGTCAAACGAAAATTCCACCTGTGCATAAAGGAAGATCGTTAAGAAGGGCTCAAGTAAAGTAGAGATTACTACAAGGAAGAGAAGTAAGGATGGGGGTGGGTGCACATCAGGGATATTCCTGAAGAATGATATAAATACAAAGGGAAGCTCCAGAATTTAGAGCGGCCGAATTTATAGATTCGATGTAAAAACGAAGACGTGTTAACATAATGCTCCCTTTTTTCTAAACTATTACATACTGTTATACAGGGTGGCCCAACGAAAAGGTAACAGACGAGTTTCTGACTAGAAGATTTTTTTTTGAGAAATGCAAAAACACGTCAATCTTTATATCAAGGGGTCATGATTTTCAACTTGAAATGATTTCATCCCTTAGCGCTGTGAGAACAATGGGGATGATTTGAAAGGTCTTTTTTTTCTGAATTCACTGCACTCGTTTTTTTTTGGTTTTAACAAAAATATTGAAGTTGCAAAAATCGAAAATGAAGAAAGAGAGATATAAGCTAGGTATTACTGCCATTTGACAACATTGTTTGATCCTTTAGGTACGGGGTACACAACCCTTAAATTTTTAAATAAAAACCAAGGGTTAATTTTTTCTTGGGCGTGCTAATTAATAAGACCAGTTTATGCAAATTCAACCATAGTTTAATAAATGTTCGAAGTGCTTTCCTTCAGCTTCCATGCAGTAATACAGATTATGATTAAATCGATCCCGTACATTTTGGGCCACCCTGTATACTAATATTCATCTGTATGTGTGTGAAGTGATCATTGAATGTAAGTTTGCGATTATTTAAACGTTGTCGATGGAAACTGTGGCTGTGTACATTTCAAGAAGGGTTTGTTTGGCGATACTCTCGGCAAGACTGTCGCTTGCTCACTTCGCGTATAAAAACGATTCCCAAAACACGGTTTTCGGATTGGAATCATTTTGAAAAGGTTCCTCGCGATTTTAAAAAGCGATCAGTTTCCAAAAGAGTTGATCTTTAATACCAATTTCACAATGATGGGGGGCAAAGTAAAAATCCCTTCTCCCTCAAACGAATCCCTAAGTACAAGAGGTTTGGGAACACTAAGAACCCCCGCACAGTTTAATGTCAAAATAGTGCAACAAGAATAAAAAACAAAATCACAGGATCGTAAGGAAGATACATTGTAACGCAAAACCGATTATTAAATTAGTGGGAGCGAACCCAAGCTACATCTGCTCCAGATAATCGTAAGGTAAAAATGATGAACTTAGAACTGTTTGTCATCAAGATAAACCAAAAGGTAGGAGAGCTTCAAGAAGAAATAAAAAGACTAGTGCACTCAAAATTGAATGCAAAAGAAGATCATAGCGATAAGAAACTGTTGCGATACACAACCATCTTGCTACTAGTGACAACAAAGTGACATCTACAGGAAAGCAACAAGATATCAAGAAGAAAATTGGGCGACTAAGCCTCATGTACAAGATTTTTTTGTTATTGTGTAGTCAAATCACAACGGCATCTCACTACATTTTCCTGAACCCGCCTGATTGTATGGTCGCATCAACAAAGAAATTATTCAGTCGCTGTAGGGTCTAAGACAATATCTCTGCGGGTGAGATGCGCAGACGATGAACAAGGACGCAAGACCAAAGATAAAGAATTTCATACTCGTAATACATATTTTTAAAATAATCGTAATAATAAGCAATAAAAGATAGAAATATGTACTAAAAAAATTAAGCAGAGTCTTCGAAGTTAACGACTAAACGATCAAGAGAGAGAATTGAGCTCCTACACCCACTTCAAACATTTGTTAGTTCACACCTTAAAGTCATCCTGGTATTATCAACAACCCCAACTTCATGATCTTGTTGATCCTGCTCGTGCCCTATTCTAGTCTCCATTCCAACATCTTATCTACACCCGAATCGACGGCGCGAAAGTGACTCAAAATCCAATGTCCAAAAGACTATCTATCTATGCCTATATCTAGAAACCTACACTAAAACTTCTCTCTTCTTCACTTGGAAAATTTCATTCTAGTCCTTATAAGGTTACGAAAAATAATTTCAAAATTTTCTTCGTTAGGTACCTATCTAAAATGTAAATTCTGTTCGGCAATAAAAACAGTTGTTTCTAATAAGTCTTATAGCTTATAACGCCATATAGACACAATTTGAAAGTGATAAGTACTGTTTGGAATTCCAAAAAAGATGATTTGTTCCTTTATAATCACCAAGATACCAAGCAATATAATATAATATAATATAATATAGTGTAGTGTAATGTAGTACAGTGTAGTGTAGTGTAGTGCAGTGTGTAATATAATATAGCAATCTTTGTTAGCTTAACAAAAACAATTCAAAAAACATTCTTAGATTAAAATGAAAAAGTTAGAAGTAACGATATAGAAAAACCCAAAATCTATGGTTCTTGAACTATAGATAGATCTTGAAGGAGTTAAGAACCTTGAAAAACTCAGTGCTTCAATTCATCAACTCAATTTCAATTCTGAATGAATGATCTAGGTTAAATTCACTTTTTGGCTTCGAAAACTGTTCTTTATTCTTTACAAAGTAGAAGAATGGCATCATCAACCTGGAGTCTTTCTTCTGTACCATGATAGGTGCAAATCAAATCTTCCTTTGAGGAATTACAGCTTTTAAACAGGAACCGCTAGTCTTACACATTTTATCTGATTGTAAATCCCTAAACACAAAGCAAAAGGAAAGACTACCCACCGTTACCTCGCAGGAAGCCTTTCGGCTGTTATCCACATGTAGATAGGTACGTTTCCTAAAAAATGAAACCAAATCGCATGTTTGTGAAATGAAAATCTCGTTTGCTCGTCTCGAAATGTTAGCTTAATTAGTTAAAGCGTCAATTTAAAGTTCTGTAAGCACTAAAACGAAAATCCAAATATACATCTAAGGCAACCTTAAACATAAAACTTTTAACGATGAACTTGTGATCTATTGAGTTTTAAAAGTGAAAGCGACACTGGAAACACCACAAAAACCGTAAAAACAATTTATCATATCGTACGCGTTTCGACAGCACAGCTGTCATCATCAGCAAATAACTGTTGTTCGCCGATTACAGAGAATACGATGAAAAATGGGATATACGAGGTATATTCACAAGGTAAGGTTTCCATATTTTTAAAAATCAATTTGTTCCTTATTCTCCCAAAATAATTGCAGAGCTTTTGACATATAAATATATTTAACTATTTTTCGTACCGAGACACGAGCTTGTGCACTCCCGGTCCAATTTCCTCCTGGAATTTGACGCATCCAACTTCACGTGATCGTCGTTTTGGTGACGATCACCTCCTAAAGTCTTCTTCAATTTGGTAAAAAGGTAGTCAGAAGGTGCCAAGCCCGGACTGTAACGTGGATGGGCGAACACATCCCAACCAAGGCCTTCAAGAAGTGCAAATATCAGTCAAGTTGTTTGGGAACGGGCATTGCCGTGAAGGAGACAAATCCCAGAAGTTAGCATTCCTGTTCATTTGTTTTTGATTGCTCGGCGCGTTTCATAATAACGAGTCGCATTAACTGATTCTCATTGGTATCTAGAATCGATGAGGAGGATCCCATTTTCATTCCAGAAAACCAAATCCATCATTTTTTAATTTTTCCTATGAAGAGGAGCCGGTATGACGTCACTACATGGGTGTAGCAGACAACCCAAGCTTCGTTCTCTCTCAAATCAAATCAAATCAAATAGCTTTATTGCATTTTTTTACAAATTAATCAAATAAATACATAATTCTATTCTATACCACCTCATAAAACTACTCCCGCCCGTCCTCCCCCCTCCTTTCCACCTTTTCCCTCCTTTCTAGCACTTCCTTCATCCATCCCAACCCTTCCCCCTTCGCTTTTAGTATCTCATTTCTTTCCCTTCTCTCTTCTCTCATCTCTTCGCATTCCCTTAACATATGCGCCATGCTCTCCCTCCCCTCCCTACACATTCTGCAAACTCTCTCCTCCTCCTCCCGCCAATACCTATTCTCTCCCTCTTCGTTTCCACACCTAAACCTCGCTACAATTCTTTTTTCCTTCAGTCCCGTCTCCCCTGTCAGGTACTTGGCCTTGCCCTCTGCCATGATCTCCCCATATCCCTCATTATACCTCCCTCCGGCTATCTTCTCTCTCCTTTCCTGCCTTTTCACATGCTTATCCCTCATGACCACATCCTCTACCATCTCTCTTCCATCCTCCCCCCTTCTTTCTACCTCCTCCCTTGCATACCCCACCCTCTCGTAATATAGTCCCCTGTCCTCTTGCCCATACTTTATCCGCTTCCCCTCATCTCCTTCATACATTCATTCACCATTATTATTTCTGCCTTCTTCCTGACCTCCTCCTCGTACTTCACTGCCCTTTTTCCCGCCTGCACTCTCAATTTTTCCACTTTCGCCTCTTCCCCCACAATGTACCCCGGTGTCTCCCTGTCCAAACCCAGCGTCCATCTCCAATACTTCCCTTGCACCTTCTCCAAACTCTCCCACTCCTTCCACCCCCATATCTCCGCCCCGTATCCCATCACGCTCCTCACCAACTTATCAAATAACCATCTCCTTTTTTCCATGTCCTTCTCGAACAGTCTTTCCCCTATCCCCCACACACTTCCCACTACCCTATTTCCTCTCTTGGCCAGTTCCCTTATGTGTCCCTCGTCATTATTATCATACCTGACTACATATCCCAAATACTTCCACTCCTTTACGCTTTCTTACTCCTCCTCCATGTCGTTCTCTGTCACAATGTACTTGAGAATCAACGCCTCGAAAACGCTGCAAAATCGCTTCAGCGGCAACATATCGATTCATTTTGCGTTGTTTAGTCAACCATTTTGGAACACCTTGGGAGCAAAGTTTGTGTAATCCCAATTTTCCTGTGATCGGCATCATGCTCTGATACGTACATCTAAAGTTAACTGTTGATCTTCACGAACGACATTTTCTATTTTGGCACTTCGTCAATCAAAATGGAGGAGCGTCCACTTCTTTGTTCATTACGAACATCAGGTCATCCTTCTTTCAATTCGCGGATCTATTTCCTTACTTTATCTTTACTTATGACACCCATGGAGCTCCACAAAGTAAGTTTAGAGAATACACACCCGTGTTTACAATGTTTACATGTCACTGTGGTCGAAATTTCGCTCTTACTGACGTGGAACCAAATGATTGTAATTGCAAAAGTTATGAGGGTTAAAAAGCACAAAGGAGGGTAAAGGGGCAAAGAAGCAATGGATTACTAGTTAAAATTGAAAAAAGAGTCAATGCTCGGAGAAAGAAGTACGGTCATAAACTAGACAAAAGGCTCAAGAAGGAGGATAGGTAATGAAATTGAAGATTTCGAGAGGCTCGAAAGGCATAATACGGACGAAAAGAACACGGGACCAGATAATTAAAGGTGGAAGTAGAAGTAGAAGTAGAAGTAAAATGCTGGGGCTGCTGGGTTAGTCCAGCGTTGCGCAAGGTCTTTCGGAAAAATGTGCGAAACTACAAAAAGTGTACGAAATAAGGCTTTTAGAAGATTCAGAAGGAGTGCAAGGGGGTAAACCAGAATGTTATTTCAGAGAACACTACAAGAAGTTAGCAATAGGAACTGCTGAAATGATTAAATTGGAAGACTAGGAGAGTTGTGCTATCGTGTAGGTACAAATAAACGAAACGGAAGGCTGTATGGGGTATTTGAAAGGGGTGGGGGAGGGAGACAGAATTTCACTTTGAGGCCGGAAGACGGTTAGGCATTTCCAAAGCAAGATAAAAATTTCAAAAATTACACTTTCGTGTTCGCCCAATATTGGTAAACGTTGGGTTTAGTTGCTTAAAATAAATAAAACCGATTTGGAACCGTTAATTGTTCAACGACCTTTCAGGTTTTTACCTCAGTCCACGTCATTTTTGGATCTTGTTTACAAAACAACGTGTGAATCACAATGGGTCATCATCGAAGGTCGATAAGCAATGGCCGACAAACAGAGCGGTCCCCACCCATTTGGGTGGTTCACAATTCAGAATTCGTCACGTTTTAGGAAAGTTTTGTGAAAACTATAACAAACACGAATTTCGAAAAAGAAAATTTAAATAACAAATTTTAATTTGTTTACTAAATCCTGAAAGGATGGAAGGGGGGGGGGGGGGGGGCTTTTGAATAATTTCCGAAAATGATCGTCTTCAATCTTTAAACAAAGCAAGTCGACGGAGTAACATTTCGTTCTGATTTATTTTTAGACAGGATCGTATATCAAAATATGGAAATCAATAGAAAGCGAATTGAAGTTGGCCGGATGTGAAATTTATCTTTGACATAATGTATAACGTTAGATCTTTCAGTTCCCAAATTAATTTTAAAGGTATCACCTTGACGTTTCTCACCCAAAAATTATTAATCAATTTTTATTACCAACTTCGACCAATTAAATCGAAAGTTAGCGGTCGTTGCTTCTAATAAATTAGTTATTCAGGTGACCGGACCAGTTTTTTCGATCTCATAAACAGTTCTATTTATCTTGCAAATACAATTTTTGAATCTTGTTTTCATCTCTTGCGGTTTAAATGAGATGAACCAAAAAAAAAAGGTCCTCGAGCCATCGTTTTAATAAATGTATCCGTTTTTTAATACCACAGGTTACGTCATTTCCTTCGCAAGTTGTTCAGGTGACTTTTGGTCGTCGCAACACCTTCGGAGTGGGGGGGTGTGAGTATTTTTATATTAATTTATGAATTAATTGCGCTTTACAATAAAATTGTGCAATTGTAAATTTTCAGGTTTTGACCGGAAATCAATCGTTAAAGGCACGCCACTGGTTCTTATAAAAAGCAGGCGGTGATCAGACTACACCTGTTCTTCGGCGACGAGTTTTTTCTTATTAACATGATGGGAAAGTTCATTCAATCCACGTTTAGAATTTATTCATATAGAAAAGATGTCCGATCGTTCGATCTCACTTTGGTCAACGTGCAGGAGTAGTGTTTCAGAGGAAGATTCTGATATCTTCACGTCTGAATGAAGCATTTCTAATTATTGTGTATGTGTGCAACCTTAGAAGTCGATCAACTCCATATATAGTTTTTTTCGTCTCTAATTTCTGGTTTGGTGCAATCCCTTTTCCTTCCTACCTATTCATCCATCCGAGCAAGAGAGTTCATCCTGTTCTTATTACACCGGATGAATGGACAGCGTGGCAAAAAAAAGTGTTTGCTCCGTTCATTCATAGTAACAAAATCGTAAATGCTCGTTGCTCGATTTTACGAAAAATTCTACCTTTAATACTTAAACTGGTCTACACCATTAATTAGACTTGAATATAAAGCGTGTGAATCTAGCTGGGTCCTTCGTCATGGATACATTTCTGAATTTTCTATTAGGTTCAACGACAGATGATGTAATATTAAAATAACTGTTATTAGTTAAACGTTTATAAATACCTACTATAATATTGTATTTCGATACATGGGCGGCAGATTTCAATTTGGCACATCGAAATGGTAAAATTTTATAATAGAGACCCATTGAGTAAATAGGGTGATGAATGGACTTACGTTGCGCTAACGTTCAATTTGAAAACCAATTAAAACAAATTTGAAACGTAATCTGTAATGTGTTTAATAAATTAGTGATAACGTCCGATTTTAAGTGTTATTGATGAATAATTTTGCGCTGGCTGGTTTATACACGTAATTGACTCGTTTAATTTATCGTGATTGCCGTTATAATTTTTTTTTTGCGTTTTGTTAACGATCGAAGTGGTAGAATTTCTATACATCGTCTTACACAAAAGAAAAAGATTATTTGTTCTCTTCACAGTTAATCAGTATTTCAATAGGATTCGGCCTTCAAATGGCCTTGTAACAATTATTCTCCAGTAAAGAACACTTACACAGTTCTTATAGAACAAAAGTGTTGTATAAACGCTTCTTTCCTCTCTTATAAAACAGTTACACAAAAGTTACAAGAAACATAATATTTATGTCAAATGTATCCTGTAGAATGACGAAAGGACAACCTAATATTTCATATTTCCGTTGTTTTTGTACATCTTCGTCATTTCCATTCATTCATCTTATGATTAATCCCACTTCCATATCCCATTCTCTTTATTGTGTTCTCCTCCAGCACAAAGCACACTTTTTCATATATTTACATCTCTATTTCAAACACCCACCGACAATCGGTAAAATCAGTGTCTTAGGTACGAAGTTCTATAGAAGACATTATTTTTGTATCCTTGGGGGTGCCCAATCCAAATATAAAGTGTGCCTTTTTACCTTCTTTTTTTATAAAACTAACGAACATTTTCAATTTGTACGCGGCTTTTTCACGACTCTAAGAATTGACTACCCTTTCCATTGAAATACATAGTTGTATGTATTGTGAAATGAAGTTTATCTTGTTTATGATAATAACTCAAAATGGTGCAAATCAGCCCTAATATTCGGGAAAATGAACGGAAAATGATTATGAAGAGTTACGAATGTGAAGTGAAACAATGCGTTGGACCGGTTCGATTCGTCTCTCCCCCAGAAGATCTTATTAGCACCTTTTCCTCCTAGAAGTCCACTCAGCCTCCCAAAACTAATATCTGAGAATAGGGCACTAAGGAGCGCTGTACTTGTCAGTTGTCACACTCCCTTCCTGGATATATTTCCGATTTCGCAGATTAATTATCATTGTACAAATTTAAGCCCAGTTTATTTATAACTTTTTTATGTAAAATCGTTTGGTGCCTATAGTAATAATAATAACGCATTAATGGGTCACCCTGTATAACGGCAATTTTACCTAAATTTGGAATGCGTACTTGCGAACGAGTGAAACCATTTTTTCTTTGTTTTCTTCATTTAACTCTGTTTTCGAAACGTAATTTTCTATATTTTAAATTGATTTCAAATGACAAAATTTTTGAATTAAAAGCTTGTAAAATCTTAAATTCCATCTTATTCAAGGTTCAGATTTTAAATTTAAAGTCTCAGTTTATTAAATTTAACATTCCAATTTATGAACGTTTCCCCTTAGATATACAAAATTTCCAAATTTATTTTTTTATCTTTTAACGTTTAACGTTCAGTTTTTGACATTTTTTGAATATTTGATTTGCAATTGTTAAATTAATTTCTGTATTCAAATACAAATACAAAATACTTTAAATCGATTTCACCTTACCACATTTTTGAATTAAAGATTTTGTAATTGTCAAATTTTAAATTTCAAATTCTATTTTCGGAGTTTAGATTTTAAATTTTAAGTTTTCGTTTATCAAATTTCACATTCCAATTGTCAAACTTTTCTTTTTAAATATTGAAAATTGACATTTCCAAATTTAATTTTTGTCTTTTAACATTTAACAATTGGTTTTTGACATTTTTTCGAATATTTGATTCTTAATTATTAATTTAATTTTCAAATTTTAACTTTCTATTCTCAAATCTCTATTTTAAATCGATTTCACATTACTAAATTTTTAAATTGAAGATTTGTAATTGTCAAATTTTGAATTTCAAATTCTATTTTTCAAAGTTCGGATTTTAAATTTTAAGTTTTCGTTTATCAAATTTCACATTCCAATTTTAAAATTCCAATTGTCAAACTTTTCTTCATAAATATTGGAAATTGACATTTCCAAATTTAATTTTTGTCTTTTAACATTTAACAGTCAGTTTTTGACATTTTTTCGAATATTTGATCCTTAATTATTAATTTAATTTTCAAATTTTAACTTTCTATTCTCAAATCTCTATTTTAAATCGATTTCACGTTACTAAATTTTTAAATTAAAGATTTGTAATTGTCAAATTTTGAATTTGAAATTCTATTTTTTAAAGTTCGGATTTTAAATTTTAAGTTTTCGTTTATCAAAAATTTCACATTCGAATTTTGAAATTCCAATTGTCAAACTTTTCTTCCTAAATATTGAAAATTGACATTTCCAAATTTAATTTTTGTCTCATACCATTTTAACAGTCAGTTTTTGACATTTTTTCAAATATTTGATTTGCAATTGTTGAATTAATTTCTATACTCAAATACAAATACAAAATACTTTAAATCGATTTCACCTGCACATTTTTGAATATTAAAGATTTTGTAATTGTCAAATTTTAAATTTCAAATTATATTTTCAGGGTTCAGATTTTAAATTTTAAGTTTTCGTTTACCAAATTTCACATTACAATTTTGAAATTCCAATTGTCAAACTTTTATTCTTAAATATTGAAAATTGACATTTCCAAATTTAATGTCTGTCTTTTAACATTTAACAGTCAGTCTTTGAAATTTTTCGAATGTTTGATTCTTAATAATTATTAATTTAATTTTCAAATTTTAATTTCCTATTCTCAAATTTCTATTTTAAATCGATTTCACATTACTAAATTTTTAAATTAAAGATTTGTAATTGTCAAATTTTTAATTTCAAATTCAATTTTTCAAAGTTCGGATTTTCAATTTTAAATTTTCGTTTATCAAATTTCACATTCCAATTTTGAAATTCCAATTGTCAAACTTTTCCTCCTAAATATTGGAAATTGACATTTCCAAATTGCCTTTTTGCCTTTTAACATTTTTAACTTTCGGTTTTTGACATTTTCCCAATATGTATTTACTTTTCAAGTTTATGTTTACACTATTGAGTTTCAAATTGCAAAGTTCTATATTTGATAATAATATTTGTCAAGTATTAAGCTTTGGTGCTTCATTTTTGTCTTCAGACTGCGATAATAACACTTCGGTGGTTTGGAATAGGGAAGGAGGATGAAGTTTGGTTAATCTTCAAATGGTTCAAACGTTACTTTTCAGAGCGTCTTCAGCAATTTCGCTTGACATTCTGTTCTTGTGAAGATCGACCATTACCTTCTTACCCTCCTCAAACCAACATTTGTAATCAAGTACTTAGAGCAGTGAACGAAGATCGTGGATGATAGAGACGGAAAACGGGACCTTTAGGGATCATTGCAATCCAGACTCATTTGTGAGTCGGAGGCTGGTATGGTTCACTTCAAAATGGCGAGATATCACTTTAAGTACCAGAATAATTCTTAGGTCAATGTCTTTTGTTATTCGCATCTTCTATATTAAATTTTGAGCTTCTTCAATTGGAATCGGTGCACCATTTTTCCAAAGAATCAGCTAGACTCACGTACACCATAAACATCATCCTAAAGGAAAACTCAACTTGCTCAACATGCTTTGCAAGTGTATTTGTTTACCTGTATCATGAGTTCTTGGTGTGCTACAAGTTCTTGTGGTCGTATTTAATTCATTCATTTAGAAGTGCAACTTAAGTTTAGATTTTTCACGTAAATAAACAAAATTTACGCTACTGGGCAGCAGAAAACTCTCAAGAACTTCACCAACGACCATTTCACAGCCCTAAAGTGGAAGTTTGGTGTGCCGTTTCTGAATTTGGTGTGTGGGGTCCGTATTTTTTCGAAAAGATGGGCTAACGGTAACGGTTAATTCGAATCGCTACTGTCACATGATCGAGAACTTCCTCCGACATAAGTTAAACCAGTTCGTTGGGGACCATGAAGGGCGACAAGTGTGGTTTCAACATGACGGTGCCACAGCACACTCTTCGCGGAGTTCTATGGCAATTTTGGGAGACATCGCCTGGCCCCCTAGGTCATCCGATTTATCACCTTATGATTTTTTGTATGGGGACACTTAAAGGCAGAAATGTACAAACCTCGGCTCACATCCCTGCATGCACTTAAGGGCGCAATCACCCAAGCAGTGGCGGATAACGTTCCGAAAAGACTTCGTCAGTGTGTCAACAATGGAGAACGCCAGTTACAGGACATAATTTTCAAAACCAAACAGTGTTAAATATTCAAAACCAAATAATGTAAAATTTGCTCTTCAGAAATATGTACAACTATTTTTTTTGTATCGTTCTTTGTATGTTCAACGAACTTCGTTCGTTACTGGAATCAATATTCCGTCCGTGCGTTGCAAGAGATGCGTATTGTGTACAACCTAGTTAAGATATGGATCTTATGTGAAATTTTATGCTGATTCAAGATCCGGTCCCAATTTTTCGATATCTCAAATAGTTTTCGAAATATTCGACTTTAAAGTCGAAATTTCGAAATTATGAAATGTTGTCTTTTTGATAAGGCCGGATTTTTTTTATACTTTCGTTACTGCGGTATTCGAAGATGGTTTTGTAATCCAGGGATTTCAACAAGTTTTAATTGACTTTTGAAATAAATACGGGAGGTCTTCTTGTCGGACCCCCTGTACTTTTCATTCGTTTTTACTTGCCATTCCATTACAGCGATGCCTACTTTTACACTCTCTGCACAGAAGCGGACATAAGAGCGTCATGTGCAATCACAGGGCTGGTGCAACCAAAGGTCGCTTTTGCGCCGGAATAGCCCAAAACAGCCCCTGTATCACCATAATTTTTGAATTACTGGATGCGGCCCGCTCCGTTCTGGCCGATGGCCCGATAAGATCGTGAACCGTAAGCCTTTTGGACACGATACGCTAATTTTCTAGGAATAAATAGACCCTGAGTGTACTAAATGACTAAAGGTGGGGCGATAGCCTTTCAAATCATACGATCAGTCCTCCCCTGCCTCACCAGCATCGTACACAACAGAATTTCAGCTTCAACTGCTTAAACATAGAGTTTGAGCTATCCACTGCTAACAATAATAATAACATAACCCATGTAGCACCATTTATTGGCGTTAGCTTGGCGGAATATTAACGTAATATAGAGAGATTGGGGCAATGTTGTCGAACTGCCGCCAATATTGAGTGAATATATTTTTGTAATACTGTAAAAATATTGGAAATACAATATTTAGTAAATATAAAGACAATATTTGCAATATTTAGTAAATATTGCTATTTAATATATATTCAAATATTGTACACACAATAATGTACGAATATTGCGTGTACAATTTTACTAAATATTGAAAATCTATATTTAAGCAATATAACATACATATTTGTAATATTAAGTAAATATTGATATTCAATATAAATTCAAATAATTGTATATACAGAAATATACCAATATTGCGTGTACAATATTACTAAATATTGAAAATCGATATTTAAGCGATACAGCATACATATTTACAATATTTTGTAAATATTGCTAGGTACCTATACAGTATACAATATACTTAGTGTCAATATTTATTTATCAATATTACTGGATATTTAAAATGATATATTTAGGGTACATGGAAAAAATATTCATAAATAATAACTATTTTGGGACACATTACAAAACAATAATGGGCTAATATTGTATGAATATTTTCCTCAATATTGAAGTAATATCGGTTAGTAATATTTAGCCAATATGTAAAATTGTTCACATTTCAATGTGTGACAATATTGTACATTAATATTCTACCAATATATGTACATATTTACAATGAAACGCCAATATTACACCAATATTAAATGCTACATGGGAAGATGTGAAGCAGATATTATGAACGCCTATTAAAATGATGGTTTAGTTTCAAGCTTTGGAAGAATTGAATCGGAGCTTGAATCTTGTCCACTATGATTTCATTTCGTAAGTGTTTAAAAATGGAACCCAAGTTTCGCCTCAGATTTACTCATTTCCTGGGTTGGGTCATCGTCTTGTAATTATTACAAAATTCAGTTACCGGCACAAAAAGATGATACAATCACGTGCCTTCTTAGAAAGTATTTAAGTAAATCAGCTGACGGCCCCTTTCCGGTAAGGGTGTACCTTTTCGAAGGAATCTAACGCATAATTATGTCGATTCTTTGGACGAGTAAGTTTCTACAGTCATGATGAAATTGGCGGATGTGACATAATTGAAAATGGTCTTCAAATCTGTATTAAAGGTGACTCATTCCCTAATTAACAATTAAATCTAACCAAGTAAACAAAAGAATAAAATCATTAAACGTTCCACATGGCTACACAGTGAATTTACTACCTGTCCATCAAACTCGACAAATTAAGGGGGTGGGTTTAAAATATGACTCTTAACGTTCCAGAAATTGAGGACGTGAATCGGAGAAGACAATGCAAAAAGTTTTTGGTTACATTTTCACGTTTTACAACTTCTTAATGTTAATTGCACCATAAAAAAACCTTAATCAATAAAAAGCGGCGAGAGAAGAAAATATGAGATATCACTGCTCTGAGACATTTTTTCCCCTCTTACATTTACTCAGAAGTTTTAAGTTAATTAGTCTTCGTTATATCTGTATTTTTTTGGATGCTGTACGCCCCTTGTTATATCAATGAAGTGTAACGAACGGTAAGATAAAAAAGCTTAATTACGCTCGGGTCATTTTTACACATTTCTAATTGATTTCGTTTGGGGCGTTACCTAATTGTAAAGAATACATGTAACATATCGTGCTGTGAAGGTTAAGGTTCAGTATACACCTAATTACCTTGTACTCACCGGAGCGTTCAAATTTATGAATGAAATCGTATCTAATTATCTTAAATGCGTGTGAACATTTTGTTTAACGTTCTAATTTGAAAGGATGTAATCAATACTGCTGCGTTGGAAAAGGAAATCTGGGTCGGTTTTACACTACAATAACTTTTCTCAATAGATATAAGTGGAAAACTCTTATGGACGGATTTTCAATCAACTTAACGAAATACAAATATATAGGGTAGTTTTCTGCGGTAATGCTTCGAAAAACATCTTTCACGTTTCAGAACAGTAAATAAATTAGTATAATATAATATTTTTAAGTATAAACATTGTAAATTGTAACGTTCTGTTTTTAAGTAATTTCACCTTCAGTTTTAATTGAGAATTCTGAAAAGATTTTCAGATACGAAAACTTAACTTAAAACTAACAATATTGTATTTGGTCCTGATTTTAGGCTTATTGGAAACAGGGTTGAACTTAATATTTACAATGTGTCTAAGATCGATCTGAGCATCCTGATCGAAGGGACCTCTATACATAAATTATTTGATCACTGTTACAGAATTAGATAAATGTATTACTTTCGATAGCAATTCTTAAACACACCGCCCATAGCCTTGATCAGTACATACTTAAGCTGAGGCGCTCACCAAGCTCTGAGTGCAGTTGGGCCAGAAAGTCTAAATTTGAGTACGGATCAAATTACAGCACAAACACTGCATTTTAGAACCTATTCCATTAGGGTAAAATTTCGTTGACTTAAAAAATGATATTATACAGAGCGTCTCCTCGATTTAGAAGCATAGGATCCCCTTGCAGAAATCGGGTTGGATCAAATATGAACAAGAAATGGTGAGGTGATTCTACGAGAATTTTACAAGGAGACCAAGCGGTTCCCACCCGTATGAGCGAAAAGTAAGTAATAATTATTGAGTTTTTGATCAAGAAGGGGGACCGACCAGCCGAAATTTTGTTCAAATTACGTCTCTCATCGCCACGAGTTCCTCTTCGGTTCAATGGAGAACGAGAGAAAGTCGAAAGACAACAACAAAAGTACCGGTAAAGGATGAAAAGTTGAAAAACTTCTGGGAGCCACCTCACAACAGTGGAAATTGTTGGGCATCAGTTAATCGAGTCATTCAAGATGGACTTGGGTTCAGCAAAGGCTTCAGCCTGTTGAGTAGGATGCGATTTGATAGAAAAATAAGAAACATTCATTTTGAAATCAGCGAACGGCTCCTGGGACGTTATGGAGTGAGGGGAAATCAAATTTTCAACCGTATGTCCACGTTTGATGAAATGTGGGTCCACCATTACATTATTAAAAGTAAGCAGGCATGTTTGAAGTTTCGAAAAAAATGAGAAGCAGTATCGGTCAAAGCAAGCTTAAACTCGTTTATCGGCTGGAAAGGTGTTGCTTACAGTGTTTTGGGATTCTCATGACGTTTCTAGAAGATGGAAAAACTCCTTGTTAAGGCCACGTATTGATCGAAGGAAGCGTGATAGTGCTCAATGAGAACATCAATCCCACAAGAATTTTAGAATTGTGAAGTACTTAACCATCCTCCATATGGCGCGGTCCTGCAATTTCCATTTCTTCGGATCTCTTAAATTGGTACTGAAGGAACAGCGTCTCGATACTGACGGACACCTAAAGAGGCTCATGACCCACCCCACTTCATGTGGCTCATGGTTGCACCCCTCAAGGACGTGAGAAAGTAAAGTGCTGTTTACGAAGAGATATCTAAAGTATTGCCTTAAATAATCGAATGAGATCCAAAATCAATTGATTGCATAATTCCAGGTGTTCATCAGGAAAACAAGAGAAAACAAAAACTTCGATGTATTTATTGATATATTTTGGAAGTGTGGCTTTGGAAAGAGTTGTGTCACTTAAGGAAAAAGTGCAAATGTTACACTCTAACGGATTTTGGATTTTGCACAAGTTTAGTTATGGTTCCTGTAAGTGGAATAAACAGGTAATCCAATTAGGTAAAATTTGATACGTATAGACAACGGTACCTTGGGATACAATTAGAGCACATGGAAAGGTTTGCAAGAATAGAGGTGGGTGAATTGGGCTGAACCTAAGGGCAGCAATTCAGAGAGGAAATTAGGCGAGTGAAGTGTATAGTTATTTTTGCATGAACCAACTGTAAGTGGTAAGTTTTGGAAGAGAAGTAATGGAAAACAACACTTGAAAAGTATTGGGTTGTTTTGGGAAGACTTGGGGATAGTGCCGGTGAATCGGTCATTATAGCCATATCTACTACACTTGTTACAGTCAGTTAGCACTAAAGGCTCTTTCTGCCAATTTGCTAACATGAGAGCTTCTCTTTAAGTATCCAAAATCTCTCGAATCCCTGACAACAAAAAGATATGACAAACATCGCTTTTTAAAACGTTGCCATTACCATAGCGATAAGGCTGTCCAAGCATTGGGGGTTATGAAACGGAAAACTTTGATGCCATCCGACAGATGACGCTCATAGAATCATCGGGCTACAGTGACTATAAAGTCACTGTACATCGGGCCAGAGTCATGCATCGGGCACTCTCCAAAAAGAATACATTCTCTATCTCCTCGTCCTCTTCTAAGCTTCTTTTCTCCATGGTCTTTCTGATTATTTTAAGAATAAAAGGAGGACGGAGTCAAGGAATCAAATAGTCTGGTCTTTCGCTTGGGAATAAAACCATTTTAATTAGGATCGTTGTACAGTCTGTAGAACTACTTCTTCGAATAGATTTTGAAGTTCGGGTTAACTCCCGTGAGATCCTTATATTTGATACAAGTTTTCCAGCGAAAACAAGAAAGTCTTACACACGAGGTTATCAGAGAACGGTATCAGGTAAAGTTCGTAAAATGTTTCCACGAATTTCGTACTGAGCGGGAGCTTTGTTCATAGGGATCTGTCACGCTAACGTAAGCAGCTCTTCTCCTGTGACCACCCAGTCTAGTCGGGAAATTAAATTATAGGGACTGGAACGAGCTTCGGTATGTATGGTTTCGTCAGCCGTATGATCGTCGCCTAGAAAGTGTGTATAAGGTAGCCTCTTGAGTCCCTGTAGTCTTCTTGGACATTTCGAGAGCAAATTCTGTAGAGCGTGCTACTAGACTGGTCTTGACAAAACATAACCATGAGCAAAACTTTGTTTTAGTCACTACCAGTTTATAATGTTTGCGACCACTCTTGTAGAAGAAACGTCTGTGGTCTGTTTATCAAACACAGTGTCCATTTCAGATGGAGTAGCGAGACCTCAAAATTGCCGTTCTGCAAGCTCATCGCGAGAGCAGGCTGAATAAGAGAGTTCCTTTTTGAATTTATAATGTCCCTGTATTTCGGCAGTCTAGAATTTATTTCCGTTTCAATGGAAACAATCAGCGACTCTATGCTCTCTTTTGAACCTCCAATTTATACCTCAGCGACAATTTCCCCCGAAGGTCGAGAAAGCCGAAGAGCCAATCTCACAATTGCACGTGAAAAATCAAAAAAACTGTTGAACCAAGCTGCGTTGGTAGCATTGGCTCTGAGTGCTGGTGTTTCTGATTTCAGAATATTGAACTCTCAAGAGTTATGCTTTCATTAGTTCAAACATCGAATTGAAATAGTGCTTTCAATGTTGAAATTAATCTCCTGTTTTAAGGCAGCCATCAAGAAGAATTGATATATTTACTGTGTGAACGTGTATGACGCAGAGGCACTTGGGATTGGTCAGTTATATAATATCGTTTTAATCAAGGAAAAACGACTTTGATGCGAAGTGGCGTCCCAACGTGAATCCCACGGATGGATGCAAAACAATGGTATTTTGCTCCAAAGAACCGACTCTTCCATATCACTCAACCACTAGGCAAATAGGATTAACGTTTAGTACAAGAAAAGTTTCTATGCATAACATAAAGAACAAAATTATTACAATTTTCAGTGACATCTGGGCTGCGCGGTCACATGGTCACCATAAAGCTACCCTTAAGTTGGTTACCGAAGAACAAGTAGCAAGCGGTAACACCCTCGAGCTCATGGGTTTAAGGGCATGCTGCTACAAAAGCGGATGAGAAATGAGATAACACGAGTATCGGTTGTTCCACTTAAAATACCTACTATGAACCAAGGCCTCCTATTGGCCTTGTGTGAACCTAACCCATCATAAGACTAGGTGGAACTTGATGTTATAAGTAGCGATGTAAGGCCGATTCTGGATTCAAAAGTCACTAGATTTAGTAACTTTTCTTAGGTTGGTAGTACTGGTTACTGGAAAAGTGACTAATTTTCAAGACCACGCCCCTGGTTTGCAACAGGTATTGAACAGGTAAAAACAAGTATTGAACAGGTAAGAACAGGGGCGTGGCCTTGATAATCTAGTGACCAGTACCACCAACCTAAGAAAAGTTACTAAATCTAGTGACTTTTGGATCCAGAATCGGCCTTACATCACTACTGTTATATTGTCGTCATGTGAGAGAAGCCCACATAGGACCATCTCGTAGGCTGGTGCGTCTTTGCACCGAGCTATAAAGAAAGAAGCTGCAGCTACTTTTGGACATACTTTCTGGGCACTGTAACCTAAAGAAGCCCATGCACCACATGTGCTTGATAGGCTCATCATCTTTAAGAGGAGGTTACATAGACGACGAGACGGCACACCACATACTTTGTGAGTGTCCCGCACTTGCCCAACTGAGGTGATCCATGTTGGGGGTATCCTGGCTCGACATGGCTACGATTAGAGCCGCTCTCCCTCCAAAATCCTCAGGTTCACCTCACGTGTGGGATGGCTTCAATAACGGTGCGGGGTCTGACGACTCTAGTCACACAAAGGGTCCGAATGTGAGGCCCACATACGCGAGGACCATCCTCCTATAGTAATCCAAAACCAAAATAACTGGATCCTTCCTAATTAATGTAACTAAAATGGAGTCGATGCAGTGGTACGATTTAAACTGAACGTAAACAGTTTTATGCCGTAGTTAAAATTCGATGTTATTACGCAGCATCGAAAACATTAAAAATTCGATTTCGATTCAAAAATTTGTGTGATCTGCATTTCCGATGATATTTTCTGGAAACATTTTGAAAACAAGACTATATGAGAGAAAAAACTGTGTTGGAACACCAAAAAGATTATTCGTTACATTACTTACATTTGGAAGAAAAGCGCAGTAGGAAGTTCCGTAAATTCGGATTGTGAAGACAATTAACGAACAACAAAAATTACGATTTTCGTTATTAATGTGATAAATTGGAACCGACTATATCAACATTAATTCTGGTTCAAAAAATTAGGACACACAGGACATCCTGGATATTGCAAAATGACAAAACTTCCTGTTTTGGCGCAATTTTATGGAAATATTTTGAGCGGAAACAGGCGAAAATCGGAAACCATTACTATTCTATAGTTATAACCGTATTTCACTGGGGAAAATAATAATATAACTAATTTTAATCGTGAGTAGGAGACGAAAAATTTGAAAAATTTATGGAAGAAGGTGATGGAATGACATTTAAGTAGGAAAATTTCGAATAAATTGAAAAAATGAAAAATCAAATGGTAGCAATAATGAACTCGTTCACAATAATAATTTATTAGCGGAACACGTTTCGACAGCAAAACTGTCATCATCAGCGCACAACCACAGTTATTTTTTTGGTGTTGTGGCATAGTATTCAATATGAATTCCAGTTCTTCCAATTAATTAATTGTTTTATTGTTTATCCAAATCGTTGATGTACCTCAGAAAGATTGTACAAAGCTACATTATAGTTGCAATGGTGGCATTTAAATTTTCTGATCTTCAAAGAGGAAAAGGAAAAGATCTGTATGTAGTAACGCATGAAAATGGTCACATCCTTCTTTGCCTTTCCGAAGTAAAATGTACATTAATTTAATTAGGAGTAATTAGAAAAGTTCAACTCAAGTTGCAAAGGAAAATTCCATCAGTCCTTTCAGTAAAATTTCCAGAATGTTTGTAGTACTAGAAGTACTACTTTATACCGCTGTGAGTAGGTAGAAAAATGTAGAGGATACCCCTTTACTTATGAACAATGTTACCTAGGTACTTGCAATGTAAAGTGTTCCCTTTACAAATTGTACTTAGTTGAGTAATTATGTAAATGACAGAATTGAGCGGAAATTGAATGGTAATTCATTGCAATTTTGCGCTATTTATCATGACATAGTTTAATATTAATAATAACTGGTACCTAATTAGTTTAATTAAAAACATAGAGTACATAAATTTTCCTAAGTAATTTGATTTTAAGCGAAAAAGATGTTGAAGCTTAAATGAAATTTGTATAATCTCTTATTTTAGTGTTAAAGAGTAGTTAGTAAAATTGCGCAAATTACCTACTTCCAGTGATCATTTCCTGTTGCTAAACAAGTTCTTCTAGGACTTCATTAGTGAAGTCGATGGAAAACATGTAATATCGTAATGAAGGAAGCGTAAAGTGTGCCTAATCAAATTTTCTCAAGCCATTATACCGGCGAGTACAGTTTACACACTTTTATTTTCATCACTTCCTTTTTTTCCTCTCTACACCGGTAATAAAGAAATCTTTAATGAGTCATACATAATTTATAATTTACTATATTACGTCCCCAATACACAATCGTGGGATTCTTAAGTTTTTCACACCTGAATTACAGAAGTGTAACGGTTGACTCCCCCCCCCTCACCGGGCCCCATTGTAACCTCTGCCCTTCGGCCAACATCAAGTCTCTTATTCTCATTGTTTGAACTATACCAAAGGATCGAGGTGAAGAGAGAGAGCGAAACACCTGAGAACGGAAGCTGCTAATACAATAACGACGACAGGTGAACGATTACTGTTCGAGAGGATGTACGAAACTGGTTATCGTTGCTTTATTCTTGAACGAACACAAGAAAAATAACCAAAAACGAAACTTGATTTTGGTACTTGAAGAGATTGTTTGTCAGCCAGCTTTATACCTACACTATATAACTTTGTTAATTTAGTGGAAGGGAACTTCCTGCTTTCCTTTTTAATGCAGCGCTAAATATTTCAGCACTAACGCTGCACCAAAAGGATTTATTTATATCGTTTATTAAAGAGCGCGAGCATTAGGGGATCATACCGAAATTATATGTAAATTAGTGGAAAAGGTGTGCGTCAAAATGGACGGATCCCCCCGAGGATCGCTAATCTCTAATTTCACCGAATGAACGGGAATCGGTAATCGTTTGATCTTTTTAAAAGGGAGAAACCGATTGAAATTTTGTTTTTAAACATCAAATCATTCCCCATTTGTATATTTTAATACGGATGGATTATTTTCGTCAACCTGAGGAAGGCGGTCGAGCTTCCGGCGATCTTAATTCGTTTTTTGGTTACGTTACAGTTCAATGCTTCCCCCACCTTTTATCTTCGTTATGGAAGTGTTTATGTTAGTAAATTTAGGACAAGACAAAAATGAGGAAGAACCTAAGAATAAGAAGGCACCTCGTATTCCAGTACTTAGTAGTAGTAGGACTGTCAGAGTTGTACAACACCCCTGACCTTTTTAAGTAAAGTTTAGTAGCCCTGATTTTCTAATAGAGATAGGGTAGTATTAAAAAACGAAAAATAAAGAATTGTCATTACGACTTTACATGGTGTCAAAAGTAATTTAGAACCAAGTACAGTATGGTAGACTGTCAAGGAGATAAGCCTGGTCTTGCTCGGGAGGGCAACTGAACGTACAGAGAAAAATGCAAGTAAAACATCCGCCAACATCCATAGAATTGACTCAAAATAACAAAGCCACATGGGAGGCTTGGGAAGATGGCTTTAATTGGTACGCAGGAGCTGTGGAGCTGGATCAGCAGCCAGAAAGAGTGAAAGTAACCGTTTTTATGTCAACTCTAGGAGGAGCGGTCAGAGAAAATTTCAAGAATCTAACACAAGAAGAACGACACAAGCTCAAAACAATGAAGAACAAAAGCAGGGAGTATTTTTCTCAAAATGAAAATAGTCTATGTCATTTTCCAGTATTTGCTTAGCAGTTTGAACAGAACGCTCTGCTAGTCCATGTGATCTTGATGATGACAACAAGCCGGTAGACATCTGAAACGCTTTTGGTGCATTTTTGCTTCAAGAAGACAAACCGTTTTTTTATGCGACGAAACCATTGACGGAAAGTGAAATGAAATGGCGTCAGATCGAGAAAAAAACCGGTGCAATTCATTTTACATGTAGTAAGTTCCACAACTACATTTAAGGAAAACAGACTGTGGTTGAAACAGATCACAAAGCACTTATAAAGACGCCACATCGTTTGAAAAAGCTTCTTCATGAGATAAAGCCATACTATCTGAAGGTTCAGTACGTGAAAGGGACAGATACTCCCATTGCCGACACAATCAGGCGTGATTGCAAGTTAGAACCCCACAAGAGTCGCATCCATGACGTACCTGACTGACAGTGCGGTAGAGAGGTACAAAGTATCTACAGTAAATGATCCAAATTTGTGGAAACTAGTGAATGTTATTACCGTTGGATGGCCGGAGAAGATTACCAAAAGGCATAAGGAACTATTTCACGTTCCGAGATGAACTTTCACATACAGACGTGATTTTATTTAAAGGAGATTGTTCTGTTCCTAAAGAAGAAATACCACGTGTACTGCGGGACATCCATAGTGGCTATTCAGGAATCGCTTCGTAGAGCTCGAGAGTTTCTGTTCTGGTCTGGGATGACGGAGTACTTTGGAAGATCAAACGGACTAGTAGAGCGTTATGTTCAAACTGCTAAGCAAATGCTAAAAAAAATGCATTGAAGATAATCAGAACATACTGTTGTCACGCAATACTGCAGGATCGGAATTGAGATCCCAGGCGGAAAGGCTCTACTAGCAGGAGAACACGTAATCCACTTTGTGCCAGTAAAAACTAAAAACCTTTTGAAACCTCAACTCTCATCTCTCGTAATTCCACTTCACATCGGCAGAAAGATCTTATAATGGCAGAAATGTTTGGTGAAATCGACACTTCATTCATCCTATGAAAACGATGAAGACCTTTGGCCACCTGCACCACCTCAACAAAATCCTGAACCTCCAGAATATAATACAACAAGTACTGCCACTGCTGAAGTGCATCATCCACCGAGAAATACAGTTGCTGAGGCAAGTGGACAGTTCTGCGAGCGAGGTTCACACCCATGGGACGTCTTCTCCATCATCTTCGGGAACCTGTGCACAGCCAGCAGTGCCTTCTTCGAGACAAGCATCGTCTGGTGGTACATCTTGCTATCAGACACGCTCGGGAGGTATCGCCCAACCAGTACAACGAATGAATCTTTAAAATGAAGTTTTTATCTCTCCATTCTTCATTTCTAACATTACGTAATTTTGAATTATATCCAATTACTTTTAAATTATCTTAAAATATTAAAAAGGAGAGATGTCGAGTAAAGTTTGGCAGCCCTGATTTTCTAATAAGACAGGGTAGAATTAAAAAACGAAAAATAAAGAATTGTCTTTAACTACTTTACAGGAACGTTATGGGATAAGGACGCAGGACATTTTTCATGTCCAAGACCTTTCGTACTTAGGACGTTTCATGCCAGGATCCAAGTAGCCTAGAAAAAGAAATAGGTTGGGGGAGTGGAGAACTCAAAATAATCCATAATAGCAACCAAGGTAGATGGGACGCCGCGTCGTTTTGTTATTTGCTCCTGTAAAATATAGGCGCTGTTTGCAAATCCCTCTAGGTATGAAGCTTCTTGGATATGAAATGTTTAGGTGTGAGACGTCCGGGTCAAGAGCGCCGCCAGAAAATTTTCCCAGAGGGGACAGTAGTATTGGGGGTTCGTGGCTCTCGCGTTTTTTCAAGATTTCGTAAAAAATATTTTTATTTTTAATAACTTTTACCTTTTTTCCTTTCCGGGGGATTGCCCCCCTTGACCCCCCTTGGCGGCGCTCTTGGTCCGGGTATGAATCGTCTGGGAAAATTGCAATGAAGTGAGAATAAGTCAGAAACTATTAAAGATAGGGATAGGAACATGTAATACCAAAACATGCCCATTTTGATTCTCTATCAAATGCAATAGTAAGAAAATGGTCATTTCATTTAAAAAAACTGAGTTTTCAGTCTTTGAATTTTCTTAAATTTGGAGCCTCATAGGTGACGTCGTACGTAACATATTTTTTAAGTACACCAAAAGAAACCCCTATTCTTCCTTTAAGCGCTGGTGAAAACTCGGTTGCCATAGCTACAACCGTTTTCAAGTAATGAATTCTTAAAGTACCGTCTGCATCGGCCATTTTTTTTTTAAATAAATGAAAATAACTTAAAAACCATAACTTGTAGATATTGACATGTTGGTATCAAAAGTTATGAAATTTCACGTAAAATCCAAAAATGCGATAAAAAATAGGGATTGCTATTTAAAATAACGAAGTTGGTAGCTACTTCCGGCATTTCCGGAAGTGCTGCCATTTTGAAAATATTTTACATCGATTCGGCTTTTTGAGTAACCCCTAAGTACAAATTTTCAAAAATCTACCTATAGGTACAATTTTCCCAGAAACGTCTAACTAAAGCTGCCAAAAAAACACCCTGTATAGCTAATATGAAACTGTAATGAACCTTATAATATAGGAACCTTATCTCTACCTACTATCGTTGAGTGAAAGATATATGAAGAGGCGACACTATCATATAAAATTGCGTACCCTAATGCTTTCTCACTCTTTTCTCACTTTTTTTATTTTTCCTTTCCCCACCGCCCACAAACTCGTATCGGTATAATGCTGCCCCCGGTATGAATTTTTTCTAAGCATATAATAAGCCGGTCAAGGTTGATGTAGGTAAGGTACATCGTATTGTTGTGATAGGTAAGTACATACGCCAACGCACACTTATGAATTAAAACGCATTGCATAGCGAAAGTTCAAATGAATAAACTAAATTTGTCGAATTAACAATTAATGAAACGTAGGTAATAAAGTTTACACTTTACACAATGACTTATTTGAAACATGAAGGAAATTTCTACAAATGGAGACGTATACTGTTGATTCTCACAAATTTGTGGAATAAGTAAGTTAAAGGATAAACTATATCTGCCAAAAGCGACGACTGCGGATGATCTAATGCAAAATTGCCCAAATTATTAACACGATAATATGAACATGTTAAACTAAACAAGCTAAAAGATAATTGCAAATGATAATCGATACACAAAATTCTTAACTCGGATATATCCATTAAAACTACGTTCGAATTTCCACAATTTTTTGCCATTCGGCAGCCCTTTGAACATCTTTCACAGGAAATTTAAAAAGTGACGTCCTTATTTGACCTGTTATTAAAACAACCAACATAAAGACAATGATGAGATTTGGTATTCATTACCAAACAAATAAATGAAAACAATAACAAAACCGACATCTGAAAAGAAGTAGCTGATTGTAAAACGCGGTAGAAGTTCTAGTTATCTCCCTTGGGCTTTAACTAGATACTGAAACTGAAGTGAAGACGAACTGTGACCACAGTATCTGTGACTGTGTTTCAACGGTGCAGATATGGGGTGGTGTTGAAGGTGAAGTAAAGGGGGTTATTACTCACATAGGACCATAATAATAAACAATAAAACTCAAACTATTATAAAACGTATGAAGGTCATTTATAACTTTTAGGGTATCAAGAAATTAATATTTTAAATGTACATACAGCCTGTCTCACGGTGACCACCCATTAGAATATTTCAGAAACTATTACGATTTGAATTTTGAAAATTTGGGTGATGGGGTTTTCGAGCGTGGCCTCCTCAAATAAAATAATGGCGTCTACGTAACACTTCCGGTTTTTCCGGAAATGACACCAACTTTGTTATTTTAAATGTAACACCCTATATATTATTCCGATTTTGGATTCTACGTAAAATTTTAGGTGGACTTTCATCAAATTTTCTTATTCCTAAAATTAACCGTTTCCCAGATATTTAATTTTTTTAATAAAAATTAAAATAAACACTATCTAGCTTAAAACAGTGTGAATTCTACAGCAAGAAAGATGAAGGAACCATATTGATACGAGAGATAGCTGGACCCCTAAGCTTCCCATCCGTACTTTCAAAGTGGCTTAATTGCATACAGGGTGGTGGAAATTTAATGCCGAGTTTAGTTAACTTCAAATCATCATAAGTTGGTTTTTTCAAATGGAACACCCTGTATGTTTCGTCGTAGTCTGATGCAAAATTCCATTCTCTTTCGAACGGTACTATGGTTCCCTATACCCATCTCTTCTAGTTTTTGAGATATCTACTGTTTTTTGTGCGGTCAAATAAGGTCATTCAATTTCTTGCGAAAATGGCTTAGCAAGACTTCAAAACAAACCACCAGTTATTAGTTGTCAGTCTAACACCACTAGTGACAGTTAAATTGAATACTATTTATTAAAAAATTGAAAACAACAAACGCAAGAAATTGAATGACCTTAGTTGACCGCACAAAAAAACAGTAGATATCTCAAAAACTAGAAGAGATAGGTATGGTATAGGGAACCATAGTACCGTTCGAAAGAGAATGAAATTTTGCATCAGACTACGATGAAACATACAGGATGTTCCATTTGAAAAAACCAACTTATGATGATTTGAAGTTAACTAAACTCGGCATTAAATTTCCACCACCCTGTATGCAATTAAGCCACTTTGAAAGTATCTACGGATGGGAAGCTTAGGGGTCCAGCTATCTCTCGTATCAATATGGTTCCATCATCTTTCTTGCTGTAGAATTCACACGGTTTTAAGCTAGATAGTGTTTATTTTAATTTTTATTAAAAACATTAAATATCTCGGAAACGGTTAATTTTAGGAATAAGAAAACTTGATGAAAGTCCACCTAAAATTTTACGTAGAATCCAAAATCGGAATAATATATAGGGTGTTACATTTAAAATAACAAAGTTGGTGTCATTTCCGGAAAAACCGGAAGTGTTTCGTAGACACCATTATTTTATTTGAGGAGGCCACGCCCGAAAGCCCCATCACCCAAATTTTCAAAATTCAAATCGTAATATTTTCTGAAATATTCTAATGGGTGGTCACCGTGAGACACGCTGTATATTGTAAAAAGTATTCGGTACCTATGTGTGCTGCACTTGCACTTTATAACAACTTGTAGGTATTTCTATTAGTGGATGACCAACCCCTTGTGTCGGCATAAGTAAATACAAAGATTATTTACCTACAAAGGGACGAGGTAATGAACTCTTAAATTATATGACCAGTAATAAATTTTAATATTTTGGACATTGAATGGAAAAATTCCTGAAACGTGATTATCCTTAATAAATTTCGTAGATCTTAAAAGTGCATTATTTAACCATAAATAAAGTTCAAGTAGTATGTATAATAGTCTGTAATTGTTGATGTATGCAGTATGCAATTAATTACGTTATGTAAGCTACAACGCAAAATCAAGGCTTCAATGACTGCTGTCGCATCATAACAAACGGTGAAGGTAGTATAGAGTTTGTATCAAGGTCGGAACGCGACTTGAGAAAATAATATCTCCATTTCGGAACACGCGCCATCTCAATCTCGGAATGATCGTAAGCTACGAAAACGAGTATAGGTATTGCGCTTCTTTCCTACTTTTTTATTCAATGCTACTATACAAAAGCACAAGCTTTTGAAATAATGTACCTATAAATCTTTTATAAAAGAAATTTTCGAATTGCTTCTAAATATCGAAAATTATATATTCGAAAAGCTGCAAAAGGGCACAAAGAAGTATACTTTAAAAGTAAGTAGGTATATGGTAACTAGATATATTAAATATTTACAATTCATATAAATCTCATAAATTTACATACAATTGAGTACAAGCAACGAATATATAATAATAGCTGTAACGCCACACCAGAAATGAAAAAGAAATACGTAAGCGACAAGATAGAACGCACTGATGTACGAAAGTTAATGTTAATCCACTTATAAAAAATTAAACGTAAACCTGCATAAATATAAAGGAGAAGCGGGGTGGAAACTAAAACGTATAGATTAGTTTACAATTACTCACAATTGGCTGGAATTTAAGGGGGATGAGTATAATATTTATATACCAGGTGTCAATTGGAAAACTTTCCACACCTCATATCTTCGAAACTGTAACAGGTAAGTAAAATTTTCGGAAAACGTTTCTAGAACATTGAGGGGGAACCAATACCTATGAATCAATAGAGATCGTCTGCAACTCAGCCCAGGCTGCAGCCCCCCCCCCCCCACTTATTTCTTCAAATTGCGCACTAACCCTTGGAAAGCTCTTTAAAAATTCTATTCATCAATACCAAAAAAAATGTTAATCGATTATTGTTTAAATTTATTCAAAATTAGGTACCTACAATGTAAAGATGAAGTACATTTAGAATCCTTTCCGTTGTACCCGTGCCCGCTTAGACTAATGTACAGGGTGGCCAAATTTCGATGTTTTAATAGGGAATCTCGTAAACTATATAGGTCGTATGAAAAAATGAACCGCGCATCCTCGATCTCTTTTTTTGAGAAAAACTCAATGGTGTTTTTACAATTTGGCTAACGTCATTTGTTTTCGAGTTATGACCAAAAGTTCATATTTTCGAGTTTTCATTTTATGGCCATATCTCGCTTATTTATGAAAATAGAAAAAAATAATTTCCACGTTCTTCAGGCACTTTTTTGATAAGAATGCAGTGGTGTAGTCAATTCTTTAAAAATATTCTTGAAATTCGAATTATAGCATAAAGTTGTATTTTTTTATATGGAACGCGTAGTTGGCTATGGGCATCAAAAAATTACTAATTTTTTTCTGATTCCAACGATATATGTATATCATGTGGGGTCAAATTATTCACTTTTTCTACTTTCCAGCAAAAAATCATTTTTTAGGACATAATTTTTTATTCAAAGTAATTGTTGCGTCTGTGTGACTGTTTGATTAATGAGGAATCATTATCAACAAATTAAAGTAATGGACTGTATATTTTTGTTTATTAAAAATGCTACATTTTTAGTTCATATAAAGTTTTAACCGATTTACAAATAACGCGACCGTCATTCATTGCATACTCAAACTTACTCTTCGATTAGCAGGTAAAACACTACCCCCAACCGCATGCATTACTTATCAATCACGTATCGCGCAGCCCAAGCTGACATAAATTGATAAGCATTAAAACATATACCAAATGTCTGAACAGTAATAATAATTATTTTTAACAAACTCATACACTATGTGACCTTTTTACAAACCAACAACAAATAACTATAACGTTAATGATGCTAAACAAACTACAAGATATATTTAATAATTATATCTATATAAAGCCGCTTAAACTAAATTTTCAAGAAGGCTGGTATTTAAAATTTTTTTGATAAACCTTACTTATTTTTTATGGAGAATCCGAATCGGCAATAAAAAATGGGGGTTAACATTTAAGATTTCACAGTTGCCCCCGCCCCCACCCCAGGGAGAGAGGGTGGAGGTAAACTTTAGTATCATTGGAAAACTCTTTTCCGAGCGAACAAATTTTGTTCGTGACTTTTTTTGATCCGATCCGTAGTTTTCGAGTTATTTCACTGCCTTCAGATATATCGGCCACCCGTTATATAATTATTAAATATATCTTGTAGTTTGTTTAGCATCTTCAACATTATTTGTTCTTGGTTTGTAAAAAGTCACATAGTGTATGAGTTTGTTAAAAATAATTATTATTACTTACTTTGAATAAAAATTATATCCTAAAAAACGATTTTTTGCTGAAAAGCAGTAAAAGTGAATAATTTGACCCTACATGATATATATCGATGGAACCAGAAAAAAATTAGTAATTTTTGAATTTAAGTTGGTGTTTACTCTTTTAGAGCTTTGATTAGGTGGATGCAAGGGAAGGGTGAACACTGACTCCTAGTGCCGCACGCGCTTTTGGCCGGTACTTAAATTTTCAACCCTTGTAAATGACATGAAGAAATTGAGTTTAATGTTCGGAAAAACATTTTCTTATTTTTGGAAAGTTCAGCAATTAGATACCAATCTTGCATTCTTTATCTAAATAACGTTCTCTTGAAAATATTAACTAATCACAAAATTAGAAAGCACTGTCACGTGAGGTATCTAGTGTAATTAAGGCATACGCAGCTGTAGCTGTACAACTATAGAAGGAAGTATGAGTTTTTCAGTGTTAAAGGTGCTCAATACTAATGAGACAATAACGAGTTTGAGCAGAAATAATAAGTTATATTATAGCTGTCCGTTGTTATCGAAACAATTTTTATAAGTAGGTTAGAAAACACATTTTCTTTTCGACAAAGCCATGAAATTGTATCTGTTTTGAAAAGCAACATTTTCAAACAAAAATTAATATAGAGAAACATTGTTTTTGTCTGTATATGTAAATGTAATCTAGAACGTTTTCGGTATCCACGAAGTATGCCAGTTTATTATTTTCGCATATATATTATTCATACAAGAAATGAAAGGAAACGAATTAGCATATAAAATAACTATGAAAAAGATCAACATTCATATGAGAACGAGGAGAAAAAAAATACAGTTTAAAAAGCATTTGTTAAACTAAACTTCAGGCATCTACCTTTCAGTATAATGTAAAACTGACACTCCTGCATATTGAAACTACATACTACAAAACGAGCATAGAAAAGAAGATGAAAAAGAAATTATAAGTTGCATCTGCATTGTTTTTAATTCCGTTTTATTTGATAAAGTGGAAAACAACGCCCCTATAAAAAAAAGGAGGCACCCGAAATGACAACGTTTCGTGTCATATATCATGGGATTACAAAATTTATGATTTTCGTGCCGCTTGTTCTTAATAAACATTTATTTGTCTAGAAATTGTATTTGAATTTGAGCCTTATACGCTGTTTACTTCCATATTTCGGTAAATAAACTGTGTTATATACGGATTACGTAACAAACCCCGTGAACATTTTCACGTTAATTTTAACAGGAAAAACAAATTTGTTAATCTCTTTGTATTGTTTATACGGTTTTATGCATCACTTCCTTCACAATACTGCCTGAGTCACTTAACTAAAAGAAGAAAAAAACCGTTTCCTAAAATCTAGACAAGAAATTGCAGCAACAACAATAACAACGTTACGTCTAGCTAGCCAAACCGAGCAGAACCGAAAACAGCTGGAGGAATTGCTTTTTGTTTTATTATCCGATTTAATTTATGTCACTTGCGAATGGTGTTTTTTTCATCTTCGTATTGTTGACGAGATTTTGTATATAATTAAAATAAAAGCTTCGTCGCCATTTTTTTTACTGTCATTAAGATATGGCCGTAAGCTTCTAGATCTCATGAAATATTTGTATCCCATTTCAACATTATATTTTTTCCCTTGCCACTACTACCCTCTAAAATCATTGATACAGAACTATAGTTCATACTCTGCCAAGCGCATAATGTAAATTTTGTTTTGTACTACACTATAGATTCCAGTAATACACGCATTAGACAAATTAGACGAAGACGAATGTTGGATCATTACTACTGAACGAAGTTTGCCATTGAAATATGTATTCTCTTTAGAAAATGGCACCTAATTACAAATTTTCTAGAATTAGGCGCTTGTGTATCGTAACCTGGACGCCATATAATTCTTTCATTAAATTCAATGATACAATAGATCCTTCGCTAATTTAATCAAATATATAACGGAACGTAGCGCAACCCTGGAGACAATAAAAAACGGAGTCGCCAAAAATTAGGTGCACAATGGAATATAACCAGTTCCAGAGATTACTGATGTTACTAAAATGACGTAGCGTTAATTATATTAAACGACTTTTAGATTTAGGTGTCTACACGGTGCTAAAGAAGGGAAAATTTAAAAGCGTTCTATTTCTTAATATTATGAAGTTAGGTGCCTTTTTTAAGATAGCGTACATAATTGAACATAATTTGCTCATACGCTTATTAGAGTGCAAATAAACAATTTTGTGGTTTGGCGCACAAACTCTTATCGGAATTAGGTGTATATCGGGCTAACAAGTTAAGAAAAACGATAGTATATAAGAACGACCTCTATTATATTAGGTGAAAAATAATTAAAACAATGCGCGATCATCTAATATCTAAATTTAACTGAACTAATTAAGCTTCAAACGTGTCGTCGATTTTCATAGCACATAATGATAAATGTAAGTTAAATGTGTTTAAAGTGTGAAAAAAATTCTACATAAGATCATTTTGGTACAATTTTTGAATAAGTAAAGTACGGTTCGTAGACTATAAACTAGCGTGGGACGATTGTATAAATAAAAGTGAACCGGGGTTAATTTGAAAACATTGCGATATTTTCTGAATTTACACCATTTTGTTTGTTTTATGCTACGAATGAAATTTCTTAAATTAGGTGCATACAATCATCATGTAGGCAAACCGATCTTCACAAAAAGATAAATTGCAACATTCTAGTCGATGTTATATTAGGATAATATTACAAAAAGCACCTTGTAATTAGGTGCGCATGATGTTCGTGCCAAATATTCGAGGTTTGGACCAAATATACAGCATAACAAAGAAACATTATAGGCAATTTCTAAATTTACACCATTTTGTTTGTTTTATGCTACGAATGAAATTTCTTAAATTAGGTGCGTATAATCATCATGTAGGCAATCGATCAACATTCCAGTCGACGTTAAATTAGGATAATATTTCAAAAAGCACCTTGTAATTACGTGCGCATGATGTTCGTGCAAAATATTCGAGATTTGGACCAAATATACAACATAACAAAGAAACATTGTAGGTACTTTCTAAATTTACACCATTTTGTTTGTTTTATGCTACGAATGAAATTTCTTAAATTAGGTGCATATAATCATCATGTAGGCAAACAGATCTTCAAAAAAAGATAAATTGCAACATTCCAGTCGACGTTAAATTAGGATAATATTTCAAAAAGCACCTTGTAATTAGGTGCGCATGATGTTCGTGCCAAATATTCGAGGTTTGGACCAAATATACAGCATAACAAAGAAACATTATAGGCCATTTCTAAATTTACACCATTTTGTTTGTTTTATGCTACGAATGAAATATCTTAAATTAGGTGCGTATAATCATCATGTAGGCAATCGAGCAACAATCCAGTCGACGTTAAATTAGGATAATATTTCAAAAAGCACCTTGTAATTAGGTGCGCATGGTGTTCGTGCCAAATATTCGAGGTTTGGACCAAATATACAGCATAACAAAGAAACATTATAGGCAATTTCTAAATTTACACCATTTTGTTTGTTTTATGCTACGAATGAAATTTCTTAAATTAGGTGCATATAATCATCATGTAGGCAAACCGATCTTCAAAAAAAGATAAATTGCAACATTCTAGTCGACGTTAAATTAGGATAATATTTCAAAAAGCACCTTGTAATTAGGTGCGCATGATGTTCGTGCCAAATATTCGAGGTTTGGACCAAATATACAGCATAACAAAGAAACATCATAGGCAATTCCTAAATTTACACCATTTTGTTTGTTTTAAGCTACGAATGAAATTTCTTAAATTAGGTGCATATAATCATCATGTAGGCAAACCGATCTCCAAAAAAAGATAAATTGCAACATTCTAGTCGACGTTAAATTAGGATAATATTTCAAAAAGCACCTTGTAATTAGGTGCGCATGATGTTCGTGCCAAATATTCGAGGTTTGGACCAAATATACAGCATAACAAAGAAACATCATAGGAAATTCCTAAATTTACACCATTTTGTTTGTTTTATGCTACGAATGAAATTTCTTAAATTAGGTGCATATAATCATCATGTAGGCAAACCGATCTCCAAAAAAAGATAAATTGCAACATTCTAGTCGATGTTAAATTAGGATAATATTTCAAAAAGCACCTTGTAATTAGATGCGCATGATGTACGTGCAAAATATTCGAGCATTGAACCAAATATACAGCATAACACAGAAGAAACATTATAGGTACTTTATAAATTTACACCATTTTGTTTGTTTTGTTCTACGAATGAAATTTCTTAAATTAGGTGCATATAATCATCATGTAGATTGTAGGCAATCGATCTTTATAAAAAGATAAATTGTAACATTCTGGTCGATGTTAAATTAGGATAATATTTCAAAAAGCACCTTGTAATTAGGTGCGCATGATGTTCGTGCAAAATAGTCGAGCTTTGAACCAAATATACAGCATAACAAAAAAACATTATAGGTATAAGCCAATTAAAACTACATAACTTTCCTAAGCATCTCAAATGAAGCTCTTTGTGCTACTCGTCAGGTGAACTCTAATAATCACTGCAAAAATTGAATAAAATGGTGTCAATTCAATAGTTTTGCATTCAATTTCGGAATCTGAAATTTATCTGCTTATTTGTTCTTCGAATTGCGTTGAATTTTGGTGTTCCTTAACTCGAGTTCGCTGATAATCGATGACTCATAGTGCTTGAAAATCGTGAAGAAGCATATTGTCTCTAGTTTACAATGATATAATGAAAATAATTTGGTGCAAAGGACTGCGTCTACTTATGTCGTATTAGTTGAATTAGGTGCGCAATTGTTTTATCATCAAATGGACCCAAAACGAACAATTTTGTGCATTTAAAGGTTTCAAATCGAAGTAAAATTTAGAAATCCTTTTATAAATGTTTTAGGTGCAATTTTAGAAAGTGTATAGGAAGCCTCAATCTATGACAAACTATCAAAGTGGATCAGTATTTTAAATAACTTTGTATAGCTGAGAGTGAGCTGCTCTTAATTAGGAGACGTCTGAAGACAAAAACCTGTTTGGCCACAAGAAAACAATTTTTCAGGTTTTGTCCACTCTTTAAAATCATATGCTTATTGTAATTAAAATGTGTTAAGAACAATAATGCTTAACACCTAAATTAAGAACTTTGTTCGCGTCAAACTAGTACCTAAAAAATACAGAAAGCTCACTGTAAAATTCAGAAAAATTGCGCCCAAACAAGATGAAAATTTTAAATGAGTACAATCCGAAATGATTTAATTAAACTTTAATAAAGGCATAAAATAGAGTAGGTACATAAAGTGACACCTAATTACAACGTTGCTAAAGTACTTCCACATAAGAGAATTTGTAGTTTCATAAACCAAAATAAATAACATTTTTATGATCGTGCAACACAAGACTAATTTTTACTCAAAGAAATCTAAAAATTAGGTGATCGCCAAAAACAAAATGGAGAAATTCATCATTCCTAAAACTGATTCATTAGGAATTTTTATGAAAGCGAGGTGTAACTTTCCTTCGCAGATTTACTCGTCAAAAATGGATCGGTTGGGTAAAAACACGAAAAGTAAACGCACATGTTACCATAACAGATTCGAAAATAAACCTACAGGAAGCGACTATATGTGTTTCTTAGTGTAAAGTGTCGGAGAACGTGGTATCATAGCTGTTTGGTATGCAATACACAGAATGCACCTAATTTCAAAATCTAATTACAATAGAGGATTATTACGGAAATTATGTGAGATTTATATTTATGCGAAGCAATGAGTATAATATTTCCTAGGGCTATTTTTCCAAAAAAAAATGCGCCTAAGTCGTACCTTCAAACTTAACTTAGCCTTCTAAGTATCCTAATTTTAAATTCCAGCGTGGCAATTTTTATAATCGCAAGAAGAAGCATTAAACCTTGTCTCCTCTCTACGAATTTTACAGGAAAATGTGATGAAAAGGTTTTCCTGAAAATTTGATAAGCCAATACACCTAATCTTGAATTCTATCTAGAAACATATTCCGCCTTAGTGCGGATATAGATGCGGTACTTCATGAGTTTGCGGGAAAAATTAGGTGCCTGTCACTGTACAAAATTTAACAGAATCTACATTGTAAGCCAATTTTCGTAGCCTTTCTTCTATCAACTACAATTCACAATTCTTAGGTGCTTATGTAAATAGTGCCTCCACCTAAGGTTCGCTTTTGGAACGCTGTTGTCGGACAAAAGTGATTTAATGTAAGCAAAGTCACAAAAATATTACTTAACAGCCAAATGCTACCTAATTTCTATGTTACGCCTACGCACCTAACTAGTGAATTAGGTATAGTTGTAGATGCCGTCATCGTGTGTATTGGCAAGATTCAATGTAAATTAGGTATGTTTGTAAAGAATGCTTAAGAAACTTATTTCCAAATAGTAAAGGGCTTAAACTACCTTGCACCTAATGTAGTGAGTTACAATTTGAGGCTCTGGTAATATCACTAAACAGTAATGTCATTGCGGAGAACTCGTGGTTTTATAATCAAATTCGTGTGAGCCAATGCCAATAACGTAAATTATGTGTTTTGGAAGGAAGTTGGTAGCCCACCAACAGCGATGGCGCGGGTTCGATTCTCGGTTAGGCCAGAAATTGTGGCACTTTTTTCTTCATCAGGAAGATAAAAATTAATATTTGGGTTAATAGTAGGCGGTTAAGGAGAGGAGACACTGCTTTGCCTAATCAAGTGGCTCCAGCACACTTAGATGCGTATAACATCGGTATATAGTGGGGCCATTACGTTACGTATTTTTGCTTGGCATCTAATTATCATATACTATAATAATTGCGAATTAACGGGTGTCCTGTCCGTCCGTAACAAATTCGCATTAAAGTAGATATACTTTAATCTTATGCATTAAAGTAGACATGAGATTTTTCGAAGCGCATGCATGCAAGTGAAGTGGATATACATGTAGTACATGTATATCTACTTTAATCTCATGTCTACTTTAATGCATGAGATTAATAAGTATATCTACTTTAATACGAATTTTTTACGTCAGTCACTACAGTAGCAGATGTAATTTTTCAAATGGCAAGGCGCGAAACGTCGAAGAATCGCCGGCGCGGTGTTACAATAAAAGTGAAGCTCAACATATTTAAATATTACTTTATGCAGCTTTATGTCATTGACGCCTAATTATCGCTAATGTAGAAAGACCCTCACGCCTCACCTACTAATTACGAAATTTGTAAATCTGCAACACTTACGCCTATTGACACTAATTTTTAATTTCTTAAGAATTTAAAATCTTGTTGATATTCAAGTAACATTCGCACATTTACATTAATTATAAGGATTCGCAACAGTGACTAATTGTAATAATCTGAAAAACATCTAAATTCAACCGTCACTTAGTTTAATATGAAGGCACAAATTCCGCCTAATTTTTTAAGTCATTATTCTAAATGGACTAAATGGATGCCTCAATTGCGGTACTTTCCTTTTTTGTTGATTCCTTCGTTTACACGATGACTGTGAGTTCCAATTCCAAACTTCACTGAGAGTTTAAAAAAATTCCGGTAACTTTATTTGTAATCAATCTGCCATTTTTATAACGAAAAACTTAATTACAACGGGTAATAATTATACGTGAGTAGAGATTTCACAGAATTTTTAAATAGGTAGTATAAAGGCAAGTGACAAAGAATATCATTTTTTTAGCGTGCGAAACCTAATTACTGCATAACCGTACTTTGTAATGCAACGTAACTAATCTGTACGTGTTTGCCAAAATTTTCACATTTGTTGTCGATTTCTTCTAAACGCAAGCCGAAGTTTGAGAATGGCCCAATTTTATTTACAACTGCAGATTAACTACTCTCGTAATTCTAAAATTAATACGAAAAACTTACCAAGAATGATATAAAGCTCCATCTTCAAAGAGAAACCACGACAATATATTTAATCAACACCCTGTAACAAAGACAAAAAATTAGAAAGTCACACTAAAAAAAATGTAAAGAATGTAGCTTAATGAGGAGGATGAAAAAATTAGGTTATACATAAATGAAATTTTTCAGTTAACAAAATCTACTCTACCAACTTTTACAACAAATACTTCTAAATTACAGGATACTAAAAAAGTTCAAAGGACTACGCGTAGGTAGAAGGGGAAAGTCGAAAGCTACAAATACACTAATTAAAACAAATTAGCCGTAATGATATTCCAAGGATTGGGAAAATGTTTTGTAAATCGGATTTTCCCTACGTTCCCCCTTTTTTTTTTAAAAAAAACTAATTTAATTATATTCGGCGAAACATCGAAATTAAGATCTCCCTTTTTGGCTCCCTTTTCTATTTATATAAAAGGAAGTTACGAAAGAGCCTGCAAGTTTCTCATAGAATAACTGATGTTAATAAAAGCTATAATATCATGTATCTTCGTGTAAGATCTAAGTTCTCAGGGAAAGTATTAAGCAATGTTAGTAACCTTATCTTATTAACTATTAATGTCGGGTAATTGTTGTACCTAATTCATTCTTTATAAATTTACTTCTAGAGTAACATTGATGTGGAATTACATTAAGTAAATGTGCTCCCTTTAAGTTAATTGTACGGAAAATTTAAAACAGCGCGCAGCGTGATGGTTGCCTGCACAAGACGTATTTGATACTATTTGTATTCATTTCTTCTTTACTATGACGCTTATTTTATTAATAATGATAAAGATCGCCTTTTTTTATTATAATTATTAAACTTTTGGTAGTACTTCCTGCTTGCTTTATTACAAAATTTGCGTAGTATAACAAATGTAGAACATTTTTCTTACAGTTCTTGCAAATATCGGTGTCGGCATGAAAGAAATCTAAAAAAAAATTTGGAGATTTCAGAATGACCGGAAGTCTCCACCGTTACAATTAAGTTATTCGAAACAGTTATATTACTACTCACAATCACGTCAATCGTATGTAAATGTATAACATACGCTGCAACTTCAAAATAAAGTGTTGACAACTTTCCAATTGAAATTGGCGTCGCATTTAGTGAGAACTTTGCCTACTATTTCTCTACGTTAACAATTTCAATTTAGTACTTTAATAATGTGCTTAAACCTGTCTTTTATAGTTAGCAAGAAACCTTTTGCACGTGCTTCAAACTGCATCTCAAATTTTATTACCATTACTAAACACAATCCGCCGTTATGTCACCTTACATTCTAAAATACAACGATTCTTGTAATGCGTGTCAAACATTAAGTTTTAAAGGAAAAGAAGAGATGAGGGAGATGAAAGAGAACATAAAAGTGATGGTAGGGGAGGAAAAAGGTTAAGGTATGGGGTGGAAAACATAACGAAAAGGTTGGATAAAAAAAATAAACAAGGAAGGAAATGAGCTACTCGAACTAGGTCGACGGAAACAGATAGTTTTAGGATAGGAGAGAATCATCTTCCATTGGAGATCAAATTAAGGGGAAAGGGGTAGAAAGTGAAAAGTAAAGGAAAGGGATGATGACAGAATGATGTATGGAACGAGGAGAGTATTACAAAATATGAGAACAATTTGGAGAAGGAACAATGAATGGAAAGATCAGGTGAGGGACGAATTAAAGAAGTTGATAGAGAAGATGGAAAACGCAACGGAAAAGAGAAAGTATGTGATAGTACAGCAAAAAACAGCAAGCGCGAGTAGATGGCGGAGTACAGAATATAGTGTGAAAAAACAAGATAGTCCGAAGAGAAATTAGGAGATGGAAGGAAGGGAAAAATATACATAGCGGAGTATAAGGAGTTATAGCTAAAATATCGAAGAGAATGTAACAAAGAGGAGGAGGATTGGGAGAACATGGAACACATGCTTAGGGAATATGAGCAGTTAGGGGAAGAGAGAGGAAGTAGCAGAGAGAGATATATTAAGAGAAGGAGAGTAGGGAGTAAAATGAATGGAAGATGTAGAGGAAAGAAGAAGAAGAAGAAGAAGAAGGATTATAGCAGAGGGGAGAGAATCTAACAGTTTAAATGGACAAGTGTAAAGTATAAGGAATCTTTTGTTAAAATTGTAAATATTGTAACAAAATAATAAGACATACATTAAGTTTCGAGCTATAAATGTCTACGAATGAGTTTAAGAAAGTTACAAGAGACATTTTGCTCACTGTTTCGGCGCAACCCTGGGTAAAGTTTGGACGCACATGGTCATCCAGCAAGACCTTATGCTCCAGTTGAAACGCCACCCAACAGAGGAATACGTGGACGAGAAAGCTATATGAGAGCAATTTGGAGAAAGAACAATGAATGGAAGATCGGGTGAAGGAGGAATTGAAGATGTTGATAGAGATGAAAGAAAAAGCAACGGAAAAGGGAAAGTATGTGATAGTACAGCAAAAAAGAGCAAGAGAGGGTAGATGGTGGAGTAGAGAATGGACTGTGGAAAAAAAGATTGTCCGAGATGGAGGAATGGAAAAATTGATAAAGCGGAGTTAAAGTTAAAATATGGAAGAGAATTGGGAGAACATGAAACACATGCTTAGGGAATGTGACGAGTTAAGGGAAGAGAGAGGAAGTAAGAGAAGGAGGGGAGCGAGTAAAATTAATGGAAGAGGAAGGGGAAAGAAGGAGGATTATAAGAGAGGAGTGAGGAAGGGAGAGAATCTAAAAGGTAAATGGGCAATGAGAATAGCTTTTATTTTTTTTGTTAAATTAGTAAGTGTCAAGAATAAGAAATCTATTATTAAAATTGTAAATATTGCAACAAAATAAAAAGACACATAAAGTTTGAGCTATAAATGTCTACGAATGAGTTTAAGACACTTACAAGAAACATTTTGCTCACTGTTTCGGTGCAACCCTGGGAAGAGTTTGGACGCACATGGTCATCGAACAAGACCTTATGGTCCAGTTGAAACGTCGCCCAACAGACTGATACGTGGACGAGAAAGTTCGATCGAGAAATTCATATTAGAATTTTCGGCATGCTTTAAGGATTGCGACCAAGCGGAAAAACTATGTGGGGTAAAAATGTAATCATCAGAACACACCGAGTTGCGATATTCGAACCAAAAGATCGATGAATACGCACATATTTGCTGATAATGAAGACCAAAGACAATCTGAAGGAATATTTGTTCTATAAACAGTCAACCTGCCCGCCATCACTGTTCGATGATGTTTCTATGCGAAATATGTCTGTATTGCACAGTCTTTTTCCTAGCACAGATGGTGACATGATTGCAAATTAGGTTAACAGGTATAATAATTGTGGATGGAGGTTACCCTCTGCATGTTTTGGTTTGGACGTTTGGACAAATAGCTTCAGCATATCTTAATTATAATTGGAACTTTGGAACTGCTGTGAAGTTGGCTCCACAAAATCTGTGGAACAACTTTTTAGAGCTTCGCACAGCACACTCACTGAAGTCACGTTTGATCAAAATACTTCCGCCAAGATTTTCTGAGTAATCCAAACAATAAAACACTACTTTTCAGCTCAATCATTTTCTATCCTTGTGCAAATGGATGCACCGTTGTACGGAGATGATGCAAATGCAGAAAACCGCCCTGCAAGGGATGAAAATTCAATCCAAATCCAGAGCCTGAAATTCCAGGAGGCGCATAGGGGAGTTAGAGCACTTTTTATGTGCTGTTTAGGAGATCAAATAGTAGCACGTGCCAATTTTTAGCTTAACATTTTTTTAATTTGGGCCGTATCCTGAATTCCTGGGTGAAATGTGAAGTCCGCAATTTTTCAATAACAAATTTTGATATGTCTATTTTGAAACTTTGGTCCTTTAAAATGAAGTCTTGCTCTTTCAAAAAAAGGTGCTTCAACGTTAAATTAAGGATTGAAGGAAAATTAGCCCCCAAAATATTCACCCCAGTAAATTCGGCTTCGGAAAATTCGCCCCCAGAAAATACTCGCCTAGGGAATTTTGTGTCAAGAAAAGTTCACCACCAGACAACTTGTCCCTAAGGAAACTTTCCATGTACATAGTTTGTTACCCCATTTATTTCTCCAATAGGTCTTCTTCATTTTTGAAGAAGAACTGAATTTTTAAGCGACAATAAGGGTCCAGAAGAATGACAAGAATACTCAATCCCAGACCGTATTGCATTCTCGCCCTCGCCTCGCCACGGAGTAACACTATCACATTATTCTTGTAAGTAAATATGACTAACTAACTCTATCGGATGAAGGTATATGGTTAACAGATGACACAATGTTTTCAACAGGATGAATTCGGGCATGTGGATATAATAAATTCGCGCATGTTTATTTACATTGTCCTTATTATTGATAGGTAATGTATTGCTCAGGTGTCTCAGGTGTCTCCTAGATGAACCCTCTTGATGTTGAGCAAGACACACAGAACTATGAATTTTTTGGGACGAGTCCTGGCGCAATAGCAGATTACTTTAGGAAAGTAACAAAAAGGAGAAATCAATATAATTTCCGATGTACAAAAAGTAGAAAAACTAAAAAATTGAAAAATAAGAAATAAAACAGGAAGATAAAATACAACACGCAAAGTGAGAAGATAACGAAAGCAAGGCAGGCGGAGGGATGCTATGAAAGCGAGAAATGAAAAACAAACTAAGAACAACGAAAAGGTTAAGGAAGTAGTAGGAACGAAAAGAAAGATGAAGGACGAACTCGGAAGAAAAAATCACGAAATACACAAAAAAAGATTGAAGAAAATAGTGATGAAAAGCGAAACACAAAGGAAGAAAAAAAAATAAGTGACGAAGAAAGCGAAAGAAAAAAGAAATAAATTGTAATGATAAGTGGTACATATTAAAAATAACCAAAATTACACAACATTGAATTGAGTTGATCAAATGAAATCATTTTAAGGAATTAAAATGAGAAAATTGGATCTGTTTGGGACAATATGTGACAGTTCTCGACTATTGAGAAAATTGAGTGCAATAATTAACATTTTTCCACTAAAAATGACAATATTTTGTTAAACAGTATAAGTGACGTTTTCAAGGCAAACAACGGTAATAAAATTGAATTTAAATACGAAACTTGGATTTAAAGACCTAATCTCGAATTCTTCTTCTTTAAATTCAATAGATGGCAGATACTTTAAAGTCGGGTTTTCTTTGAAGCGTTGAGTTAAAAACGCTTGAAGCCACTTTTACCAGGTATTTAATAATGATTTAACCGAGCTTCAAATTTTAAGTTTATAAGTTATAAGCTTCAAGTTTCAAATTTCAGATCAAATATAACTTTGACGTTGAAGATACAGTATTTGTTATTACAGAAGACCCGACTTTAAGCGGACACTCCGTTTTCTCCAAGCATACAGGTAATTATGGTGGAGATGATTGTCTTTCTGGATGAGGACGTCGTAGTAGCATTGTCTTCTGGAACTACCACCACGATCATGCAATCATCATAGCGCGACTACTACAACTCGGAAGAAAGGAGCGACTGTAATATCGTCTTCAAGATGTTGAAGCTGCACTTGAACAAACGGAAACCACCCGTAGAGGCGGAGGAGCACGCTTTTGGCCTGTTTTTGGAGCAAACGATGAGCGTGAATGCCTGAATAATAATTAACGAATCTAATGCTGATGTGTTTACTCCTGAAAATTAAACTTTATCTGCAGTAAATAATTTAAAATTCACAAATCCTATTTTAGAATGACACCTTCAAGTTTTAATTTGAAGCTCTAACCTAGTACTTCAAATACGATAAGTAATTAATAATAATAAATGCAATAAAACAATTCAGGAGATCGTCCTATGAATGGTTTTTATCAAGTTTTAAATATTTGCAATTTCGGGTTTGAGAAATTGAAATTCAATTTTTGTTAAACTTTAAGCCGTTTCCCAGTAAAAATGTAAGTTTGGAGCCAGCTTCAAATTCCATGAAACGAATGAAACCTATTCTAAGAAATGAATAATATGGGGAAGTAGTACATACATATGATGTTTCAAATTCAAGCTTCAAGTTTTGTGCGAATGGTTTATCTAAACTTTGAAATTTCGAGCAGTCCATGTGAACTCTTAATATTTAAAGCATAGAACGAACAATTAAGTTGAATCGGTAAAATGCAGTCTATGGATCTATTAAAGGAGCTTTTAATAACTTTTAAGGATTAATATTATAGTTGCAGCATACGGCTTTGTTTTTGAATGAATTAAGGTAAATTTGGTCCATTAAGTACCCCACTTTTTCATGGAATAATGCGTAAAGCATGACCGTAAAAACAAAAGCACCTTTTGTACGATTTCAAATTTTTCTCATTTAAAACTCTCGTCTTTAAAAGCTGCTTTATGGTAATTTTTTTCCCTTCATAAAAATATATAATACAAGAATTATCCAGCCAGCATCAAGGCGAAACTTTCATGTTTGTCACGGATCTACTTAGCAGAAAAAAAAAATGCTAGGAGTTAAATAAGATAAAGTTTATGTCAACGTACAGGTCTTAAAATTATGGAGATGTTCCAAGTTTAAAAAGACACTTAATTATCTCCTTCATCAAGTTGTACGCCACGTCTCTAAAGTGGAAGTCGAAATGAGGGGACTCAAATCGTGGATAAAATCTTAAGAGCGGCACTAACCAGCAAATAGATCGAATGAAAGCCGAAATGGGAATCCTATTAAATTACCGAAGAGGATACTATTTATAATAATAATAAAAAAAAAAAAACAACCGACTTGTACGAAGTTTATTTAGATATAATTGCGGAAGACTCAAATTAGAAAAAAATGACATCCTAAATACGGTGATTACGCGCGTGAAATAAAATTAATTTTGATGTTTTAATTTTTCGTCTCTTTTTTTTTCCTAATTTTAATTTCGAACAACGTTAATTACAGTTTTCATGGAGTAAAATATGACGCTATTAATATAGTTTTTAATTGTTATTCACGTAGTGATTGTATTTATTATTCGCAGCTTCGAACCTCATTAATGGAATAAATTTAAAATTTTATATTTTCTAATTATAAACTCTTTAATGCTCATATTTGATAAGTCTTATTGAAAATGTTAGTTTAAAGTTCATTTTAAAAGGCAATGGTCGATTTTATGTAGTCTGTTGCAAATTTTTAATTTAATTTTACGACTTCCTCTAGAAAAATTGTTTAAAATTCAGTAATCAACGATTAAAGCTTTTCTTTATTACAAATTTCTTTACATAAAGAAAATAATTTGAAGCACAGTAAAGATTCACTGTCATTTATTCCTAAGAGGAAAAACGCGATCAAGTACCCGTGTGAAGTTGGCCCCACATTATCAAAATTTAGAACTCTTTCATTTCCGCTCGAATCGATTCAAGTTATAAGGAAAATCGATAGAACTTTTCGGGAGGTCAACAGCACTCTAAGGAACCTGATCGATTTTCGAAAAAAAAATTCCTTCAACTAGACAGAAAATTTCGATCAGTTTCCTTGGAGTTCTAGTGGCCCCCCGAAGAGTTCTATCGATTTTCCTTATGACTTGAATCGATTCGAGCGGAAGTGAAAGAGTTGTAGCTCACCAAAGTATTGTCGATGTCGAATTTTCTAAGTTTAATTAGGAGAAATTAATTTTTCTAAAATCGCTCAGGTTCCTTAGAGTTCTGGTGGCCCCCCGAAAAGTTCTATCGATTTTCGATTTTCCTTATGACTTGAATCGATTCGAGCGGAAATGAAAGAGTTCAAGTTAGCTGAAGTGGACGGTTTGCGAAGTTGGCACTTCCTTTTTTCGATTGCCTTTTTGACTGCTTAAAACGCCAAAACTATTTCTAAAAGATATTGAGAACTCTAGAACTCTTCCGGCGGCAACTAGAACTCTAATCATTTTTTTTTAATTTTGATAATGTGGGGCCAACTTCACACGGGCCAATCTAGCAAGTTTCTTAGATGCTTACACAAATTAAAAAAATTATCATGTGATGGTCAGATTTTAAAATTTACTGAAATATATAAATTTTGGAAAACTTTGAATAACTTGTACCGACTTGTACAGTAGTACCTTGCCTTACGAAAGGTATTCCAATCATTATTTTATGTCAAACATAAAAGGAGAGTAACATTTTAAAATTTAAAACACCGCGATTCCAAGTTAAAACTTTCAAAATAATTTGAAGCCTTTCGAAATGTTTTAAATCTTACAATTTTACAGCCAATCTCAGTTCGTGAAGTTACGAAATAATAAGTTCAGAGAGTAACAAGAGATTTAAATTTTTAAGTTAGCAGAAGCACACCTTACAGGTGCAAGAGAGCGAACATAACTTCAACTCGTCTCAAGAGAAATAAAATATTAGGCAATAATGCGAACACGCCGGTTTTAATCATGAAGCCTCGGTTGCAAATTGTGTTTGTTGAATGCTTCAAATTTTAAAAATCTAAGATTTCAAAATCTACTATTATTTCACATTTAAAGTTCGAACTTCTGAAATGGTCGATTGAAATTCGGTCGACGAAATATTTCCTCTTAAACACCTAAGTTTCAAGAATCGTTGACCCTTGATTAGTTTTCTATGAAATTAATAGCCATTATATTTCACAATTTCAGGTGCTAAAGGCTTCAAATTTTAATGGTTCCCATTTTAAAACAAGGCAATCAAAGTACGAGGGGGGAGGAAAAAGTAAACGGAATCGTAATGCTGCGCATCGTCTGCTTTCCGTTTCAAGGTTCCGCCGCCAAATGGCTGTTGTAGGACCTTGTAGGAGTCATTCCGCTAAGCGGAGTCGTCCTACAGCGACAAGTCTTGTTTGCGAAGTTTTGTTTTTTACTCGGCAAGAACGCAGCAGAAACTGTTGTGATGATGCAAAACAGCTTACAAAGAACATGCTTTTTGTAAAACTCAAGTGTACGAATGATTTTTTCGGTTAAAAAAAGGGGAAATGGCCATTGATGATGAGCCCCGTCCCGGTCACCCTTCAACTGCTCGAAGCGAGGACAACATCGGCAAAATCCGTAATCTAATTAACGAAGATCGACGCAGGACAATTGAACAACTCCGGGTTGTCCTGGAGCTCAATTCAGCGCATTTTGAGCGTTGATTAGGGGATGCGAATGATCCAGAAATGGGTACGATCCAGAAAGTAAACAACAGTCAAGTCGGTGTCTTACCTCGTCCCAAGAAAGCTCGCCAGGTGAAATAGATTGTGAAGACGATGCTGATCTGTTTTCTAGACATCAAACTCAGTTGTTCTTCAAAAGCAGACAGTAAAATGGTCAGATTTGGAGGTTATGAAAAGCCCGTGCAGAAGTTAGGGGTGAAAACGACCGGTTTTGGTGAATTCCGGCGAGTGGTTCCTGCATCACGACAACGCTCTCGCGCACACGGGTTTCAGTGCTCGCCAGTTTTTGGCCTCAACCTTGAGCCAGATTTAGCCCCTCGGATTCCTTCCTGTTCCCGAGGACGAAAAGGATATTTTTGGGTCCCCTTCGTATATGTCTCAACTCGAGATTAACGAACTCTCAATAAAACTAATTAGTAGACACAACCTTCGAAATATGTGCCTTACAATTTCAAATTACTTTTATAGTAAAAAGAAATGTTTGTATGTGAAAAAGCTTATAATTTAGAAATTTGAAAAAATAACAATTTCTTAAAAACCAAAAAGTAAATTATGAATATTACCCGCAGATTTCAATATGAAAATTAATTAAAGGTGTAAGCTTTGCTATCGTAATGTATTTGACGAATAAAAGAATTTTGAGCTATAGTTTTGGTGTTTCTGTCCTATATTGAAAAGGGAGATTTTAATTAAAAGTGACTGCAGGTCACTATGTATATATAAAATAATAAATATGAAATTGATACATTTAGTTTTTTTATTTGCATATTAAAATATAACAAATAAAATTTTGAAGCTGCTTCAAATAAAATTTTGAAGTTGCTTCAAATTATAAAAGTCATTGAAACCTTACAAAATTGAATGTTGAATACTTTGCATAAGCAGTTCGTGCTTACTATCAATTTTTGAGCTTATATTCGAACATCAATAGTTTCGCGAAGCTTGAATGTTTCAAATATTGACTTAAACTTCGAAGCTCATTATTGGAGCCCACATTTGTGCATGTAAAGTTTAGTGATCGATGTCCACTTTATGGCGCACTCCACAACATTAAGTTTAATTTTAAGCTCCACACCGTGCCAATTAAAGCGTTTGGAACTAAACTTTTGTTAGTTTGAAAAATTGAGAAAAACTTAAAGATTATGTAAACTGTCACGTAGAGAAATGTTAAATCGTAATGTAATCGTTTTGTAAAATCTTTACGTAAGTGCAGTTGGTTTAGTAAGAAGTAACAACGTAAAACTTTTATCTTATTAAAAAAGGCGAAAGAAAGATGGTCCCGTTCAGGGAAACATAAATAAAAATGTAATTACAAAGATGTAATCGTAAAAATGTTTCGATTCGCTACTGTATCAGAACAAATGGATCTGCAGTCAGTTCATTTCTCAGACGAAATTTGTATTCCGGTCCAGAGCAGATATCTCTAGGACTTTTTGTTTGAAGAGGTTTCCATCAACTTCTCAGGACTCCCCTTTTCTCTTTTTCTTTTTTGTTAAACGCGCCCTTAAACATCTCACGCGTTCTTCAATTGGCTTCAGTTTTGTTTTCAGAACTTTGTTTTTCATTTCAAAAAAAAAAACGTATCGAATAGTAAATTGGAAATTTTCTCTCCGATCGGCCTCATAATGACAAATTTGGAATTTTCACTTACTAAAGTGACAACCGAAAGTTTCAACAAGTCTAACTTAAACGTTAGGGAAACTGCCAATAAAAGCTGGGTAATACGATTTATTTCCTTCAACTGTAAAGTACGTGAGAAAACGTGAGTGTCTTACACAAGTTAACTTTTTAACTATTAACTCTTCTTATCCTTAACTAGCTTTAATTTATGATGAATGCGCACAAAAATTGTGGGTAGTTACCCACATACATTCTGTATTCAGCGAGTATATTTTTATATAATATAACTGTAGAATTTGATTGACACGAGGGTGAATATAAATGTGAGTATGTGTGCTGCTACATGATATGAAAGAGCAGCCGACTCAACTCTTTCCAACCTTATAAGAATAAAATTGATATTTTTGTTTAAATATTACAAATCGCATTTCAAACGTTGCTCAAACACCAATTTAAAAACGTGGTTAAAAATGGACCACATTGCTTTGTAAAGGAATATCGAATTCCACTTCTATTATTATCACAAGCACAAGATAAGGTTGGTTATTTAATGAAAGGCCGGATACCAATGACCCGGGTTCAATTCCCGGACTCGCTAGAATAACTTTGTCGCCATTACTGTTCGATATTCAGTTTGCATGCAATGAGTACTGAACTGCTGGCCACACTGCATTTAACTGCAGCTAAGGGGCTGTAACACACTTTGTCAGGTCACCATCTTATTTTCCTAATGCTTAAGACGCCGTTAGTTTGTCTTGGATTAAATCAATTTCCCGTTTACTAATCAATAATAAGTTACAAAGAATATTCACTGACATATGTTGCGAAATAGGGCAATAAGGAAATTGGGAAATAGGGCACCTATCGCTTATCTTAAATAAAATACTTATAGATCATCGCCCGAAATCAGCAAAATCAATCCAGAATGAACCGCGTCCTGTAAAAGTTCTCGCATGGGGGATGTGTAGTCTTCCCCTAGACGAGTCGCACACAAATCTATAGGATTTACCTATACCATTCATACATGATTATGGTGTTCGATATGTAACTTCCTCAAGACCTAAGATCAGAGGAAGAAAAGACATTTAACACTTCTTCCAGAGATAATTTTGTAAATAGCCAGTTTTTCCTGTTTTGGATACCGTGGAAAGCTCCAAATCATAAGTCGCTGCTTTAAATATTACAAGACAGATTTCAAGGAAAACACGACGACTTACTTACAAGTCAACTGAGAAAAGGGAATCTTCAAAAAAACCTGATAGGAAGACCGAGAAACATATAGTTGCTCAATGAAGCTGGAACCAAACTACATCTCTTCGAAGTGCACTACACGGTAGATTTGTGTACATGAAGAACCGACAATCGCTATAAATAGAGTCTGAAAAACCTCTGGAGAATTACCCGACAATTATAAGTGACATTCATTCACCAAAAAACTTCCAAACCGTTAATCTTTAATCTTCCATTAACTTCATCAACATAAATCTGAAGAAGAAATGCCTAAAATTTAGATATGTTAAAGCAATCCATCTCAGACTGAAAGGCCAGAGTAGTGGGGTAAATGTTAAAAGTTCGGACAAAATACATGCTGCACTAACGATGCCTTTTAGCCTCGTCTCAGAAAACGATAACGGGAAGGAATCCAGCACTGCAAATACCAAAAACCACGATACAATTTTTTGAGTTAAAGTTGTACGTTACATGAACAAAATTTGGAAAAATTCCCAATTTTTGACAGTTATGTCAGGAGGTAACAAAGATAATTTAGCTACCTTCTCTGCAAATTTGACCTAGAAGCCATCGTAACTGAAAGAACTGAAAGTCTGAAACCACAATGTGATTCTTGGTATTTGCAGTGATGTCCACAAGAGTCCAATTCTTCAGGATGGAATTGCCAACAAAATTTAAGCTAATGATAAGCTGCTGTACTTAGAGAGGTAAAAAGGGTACCATACCCGATCTCGTAAAATTATACAGTCAAGAAAACGTGCAATCCTTTCCACGAAAGACTGTTTCTTCAAACAAAAATATTTGCGTAAACTTGTAAAACTGTTTCTTGCTTCATGTACAAATTTGGGCCATCCTTTTAAATAACAAATTGGTTTTGAAAAGGTTGGAATTATTGTGGAAGAAGACATTTTTCGGGAAATTGGGGGAGGCTACTGCTTGGTTACTGTTATTCCTTTGGATGCTTTTTGTCATTGTACTCGAGTCGATGAGGTGTGTCACAAAGAGAAAAAAAGAGGAAGAAGTAATAAAAAGCGAGGATGTGTCCCCCGCCCCCTTCCTTACAACAGGTGTAAGGTCTGAACTAACCTTTACACAAACACACAGATACATTCGCTTCAGTGGGAGAATCAACCTCCTACACAACAACCCACTTTAACGGTACTACCATGGGCGCCCACAAGGAGGGGCGGTTGCCCCCCCCCCCCCCCCTTCGACTCGGACTCTAAGCAGTAATAATTTCTTAAATAACGAAACTTTTAATTTAAATAAAACCAATTGTTCAATCTACCCCAAATTGTTCCCCCCCCCCCCCCCCCCCTCTGGGAATTACTGTATGGGCGCCCATAGTTACTACACTTCTGAGGCAAAAATTTGAACGATAAACGAACAAAAAATGTATTTGTTTCCTCTTACTATATATAACTATATCTTATAATATCTGGACGCCATTTTAATCATCCACAACTGTCCACAGTTCAAATGTACAGTTGAAGCTTTTCCATTTGCTTAAGTGTTTAACCCATTAACTGCGAAATTTTTTTTTTGTCAAGTGCAAATGCAATTGGGAATTGTATGTGTTCAATGTTTATTATTCAGGCAAAAAAAATTCAAATTTCATAGTAATATAATTTTTATTTACAAAAAACCAGCGTTACCATATGGTAACGATAGCCAGACGAAGAGTCAAAGATATGAGATTCTCAAAAATCAATCTTTTATTTGGTATGGAATATGAGATTAAATTCTATGCATAGGTAACCCAACGCCACATTTTATACACATGCTTCGGACACTTGATGAACAACCCTCCCCAGCACATCTGTGTCTCTTTTTACCTTCAGTATGGACCAGAAGGTGGTTTTTTCATCATAGCGCACATCGTCAGACACTCTGTTAACACTAACGCTACTCCTACATGTGGATGGCCTCCCAGCACCGCATAGTGGTTTTCCGAACATGGCCAGATAACTTTGGACGATTTTTTATATGCCTAAATTTATCCCTCCTCATTGAATTTATGACCATGATATTTCCTAAATCATTTTTCGAATCCCAGTAGAAATGTCTGCCTGGCAGTGTATTGTAACCACTGAGAATCAGAATGGCTATAGCACATCGCATTTCATCAGGAGCAATTTTTGGGTCCGGCTGATTGCAAAATAATGCATATAATTTCGATTCTTCAACAAGGAACGAAATTATGTCGACATCAATGAACTTTTCGAACAACTCACGAGGGGTTAAGTTTTTGAATTCACCATAGTTGCTAATCGGGAATACGTTTGCTCTAGACATCACATCTCCGTCAACCCACGTAATGTCTTCTTTCCCTGGTCGACCTGCAGCTGCATTTTCACCATCCTCACCACCAACGAAACGAACTTCAGCCAGTGCTGTAAGCTGCCTTCTGCTCAGGTTGTCTAGCAAACCACCTTCATCTTCATTCCCACAGTCTTCGTCCGTCAAAACATTTTCCGCAGCAGGTGGCTCTATGAAGATTTCATCTGGGTCTAAATCAGTGCTTATTCTAGTGTATGTCCTCGCCTGTACAGGAAATTTCCATTTTTGATATCACATTACGCTAGCGTTACCGTACGGTAACAGTCCAAAATAAGGGCGATTTACCGGGGAAACTATAAGAGGAACAACTAATTTGAAAACAAATACATGAAGATTAGAGTATATTCTACGGAATATAGAAGTAGCCCACGGAGAAAATTACTCATACAAAAAATAATATGCTTACACAAATCTTATGTCCATGATTTTCTAGAAGTAGACATTTGTCCTAAAACAACACACTGATAACAGATTTCTATGGTTTCTGATTACTTTGCAACAACATCACTTCACACAATGGACCACGTGCATGCAATAAACTGCAAGAATGCAGTTCTTATTCGGACTAAACAAAGTGTAGGAAGTGAAAATACGTGCGCCTGTCGGTGTTACCATTTGGGTACGCTAGCCGTTAAAGGGTTTTAAGCATAAATAAGTATATACAATCAATAATTCTATGTAGATCAAACTGTAAGTGGGAATATCGAATTTTTCGAGATATGTTAGTCGTAATTTAAAAAAAAGGAATCGAAAAATTGCATGATTATATTTCGTTTGAAGCAATTAGACGCTTAGTGTATTTTCTTCTAAAATTACATGAGACCATAGTGCCTATAGGTATTTTACTTCTAACAAATATTATTTCATAAACTTAAGAAATTGTTTATTATAAAGATATGAGCATTTCATTTACAAAAGGGCTTCAAGTGAAATTTGAAACTTGCAACTTACAAAATATGTATAATTCAACATAATATGCGAATAATGGCGAATATAATATAAGCTTATATTCCAGAAGTTGAAGCGGAGTAGTAGATAGAAACGAAGGCCTAAAATGCATTAACTACAATCTTCAAAGCCCTCGTTTGTAAATCCGTAATGCAAAAAGTTCATCCCTTGTATCCAGTAAAATAATTTTAGAATGGTTCAAATATAGAACTTCACTTCAAATATTAAAACTGGCCACGTCCAAAATTCCACTCATTAAAAGTTAAAGTATAATGCCGAAATGTGCACAACAAAGATACAAAATAAATCAGAAATTGAAAGAAATTTGGGCCAAATTTCTAATACACGTACTTAATTCATATTCAAATTTGAAGATTAAAATTTCATTAAAATTAAACAAAATAAAGTTGCTGTTTTTTTAGTAAAACGAAGAGAGTTCTAAAACGAAATCGTGAATTTCAGGTGAAGATATCACAAGGATTGAGTTTAGACTTCAAATGCAATGCTGTACGAAAATGATTCCATTATAAGCTTTGGAATAATAATTGGTTTGTTGCCTTCCAACTGGAATTTGAAGATTGTAGGAGAAGGTACAAAACTACAAAGTGGATTATGTAATTATTCAGACCTCAGCTTCAATTATTTACGCTTAAAAATCTAAAACAATAGCGCCTTCTTTAGATTTGAAGCTTCACGTTACAGAGAATAAAGCATGATTGTATAAAATTTGTGAATGGCAAGTAGTGTCCGACCGAAACTGGTTTTTACGACCGAAACCGAAACCGAAACCGAATTTCGGCAACGGTCTCAGTTTCGTCCGAAACTGAAACCGAAACCGAAACTTTCTTACAAAGATCATGTTTTGAGGGAAAAATAAAGAAAACGTTATTCTAATCAGTCAGACTCAGTTTTAATTTTTTTCTTTAATTCTCACAGCTTTAAAATGCTTAATAATAACTTAAATACTTCACAAACAAGTCACCTCATGATTAGGCACATGGACGCGGCAAAATGTCTTCGTCGTTTGGATGGAATTTACTGCGCCGAACATGAACGAGCACAGCGCGGGAACTCCAAAATGCAGTTTCGGTTTCGGTCGTAGTGTCGGCAGGTTTGCCGCCGAAACCGAAACTAAACCGAAACTCGTTTTTTTGCCGAAACTCGACCGAAACCGAAACCGAAACCGAACATTCGGTCGGACACTAATGGCAAGCCTAACGTTGATCACCAAGCATAACATTTTGATAACGTAATTTGCATCTCCGTCCAAACTATAAGGGCTCTGTTTGCAAATGTTAGGCTCAAGTTTACATTCAAAGTAACATCCAATGTGAAATATTTATAACTAGGTATTTATAAACCGAACAATATAGATTATTTAACAAAACGGAAAAGTTGTAAACTAGCTATCAAATATAAAATATATTATACAAGTCACAAAAATTTAAATTTAAATGGGCTATGAAATCTGAAATTACCTTTTTTTGGTAATCATAGGTAGTTCTGAAATGTTAAAGCTATATCTTGAAGTTTGAAGTTTGAAGTTGAAGGTCATAAAAATAGAGTTTTTTCCCAAATTTTAGGGCAACAAAGCTTTAGGTTATAAAACAACCTTAATTAAAATAATTAACTACTGTCCTGCATGAGACGGTCGTGAAACAAAAACTGAAACTTGAATTATAAAAATTTAACTTTCAAATTTAGGGTGGTTTCAATTAACTTTAATACTCGTTTTAACTAGAAATTTGATTCGAGAGGCTTACAGTCCAAATTTGGGCATGTAAGTACATACAAATTTGCAAAAGTTTGCAGCACTTAGCGCGAGCTTCTAAAGGAATAGTATACTTAATGGAAAGTTTTATGATGAACAGATTCAAATTCGGCAATTACAATTTTGTAGGTAAATCCACGAGATTGAATCATGAGGACCCCCCATTAAAATTAGAAAGTACGAGTTTGCATCTCCACGTGATTGTGAAATAATTCAGAACTCATGCAGCTTGAAGTCCTCAAATATATACGCTTTTCTTACATTTAAATTTTGCCACTGCTGAGAAAAAATGTGATTCTAGTTCGACTCCAAAGTACTTGAAGCTTCAACAACCAAGAATAAAAGAGGCTTCTGTAAGGAAATTCTGAGCCCATATTTAAAATTTAAATAAATGTAAAGGTACTGTCAATTTGACAGACTGACGACATAATTGTCAAAGTCATATGTTTTTTTAAGGGTGGTAATTGTCACTCTAAGCCCAAGAATTATTTTGGTCCCAAGATTTCTGATCCCAAGAAGTATTATATTAGCCCACAAAATCATTATTTTAACCCATAGAATCATTCTTTTGGCCCCAAGATTTTATTCATTTTACCCCATGATTTTATTCATTTTACCCCCAAGATTTTACTAATTTTACCCCAAGGTTTTGACATTTGTACCTAAGATTTCCATTTTCACACCAGCCTTAAGTTGTATACCGAAGGTTTTAGAGACTTACTAAATAAAGTACGCAAGGAGTTTGTAGGTATAAGCTTCTATGTACCCATTGTAAATTTTTTTTTAGTTTCAAGTACCTACTATGTACATATTTAGTATCATATTCCCGTTTTTGTACCAATTGAAAAAAATTTTACTAAACCTACCTCTAACCTAAGCGCCTGAGTGGCAGTATACGTTTAGGGTAGCATTTTTTTTAGTTTCAAATGCTGTGTAGTATCATATTCCTGTTTTTGTATCAATTGAAAAAAAAATTACTAAGCCTACCTCTAACCTAAGCACCTGAGTGACAATATACGGATAAGGTGGTATTTTTTTTAGTCTAAAATACCTACATACTTTACTTCTATAAAATAAGTAAATTAATAAAATCTTGAGGTAAAATAAATAAAATATTCGGGTGAAATGAATAAAACCTTGGGGTAAAATGAATAAAATCTTGGCCAAAAGAATAATTATATGGGCTAAATTAATAATTTTTGGGGCTAATATTGTAATTCTTGGGAACAAAAATATTGGACCAAAATAAGTAAAAAGCTAAGGTGGAAAAAATAATTCTTAAGGTAAAAATAATAATTCTTGGGATGAGAATGACAATTCCTAGGATGCACTAAATAATATCTCTTTTTTTAATTCGTAAGTGTGATACATACAGAAAAATTTACACTGTGACGGCGATTTGAATCCAGCCCTTCACAATTGAATCTAACGTAAGCGCCTAAGCGGATGAAAATTTAGGTTGATTTTAAACACAAAAGCAGAACCTCGCCAACAGTGGTAAAACATTGCAAAGTATTTGGATCAAAAAAAGTTAAAAAAAAAAGCTTTGAAGATTCTGCGAATCCAACACCATAGCTTTTAGGTTAGAACTTATCAATTTTGAAAATCGAACCTAAACACTGACCTTGATATTTTGCCTCAACAAAACGTGTAGGGCGCAAAACAACTTTTTTAACGAAATTTAGGATTCTTTCATAAAGTGCAGTGGTTGGATTTCGAACGAGCTTACAAAAATACTTCAAAAGACTTCAATTAACTTATATTCATAATATTCTAGTGCAAAAAACCGTTTCGAGAAGCTTGCGAAGGTTCCAATTTGTAAGCCTTCAGAGGGTTCAAAGACAAATGACAAACTTTCAGATAAAACATGTGCAGGTTAAAGAGTAAAAATGAATTTCAATCACTCCAACTGCCCTGTACCGTCCAATAACGTGAAGCGTCAACAAGCAAGAATGGCAAAAAGCGTCGGTATGGAAATTTTTAGTACAGGTTTTAAATGTGCAATTCGTACCTAAATTGTTGAAAATGTATGTCGATTTTAAACATAAAAGGACAAACACTGCAATATTATCAACGTCATGCAACTAAAATATTAAGCTGAAAAAAAGGCTTAAAGTGTTTTGCAAATCCAATACTAGGTATAGCTAACGTGACCATACGTCCCGTTTTGAACGGGACCGTCCCTTTTTTCGGTACTCCGTCCCGGTGTCCCCGAGAAGAAACCCGGGACGCAAAATTGTCCCGTTTTCACAAACCGCCCGAAAATTGGCGGATTGGGTGCCAATATTTTTGCCTGAATCGACTAAAATACTTAATTTAAAAAAACACCGGAAAACTTCATTATACTTATACCCCACAATTAATAGGTATAATTGTTAATATATAATACCGGGTGATTCTCTAATACTGATGACAGTTTGAATTTCACGCGTAGTGTTTTTTACGGTGTTGAATTCGCGAGTTAAACTGTTCCTGTTGAGAGCAGTTTTTGGAAGAGCACCCTAATTTTAATATTCCTTATCAAGTGTTTGCTAACCATAAGAAACGAATTGTTGATCGATTTGAAAATTGTTTAATTAACAGAGGATTATGATTCCCCGTTTTCCAGATTTAACTCCGTTATTTTTTTTTCTGTTCAACGTTTTTCGAAACCGTCTCCATACATTGGACAAACTAAAAGCAGCAATTACTGCGGAAAGAATTACCTGCAACTCTGGAGTTCGACAATTGGAATGAGAACAATGTGGAAAATTGTGTCGGGATCTTAACGGTGGATATTTTGAGCAAGTATATAGAGGGGGCCCAACGAAAAGGAACAGACGGGTTTCTGGCTAGAAATTTTTTTTGAGAAATGAAAAAACACATCAATTTTTAAATGAATTAAATAGGGATGATGGGGCAAGTGATACGTCATTTGAAAGGTATTTCTTTCCTGAATTCAGTACACTAGTTTTCTTTGGTTTTTTTATTTTTAACAAAAAAATTGAAGTTGCAAACATGGAAAATGAGGAAAAAGTTTAAGGCATTTAAAAACAAAAAAAAGCCGGGCATGTCAATTGTTTTTTCTTTAGAGAAGTTAGGTACTTTTACTGCCATTTGACAACATTGTTTCACCCTTTAGGTACAGGGCAAAGAACCCTTAAATTTTCAAATAAAAAGGGTTAACACTTTTTCTTGTGCTAATTAATAAAACCAGTTTCTGCAAATTTAACCTCAGTTTAATAAATGTTTCAAGTGCCTACCTTCGGGCCCTTCGGCTTCTATGCAGTAATACAGATTTTGATTAAATCGTTCTCGTACATACATTTTGCAAATGCAAACTCATGTCTCGTTTTGAGTCAAAAAATAAATGGTCAGGTTAGGTATAGCTTTAGGTTAGAAATTTAAAATTTTGAAAATTGAGTAAGCGTGTAGGACGGAAAACAGCTTTGAAAGAAAATTTAGGATTCTTTCTTAAAATGCAGTGGTTGGATTCCGAACGAGCTTCAAAAAATACTTCAACTTCAACCGCAAATTGGCAAAAAAATTCGCTTGCAAAAGTTCCAATTTTTAGATTAAAATCACACTAATTAAAGGTTGAACCTTAAGGTCATTAAAAATTGAAGTGTATGAGCGCAATGCAAAAAGCATTAGAACTTGAAGCTCATGGAATTAAAACCCTCAAACCTTCAAACTGAAACACTGATTTACATTTCTACAGGCAAAAAAATGAGTTCGTGAGGTGAACTACAAGAAAAAAAAAGAATGATAAGTTAAAAGGTTTATAGTTTCACACGCGAAGTGACACTGAACTCCATTTCAACACTTTTTAATGAAGATGATTTCAAATGTCATGGATCCTTCTTCAAATAAGGAGCACTTACAATGAACGAAAAACTAGGAATGTAAAATGGTTCAAGTTCCAATTTACGGGAATATTTGCGTTAAAATGAAAAATTAAAAAATTAAAAAGTAAACTTTTCTTCTAAAAAGGAATTCACACAAAAACGATGATCGAAGATGCTACGAAAAAGTGGTACCGGTTTGCCTTATTTATTTGATTAAAAATAGTTGAATGTGTAAAACTGAGCTTTTAAGCTCCAATTAGAAGAGTTTAAAAAACACATAAAAGTTTCAGTGGATTCAAATCTAGTTATGAAGAAAAAAGCCCTTGACCTGGATCAAGATTAAGTTCGGCTCCATATTTTGGCCTCCTTTCATTTGAATGCAGGTGGCCACTAAGGTTAAAGCTTAAAAAGCTCACTAAGACGCGTTTGGTTAGGAAGAGCGGGCGCAGCTAAGAATTTTAATCTAATAATAATATTTTTGGGGGGAAAAAAATTGGGAGTACTCACGATCTATTGCATTTTAGGAAAAGTAATCCAGTATTAAAGATCACTAACACAACCACAAAGATGACGAACACCTCAACTAAACAACACTCGGTAGATTAACGAACCGGTACCACGAATCGATGGTAAATAACGTCTTATACCGATGGAGGTTAAGTTAATACTAAAGCAGTTGCAGAAGCAGAACCAAGTTCAGTAGCAGGTTATACCTCTCAAGACAGGTCGAGATATATTATACAAAACTTGATATCTCGTCTCACTTCCTTTCCCATTCTCACCGGTTTGGTTTAATAAATGATTTCGATTACAAAAAAAAAGTGATACAGATCTGCTGAGAACTTATGATTAGGACGATTACATCTTCTACGACAAAAATTTGCATGAAAAACACCAAAAGCCTACCAGACACATAAATCTGTCACGTTACGCCATATTAAGAGACCAAATGGGATGCTGTCTAAATTAAAAAAGCCACGCATAGGTAAGATCAATAGCCTTAATAAATGGTTGAAAGTATTCACGTAAATTGTGAAAACTGAGTAAAGAATGAAGGTGTAACACCCACTTCGTTTTGCTTTTTTACGTGTATTTTACATAAACACTTTTGCACAATCAAGTTTTCTATACTAACAAGTGAATAAGGTGAATTAAGTGCCAGATGGTGCAACGTGGTAACCAACTGACTTCTGGTACAATAACGACATTTGTTAGCGTTAATGTGTAATTGTGCTGGTAAAAAAAGTCAATTAAATAAAACGTTATTCGAAAAAACTTTAAATACGGAGACCTCTTCAACGAAGCTTTAAAATATTAATAATGTTCGTAGGAGAGCGAGTGAGAAGAAATTTTTATTAAACGAAAATAGGAAAACGTAATTAATTAATTAAAATTACGCCTTACAGCGATCTTCCAATAAGAGTATATTGAAGAGAAAAAAAACGACCTGGTGTTGCCGGATTGCGTTAGTTCAACGTCACTAACTGAAATCTTTGCGCAATTGAATTTATAAACTGAAAAAATGGCACAGATGGCTTTGATTAGTACGTCTTATGTACGAAAGCTCTACTGGCCCACACGAAATCAGTATCAAACAAAAAGCTTGTAGGGCTGCACGGAAATTTGCAGATTTGAATATCTTTTAACTTTGACATTAGGCGTTATCAAAGCAGTGGAGCGTTAATTTCACTTACGAAGTTGAGGAACGAGAATTGCTAAAGTTTGAATTAAAACAATGATTACGATTATATTTATTAAATGGTTATAACTTGAACCACCAAAGTCCAAGAAGTAATAAGCATAAACCGTAACCATTTCACCCTTAATACCCCGACGATTTGTACCACACAGTTTACTGTCGTATTATGTATTACATTATGTTTTCAATTTAGTTTAGTTTAAATACATTTGTGGTGTTTTGGATCTTTTTAGGTTTATGTCACAATCTCAGTGTACGTTCTACAAGGGCGCCGCCAAGGGATGGCTGCCTCCCCTGGGAAAAAGAAAAAAGGTAAAAATGATTAAAAATAAAAATAAATTTTTACGAAATTTTGAAAAAACGCTAGAGCCACGAACCCCCCCGTAATACTTGCCCCCCCCCCTGGGAAAATTTTCTGGCGGCACCCTTGGTTCTATTAAAATTAATGTTTGATCGTCGAGAAGACAATAAGGTAGCAATTATTCAGACATACGGTGCACATTGACATTACCTTGACATTAACCGAAGAAATTTCTGTGTAAAGCTCTCACTTCAAAACTTAAAAGAGACAAAATGAATGCCGAAGCACACATTTTCTAATCACAAATATCGAATACAATTTTAGGTTAATAAGGCAAGACGTTACTGACTAAATGTATGTATTCTCTTTCTCTTTATTTGTTAGTCTTAGAAAAAGAGGCTTAATTGTAAACGTGAAAAAAACTAAAATGGTAGTGTTTCAAAAAGGGAAGGGGGAGGGCCAGAAGAAAGAAAGAATGGAGATGGAAAAACGAGGAAATTAGAAGTGTGGGAGAAGTGACGTATCTGCGATATAAAATATATAAGGACGATACCGAGGGGTGGCTCACTCGTTAAATATGATGTACACATACTAGTTCAGTACAAGTTCAGTGTGTTCCATTAAAAGTTCAGTATGAGTTCAGTGGATTCAGAACCATTCAGTAGAAGTTCAGTATTGGTTCAGTACATTTAAGTATGTTCCATATTAGGGTGTTTAGGTTTGAAAACGTGATAAATCGGCCACCGTGGCATATTTGCTTTCTTCTGTGCTGATTGTGCAGTATTGAAGTTAATCATATGAAATTTTGCTGTAGGTATATAAATATATCGGGTGTCGAAAAAGTATGGAAACCTTTCAATATGTCGAGAACGACACATCCGATTTCAAAAGGAAAAAACACACGTTCCTTTAATTTTTGAAACCTTTCAGTCATGACGCGTAAACATCACCCCCACCACCCCTTCCCGGGTCGGAGGGGGATGAGTTTTGAAAACTTAAATGGGAACACCTACTTTTATTGCACTTCCATCCAAAAATGCAATACCAAGGTGTTCTCAGGCTAACATTAATATTTGACATTGTTTTATTACTAACAATTTTTCGAGCTTATCGATGGATCTTTCTTTAAACAAAAACATTATTTGGTAACGGGTGTATTTTTATCAATATGAGTTCAGTATAGTCAGTATGAGTTCAGTATGGTCATTATGGGTTCAGTACTAGCAAGTTCAGTAAATTCAGTACGCATTCAGTATTTTCGAAATAGGTTCAGTACCAAAAAATTTAAATATAGTGTACGGATTTTTTGGGAGTGAGCCACCCCTCGGACGATGCACAGGTGAAAGAGTTAGGAAAAAGGTGGAACAAAATATTAGGGCAGGTATGGGGGCTAGGCGAAAGAGCATTTCGATTTTTGACAACTTAGTGAAAAGTAGGATGGGGTGGAAATATGGCGATAAGTTTCAGAAAGGATACAAGACAGGTATTGGAAATGGCTACTTACTACGATTGGATAGGGAGACTTCTATAGTGCAAGAGGAAGTAACATGGGAGAAAATGAGGATACAAACTGGGCATTTGACGATGAGATATGAGAATGTGATGGATAGGAGTAGGGCAATTGCAAATATGTTGGAAAGAGGTGAAAGAAGGGAAAACAGAATACGGGTAGGGGGAGTGAAACGGGGATTATGAAAGGGAGAAGGTACAAAGGAGATGGAAAAGGAGATGGAGGTGAGCAAAAGAGAGGAGATTATAAGAGGCAACGTAACGTAGATACTAGTGCTGGGGCAAAAATGTCGAACGAATCGATTCGTTCGAACACGATTAGTGAACGATTTCCATAGGCACAGAAATCGATTAATCGCGATTTTCGATTAATCACGATTCTCGATTAATCGCGATTCTCGATTCATCGAGATTTTCAATTTCGATTAAATAATTAAATATGGAAATTTTAGAATGTTTTATACGGCCGTATAATCCAATAAAGATTCAATAGCTGTGGTTAAGAAATAGTTTTAAGGGCGGCGTCAGCGCTATGTACTGACGTAGTGCTGGCAAAAATGTCGAACGAATCGATTAATCGATTCGTTCGAACACGATTAGTGAACGATTTCCATAGGCACAGGAATCGATTAATCCCGATTTTCGATTAATCGCGATTCTCGATTAATCTCGATTTTAGACTAATCTGCGATTAATCGATTTTTTCAGAAATCGATTACTTAATCGATTTTCGATTTTCACAATTTTTGCCAGCAGTAGTAGATACACAGATTGAAGAAAGAGGGTGCAAGATCAGGAGGGAAGGTAAATATAACGAGAAGTATGGAGAATTAAGGTCGGGGATACTTAAGGCGAGGTTTAGATGTGGGAATGAAGAGAATGTAAACAAATATTGGTGGAACGACGAGAAGAGGAAATGCAGATTATGTGGCATTGGGCGAGAGAGCATGAATCACATGTTCGGTGAGTGAGAGGAGTTATAGAGAAGTTTGGGGGGGGGGGGGGAATACGATGGATAGAGGAGGTAGAAGAAAGAAAAAGAAAGATTATGGGAGAGGGGAGAGAAGGGGAGGGATTTGCAAATATTTAATTTGTATAAATTTGGTTAAGTTTAAGGAACAAGAATTCCTTGTTAAAATATATTAGAACAAATAAATTGTGAATGTGGTCCCGATACAACAGAAACCGCTTTAAACCGCGAAAAGCAGCACCGTGAAACGGAGTTACTTTGCACCATTTCTTTGACTTTTTGCGACTTTTTGCCTTTATCGCTGTGTGTATTGGGGTCCGTCATTGGGGACAGGCCACCACAATTTGTTACATTCTGGAACGATATACGGTCCCCTTTTTGACATTTACTTTGGAGGGGTCAAATTTTCCCAAGAATACCATATTTCGTTTTATCTTTCTGCCCATTTCCAAAACATGGTTTGCGTCATCGTCATCCATTGATGTAATGACTCCAGATTATACATTCTCTTCATATGAAACTAGTTGAAATCCCCGGATTACAGAACGAACTTCGAATACCGCAAAAAAATCTGGTCTTATCAAAAAGACAAAACTTGATCATTTCGAAATTTCGACTTTAAAGTCGAATATTTCGAAAAGCATTTGAGATACCGAAAAATTGGTACCGAATCTTGAATCAGCATAAAATTTCACATAAGTAGACATACGCATCTCTTGCAACACACGGGCGCACGAACAGAACAGTAACTAACGAAGTTCGTTGAGAAGAAAGAATCCCTCAACAACCTTTCTTACCTCGATCATATCAGATTTCTTAAATTTATCAGAGAGAACCGGTATGCGTTTATTTCCTTTTTTCCGAAAATAATAGAACGGTCTGCAGATGATTGAATCCCCCTCCCCATCATCCGATTTCAAAAAAGCTTGGATGCAAAAGCGGGTATCTGGAATTCAATGATTTGACCAGGACACGGAAATTTCGATGAGTACTACCACTTCAAAAAAGGAAGGAACACTGGGGCTTTTCAGTTATTCTTCCAAGCATCTTCATATTGTGAAGGATTGGTGCTGAAGAAACTTGGTTTCCACAGACATTTACTGCACATTACACTCTTCTTACATTATAAATTTTAGAGGACGTGCACGTGCTTTTTAAATTTTCAAAAGAAAGTATGCACACTAAATGGTGTACTGCGATAAAGGAAATGTTTCTGTTTCTTCTTTGTGGCTCACAGAACATTAGATGAGGTAAGGCTTTCGCTTTTAGTCTGCTTTTCTTGATCAAATAAGCTATACCCCTTGCACTCCGCGAGTATTATCAATGTAATACATGAGATCATCTTGTGAAGTTACTTAGTAAGCAGTTAAGTATCCAAAATTTATCATTTTTGAAATAGCGGCTACAAAATCCCAGCTAAGTACAGTTTTTGTTAATAAAATTCATGGCAAAAGGGTAGGTAATGTTTTCAGAATCCTTTTATCCTTTCGATGTTTCGCTTCTAGATTAGTGCTTTCTTCCTTCGTTAGTGCTATAAAAATGCAACCCTTTTACTTATCATTGAAATACATTGATTTAACTAGCAATGTTTCCCACGAACAACTAGTGCACAATTTTTAGTATTGAACAAGGCGACATCTAGGTCGACTTAGCACTTATCGATCGTGGCAGATACGATTTCTCTAAAAATATTCATTGAAGTAGGATAGGATTCGAGCACTAACAGTACTAATAAAAAAGAATCACTATCGAAATATTGTACACCTCTTCATAAGGATACAAATACAAGAACGAGAGCACTAGTATAATTTGTCATTCTCGTATATACTACTACACTAATCGTCATGTTCTTCCAAGTGTTTCCCTTCAACATACGATGCCAATAAGAAAAATAGTTCAGTTGGTGCTATTAACGAATACTTCAAATTAAAAGGGAGTAATTGAGTGCTGCGTAAGTCAATTCTTTCACCTACCAAATTTAGTGCTATTTGGATTGGAAGTTCAGTGCATTAAAGACGGTAGTCCATACTAATCATAGAAAGAATGTTATAGGATAGCCAATATCGGATAGTTTGGCTATGCGAAAGCCACAATAATATTTCTAATCATGGCCATAAATAACACTAATTTCGAAAAACTTTTAGAAACAAATGAAACTGTTAATGTGTATTATTCCTTTAAATACAAAAACTCCTGACTTGGGGTTGGACTTCCTCATTTAGTAATTTAAGTGAATAATGACGTCGGGTTCGCTACCATTCCTACGAATCCAAAGATGGGGGTGTGACGATGCGGAGGAGAAATGTACTAAAAGTAGCATCTGAAGCGTAACTTGAACACATTGTGCAAGCTCCGAAGAAAAAAGCAACCTCTCCTGGACAAATAATTCTGTGAAAGGATCGAAAAGTTTAAAAATGATCTTGGTAGAGCAAAACCTATTACTACTATCTCAGTTAAGGGTGTTATTCTCGAATGTAACATGAAGATAACTGTGCATCCCCTTCAAATATCAGATGGTACAAGCAAGAAGAGAGCCAATGCAGTACAGACGAAATGAACAAAGGACAAAAGTCTCGAATTGGCGGAGTTCCCGGCTGAAGTTATGGTAATGATTACGAAACGTGTTATTTCGGATGGTATACTAGACCCTTCAAATTCTGCATTGATTAGTTGAAGCAAAGAAAGGTCAGGCCAAAATGTGCCATATCATTCGATTCTCAAAACGCACTGCAGTCTACTGAGGTAAAAATGGAGATGGTACCAGTTCATCCTCGAGGAATAATCGATGAACGCTTGTTTGGTAACATTCAAAAATTCAAATGACGGTCAAAATGAAGACTCAGAATTTCTCGAATTATAGTGTGGGTTTTGGAAATGACCCCAGAAATAGCGGAACATAATATAAAGATGGCAATAAATGACATAATGAGTGTATGCAAGCAAAACACGACGAAACTTGTTCAGCATCATGAGAAATGTCTTAATCTACAAATTTTTTTGGTATAAGAATGGGAGGAAGTACAACCTGAGGAAGAAAAGGACGAATTGGCCAAACCAATGGTATTGCTCTTGTGCCCCGTGTGCCCGTTATAAGTTACAAGAAAAGATCAGTGAAAATAAGTGCGAGAAAAAAAGATAAAGGTGGAAGGTGACGCCAAAAGAAATAACCATCAACGTTTAAAGTGAGATGAAAAGCCGTGCTTGTCTCTATCTAAAAAACTTCTTCTTTGGGCCGTTACATTTACATTACATAGAACTTGTAGGTGGAAAATGGAAATGTTACGATTGTTACTCCATAAGATTTAAATTTTGTACATTGAAAGTTTTAACCACGCATACGCGTGCCCAAAACCCACCTAAAAACAGCGCACAGTGAAGCTTGATTAACTTTTTAGCCATAAATTAGCACCGATATATTAATGAGCGTTTATAAATTTACAGGTTTTCTGCTAGTCGTGGGAAGTCGAAACTGAATACCGGTATTTCGATTTTTTTTATAAACACTGGGAAGTCACTAAAATTAATTTTTTTTTTAAACGAATAACTGTTATTCAAAGGCCTAAACTGATTGGAAATGGTTATTCATGTAAATTAGGCTGCGATATCAGTGGTTTAATTATAGAGACGTTATCTAAAAGCTCGATTTTGGCGTCATTTATGATAAACGCCCATCTTCTCACATGTTAACTAAATGATGAGACGATTTCGTTTAGGTAAAAATTTTACAAATTATAATAAATTCGGCGCCTATTCTCAAACGCGCTCGCGGCATAATAATCATTAATCATTGCGTAACGACGGTAAACTTCTTTGACAAGTCAATAGGTTAATTACTCTATAGAAGTCTAACATGATGGAGCGCCTACTCACACTCTCCGCAAACTAGATGAAATCGGTGTCGAAGTTGAAAGGAAAGCTTTAACAATTAGTGACAAATCAATTTAAAAAAAAATGTTACCTATCACTTTTTTTCCTCCCGGTTGGAAATCCTTTTTATCCTCTTAAAAGTAATTAACACAATCACAAAATTAATCCCCTAATTAACACCATTTTTTTTCTTCTAAACACGACACGGCATTAATCATTACGCGACGCGGCGGAAACGCTTGAAGTCTTGAACGTTTGAAAGTTAAGCTTAAACTAACGCTATCTAACCTCGTGGAAAGGATGATGATGATTTCGAGTTCAGTAGCAGCAGGTTAAAACCACAAAACTAGTCCAGATGTGCTGGTCTCGCTTTGAGATTCATCTCGTTTGTCGTTTTTTTCTTTGTTTCTTTATTATTACTTGGCTACCTCAAGAGAATTTCGACAATAAATATGAACCGGCGCAAAAATTACACCGGAAATACAATAAGAGAGAAGTTGGACGGTCAAAGGTCGGAAAAACTGTGCCAAAGTTTTGCAAGGAGAATGGAAAGTAGACAGAAAATCGTTTTAAATCAAGAAGAGGTTTTCGATATTTATTGGCATTTGATCGACGTTGCGTGAAAATAAATTTTAATCAACACATAAAATACCGTCACTATGACAGACACGTGGATGGAATTTATGTTTATTTATTTTAGGCCTTTTTTTCTTTGAAACATGTATAATATAACTACCATGTGTAATCACACTCTCTAAATACAGAAGTTCACACCATAATTCACACCTTCATACCATCGAAATTGGAGGTGCGGTGTTACAAATTAGTTAACTAGCAATTAACATTTCATTATACACTACTTTTAACTGTTTATAATTATGTATAAAAATGAGATTCTTACGAAACAGTTGCAAAAAGAATTAATAATACTAATTATATTTATCCTTTCTGTGGGAATTCTGTTGTAACAGTAGGGGTGTTGTATATGGTTTAAAGGTGGAACTTTCCCGTTGGTCGTTCACACCCGATAAGGGCGGACAAAATGACCTGTCGCAGTCACTTTTCGAGAAGGAAATTTTACAAACCTTAAAAAACGCAACAAAAGTGGGTTGAATAGGTGCTGAAGAATCTGATGATACCTTAGCTACTCCAACACAAAAACTGATCCAGGACGAGTAGAAGAGGTCTCCTAATAGACTACAGGCCCGTATCAAAAATTGATGGGTCATTTGAACCAGCAGGAGACCTATGTAGAACGATAGAAGGGCATAAAATAATAAGATTCAGCACTATGCCGTCACTTGTAAGCTGTCCAACTGAGTACAGGTGAGAATTCAAAAGTACAGGTAGACCGGGTATATTTTGGTCATATATTTTTGTACGGCATTCTTACAATCAATAGATCCATGAAAAATAATGAGAAAACGCTTAGTGCCGTACAAAAATATTGCGCCACAAAGTCGGAAAAATTTTTCTTTTTCCGCCGATTTTCAGGGTAAATTTGGTCATTTGATTGTGTACGGCATCGGTTCCATACAGTTTTAGCACCTCTTCTAATTCATTATTCCGCAACGCCGTACAAAAATCATGGTACAAGGGGAAAAGATCGAGGGTTGCAACCTCCTCTTTTCCGTGGTCCGGGGGGGTGATTTGAAAAAGTACGGCATCGGTTCCAAATCATTATCTAGCACTCAAAAGTACTATTAAAAATAATGCCGTCAAAAAATTATTGTTCATTTGAATGTATATCGATAATTATCTTAATTTCATCGTATACATCATTTATAAAGGGGGAAGGTCATTTGATCCTGTACGGCAACTTTTTTTCAACATCACATTGCTAAAAACAATTGTTATATAATATTGCCGTTCAAAAGAAACAGTTCTAAAAAAAATTATAGAGAAATATAAAACATGCAATTTTTGAAATTATTTACAAAGTTTAAATAATCATAGATTAATGAAATATAGCAATTTTCTAGATATTATCGTTGTTTTAAATAGTATTTAGGTAAATAAACCAGAAAAAAATAATGCCGTACATTTTAATGCAGACCATATTTTTTGGCTGATGAAAATGACACTACCATTGCAGGGGTAGGTACTTTATGGTCATCTGATACTGTACGGCATTAACATATTTTTCAAGAGAACAATTGATAATATGCATTAATCATTATGCCCTCTATCTGAAGTGAAACGGTATGTATACAGGGTGTTTCAGACCACCCGTACCGCCCAAATATCTCGCGAAATACAAAACGCATTGAAAAAAGAAAAAATACGTCTAAAAAATGTTTTAAGACTCTATTGTTTGATAGTAATAGGATGTCCCCACTCCCACCCATGTGGGGAGGAGAGGGGGGTAACTTTGTAATCTTAAATAGCCCCCCCCCCCCCCCCAGTTTATTATGCAGATTTGAATTCTGCGTTAACAAATAGGAACTTTTTGTTTGAAACATTTTTTGAAGTTCGTGACAGATGGCGCTATGATCGCCGAAAGAAGTTTTCCGATTACCTATAAATGCTAATTTGATGTCAGTTTTGTTAAGTGACAATCAAAAATGTTAATGCTTTGTAAAAGGGAAGAGGGGGAGCTTTATTACCCCCCCCTTCCCCACACCGCCACTTCACCCCTAATTTTAGATTTAAACGTATCTCGAATGTCAATGTGTTCTTTACTCGTGAAATCAAAGTATTTCAATTTTTTTTCTATTTTCCATCAAAGACAAACAAAATTTACAAAATTTAACTTCTTCAATCGTGGTATTGAACAGTTGTTTAAATCTAAAATGGTTGCGTTTTCCCATTCTAGGTTTTGGGCCGTAGGGTCACTGACCTGTATCAGGTCAGTGCGTAGGGTTGAGGTGGCGGTGTGGGGAAGGGGGAGGGGTTAATAAAGCTCCCCCTCTTCCCTTTTACAAAGCATTAACATTCTCAATATATAATGTCTATTTTGATAATTATTACAAGTAAATTACAAATTTTTGAGTCAATGTAAACAATTATTTGATGAAGTTTGCTCGATTACATTTTTCTTACTGAGTTCTTAGAGCGTCCGAGTCAGCACTGCGTACAAGAGAAAGTCTCAATGCAGGTATATACTATAGATATATGCCTACAAATGCTAAACGTCGGAACAGAACGTCGCTCTGTAAGCGATATACATATACAGACTGTTCAACGAAAAGCGCCCAGGAGTATAGCGACTTCAGTGGTGTTATAACTCTAACAAACCATATATATTATTAAATGGGACTGTCTTTGCTACAATTTGATGAAAAAAAAATCTTTTACACGCAGTCATTCGTTTGTTGTGACGTAATCGACCATTTTTTTAAATTGCACGATCTAATTTTTTTTGTCTATTTTTGTAGAGAGTTTTACGTACTTTTCATCTATCTAAACATTTATTACGATTTTTTATTTTTTTTTATTTACTTTTTTTATTTTTTTTTATTTTCATTTTTTTAATTTGTCAGTTCAACCTTAGAAGTGTTATACATGACACTTTTGGTGTAAAATAATTAGGCTACATAATATTTACATTACTGTGTTGCCATTTTATGACAATTTTGAGAAAAATGCAAGAAACTATTGTGTGTAATAATTTTGTTTCTACAAATGTGTTGATGTAACGGCGTACTAGATCGAATTAGTTTATTACATTTTTTTAAAAAATTTCTTAAAATGGCAACAGTAATGTAAATATTATGTAGCCTAATTATTTTACACCAAAAATGTCATGTATAACACTTCTAAGGTTGAACTGACAAATTAAAAAAATAAAAATAAAAAAAATAAATAAAAAAAATAAAAAATCGTAATAAATGTTTAGATAGATGAAAAGTACGTAAAATTCTCTACAAAAATAGACAAAAAAAATTAGATCGTGCAATTTAAAAAAATAATCGATTACGTCACAACAAACGAATGACTGCGTGTAAAAGATTTTTTTTTCATCAAATTGTAGCAAAGACCGTCCCATTTAATAATATATGTGGTTTGTTAGAGTTATAACACCACTGAAGTCGCTATACTCCTGGGCGCTTTTCGTTGAACAGTCTGTATATACAATATACATCCTACGCTCCTAAGCAATATATGTACGGATGAAACATTTACATTAAAAAACAGAAGTGTTTATTATTATGATTACATACTGTTTTATTAATATGATCTTTCAGATTTGTACGGCATTGACTTTTCATAGACGAATGCATTAAATTCAAATAAATTATTTGAATGCCGTATAAAAAAATATCGTACCAACTATAACCCTAAAGTACATTTCGTTACATGGAATTTTCTGCACGTTTTTCCCCCTCTACTGACTGTTGGACTAACAAAAATGTACGGCATGTGAAAAAATGTTAGCTATGCACAAAATACTTTCAGAATAAATTAATTTTATGTTGTGTCATATGATCCGGACGGACCACGGAAAAGAGGAGGTTGCAACCCTCGATCTTTTCCCCTTGTACCATGATTTTTGTACGGCGTTGCGGAATAATGAATTAGAAGAGGTGCTGAAACTGTATGGAACCGATGCCGTACACAATCAAATGACCAAATTTACCCTGAAAATCGGCGGAAAAAGAAAAATTTTTCCGACTTTGTGGCGCAATATTTTTGTACGGCACTAAGCGTTTTCTCATTATTTTTCATGGATCTATTGATTGTAAGAATGCCGTACAAAAATATATGACCAAAATATACCCGGTCTACCTGTACTTTTGAATTCTCACCTGTACTCAGTTGGACAGCTTACAAGTGACGGCATAGTACTCAATCTTATTATTTTATGCCCTTCTATCGTTCTACATAGGTCTCCTGCTGGTTCAAATGACCCATCAATTTTTGATACGGGCCTGTAGTCTATAATCTAGTGTCAATATTTTAGACGCGGAACCTCTTGGTCTGCAAATATATTACGCGTATAGTGTATTTAGGTTACATATTTAGAGCTGAAGCGTGAAAGTCTTCACTCACGTCTAAAACGTTGAAGTAGGTATCTGTTTTCATAAATATTTCGTTCGAGATTTTCTTCAAGAACTTCATAGTAGGCTTCTCCTATAAACTCATGCCAAATAAAATCAGTGCTTAGATGAGATTTTGTATTGCGATCGCCATTTCAAAAAAGTTGTCGATGACAATTTTTGGAAAGCTGCACCAATCTAAATACTGACTCGTCTGGGTAAACAAAACCAGGCGTGATCACTAAAGGTTTTGGTGACTGTCGACAATAAACAGCAGCTTAAGGACCAACATTTTGTTGTCTTCGTGAATGAAACTTCCTCGGGCAAGCGTTACCCACACCTAAAGTTCCTAGAGTAACCTTTAAGGCACAAAATTAATAAAGGAACATTGTGTGGCGTCTCAGCGAGAAGATGAAGAAACCCACAAAGGAGCCTGAAACAAACACACATGAAAAATATAGTTCAGATAAATTCACACCATCTCCTGGGTAGCCTTCAGGGCGTATACGATAAAAAAAGGACATAGTGCTTCTTGGATCAAATCAGGTATACAAGGGAAACGGTTAAGTACCAAAAAGATGCCGAGGTGGGCGCCTCCCTACCGGAACTAATCCGCTGATTTCCGCTTTTCCTGACCCCTCTCAGCTATAGAAAATAGTCGAAGCCAAGAAAAAAAGTAAGCATAGTCCTGGTCCTTGGACATATTAGTCTCCTGAGTCATTTGGGGAACACCAGACAGATGGCTATAATCACTTCGCTGGATGTGCAGGGCGCAATTAACTCTAAACAATGAGATCATGGGGATTCGAGTTCTAACGCATAAATGGCAAGCGGGTGCAAGTGAAAAAATTACTACTGCCATCGAAACAGTAAATACATAGATGGTACTGGTAGGCAACAAAACCAAACCCGTACGGATTGCGAACAAAAGCAAAATAACAAACGCGTGCGTAATGGTTAATTGGGAGGCTGTCCAGCTCAGAAGTATAATATTTAGATCTGTTGAGGCTGACAGGATGACTGACATAGAATGAGTATAAGTGGGAAGTAATACAAAAAAATAATCAGGAGTAGAAAGACTGAAGCCAAAAAGAGGGGATGCACATACACTTCAAGGAGAATGCCCAGTGGTATCTTGGTAACCATTTCACAGGAACAACTTGAGCCGCCCGCGAGAGGCCAATAATTCAAATAATATCAACACCAACAACAGATTGATGGAAATAACAAATAGGAGGAATGATATGACTTTCGTCGATATAAAACGATCGAGGTCATGGATATACATAAAAGGAGGTGGCTGTTTGTTTGATAAACTAGTTAAACGTGTGATGTTACACGGGGGTGGGAGGAAAGGGCGCAAATAGAAAAGATTCTACAAAAATATTGGAGGTGGGTGTTAGGGCTGGATAGAGAAACCACGGGGTACGTGGTGGAGGAGGAGGTTAAGCTGAGGCAGATACGTATAAAGGCAGATAAGAGAGCGATGGCTTTTGAGGAAAAGATGGAAAGAAGAGTGGAAGGGGGTATTTTAAGATGTTGTTAGAACGAGGTGAAGAATGGGAGAATACGGCAGGGGCAGGAGGAAAGAGGGTGATATTACGAAAGGGACGGACATGCGGGAGAGGTCGAGAGGAAGAGGGTGGAGGGACGGAAGATAGCAGCGGAAAAAGCAAGGAGGCAAGGATGTACAAATACAGGAAAAAGGAAGAGGATAAGAGAGGGAAACTATAATGAAAAATATAAGAACGTATTGACAGACGAAATACCTGAAGGGAAAAGGAGGCATAGGGAGTATGAGGATATTGGCCCGATTCAGGGTGGGAGATGAAGAGAAAGACAGCAAATATTAGTTGGAAGATGAGGGGAGGCTGTGCAGACTATGTGGAGAGGAAAGGAAAAATATCGCGCATTTGATGGAGAAATGTGTAGAGCTAAGGGAGCGGAAGGGAGGTTGGAGAGAGGTGCTGGGACAGGATGGAAAGAGGAAAACTTGGATGGAGGAAGTTTTAGAGAGCAGAAGAAGGAAAAGAGGGACAGTGCTGTAGGTTTTTTTTGGCGGTTGGTTAACATACTAAACAAAATAATGGAGTCACCTAACAATTTGGCATCATAATCTTTGAACATGTTTTAAACAATCAAAACTTGACATATTTTAATGTTTGTTTGTTTATTATTTTTGTTATTTGATATGATTATTATTAAAATAATTGTTTTTTACAGATATTTAAAAAAAAGTTGGTTATAATTTGTAAAAATGGCAGATCTCTCGGGCTTTCAAAGAGGCCTCATTGTTGGTACTCGTATGGCAGGCGCTACTGTAACAGAAACTGCTCGAATGCTTGGCGCTTCAAGAGGTACTGTCTCAAAAGTAATGACTGCCTTTGAAAGAGAAGGAAAAACGTCATCAGCAAAGCACAGTTCTGGCCGAAAGTCGAAGATGCCTGAGAGAGACCGTCGGACTCTAAATCGAACTGTTAGAAAGTATAGCAACGCAAGATCACGGCTCCTAAAATCACCCAATGAACACCTACAGAATCCAGTTTCCACAAAAACTGTTCGTCGGGAGCTGCACAATGTTGGATTCTACGGAAAAGCTGCAATTAGAAAATCTCTGATCTCAAAGACAAATGTTTCAAAGCGTTTAGAGTGGTGCAGAAACCTCCAGAATTGGTCCCTCGAGCAGTGGAAAAATGTGATTTTCAAACCTCCCCCGAGTGTACGTTTGGAGACGGGCGAAAGAAGCATTTAATCCAGACTGCCTTCTCCCAAATATCAAACATGGCGGGGGTTGGGTAATGATCTGGGGTGCTATTTCTGGAAATCCGCCAGGCCAATGATTTTCCTTCATGGAAGAATTAACGCCGACACTATTTAGGCATTTTGGGGTCGACCAAGTTCATCCTATGGTTCAAGAACTGTTTCCGGAGAGGAATGCCATCTTTCAAGATGATAATGCCTCAATTCATACAGCTATAATAATTGTTAATCAATGGCACGAGGAACATTATAATGAAGTTGGCCACCACAATCCCCAGACCGCAACATTATTGAGCATTTATGGTCGATTTTAGAGCGTCAATTATTAAGAAGTCGATTTCCGCCGCTATCGTCTCTATAAGAACTGGAAGGTGTTTTAACTGAAGAATGGGCTAAAATTCCTTTGGAAACAATTCACAATTTGTATGAATCAATACCTCGGAGAATTGAGACTGTAATTGCCGCAGAAGGTCTGATATTAAAATATATTTTCTTCATTTTCAAGGTGTTTCCATTATTTTGTCCAACCCCAGTAACTATATATACTTAGCACTTCGACGAGAACTAACTGGGATCTTTCGAGAAAATACCTATAAACGAATCCGAGATAAAGCAAAAAGCACAGCAGAAGAACGAATTCAAAAAAATTTTGTAGCTACTACACTAAACAAAATATTGCGGTCAAGTTATTCGTATTGTTATACAACAAATGGCAATTGTAGTTCATAAATTAAGAGTACATACATAATATAACGTACATGGTTGCAGTAACTACCCGTTTGTGGATACGTCTTATTATTGACAATGTCATTCAAAATGAGTGATAGGTTCATACAAAAAATTTGTGAGATCGTTGATGTAACAAATGTAATGTTTGTTACCACAGACCTGCCAACCTAAGATTGAGAAAATGCGGGAGACATTGTATATAGACTGTCTCGTTTGATATCAAATAAGACCAGACACGGACAGAGAAACGTGAAAGACCAACTGGAGGAGGGCAATTCGGTGGAAACTGAAAATTTGGAGAATGGCCTTCGACAAGCCAATTGCTGAAGAAACAGCGAATTTCCCAGAAGTGGAACATGGGGAAGAATTCGTTCCTTGAAAAAAAAACCAGTGTAGGTACTATACAGAGAGCCTGAGGAAAACCTTCCAACTTTTGTTTCGGTTACATCAAAAATATGCAATGTCTCATTTAAAAATGGCATTTTCGGATAAACCGGAAGTAGCAAACAATTGTCACTAACAATATTTCCATTACCGTTAGTAAATTCGTTACTCGATACTGTATAGACGTACCAAATTTGAAAAAAAAACGCATTGCAGACAACCAGACACCATCGCAAAGCTGAAAACTGCAATAAAAGATGAATTACCATCTTGAACTACACACACACACGCAGTTCTGGTAACGGCTTCTGTTGGAAAACATCGACTACGCGTTTTCCATTTTTCGTATGTCACAATGTGCAAAAATAAGTGTTTTCGCAGATCTAGAACAGCATAAAAAAAACAAAATTTCGACAGAAGAAGCTTTCGGAACGAGGAGAATTCAAATTCCAAAATTGTTCCCATCTCATTCAAGCATGTTAGCTTTTCCGTTATCATGATAAATCTAGTAATGGTTGACCGTTGCCATTTTGTTATTGTATTTTTGAAGCTTCAGAATTTTTGTTAAATTTTTAAGTTAAAGTGAAATATGGGTAAAGTTCAGTCTAGCAATGGACTAGAGGATGATGTTTTGGTTCAACTACTTCAACCTAATGGTCGGAGAACATATAAGAGGCGGAGGGTAATTTTTTATGTAAACACGATTTTTAATACAAGTATACGTTGTTAGGCTAACACCACCCAAGGAAATCGGAAGAGAAAACGCCCAAACGTAAATATAGAAACTCCTAATGAGCAAAAGGTATCTCACTACATATTCCGATATTCCGAAACCTAATAAATGTTGTAGGATGTCGAACCAAAGCAAGTGGGAATAATGGAAAATAAAGAGAAGAGAAGTTCGTCATCACAATCACAACAAATGGGACAGTCATGTCATGACTGTCCCATTTGTTGTGAGACACTTGAAAACACTAATATGAGCGCAACCGTATGTGGGCATGTGTTTTGTACCAAGTGCATTGTACAAGCTATCCGTGTCTGCAAAACTTGCCCTACATGTCGTACCAACCTTACCCTGAAAAAAATCCATCCCTTATATTTATAAACATATTAAAATTCTATACACGTGTATTATGTGTATTGTAATTCCTTAATTATGTCTAAATTACAGGCGAAACTTACTCTGAAAAAATCCATCCCTTATATTATTTTATAAAAACTGTATAATATGATTTTGTACGGTGTATTGTCACTCCTGTTGCTACTTATCTGTGAGCTTTCTATAAGCTTCAGACGGGAAAACACCGAATACGTTCAGAGACGTACTAAGAAGACCCTTATCAAATTGCTTTCGACCAATTCAAGGAGAGCTGAACATCCTTGGAGAGGCGCAAGTATTAACATATATAATATGACGAGTGTAATTCGGTGGAAATTGAAAATTTGGAGAATCGTCTCCGATCGGCCATAATACAACAAATCTCTACAATGTCGAGAAGAGCTGGCGGCATGTCGTGTCGATCCCCTCTAACCAAGTACAACAAAGTCATTAGGGGAGCAAAAATAGGGAATAAAGAAAATCGAAAAATTTGTGAGATCGTTGATGTAACAAATGTAATGTTTGTTACCACAGACCTGCCAACCTAAGATTGAGAAAATGCGGGAGTCGGGAGACATTGGAACGCGCGTTGGGGGGGGGGGATGTTTTGGGATCAAAATGGAGCATTTCGTTTCGGATGACTCCCACTTTTTGCTGGAGAGCTGGCAGGTATTGTTACCTTGATGTTGGGTTATAGCGCTATCGTCTGCTTGCTTTGTGTGCAAATAAATACAAATACATAGCTTTAAAGAATTTTTATATATTCACAATACGAATTCAGCAAAGCACGTACAATAAATGATAGCGATGATATAACACTAATGTAACGTGCACCCATAGCACAGAATAAACGTCTTTTATTCTGTGCCCATAGTCCACATACAAGTTGATCGACTTGTTGTGTTAACCACAGAAAAATCTGAATTTGCTTAATTGAATAAAATTGCTTAAACTATTTCTCACCTTTCAACTAACATTGTAAAGTCTAAAATCGGTGCGTGGCGAGCTTTGTGTTTTTCTTTCCACGCACGAATAAACATGCGAAGCTGAGCATGTTTACTTATTTCTGCAAAAGTACGTACCTACAATGATATATAATTACAAAGTTTGATACATTCATATCAGACTTGAATAATATTAAATTTGTTGTACAATGAAGTGCTTTAAAAAATGCCACAAAAAGTTCGATAACATAACATTTTAGTTCATCTGAAACGTGAGAAATGTATAGATTGCAATAGATGGTTTACATACCTAATGATTTCTTGTCACAACGAACCTAAACGGTGATGAATGTAGCATTTTTGCAGATCAGAAACCATTTTCACTGAAATTAGTCAAAGCGACGGGAATGGTGTTCAATCGGAAAACAACGTTGCAAATATCAGTGGAATCAATATGGATAACATTTCCTGATTCTTAAACTTAACGCGTACTTACTTACTCGTTCCGTTCCGTTACGTCCGTTACGACAATAGTCCAAGAGCTGGCTGCAAAAAAGCTGGCCTATCGAGTAACAGCATTAAATAATTTTTAAAAGCTAGTACTTATACAGACCATCCATAAAATCTTTGGCTGCCTGGGCGCAACTTGTGCAGAAATTCGCCATGCTCTCTCTCCTGAATATTTTTTGGCACGTTACTGTACCTATCGAGTAACAGCATGAAATTACTCTTAAAACATAGCTTTTATACAGCTAAAAAAGAAAAAAATTGTTTGCCTTGTTAAATCTTGTGCTAATGCCTAGGCAGAAAACTTTTTTAAATTTTTTTTTGGCACGTTTCTATACCTATCGAGTAACAGCTTCAAACTGTAACCAAATTATAGTTTGAACATAACTCTGAGAAAAATCATTGCTGCCTCGTTAAATCCTGTGCTAATGCCTAGGCAGAAAACATTCTCTTTCTCAAAGTGTTATGATACCACTAATACAACTATCATAGAAGTACTTAGGGATAAACAAAGAATCGTCCAATGAACAATTATAATGATTTCGACAAAACAATTTTATAATATAAAATATTTACTTAGTAATAGTACACAGGGTGTTTTTTGGGAGCTTTAGTTAGACATTTCTGGGAAAGTTTTATAGATAGTCTGACCAAACAAGGTTCTCAAAGAATCTTCCTGGTTCCTCAACATTAGATATTCGCAAAACTCAATTCGTCTTGAGAGATTAACTGGTTGCATCAAATGCCCATTATGATGAGAAAACGAGCGATAATGGCAGTTTTTTAGGGTTTTTTAGATACAACTAATATTTACGCCCAAAGCAATTACCTAGTGAAGCACGCCGTGAAATATCAAAGTACATTAATAATTTAAACTTCATCTTCAACATAGGGTCTTAATCTAAGTAATTTTTTGAGAAAGAGAATGTTTTCTGCCTAGGCATTAGCACAGCATTTAACGAGGCAGCCATGATTTTTCTTATAGAGTTATGTTCAATCTATAATTTGGTTATAGTTTGAAGCTGTTACTCGATAGGTACAGAAACGTGCCCAAAAAAAATTAAAAAAAGTGTTCTGTCTAGGTATTAGCACAAGATTTAACAAGGCACACAATTTTTTTCTTTTTTAACTGTATAAAAGCTATGTGTTAAGAGTAATTTCATGCTGTTACTCGATAGGTACAGTAACGTGCCAAAAAATATTCAGGAGAGAGGGCATGGTGAATTTCTGCACAGGTTCCGCACAAGCAGCCAAAGATTTTATGGATGGTCTATATAAGTACTAGCTTTTAAAAATCATTTCATGCTGTTACTCGATAGGCCAGATTTTTTGCAGCCAGCTCTCGCTCTACAAGGACCGCACCGTCAAAAAAAGTTTACATAAAATATACTTAATTAAATCAAAGAGCGCGCACAAATTGCAATATTCGGCATACATAACGACAAAAGAGTAACTAGTAGTCCTACCACAAAAAGTGTTATTATTGCTAAATATGATTTTGTACGGTGTATTGTCATTCCTGTTACTACTTATCTGTGAGCTTTCTATAAGCTTCAGACGGGAAAACACCGAATACGTTCAGAGACGTACTAAGAAGACCCTTATCAAATTGCTTTCGACCAATTCAAGGAGAGCTGAACATCCTTGGAGAGGCGCAAGTATTAACATATATAATAATATGACGAGTGTAATTCGGTGGAAATTGAAAATTTGGAGAATCGTCTCCGATCGGCCATAATACAACGAATCTCTACAATGTCGAGAAGAGCTGGCGGCATATCGTGTCGATCCCCTCTAACCAAGTACAACAAAGTCATTAGGGGAGCAAAAATAGGGAATAAAGAAAATCGAAAAATTTGTGAGATCGTTGATGTAACAAATGTAATGTCTGTTACCACAGACCTGCCAACCTAAGATTGAGAAAATGCGGGAGTCGGGAGACATTGGAACGCGCGTTGGGGGGGGGGGGGATGTTTTGGGATCAAAATGGAGCATTTCGTTTCGGATGACTCCCGCTTTTTGCTGGAGAGCTGGCAGGTATTGTTACCTTGATGTTGGGTTATAGCCACGATATAAATACTAAAGATAGGATGTTGCGCATGGTGGGCGGTCCGCAAATATGACGCGTGATGTCACTTGTAGACACGATATAAAAATACTAAGATAGGATGTTGCGCATGGTGGGCGGTCCGCAAATGTGACGCGTGACGTCACCTGTAGAGTGAATTACATTTGCGGAATACGCATTTGATGTGTTTTTCGTCTGTACCGAGTTTATTTTTCGAGATACAAAAAATTTCATAAGATCAAATATGCTCCTTATGATGTCTTTTATATGTTAAAAATAATAGGGCAGCTCAATCTCTCTCAGTTAACCTGAAAAATACTTGTATTAATTAGCATAATTACATGTGATTGTGTTTGCGCCGCGACGGCACAAAAACGGTGCTAGATAGAGGAAAATTGCATATGAACAAATTTGTAGAGCACAAAATTTACTAAATAAAAGTCCGCGAGAGGGTGTCACGATCTTCGATAGTTTAAGAGTTACAGGCGTCCAAAGTGATGCAAACCTTATTCGCGCAACTGTCCACAGCGCTTTTTCCCAAACTAATGGAGATAATTACACCCTCCCGCGGACTTTTCTTTAGTAAATTTTGTGTTCTACAAATTTGTTCATATGCAATTTTCCTCTATCTGGCACCGTTTTTGTGTCGTCGCGGCGCAAATACCATCAGATGTAATTATGCTACTTTATACAAGTATTTTTCGGGTTAACTCAGAGAGATTGAGCTACCCTATTTCAGGGCCGTCTTTACCAGGGGGTGCAAGGGGTGCTGGGCACCCGGGCGCAGGACCTTAGGGGGCGCAAGGTGACCACTATATAACTACTATCTTGTATATTGAATCTTCCGTATGAGTAAATGAAATAAAACAGTACATAGCATTAATTTTTTTCTTGACCAGGGGGCGCAGGCCGATTTTGGCACCCCGGCGCCATTTGTGTTTGAGACGGCCGCCGGCGCCGTTTAGATTTCGTCAGACTGTGTGCATGACGCACTCACAGAGTGAATTTCGTTTTCGTCTGTACCGAGTTTATTTTTAAAGATGCAAAAATTTCACAATATCAAATATGCTCCTTGTGATGTCTTTTATATAATAGGGTAGCTCAATCTCTCTGAGTTCACCCGAAAAATACTTGTATAAAGTAGCATAATTACATCTGATGGTGTTTGCGCCGCGACGACACAAAAACGGTGCCAGATAGAAGAAAATTGCATATGAACAAATTTGTAGAACACAAAATTTACTAAAGAAAAGTCCGCGGGAGGGTGTAATTATGTCCATTAGTTTGGGAAAAAGCGCTGTGGACAGTTGCGCGAATAAGGTTTGCATCACTTTGGACGCCTGTAACTCTTAAACTATCGAAGATCGTGACACCCTCTCGCGGACTTTTATTTAGTAAATTTTGTGCTCTACAAATTTGTTCATATGCAATTTTCCTCTATCTAGCACCGTTTTTGTGCCGTCGCGGCGCAAACACAATCACATGTAATTATGATATTTTATACAAGTATTTTTCAGGTTAACTGAGAGAGATTGAGCTACCCTATTATATTTTACATATAAAAGACATCATAAGGAGCATATTTGTTCTTATGAAATTTTTTGTATCTCGAAAAATAAACTCGGTACAGACGAAAAACACATCAAATGAGCATGTCGCAAATGTAATTCACTCTACGGGTGACGTCATGCGCACGGTCTGACGAAATCTGAACGTCGGAGCATCCGGCCCTGGGTTATAGCGCTATCGTCTGCTTGCTTTGTGTGCAAATAAATACAAATAGCTTTAAAGAATTGTTATATATTCCAATACGAATTCAGCAAAGCACGTACAATAAATGATAGCGATGATATAACACTAATGTAAGGCGGCCCCTAGACGGTCAATAATATTGCACAATACTTTTATTGTGCAATATTATTGTATGACCCCTCGAACCCAAACGATCAATATTTATTGCACAATAATATTGACGGCAAACAAGCGTCAATTCTTTCGCATGAGTAGCACCTCTGCCTACATAGTGTTGCTTGTTGAAAATGTCGGACCAAGATTTGGCTGCAGCTGTCGTGGTGCTTATTAAACTTAAAAAACGAAAATTTAATTTTCTGCTTCTCAGCCATCTTTTATGGGAACGTCTTTGCTCTTCGAATGCTAAACGTGGACTAAACAATATTGCGCAATATTAACCCTATACGGTTCAATGAAAACATATTGTACAATAAAAATTAAACTCGTTCAATCTTTTTCTCAATCATTGTGCAAATCTCAATACTAGACGTAGACGGTCAATAATATTGCACAATTCCTAATATTGTGCAATATTATTGACCGTCTAGGGGCCGCCTAACGTGCACCCACAGTCCACATACAAGTTGATCGACTTGTTGTGTTAACCACAGAAAAAGCTGAATTTGCTTAATTGAATAAAATTGCTTAAACTATTTCTCACCTTTCAACTAACATTGTAAAGTCTAAAATCGGTGCGTGGCGAGCTTTGTGTTTTTCTTTCCACGCACGAATAAACATGCGAAGCTGAGCATGTTTACTTATTTCTGCAAAAGTACGTACAATGATATAATTACAAAGTTTGATACATTCATATCAGACTTGTCACTTGAATAATATTAAATTTGTTGTACAATGAAGTGCTTTAAAAAATTCCACAAAAAGTTCGATAACATAACATTTTAGTTCATCTGAAACGTGAGAAATGTATAGATTGCAATAGATGGTTTACATACCTAATGATTTCTTGTCACAACGAACCTAAACGGTGATGAATGTAGCATTTTTGCAAATCAGAAACCATTTTCACTGAAATTAGTCAAAGCGACGGGAATGGTGTTCAATTGGAAAACAACGTTGCAAATATTAATGGAATCAATATGGAAAACATTTCCTGATTCTGAAGCTTAACGCGTACTTATTCGTTCCGTTCCGTAACGACAATAGTCCAAGAGCTGGCTGCAAAAAAGCTGGCCTATCGAGTAACAGCATGAAATGATTTTTAAAAGCTAGTACTTATACAGACCATCCATAAAATCTTTGGCTGCCTGGGCGCAACTTGTGCAGAAATTCGCCATGCTCTCTCTCCTGAATATTTTTTGGCACATTACTGTACCTATCGAGTAACAGCATGAAATTACTCTTAAAACATAGCTTTTATACAGCTAAAAAAGAAAAAAATTGTCTGCCTTGTTAAATCTTGTGCTAATGCCTAGGCAGAAAACTTTTTTTAATTTTTTTTGGCACGTTTCTATACCTATCGAGTAACAGCTTCAAACTGTAACCAAATTATAGTTTGAACATAACTCTATGAGAAAAATCATTGCTGCCTCGTTTAATCCTGTGCTAATTCCTTGGCAGAAAACATTCTCTTTCTCAAAGTGTTATGATACCACTAATACAACTATCATAGAAGTACTTAGGGATAAACAAAGAATCGTCCAATGAACAATTATAATGATTTCGACAAAACAATTTTATAATATAAAATATTTAGTAATAGTACACAGGGTGTTTTTTGGGAGCTTTAGTTAGACATTTCTGGGAAAGTTTTATAGATAGTCTGACAAAACAAGGTTCTCAAAGAATCTTCCTGGTTCCTCAACATTAGATATTCGCAAAACTCAATTCGTCTTGAGAGATTAACTGGTTGCATCAAATGCCCATTATGATGAGAAAACGAGCGATAATGGCAGTTTTTTAGGGTTTTTTAGATACAACTAATATTTACGCCCAAAGCAATTACCTAGTGAAGCACGCCGTGAAATATCCAAGTACATTAATAATTTAAACTTCATCTTCAACATAGGGTCTTAATCTAAGTAATTGTTTTGGTGGTACAAAGCTTCCAATATTCGAACAATTTCATTTGGTCGGTTTCAATTGTTGGTACGTTCACTAGGACGCGGTCTTTCTGGATATCGTTCAATGAACGTATGACAAGCATGTGACGCGATTCTGTCCATTTCACCATAAATAACAATTAGATTCCAAAAATCTTAATATGTAAAACCATTGCACGCCATTTTTTTCCATTATTGAAAAACTTATGTTAACCTATAACAGGTGACGGTTTAGTATCACTTGATTTGTTCAAAATTCGACTGCCATGGTCAATGTCCCGGTCGACTAGTAAAAAAATCCAAAAAACTGGTATCAATGCGATGAAATTGGAATAAGTCAGAAACTATTAAAGATAGGGATAGGAACATGTAATACGAAAACATGCCCATTTTGATTCTCTATCAAATGCAATAGTAAGAAACTGATTATTTCATTTAAAAAATCTGAGTTTTTAGTCTTTGAACTTTCCTAAATTTGGAGCCCCATAGTTGCGAGCTCATACACAACTTAACTATCTTTAAGTGCACCAAAAGAAAGCCTTATTCCTCCTCTATGCGCTGGAGAAAACTTGGTTGCCATAGCTACAACGGTTTTCAAGTAATAAATTCCTAAATTACCGTCCGCATCCGCCATTTTTTTTTAAATAAGTGAAAATAACTGAAAAACCATAACTTGTAGATATTGACATGTGGGTATTAAAAGAACTAAAATTTCACGTAGAATCCAAAAATGCAATAGTTCCCATTTAGAAAACGACGTTTTCAGCTACTTCCGGCATTTCCGGAAGCGCTACCATTTTGAAAATATTTTACATCGATTCGGTTTTCAAAATAACCCCTAAGTTCAAATTTTCATAAACCTATCCATAAAACTTTCCCAGAAATGTCTAACTAAAGCTCCCAAAAAACACCCTGTATACTATTACTAAATATTTTATATTATAAAATTGTTTTGTCGAAATCATTATAATTGTTCATTGGACGATTCTTTGTTTATCCCTAAGTACTTCTATGATAGTTGTATTAGTGGTATCATAACACTTTGAGAAAGAGAATGTTTTCTGCCTAGGCATTAGCACAGCATTTAACGAGGCAGCCATGATTTTCCTTTTAGAGTTATGTTCAATCTATAATTTGGTTATAGTTGGAAGCTGTTACTCGATAGGTACAGAAACGTGCCCAAAAAAAATTAAAAAAAGTTTTCTGTCTAGGTATTAGCACAAGATTTAACAAGGCACACAATTTTTTTCTTTTTTAACTGTATAAAAGCTATGTGTTAAGAGTACTTTCATGCTGTTACTCGATAGGTACAGTAACGTGCCAAAAAATATTCAGGAGAGAGGGCATGGCGAATTTCTGCACAGGTTCCGCACAAGCAGCCAAAGATTTTATGGATGGTCTGTATAAGTACTAGCTTTTAAAAATCATTTCATGCTGTTACTCGATAGGCCAGCTTTTTTGCAGCCAGCTCTCGCTCTACAAGGACCGCACCGTCAAAAAAAGTTCAACATAAAATATATGTACTTAATTAAATCAAAGAACGCGCACAAATTGCAATATTCGGCATACCTAACGACAAAAGAGTAACTAGTAGTCCTACCACAAAAAGTGTTATTATTGCTACAATCACTTGGTATTGCATATATTAAAAACTGTTCACTGAACTCCAAAATGCTACAATTCTATTAACAATATCTATTTAATAAATCCACCAAAGTAGTGGCATCGTAGAATTCGTAGGTACCTACCTAAACTTTTGTTTGTAATCGCAACTACAGTGCATTGTGCATAAATTCTTGTTTATACTACTCCAAAGTGTTGGCGCTTTAGTCACAATCGTAACTGCACTACAACAAAACAGTGTTTAAACAACATCCGCCATCTAACACAAAGTTATGGCACAATCTAGAGATTGTATATACACTGTGGCCCGAAATAAAGGAGTACATTTTTTAATCTGAAATAACTTTTTTGTTTTTAGGGCGATTTATTTTCTTTTTACAGGGTTAATACCTCAGCATGTCCCCAATATGAGTGCAAATTTTGGTATAAATAAAATGTACAGGGTCGGACTTACAAATTTTTTTCTTTAATGGTGCATTTGTGATCGTTGCAAATGAAACATGTTTTAGCTAAATTTGAACTGATATGCTCTTTCGGTAAGGTAAGTACCCACAACACTTCCGTACAAACGAAATTCTCCGAAATTGTAGGATTTGCGAAATATCATTTTTTTATTTAAATGGTACTAAGTACGCGCATTAGCCATAAACTAAAGAAAAATATCGAATTTTAATATTTATGTAAATTTAAATGTTTTTCTAATATCTTCACTAAAACGGAAGCTCCTTAGCACTAAATTACATCTTTCCTGCCATTTCTTCGAACGAATGCAGTTTGTATGGAACAACTTTGAACAGCGTACAATAAATGGGGCCATCAATTTATGGCGCAGAAAGCTACAAGGAGTGGTGAACAATCATGGTGGCCACATTAATAATATTTTACTTTAAGTTATAAATTATGTAGCTAATTTTCTTAGTTATAATTTGTGTTATTTAATAAAATGTATTATTTCCTTATTTCAATAAAAAAATGATATTTCGCAAATCCTACAATTTCGGAGAATTTCGTTTGTACGGAAGTGTTCTGGGTACTTACCGTACCGAAAGAGCATATCAGTTCAAATTTAGCTAAAACATGTTTCATTTGCAACGATCACAAATGCACCATTAAAGAAAAAAATTTGTAAGTCCGACCCTGTACATTTTATTTATACCAAAATTTGCACTCATATTGGGGACATGCTGAGGTATTAACCCTGTAAAAAGAAAATAAATCGCCCTAAAAACAAAAAAGTTATTTCAGATTAAAAAATGTACTCCTTTATTTCGGGCCACAGTGTAGACTGTCTCGTTTGATATCAAATAAGACCAGACACGGACAGAGAAACGTGAAAGACCAACTGGAGGAGGGCAATTCGGTGGAAACTGAAAATTTGGAGAATGGCCTTCGACAAGCCAATTGCTGAAGAAACAGCGAATTTCCCAGAAGTGGAACATGGGGAAGAATTCGTTCCTTGAAAAAAAAACCAGTGTAGGTACTATACAGAGAGCCTGAGGAAAACCTTCCAACTTTTGTTTCGGTTACATCAAAAATATGCAATGTCTCATTTAAAAATGGCATTTTCGGATAAACCCGAAGTAGCAAACAATTGTCACTAACAATATTTCCATTACCGTTAGTAAATTCGTTACTCGATACTGTATAGACGTACCAAATTTGAAAAAAAAACGCATTGCAGACAACCAGACACCATCGCAAAGCTGAAAACTGCAATAAAAGATGAATTACCATCTTGAACTACACACACACACACGCAGTTCTGGTAACGGCTTCTGTTGGAAAACATTGACTACGCGTTTTCCATTTTTCGTATGTCACAATGTGCAAAAATAAGTGTTTTCGCAGATCTAGAACAGCATAAAAAAAACAAAATTTCGACAGAAGAAGCTTTCGGAACGAGGAGAATTCAAATAAATGCCTTCCAAAATTGTTCCCATCTCATTCAAGCATGTTAGCTTTTCCGTTATCATGATAAATCTAGTAATGGTTGACCGTTGCCATTTTGTTATTGTATTTTTGAAGCTTCAGAATTTTTGTTAAATTTTTAAGTTAAGGTGAAATATGGGTAAAGTTCAGTCTAGCAGTGGAGTTGAGGATGATGTCTTGATTCAACTACTTCAACCTAATGGTCGGAGAACAAATAAGAGGCGGAGGGTAATTTTTTATGTAAACACGATTTTTAATACAAGTAATACGTTGTTAGGCTAACACTACCCAAGGAAATCCGAAGAGAAAACGGCCAAATGTAAAAATAGAAACTCCTAATGAGCAAAAGGTATCTCACTACATATTCCGATATTCCGAAACCTAATAAATGTTGTAGGATGTCGAACCAAAGCAAGTGGGAATAATGGAAAATAAAGAGAAGAGAAGTTCGTCATCACAATCACAACAAATGGGACAGTCATGTCATCACTGTCCCATTTGTTGTGAGACACTTGAAAACACTAATATGAGCGCAACCGTATGCGGGCATGTGTTTTGTACCAAGTGCATTGTACAAGCTATCCGTGTCTGCAAAACTTGCCCTACATGTCGTACCAACCTTACCCTGAAAAAAATTCATCCATTATATTTATAAACATATTAAAATTCTATACACGTGTATTATGTGTATTGTAATTTCTTAATTATGTCTAAATTACATGCGAAACATGCGAATACGTTCAGAGACGTACTAAGAAGACCCTTATAAAATTGCTTTCGACCAATTCAAGGAGAGCTGAACATCCTTGGAGAGGCGCAAGTATTAACATATATAATATGACGAGTGTAATTCGGTGGAAATTGAAAATTTGGAGAATCGTCTCCGATCGGCCATAATACAACGAATCTCTACAATGTCGAGAAGAGCTGGCGGCATATCGTGTCGATCCCCTCTAACCAAGTACATCAAAGTCATTAGGGGAGCAAAAATAGGGAATAAAGAAAATCGAATGATTCTCGAAACGGCAGACTCTTTCAAAATAATACGAAAGTTGGCGTACAAGTGATCTGGATTCCGGATTTCGATGGGAGTGTGGGAAAGTCCACCGCGCACCTAAGCCACCTATTCGGACCCTTTGTGCTACCTCCCTGGTTAGAGTCGTTCGACCCCGCAACGTCACTCAAGCCATCCTACACGTGAGATAAATCTGAGGATGCTGGACAGGGAAGCGGCTCTAATCTTAGTCATCTCCGGCCAGGATTCTCCCAACGTGGATCGTCTTACAAGTGATCAAGGAGAATACAAATGGAGTTCATCTACCCAGAATCATGAAAGAAGTATTGAATCCCCTTCCTTTGGCAAGGAACACTGAACCATCTAAGTAAAATGGGAATATTGGTTAGTTCGTTACAGTAAAGAGTTTTGCGCTGTCAAGAATAAATTGTTGGAATTGATTTATAATGAGCAGGACTTTTTTAACTCTGTCGTAACCGGAGACGAATCATGCATGTTCGAGTACAACCCAGAATCGAAAAGGCAGAGCAGTGAGTGGCACACAAAATCATCCCCCCGCCGCAAGAAAGCGCGAATGAGCAAGTCTCGTATCAAAACGATGCTCATTGTCTTTGACGCCCAAGGAATCCTCCATTTTGAGTTTGTACCGTAGGGAGAAACTGTCAACTCAGCCTTTTACCTGGAAATGCTCAGGTAGCGCGCGTAAGGGTTGACATCAAAGACACGGCCAAGCTCCACCATGACAATTCCCCCCGCCACACGTCTTTCATCGTTACCAACTTCCTGGCCTTGGTCCCCCATCCCCCTTACAGTTTCGACTTGCCTCCGTGCGACCTTTTTGGTTTCCGCGACCAAAGAGAGAGCGGAAAGGAAAGCATTGAGAGACCGTGGAAAAAATCCAAAAGCATGTTACGACATCCCTGAGAGACATTTCCGTCGAGGACTTTCAGGGTGCCTTCCAGGCGTGGTAGACACGTCGCCGTAAGTGTATTGATGAAGGGGGGGGGGAGTATTTTGACGAATTTTAAGCATTTGTACAGGTATGATCAATAAATCTATTTTTCCCAGAAAATGCGCATTACTTTTATAATGGACCCTGTACATACTGATATACCTAAGGTGTGATATACCTACAACACAGGAAATTGATAGCGAAAGTTAAAAACAAATAAGGAATGTGTAGATGTATAAGAACAAATTTAAAGAAAAGCTGTAGAACATGTGAACAGCTTTTAGAGACGGGAACGGTATAGAATCATCTCCAAGAAGTGCTACAGAGCGAAGAAAAGACGAAGTATAGAGGTGCTACACAAAGTGATCATCATCTAGAGAAAAAGAGTGATGACAAACAATTAACTGATTTAGAGTAGGGCGCGAGATCTGATCTGTAACTAATGGCCAAAAACACAGCCAAGAGTTATAGACGTTGACTTGTGTAGAGCAATTGATCGTGTTTCGAAGGGGAAATTGTTGGAAGTACTTTGGAAACACACTGGGGAAAAGCCAAGAAGGAAGTTCATTACCGTTCCTCGCCCCGATGGACGATCCGGCGCGTAAAGTGGGAAAGAAAAACAAATTCGAAACACTCTCACTTCTATTGAGAGCTTTAACTGTATGGAATCGAGTATTAAAATAATAATAAATAATGATGATAATTAGAAGGTCGAAAACTTCGAACTAGAAGGCACTGTGGGAACACGAGTATATAATTGCAGAGAACTAGGTGCATTGTGAAATATATGAAGGAGGCATTCTTCGGAAAGAAGAGATGGAAGAAACTTCATCATCCGAACCTAACTTCCAGCTTCTCTTGACAGCTCTTCTCGACATTGTAGAGATTCCTTATCCCCACTCACACCCGAGTGAGCCCTTCGTCTTTTTATCAATTTCCACCGAATTACACTCGTCATATTATGTATGTGTACTTGTTTAGCAATTTTTTGGTCGTTTTGGACATCATTGGCATGAAATGTATAGACATGCTTAGTGTTTCTAACAAACTTAATTTATTATTGGGTTGCCATATTAAATTCGGGAAATGTTAATACTTGCGCCTCCCCAAGGATCTTCAGCTCACCTTGAAGTGGTCGAGAGCAATTTGATAAGGGCCCCCTTAGTACGTCTCTGAACGTATTCGGTGTTTTCCCGTCTGAAGCTTATAGCAAGGCTCACAGATAAGTAGTAACAGGAATGACAATACATTTATAATACACGTACAGAGTCATTTATGTTTTTATAAAATAATATAAGGGATGGATTTTTTTCAGAGTAAGTTTCGCATGTAATTTAAATATAATTAAAAGGCATTACAATACACATAATAAACGTGTTTATAAATATAAAGGGTGGATTTTTTTCAGGGTAAGTTTGGTACGACATGTAGGGCATGTTTTGTAGACACGGATAGCTTGTACAATGCACTTGGTACAAAACACATGCCCGCATACGGTTGCGCTCATATTAGTGTTTTCAAGTGTCTCACAACAAATGGGACAGTCATGACATGACTGTCCCATTTGTTGTGATTGTGATGACGAACTTCTCTTCTCTTTATTTTCCATTATACCCTCTTGCTTTGGTTCGACATCCTACAACAATTATTAGGTTTCGGAATATCGGAATATGTAGTGAGATACCTTTTGCTCATTAGGAGTTTCCATTTTTACGTTTGGGCGTTTTCTCTTCGGATTTCCTTGCGTGATGTTAGCCTAACAACGTATATTTGTATTAAAATCGTGCTTACATAAAAACTTACCCTCCGCCTCTTATATCTTATCCGACCATTACGTATATTTACTGGAACCAAAACATCATCCCCTACTCCATTGCTAGACTGAATTGTACCCATATTCCACCTTATAAAAAAATTTAAAAAAAAATTAATTCTGAAGCTTCAAAAAAACAATAATAAAATCGTAACGTTCAACCCTTACTAGATTTATCATGTTAACGCAAAAGTTGAAAAGCTAACATTCTTGAATGAGATTGGAACAATTTTGGAAGGCATTTATTTGAATTCTCCACGTTCCGAACGCTTCTTCTATCGAAATTTTGTTATTTTATGCTGTTCTAGATCTTCGAAAACACGCATTTTTGAACATTGTGACATACGAAGAATGGAAAACGCGTTGTCAATGTTTTCCAACAGAAGGCGTTAGCAGAACTGCGTACGTGCAGTTCAAGATGCTAGTTAATCTTTTATTACCGTTTTCAGCTTTGCGATGGTGTCTGGTTGTCTGCAATGCGATTTTTTTCAAATTTGGTACGTCTATACGGTATCGAGTAACGAATTTACTAACGGTAATGGCAACATTGTAGAATTAAGTGTCAATTTTTTGCTACTTCCGGTTTGTCCGAAAATGCCATTTTTAAATGAGACATTGCATATTTTTGATGCAACCGAAACAAAGTTGCACGGTTTTCCCTCAGGCTCTCTGTATAGTACCTACATTGGTTTTTTTTTCAAGGAACGAATTCTTCCCCATGTTCCTCCCCGCAAGGCTCATTAAAATCTGGCATCTTCTGTAATTTGTCCAATCCCCTCAGAATACCTCCACCAAAAGTCACACTATACATATATCTGAAATGTTTTAGGATTGGTTTTTAGATTACGGCATTTCAGGCTTAGGATGTTTCTTTTTTCTAGGGGCCCCATGATCAGATTGTATAGAGTTAAATGCGTTCCGTACATCAAGCGAATCTGTCTGATGTTTCAAGTTCTCCAAATGACCCAGGCAGCTGTTTCTCTTTTAGGGACCAAGACTATCCTTACCTTTTTTCTTGGTTTCGACTATTTTCTATACCTTAGAGCAGCATCAAAAGCGGGGGTCAGTGTAGCTATTAGTTCCGGTGGGATGGTGTCAGTACCAGCGGATTTCCACGTCGCGTCGGCATTTTTTTTGGTAATCGTTTCCCTTATATTTCTGATTCTTGTGTATAAAAGCTCTATGTTCTTTTTTTACCACATACAATATACGCTCTCTCCAATAATTTTTGACCTTGAAGATTACTCTAGAAACGTTAGCAGTGGGCGACGCTTTTCTCAGGAACCTTGATCCACCAAGACAACAGATTGTTGCCGCTTAAGCAGCTCTTTATTGTCGACAGTCACCCATCTTTGGTATGTGTAGCAATTTTTTTGTCGTTATGAACATCATTGGCATGAAATTTACCGCTTGTAACAAATTTAGAGCTGTTTATACAGGGTGATACATTAAGAATGTCCAATCTCTGAACTGTAGATTCCAGACCTCGAAATATGATGATTCTGCCCAACATGCCTTATACAAATATTGATAGTTTCCGAGATACCGGGTGTTTAAAGTTTAAATATGAATTTTGATTTTCGCAATAACTTTCTATTTTGTCACAATTTCTTTTTGAAAATTGGCAGTTTTACCTTTTTTTGCATGAGGATTGCCAATTTGGACTCTAATTTAGCATTGCTAATAGAGGGCGCTAGTTATACTTGGTTGTGTTTAGTAAATCTAAGCAAAAATTTTTTTCGGCTGAACTATTATTAGCAAACTAATAATAAAATAAGGAAAAGCGTTAGATTCTACAAAAAAAAGTTACTCTTGTTTGATTCGTGTAACTCGACCAGTTATCGAGTTATTTGCTTCTAAACAGTTCAATAAATTTTAATTTAAAAAAAAAATTTATTCTCTAAATGTGTAACAACAATACACTATTATTTATGATCCGTTTTCGCAAAGATCTCTTCATATCAAATAACCCTTGTCTATTATTTTTAATCACATTAATTAATTGTTATTGCGAAAATCAAAATTCATATTTAAACTTTAAACACCCGTTATCTCGGAAACTAGCAATATTTGTATAAGGCATGTTGGGCAGAATCATCATATTTTGAGGTCTGGAATCTACAATTCAGAGATTGGACATTCTTAATGAATCACCCTGTATATTATTACAATTAAATTCGGGAAATCTTATATTAATACTTGCGCTTCTCCAAGGATGTTCAGCTTATCTGGAATTAACAGAGATCAATTTGATCGGGGCCTCGCTTAGTACATCTCTTAACGTATTCGGTGTTTTCCCGTCTGAAGCTGCCGTTATGTTAGGTCGCCCGGCCTCAGCCCCTGCACCATCAGTATTTTGTATAACTTTAGACCGAGGTCCTTACGTAAAATCTTCCAGGTGGTCGAATAACACAAACCCAATTGCTGCGATCGACGACAGATGGCCTTTTGGCGATCTTCATTGACACTGGTGAATACAGCTCGGTACGCACGGGCTCATTTACGATTTTTTTTTTATTGGCCCAATCGAAAGATTGTACAATTTTATGAGTCCCTGCAAAAAACAAAAATTTTTCAGGACGTACAAATAACTTTAAAATAATAAAAACCTGAACGCTCGAGCTTCGCGCGAAATTGCACTGTGACGTCACTACATGGAAATTCATAGTTCGGCAGCATACGATACGTGAGGTTCGTTATACCCTTGTTAACAAACGTCGACTGTTTCTTATCGAAATTAATTTTTTTGTTATAAAGATTATCTAGGTATTTATTGGATATTGCCATGGCAGATACAGGAAAGAAGAAAACAGTTATAAATACTGTATTCATCAAATCCAAAACTCGTAATAACTTCAACTTAGCGCCTAATACATTTTAAATTTTCTCCTACGTAAAATGACTACCTGCACCCTGCACATTATAAAAATCTAAACAACTTTGTACCCTACCGTTTGCGAGGTTTGCAATTTGTTTAGTACTTATTTACATGTTAAAGAAAAATTTTCTAAGGTCTAAATAACTCTGGGTGGTTACTGGTTAGATTATACTATTCTGCAAGGATTTGATTTGTTTCAATACAGTTTTTAGTTTACTACTAAGCTTTGTTTCTTAATAATGAGTGTATTTTACCGACAAATACGTTCTCATGTCAAAATTTAACTACCTACGTTGATGTAGCCCTAGAGTAGATAGCGTAGAAATCCAAAAATGTACCAGATTGTGTGTAATGTTAACTCCTATTCAGCTATGAATATTTTTTAAAGATTATATACAACTTTGCAAGGCTGAGGTGCCGTGGAGCCATTATTTACTACGGGGCAAGAAATCTAATTTTCAGCTTTAACTGTGACATAATAATATGTAAAATATTAACTTAGTTTTACATTTTAACTCCTCTCATTTCTGTACTTATAAAATCGTGACTTTGTAATGATGTGAAATTTGTACATATTATTTGTTTTAGAACTCCTGGTAGGAATTCCTTAAATAATACAAATTTCTACCAGGAGGGGTCGCCAGCAAACGTAAACATCATTCCCACCAGATATCTCTCCCTCCTAATACTCCCACCTGACCTGAAAATACCTTTATAAGGAATTGCACCGCAATAAAACTGAGGAACTTACCGAGAGATCCTTCAGATCTGCAATCCGATTAACCTAATACCTGATTAAATGCAATTACGTACGGTTGTTTAGAACCGAGCTAATTGTATTCCGTTTTCCGTTATACCTGTTAATAAATGCAATTACGTACGGTTGTTTAACACCGAGCTAATTGTATTCCGTTTTCCGTTTATTCCTGTTATTATGCAATTACGTACGGTTGTTTAACACCGAGCTAATTGTATTCCGTTCGTTTAACCTGTTCTGTTGTAGTTAGTACGGTAGTAGAACCGAGCTAATTATACATATCCATTCCGAGCCTAAAACTTACGTACGGTAGGACAAACCGAGCTAAGTTTACAACTTACCTTAGGACCTTTCTGTATAGCCGTAGGGCTGCGCTCAAAGGAACTAACCTTAATTAACCTGATTACCATAAATCCGAAATTAACCGCATTCCTGAAGAACCTATAAATTCAAACCGTTTACTTGTAACTGACCGAACCCATTTAAAGCAATAATACTCACCAATGTATTAATTGAATTTTATTTCACAGCATAATTATTCACATTTTGTAAACGATTAATATTCAATTACAGAATCACCTGTCAATTTACAATTATTAACTGGTGTGAAGCGAGCAACGTCTTTGAGTCGCATTCAAGCAACCGAACCAGAATTATTTATTTTCGTTATTTAATTACTTGTTAATTTATTATTATTTTTCATTATATAAATTAGTACAAGGTACCGTTTTATTATTGAGTAAACGAACTGGTCTCCGACTATTTGCTACCCGAGGAAAAGTGTTTGTAAACCCCTGGAGGTTAGGCAAAACATCATACAGCCTAATTCAAGCAAACCAGGGAAGTTTATATAAACAAACCCTTACCAGGCACCCTAGCAGTGAATGCTAGGCAAGCAAAATATTACATGGCGCCCGAGCAGTGAAATACCCAGGATTCAAGGCCTATTACATGGCGCCCGATCAGTGAAATACCCAGGATTAGAAGCCTATTACAAAGCGCCCGATCAGTGAAATACCCAGGATTCAAAGCCTATTACATGGCCCGTGCAGTGAGAATAACCAGGATTTAAAACCATTACATGGCAATAAATACCGACAATTAGAAACCATTACAAGTACAGGTATAAATTACTAAATTCTAATTAATTCTAGAGCTCCAGAAGATTTTCGTTGTTTTACTTTTGTTTTGAATTTAATTTTATTTTCCAGCTTGAATTTAATTTTCTTTTCCAGTTTGAACTTAATTTTATTTTCCAGGATAATTTTTATTTTTAGCAGTTTCCAAACCCTGAAAGATTTTATTTTAGTGAAGTGTTGTGAAGAGTATACTTAACAGTCACAAAATGGCTACAGCTGAACCGCCAGTAAGCAAGTTGGAAGCCGAGGTGAAGATTAGTTGGGTATACACCTTAAAGAAAGAATCATTAATTATGGAATTAAATAAAAGGGGAATAAATTCAACTGGTACAGTTGAGGAGTTGAGGGCCAGATTAATACAGTACCTCCGAGAAGCTTCCGCAACTGAGATCGAGATGGAACAGGAGACCCCAAAGCTAACAGAACCCTTAAGTACCAAAGGGGCGATACCGAAAGTGAGTTATGCTAATCCGTATGGTAGAGAACCTTCAATCCACCAATCGATACATGACCCGAGGCCAGAAGTCACAAACAAACCTTCCGCTGCTGAATTGAGTGACAAGGTGAGAAAATGGGGAGTAAAATTCGATGGAACAGGAGACGCAATGGCATTCCTAGAACGAATAGAAGAGTTAAGGCAATGTTATGGATTTGAGGAGGATGACTTGCTACGCACCTTACCCGAGATGCTGAAAGGTAAAGCATTGCTTTGGTACCGCAATCATAAAGAATGGTGGAGAAATTGGGCTGATGTGGTTGACAGTTTAGGGTTATACTTCCTACCCTACCGGTACCATTTTAAATTGGAAGAAGAGATCCGTAATAGATTGCAACGTCCCAGAGAGCCAGCTTCCGATTACATTACAGAAATCCTCACGCTAATTCGTAGACATGGAGGATGGTCTAGAAGCAATCAATTAGACCGCATCTACGAAAACCTGCGAACAGAATATAAATACTATATTCGACCAAGGGATTTCAACAGTTTACCCGAGTTATTGGAACTCACAAGCGAATTTGAGAGATTACCCAAGGCTACGCATCCGGAAAATCGTGCTTGGAGTAACCAGCGAGTCAGATTCGAGTCCAGTTCAGCACCTGTGGAACGTGAGAAGAGTCCAGAGAGAAGACCGGTAGAACCAACAGGAGCTGAAACAACAGTAAGACAAAACAGTAATCCGGGAGATAGAAGTGATACTTACCAAAGAACAGCAGTTTGTTGGAGATGCGGAGAAACAGGACACCAAAGAAAATATTGTAGGGGTGCGGCAAAATTATTTTGTTCTAGATGTGGACGTACCGGAATCCTTTCTCGAAACTGTAATTGCCAGCAGTCGGGAAATGGGAATCGCCAGTAAGGGAAACTCAGGAGTCCTTACACGATATGGCCGAAGCTCCTGCCACTACACAGAACTGTGCTTGTCAAAACAGCCAGTTACCGAAAGTAACACAGCCAGTAGAAGATTGTCGCCTGTTTCTTCCGGTGAATATATTCACAGAAACGTTTTCAGCCTTGATTGATACAGGTGCAGCACGCTCCTATATGGGAAATCAAGTATTCAATAGGGTAAAAGCAAACAAAATTTTACCTGTAACAAACCAAGCCACTAAAGTACAATTAGCGGATGGTACTGAAGTACACACAGAAGGGATGTGTCGATTCCCCAGCCAGATAGATATCAAGCAGAAGAAATTGAAGGTAGGAAATGAAACAATTTCTTTACAAACAGATTCTTCATCCAGGCTAGATGGGATACAAGGGTTGCAGGAAGACCAGTTGCTCCAACTAAACGATTTCCTAGAAAAAGAACTACAGCAATTTAAAGATTCACCGGGACTTACGGATATGGTAACGCATAACATAACTGTAAAGCAAGATGCCGAACCATGTAAGCAACGGTACTACCCTCGCAATCCAGCGATGCAAGCGATAATTAACGAAGAGGTAGACCAGATGTTGGTTGACAAGGTAATAGAACCATCAAAGAATCCAGGGAGTTCACCGATAGTGATAGGTAAGAAACCATTACAGGAAGTCATAGTGAATGCTAAAAACAGTTCGGTTGAAATGGCACCAATGACCAAAGCAAAAAGAGAAAAGAAGAGTAAGAGGTGCTCAGGAAGAACGAAGTCGAGGGGATTAATTCGAAATGAACCCCGAAGACAAGATAGAATCGAGGAGTTAACTAGAAAAATGAAAAGGAAGCAAAGACGAAATAGAAGAACAGCTATTTTAATCGGGACAGGAGAAAGGCTTTACTTAAAACGAAACGATGCTGAGGAACTGGGGTTACGAAGAGTACCGGCCTAATCCGAGGAAGGGGTGGTATGTAATGATGTGAAATTTGTACATATTATTTGTTTTAGAACTCCTGGTAGGAATTCCTTAAATAATACAAATTTCTACCAGGAGGGGTCGCCAGCAAACGTAAACATCATTCCCACCAGATATCTCTCCCTCCTAATACTCCCACCTGACCTGAAAATACCTTTATAAGGAATTGCACCGCAATAAAACTGAGGAACTTACCGAGAGATCCTTCAGATCTGCAATCCGATTAACCTAATACCTGATTAAATGCAATTACGTACGGTTGTTTAGAACCGAGCTAATTGTATTCCGTTTTCCGTTATACCTGTTAATAAATGCAATTACGTACGGTTGTTTAACACCGAGCTAATTGTATTCCGTTTTCCGTTTATTCCTGTTATTATGCAATTACGTACGGTTGTTTAACACCGAGCTAATTGTATTCCGTTCGTTTAACCTGTTCTGTTGTAGTTAGTACGGTAGTAGAACCGAGCTAATTATACATATCCATTCCGAGCCTAAAACTTACGTACGGTAGGACAAACCGAGCTAAGTTTACAACTTACCTTAGGACCTTTCTGTATAGCCGTAGGGCTGCGCTCAAAGGAACTAACCTTAATTAACCTGATTACCATAAATCCGAAATTAACCGCATTCCTGAAGAACCTATAAATTCAAACCGTTTACTTGTAACTGACCGAACCCATTTAAAGCAATAATACTCACCAATGTATTAATTGAATTTTATTTCACAGCATAATTATTCACATTTTGTAAACGATTAATATTCAATTACAGAATCACCTGTCAATTTACAATTATTAACTGGTGTGAAGCGAGCAACGTCTTTGAGTCGCATTCAAGCAACCGAACCAGAATTATTTATTTTCGTTATTTAATTACTTGTTAATTTATTATTATTTTTCATTATATAAATTAGTACAAGGTACCGTTTTATTATTGAGTAAACGAACTGGTCTCCGACTATTTGCTACCCGAGGAAAAGTGTTTGTAAACCCCTGGAGGTTAGGCAAAACATCATACAGCCTAATTCAAGCAAACCAGGGAAGTTTATATAAACAAACCCTTACCAGGCACCCTAGCAGTGAATGCTAGGCAAGCAAAATATTACAACTTTTATTAAAATATTCCATGACCATAAATAAGTCTACTTCCGGTAGATTTGAAGAGTCACCTTTAATAAAATTTGCTTCACACATGTTTCTTAAAACAAACAATTTATTATAAAATACAAAACCGCTTCGAAATGGCACAAAAACGATGGCTTGTGATAATGAAAATGCGTTAAAATGTACAGTTGCAATACCGACGATTCACGGTCAAACATTTTGTGACGTCACAACTCTCGGCGTCTGTACCGAGATGCGCTCGTATTTAAAATGTAATAACTTGTGAACGGCTTATCGGATTGATTTGAAATTTTCAGGATTATTTAGTGTTTAAAGACTTTATATGTAAAAAAATTTTGAGCCATATCCACGCTTCATTAAATGAGCCCATTGCTTGAATAGCTTGCTCGGTGGGTCGATTATGACGACCATAAAATGGACGTAACTTGCGAAACATATTTTTTTTATTGGTGTCCTATTTTAGCCTTTTAAACCACGCCCCAGCGTGTTTAAATCGCACTTTTTAAAACGCGCGTGTTTTAAAGCTGCCATGACAACATCAACAAATTTGAAAAACGTAAATTCTATTGGTTATTGATCTGACAGGTGTAATTTGTTACGTCAAATAAAATGACAGATTGCAAATTAATTTTCGTTTATTGGTTATTGATCTGACAGGAGTACTTTGTTACGTCAAATAAAGTGACAGATTGCAAGTTAATTTCCGTTTTTCTCATTTCCATGACAACGAAAGGTATACTAATTTCACATTATGAATTCAACCATTTCACATTATTAGTTCTTATTTCCATTTTAATACCAGATTTCAAAGTGAACCAATAAAAAAATAGCGTAAAGTATTCGTGGATAAACAGGTCTTTAAAACACTTGCTCTATTTCAAGCACTCCGGCTGCGCCGTCGTGCTTGAAAACTCGCGCATGTTTTAAAGACCTGTTTATCCACTTATACTTTAATATACTATTTTCTATGCTGTTCTAGATCTGCGAAAACACTTATTTTTTAACATACGAAGAATGGAAAACGCGTAGTCAATGTTTTCCAACAGAAGGCGTTAGCAGAACTGCGTAGTTCAAGATGCTAGTTCATCTTTTATTGAAGTTTTCAGCTTTGCGACGGTGCCTGGTTGTCTGCAATGCGATTTTTTTCAAATTTGGTACGTGTAGTGTATACAGTATCGAGTAACGAATTTACTAACGATAATGGCAATATTGTAGAATTACTAGTGACAATTATTGTTTGCTACTTCCGGTTTATCCGAAAATGCCATTTTTAAATGAGACGTTGCATATTTTTTTAATGGAAAGTGACCGAAACAAAAGTTGCAAGGTTTCCCTCAGGATCTGTATAGTATGTACCTATATTGGTTTTTTTAAAGGAACGAATTCTTCCCCATGTTCCTCCCCGCAAAGCTCATTAAAATCTGGCATCTTCTGTAATTTGCCCGATCTCCTCAGCCAAAAGTCACATTTTGCCTTCTTAATGCCCCTGTTGTGTTCGAAAAGCATCGTTCGATATGGATCCAAATTCTCCTGTGATTTTTTGCTTTATCTCGGGTGCGTCTTTTAGATGTTTCCTATAAAGATCCCAATTAGTTCGAGTTCTCTATATCACTGTAGCCATTTTATTTAATAGAAAAAATGATATGATCGGGGAGCCATGGTCATTGGATCTGTATATTATAGTCACTGCTGGGAAATTCACCGTTTCTTCGGCAATTGGCTTGTATTATGGCCGATCGGAGGCCATTCTCCAAACTGTCACTTTCCACCGGATTACACTACTCCAGTCGGTCTTTCTCGTGGCAGTTTCCAACCACACTGCATAGAGTTCTGGCACCTACTAATTACGTTCATGACCTCGGTCGTTTTGATATCGACGAAAGTCATAATATCATTCCCGATATTTGTTATTTCTATCAATATGTGTTCTTGGTGTTGACACTTTCTAATTATTATTGAAGTATTGTCCTCCCGCGGGCGGCTCAAGGTGTTCCAATGAAATGGTTACCAAGACACTACTGGGCATCCTCGAAGTTTATGTACAACCCCTCTTTTTGTCTTCACTCCATCTACTCCTGATAATTTCTTGTATTAACTTCGACTTTAATCTGACTATAGCATCAGTTGGGCGACGTTACGCCTGTCTATTACCTTCCCAACTTGTAATGCCGAGCGCCATTTATGTTGCATTCTAGCACTGCGTGCATCATTAATCAAATTAATTGCAGCCCTTCCTCGCGTTAAACTCAATTTTCCCCACGGCTGGACTTGAATTGCGTAACATAGTAGTTCCTCTTCGTCCACTTTTTTAGATTCGGAATTAGGGAGCATGTCCATGAGTGCCTGTCACCCCACCCCCACGTCTCTAGTTTACTTATTTATCGCCATCGTCTCTCGATGACAGCTATTCTTAGCTATAGGATACTTACGTTCCTAAATACAACTGATGGTTCTGTAACCTCAGCGTGTTCTGGAGCTTGTCTAGTTCTTCTCACACTTGATAGCGTTCCCTCAGGATTCACTGCCGTATGTTATTACGTTACAGCCGCCAGCAGCATCTTTTAGCTCTATCCTTGGTGTTGTGTAGCACATGTGTCGTTATGAACATGATTGGTATGAAATTTACCGTTTGTAACAAATTTAGAGCTGTTTGTATATTTTATTATGGCGCTTCCCCAAGGATCTCTTAACGTATTCGGTGTTTTCCCGTCTGAAGCTGACGTTATGTTAGGTCGCCCGGCTTCAGCCCCTGCACCATCAGTATTTTGTATGGCTTTAGACTGAGGTCCTTACGTAAAATCTGCCAGGTGGTCGAATAAAGCTGGATTTCCATTACAGCGTTTTGCGTTTTGCGTCGTGCGTCGGTGAAACCTCATTGGTTAATTTGAAATGATTGGGGCGAAACATTTTAAATTAACCAATGAGGTTTGACTGCCGCAACAACGCAAACCGCAAAACGCTGTAATGGAAATCCACCTTAACACAAACCCAATTTCTGCGATCGACGACAGATGGACATTTTGCGATCTTCATTGACACTGGCGAATACAGCTCGGTACGCACAATTGCTTGAATAGGTTGCTCGGTGGGTCGATTATGACGACCATAAAATGGACGTAACTTGCTAAACATATTTTTCACACAGCACGGTAGAAGATTAATAGCTATTTATCTACCAAGGGAACAAAGTGATTAATTTTCTCCCGCGGGTGAAGTTTAATGCCCGACGCGAAGCGAGGGCATTAATCACCCTCGGGAGAAAATTTCACTTTGTTCTCGCGGTAGATATATGATTTTTTCTTATATGTGAATTTATTTTCCGTTCACAACAATTTATACGTTACCATTAGTTATTTTTAAAAAATACATCAAGAAGGCTTTTGTCATGTGTCACAATTTTTAATTAAATATATTTCATCAATATCTCATCATTTGTAGATCGGTATTAACGCTTTTTGAAATGTCTAATGAGAATTCAGACTCTGATGTATAAGAAAATACACCAGCCGAAATATTAGAAGCTGCTAATGAAGCGACTTATAATACAAGGGAGAAAAAGTATAACAAAATTCCCAAGGGAGAAAAAGTGGTACTTTGCTCCCTCAAAATAGGGAAAATACATCCACTTTCCACTCACATATAAGAAAAAATCTTTTATTTCTGACAGTGATATTATAAGCTTATATTGCCATAGTTACGATACCAATAAAGAGTGTCATAACTCCCTTGGGATATAAAGACGCTATAATTCCCTCTACGGCTCTTTTATGAACCAGTTACCTAGCAACAACCAAAACTGCAATCGACGATACCTGAATCAAATATACCGGAAATGAACAAATTTTATTAAACTCGGTCAGAAATAAAATTATCTATGTATCACGGGAATTAATAGGTCTCAATTACCTCGGGTAATTGCTATCCCTCGGGCGCAAGGCCCTCGGGACGCAAACTTTACCCTCGGTAATTAAGACCCTTATAATTCCCTTGATACATAAATAACTATTAACTCGATACTCAAATTTGGGAATCTTCCATTGAACCCTAATGTCATAACTGATCGTTTGTTTCTTTTGAACTGTTTCTCTCTCTTACAAGTGCTTATGTCAGTTTGTACCATATCTTCGAGAGGGGGGGGAGGGTAGTTTTGCATCTGAAGTTTTCCTGCACCCTGCCTGGTCAACATTGGATCTTGCTTGAGTTTCACTTAGTTCCCGATTGTACTTATCTGTCTGGAGAGGCACAATGACTCGATGAAAAAAGCTACGTATCTGTACTGTAACCGTTAATTTTAATTGCACAAGTTCGCTAATTTATTATTGCTGCCCAGTGCACGAAAGTCATTGGAAAGAACGACAAATTCAAAGTAGTGCTTTTTGGTAATCATAGGAGCAGCTGGGGTCGCTTCCAAAATTGATTATCATAACAAATTTCGTGCTTTACTACCCCTTTTAAATGAATACCTAGCATCAAATCTGTAGGGTTGGAACGATTCACAAGTAGCCAAAATATTATTAGTAGGTATATCAACGACACTATAAGGAACTGAATACATACTTATACATAGAAGTCAAGGGCGAACATAATATAAATTAGTCAAAATTATACACTCATTACAGTTTTTTTTTTGCAACATACTGTTTACATGGCGAAGGTCTGTTGCTGCTGCTGTGTATTTAAAAATTAATAACGAACATGTGGTTTTCGTCCTTCGATTATCAATAAAAATAACGTTCGAGACCGTTTGAATTTTTTTATTTCTTAACTTGGACGTCGAGCACGTTTTTATTTTATTTTAAATGCGAATAATGTAAACGTAATGAATAAAATAAAATTTGAAAAACGTAATTAGAACATTTCTCGAAGTGAGCAAAATAAAAATTCGAGCTAATCTATTTTTTATGTGAAATTCCCAAGTCGACTGTACATTCTGTGCTGAATGATAGCGTACTTTTATATTCGTTAGATGGAAAAGTCTTGGTCATTAAGACTAGGCAAACTGTGAAGTAAAATGAAGATATATACGAGTTTGAGCCTTAACTTCTCTTCTCCATCCCTAAAAACAAAGAAAGTTTTTATTACGATGTCGCAAGCTTGATACTTCTCTATTTATTTACTAAGAGGGACCCCATTTTCGGTTAGCGTTTGCCTGTTATCATATTTATAACAGTCAATTATAAGGGATGGAATGACCTGAAAATTAGCTCCCCTTTTAATTATTGTACATAAAAAATATAACTTTCGCGTGCTTTCTTTCTCGAACCAATTTAGGTTAAGTCGACGACGGAAAGTATATAATATCGTAACAGGAAATGTCGGAATTGCCGATTATTATCTAATACTTAATTAGCATTTTTACCGTTAATTTTGTAATATGCGGTCGATTTTACGCCACCAACATCATTTTACAAAGTCAATTCTTAGTCATCTCGATTTACCTACTTATAAAAGTGAATTTGGTGGGAATGGCAGCTCCACCATTTTGCTAACCCCTTTAATTGAAAATGTAAAGCGATATTGGCGTTATAGAATCATTAATCATATGAATAATTATGCGCCTGTTTAAATCAAATCTGATGCGTTTTTCCCAGAAAACACCGAAAGTAATCGACAATTTTCCAACCATTTTGTAAATAGCAAAGAAATAGGCACGGAAATTAGGGTATTTATCCAATTGGGAATTGATTATTATTACTTAACTTGCAAGACGAAGAACTCCAAAAACACCCAATACAATAAAGCCATAAGAAAGGCAATACCTGGCTCGTTCAGGAGGTACTGCGAGGAAATTCCAGAGGAAGAAATTGGTTGGAGCTTCTGCTTGAATCGCACTTTCTTAAAAGGGAACAGATTGGGAATGGGTGCTGGGCGTCAGATAGTGAACCTAACAAAAGTTAGGCTGGCAGTGAAGAATTTGCATCCGTATAAATCCCTAGGTATGGATGGGATTTTGCTATACGCTCCACCCTATGTACGTTAGTAAGTGCAAGCATTGAACTAGGCGTGGAGGGACGTAAAAGTCATATTCACTCTGAAACCTAGGCGACACAAGTCGTTTAGATCCATCAGTCTAATACAGGGTGGGCCAACAGTGCGAGGATGGAAGATTGTGGGTTTATTAACGAACATTTCAAAAGTTTGTTGCTGGGATATGGTCAGGTACCCTTAAGGCTACAAACCTAAAATATTTTCACCCGAATCGCAATACATATACAGGGTGATTTATATCAAAGTTGCATTTTTTTAAATGGAACCCCCTATATATGATTGCATATTTGGATTCCTTGGTCAATTCTAGTCCGACTTTATGTATCACACATAGTACCTAAAACGAATAGTTTAGCCACAATTCGTCATTTTTACAGAAAGTAGGTGTCTAAACAAAATTGAATATCGCAGGGATCTCAAAACTTAGAAGGCCGTGACTATGCGATGTTACTAAGCATGAAATGTACTAGCGTAGACCGGACGGTCAAATCCCAATTCTTCTTGTGTTCGGAGAAATTACCACGTCAATTTGCAAAATTTCTATCAAAGGTAACTTGATTATTTTAAATGGCACGTCCATTTTTTCTTTATGGCTTCAAATGTACAATTTTATTACCTTTCCAACGATATGAGTTTGTCGGTATCTATATCTCGGGTAGATTTATTTAATTTCACATTTTCTGGTTAATTTGCTGTATTTTTCAATTTTCAGGTTCTATTAGTATCTAGTAGGCCGTGAAAGATAAACCATCATCCAACTGCACCAAGAGGCCAAGGAGACGAATTTTAAAAATAGAATCAATTTTTGCAATTGAATAGAAGAAGAGTTCAATTAAAATGAAGAATTTTTGGTTAAGATCATGTTTACAGACGAGTGTACCTTTCACCGCAATGGATTTGTTAATCACCATCATTTTCATTATTTCTGAGATGTTAACTCTCACTATTTCCGAGTTCATAGTCAAGAGGAATAGTCGATTATTGTTTGGGCAAGCATATTCAGCACTTATGTTGTTGGTTCCTTTTTTTCGAAGGTATTCTAAATTCATCGAAAATGAATTACTTGGACTCCTTGAAGATGTACCGCTCGCTCAAATTAGCGACATGTATTTTCAGCAAGATGGAGCACCTCCACATCGCAGACGTGTTGTAAGTGTATGGACTAGTAATACATTTGGTGCAAAGTGGATAGAAAGGGATGGATCAACACGATGTCCAGCAAGATCTCCCGATATTACTCCGATTGATTCCTTTTTGTGGGAGGACGTCAAGGAGTGAGAGTATACTGAACTACCAACCACAGCGGAAAGTATGAAAAATAGGATCAGAAACGTTTTTGCAACTATCAACCCAGACGTGTTACATTGGGTTAAAAATGCTTTTCGTCGAAGAATCCAAGTTTGCATAGAACAAGGTGGTAGATATTTTGAATATCCATAAGAATAATAATTTTTTGATTTTTTAATGTTTATTTTATCTCATAATTTTGGTTCTTGTATTTATGTCTTTTCCTACTTAATAAACAATGTTTATAATGAAATGTCAATACATATTATTATTATTATAATACATAATGTCAAAGTGAAGTTAAAGTGTAAGAATTGTTTTATCTTTCATGGCCTACTAGATACTAATAGAACCTGAAAATTGAAAAATACAGCAAATTAACCAGAAAATGTGAAATTACAAAAAATCTACCCGAGATAGATACCGACAAACTCATATCGTTGGAAAGGTAATAAAATTGTACATTTGAAGCCATAAAGAAAAAATGGACGTGCCATTTAAAATAATCAAGTTACCTTTGATAGAAATTTTGCAAATTGACGTGGTAATTTCTCCGAACACAAGAAGAATTGGGATTTGACCGTCCGGTCTACGCTAGTACATTTCATGCTTAGTAACATCGCATAGTCACGGCCTTCTAAGTTTTGAGATCCCTGCGATATTCAATTTTGTTTAGACACCTACTTTCTGTAAAAATGACGAATTGCGGCTAAACTATTCGTTTTAGGTACTATGTGTGATACATAAAGTCGGACTAGAATTGACCAAGGAATCCAAATATGCAATCATATATAGGGGGTTCCACGCTTAAGCTTGAGCAGTCTGGGCTACACGAGGATATTCGCAGGGAGACGTGATTGTGGTACGTGGCAGATTTGCAGGAAGCTTTAAATCTTATGGAAACATAGTGTGGAGAAGAGGGCTTGTCCGACAAAAACGAACCTCATTCTTTTCTCACGAGGAAATGGGAAGGTAAATAAATGGGCGTAACGTTAGATTTCGGATTGACCTTCACACTATACCTGGCGAAGATAGTGAACAAAGCCACAAAGTCGTTGTGGGCTTTTAGGCGAGCGTGCCCAACCAAAGACAACTGAATATACACTAGAATCATTAGGCCGGCCATTATGTATGGTAGCATAAGACCCTCACCAAGAAGAACATTGAGATGTTGAGCAAGGTGCAGAGAAGAGCCTGCCTTGGAGCTAGAGGATGACGACGACCTCTACAACGGCTATTGAGACTCTCTTGACCGCCACAAAATCTAGTAATTAAGGCAGAGGGGCACGCAGGTTGAGTGTCAATGAAGAGGAGGGATTGTCAAGGATTTGGCATTCGCTTATCTTCGACGAAATCTCGCCTTAGCATTATATCTGAGAGGGTAACCTAAACAGTTTGTCCTACTAAACTGTTTAAGTCAACAAAGTAAAATAATTTTGTTATTCCAAAAGGGTTCAGAATATGTTAGTTTACTTCATAAAAGAAAGTTTAAAGTACAAAAAGTATACCAAGTCCAGCTGTAAATGTCTCATTTGTACGGTAATAGAAGAAAGGGGTCTGCCAAGAGACCCTCTATTTTGATCTTTAAAGAGCGACATCTCCGAAACGGTGCGACCTATGAATGGAACTTGTGCTAATTATTTAATTGTCGTCTAATGATCTATAAGAAAAAAAATTTGTTTGGTCGAATTTCGACAGTTCGATTTTGATCGAGAAAATATTCCAATTTTAAATGAAGAAATTTTTTATTCCAAAAGGGTTCAGAATGTGTTAGTTTACTTCATAAAAGATAGTTTAGAGTAAAAAAAGTGTACCAGGTCGAGCTGTAAGTGTCTCATTTGTACGGTAATGGAGGAAAGGGCGCTGCGAAGGGACCCTCTATTTGGATCTTTAAAGTGCGATATCTCCGAAACGGTTCGACTTAGAATGGAACGGTTTGGAATTATTTAATTCTCGTCCAACGATCTAAAAGAAACAATCATTACTTGGTCGAATTTCGAGAGTTCGTTTTAGCCTGAAAAAATTTAAAGGAGTTAACCTTGCTTTTTTGCAAAAAAATGAAGAAATTTTTTGTTCGAGATAAGTTCAAAATATGTTAGTTTACTTTATAAAAGATAGTTTAGAGTAAAAAAAGTGTACCAGGTCGAGCTGTAAGTGTCTCATTTGTACGGTAATGGAGAAAAGGGCGCTGCGATTTGGATCTTTAAAGTGCGATATCTCCAAAACGGTGCGACTTTAAATGGAACTTGTGCTAATTATTTATTTGTCGTCTAATGAATTATAAGAAAAAATCGTTACTTCGTCGATATTCGAGAGTTGGATTTTGATCGAGAAAATATTCCAAGTGGTTAACCTTGCTTTTTTAGCAAAAAAGTGAATTTTTTATTTCAAAAGGGTTCAGAATGTTACTTTAAAGTAAAACCGAATGAAATCGTGTCGGCACCGAAACAATTAAGGACACTGGTTCTGGAGTGTACGGGAACAACGGATGGGGCTACAGAATCTTTAAAAGCCCGAGGCGAAAAGCGACCGCGTTCCAAGCCGATTACATCAAAGCACCTATTGCAGCAGTAACTTCATATGTGATAAATTTGGGGCTAGTCCTAGAATACAGGGTGTTACAAAAAGGTGTAGCGAGCGATGCATATCCGGATTCTATGAGAATAAGTCTCAAATGTTCAATAACATTTGGATACGAGTTTGGAGTCGTTTTAGATAAGTAAATGTACTCCCCCTCAAAGGAAGAATACCAAGTGTTTATGGGAACCTTCAACTATCATTCTCCTAGGCATTCTTCAAATTCCGTCTTTCATATAACGTACTTGTTGAATGAATGTCTCAAAAAGTATTTGATGTGAGTTTGTATTGTAATTTTGGAGGAACTTGCTAGTTACCATTTCAGTGGACAAGCCGAGTATGCTCACTGGAATCTAACGATGATTAGTAGTTATGTAAGGTCGACACGATTCAAGGTCGCACTACAACTGGTGGCGACATTAGAAACTAAGTAGAGGTCATAGCTTTAGGTCAACTGTTAAAAGTTTTAGAACCTTTGAGGGGTTTTACCTGGACAGCATTCCAAAATTATAAAATAACTTTTCGAATCTTAAAATTAGGTGGTTCTATTTTGGCTTAATTGAAGAAGGGTTCGGATTTTATTTTGGCTTAATTAATATCAACGTTGAAGGTTCTCATTATGCCTAAATTATATCGAGAAGTGGATCAAGTTCAAATGGGTTCTTATTTTAATGATTATGATTATGTCGAGTGATTCTGAGATGACCAAAGTCAACGTTCTGATATTGGCTAAAATAGGTCGAAATCGTGGCGGGTTCCTCGGTTAATGAAGGTCCGATGTGTCCTCTTGTAGACCAAAGTGAGGTTGTCATCCAGATTGCGTCAAAAGGTTCTTATTTATACTAGTAGCCGTTGGTGCAATTGAAGCAGTTGGTTGTTGTCTTTTGCTGTAGAAGTGATGGTTGTACGGTCGCTATATGAGCCATTCTAATATGTTTCAAGTGCAAATCTACGGACCTTTGATTGGAGATAAAGCGCCTTTAAAATTGTGCAGCAGTAGGTACTAGTTTTCGAAGCAATAGGTTTACGGAAAAGGTGACAGTTATAGTGAGTGTACAATAACATCGCAAGGAAGGACGAGCTTTCTAACATGCTTTGAGAAAAGCTTAATGATGTGAAATTAGTGGACAAGTAGATCCTCCTCCTTCTCCACTGATCAACATAAATGCATAAAGGAATGACGATTACATTTGTAACGCCCTCGCGCGACATTTGCATAAAGCTCACAAAAACTTCCTTTCCTTTGCTCAGTTCAAAGAAACCGTATTCCTTTTCACTTCGATTTGTATCGTATTTTCATCATCTGCTCCCCGACTTTTAATTGGACGTCTCTGTAAGCACTAGATCGAAGTTTTGAGATTACGTTCCTAACGCGCAAAAGAGGTACTTAAGCATTGTCTTTTAAAACCCCTTATGTTCATTCGTTCCCGATCTTTTAGCGTCACCAACCCCCCAGGCAATTCCGCAGCAACATCAAACATCGCTGTGCGAGGGTTTCTAGTCGAGCCTCGTTATTCGGATTCGATTGAGCGTTCGTTTTGGGAAATCCGCCATCTTGTTTGAAAATACACGCTGCCTAGTAATAACGATTTCACACCAATTTAACTACAAACGCTAAGTTGACATTAACTTTAACTTCTCTTTGTCAAATATTACTGGTTAATCTAATTTCATTTTATCAGTATCCTTATTTTAACTAGTGAATTTGGAAAAAAAAACCCGGAAAAAAAACACCGGGAAAAAACCCCGGAAAAAAAACCCCCGGAAAAAAATCCCAGGAAAAAAACCCCCGGAAAAAAAACCCTGCAATGCAATTTCAATTGATACAAAATGGCAACATGACACTAAACAAAGTTTACCAGTAAAAAAAATGCCAAACTTAAACGTAGATTGCCACTAAAGCGCCTAGGTTATTTGTAGGTTTAGTATATTTTTTTTCAATTGATACAAAATGGCAACATGACACTAAACAAAGTTTGCCAGTAAAAAAAATGCTAAACTTAAACGTAGATTGCCACTAAAGCGCCTAGGTTATTTGTAGGTTTAGTATATTTTTTTCAATTGATACAAAATGGCAACATGACACTAAACAAAGTTTGTCAGTAAAAAAAATGCTAAACTTAAACGTAGATTGTCACTAAAGCGCCTAGGTTATTTGTAGGTTTAGTATATTTTTTTTCAATTGATACAAAATGGCAACATGACACTAAACAAAGTTTGCCAGTAAAAAAAATGCCAAACTTAAACGTAGATTGCCACTAAAGCGCCTAGGTTATTTGTAGGTTTAGTATATTTTTTTTCAATTGATACAAAATGGCAACATGACACTAAACAAAGTTTGCCAGTAAAAAAATGCTAAACTTAAACGTAGATTGCCATTAAAGCGCCTAGGTTATTTGTAGGTTTAGTATATTTTTTTTCAATTGATACAAAATGGCAAAATGACACTAAACAAAGTTTGCCAGTAAAAAAATGCTAAACTTAAACGTAGATTGCCACTAAAGCGCCTAGGTTATTTGTAGGTTTAGTATATTTTTTTTCAATTGATACAAAATGGCAACATGACACTAAACAAAGTTTGTCAGTAAAAAAAATGCTAAACTTAAACGTAGATTGTCACTAAAGCGCCTAGGTTATTTGTAGGTTTAGTATATTTTTTTTCAATTGATACAAAATGGCAACATGACACTAAACAAAGTTTGCCAGTAAAAAAAATGCCAAACTTAAACGTAGATTGCCACTAAAGCGCCTAGGTTATTTGTAGGTTTAGTATATTTTTTTTCAATTGATACAAAATGGCAACATGACACTAAACAAAGTTTGCCAGTAAAAAAATGCTAAACTTAAACGTAGATTGCCATTAAAGCGCCTAGGTTATTTGTAGGTTTAGTATATTTTTTTTCAATTGATACAAAATGGCAAAATGACACTAAACAAAGTTTGCCAGTAAAAAAATGCTAAACTTAAACGTAGATTGCCACTAAAGCGCCTAGGTTATTTGTAGGTTTAGTATATTTTTTTTCAATTGATACAAAATGGCAACATGACACTAAACAAAGTTTGCTAGAAAAAAAATGCCAAACTTAAACGTAGATTGCCACTAAAGCGCCTAGGTTATTTGTAGGTTTAGTATATTTTTTTTCAATTGATACAAAATGGCAACATGACACTAAACAAAGTTTGCCAGTAAAAAAATGCCAAACTTAAACGCCTAGGTTATTTGCAGGTTTAGTATTTTTTTTTTAATTTTCGGTGGTTTTTTTCCGGAGTTTTTCCGGGTTTTTTTTCTGGTTTATTTTCCGGTTTTTTTTCCGGGGGTTTTTTCCCGGGTTTTTTTTCCAGGGGTTTTTTTTTCAGGGGTTTTTCCTAAACTCATTCATAATATATTGTTGAAAGATCATTGTTAATGTTTTAGTTTTGTAACGTCAAACAGTTCGTTTATTTTGTTACCTTTAATCCTTTGCGCACATTCAGTCATTGTTTATGGTTATCATTCCCTTCAGCATCCGATTGATTATCCTGCGAGCTAGTGGCCTCGGCCACATGCTTAATCGTTTATGTTACAGATCTTGAGATGGCACCTCTTTGATAAAGCACATCATTATTGGATTATAAGGTAAGAAGTTTGATTTAACCACATTCTTGTAGAGGTACTTATTGTGCCAATCATGTTCTGTGATTTTACATTTAGCTAGTAAGTTTACTTGACCAAACCCGACTGTCCTTTATTGCCAAGCATTATGTCCCGTTAACGTCTAGTTCGTTTGATTTATTTCGTAACTCAACCCCCCTTTTTCTATAGCTGTCGAACCGTTCTAGTAGTGATGTAGGGGCTTCTGGATCCAAAAGTCACTAGATTTAGTAACTTTTCTAGTAACTTTTCTTAGGTTGGTAGTACTGGTCACTAGAGAAGTCACTAGATTATCAAGGCCACGCCGCTGGTTTGCAACAGGTATTGAACAGGTAAAAACTGGTATTGAACAGGTAAAAACAGGTATTAAACAGGTAAAACAGGTAAAAACAAGGACGTGGCCTTGATAATCTAATGACTTTTCTAGTGACCAGTACAATAAACCTAAGAAAAGTTACTAGAAAAGTTACTAAATCTAATGACTTTTGGATCCAGAAACCCCCCTACAGCACTACTCGTTCTTTTCATATTTTCAAAGCTGTTCAAAGTTAAGATTTCGTTTTCAATGTGATTCGAAGATAAATAAACAGTTGAAAAGATTCAGTATTTTAGTGATACTTACCAATCGATTTTGTTACAGTTGCAACAAAATGAAACGGAACTGTTTATTCGCAAACAATTCTAAAACGGTTACAGATTTCGCAAGATTCTCTTCGTGTCCTTAAAGGTCGTAATTGTCGATTCACTTATGTGACTGTAAGTTTTGCGATTATTATTGAACATTTGGACAAGAGAGGTCTGATTCAAGCTGTGACGTGATAAAAGGAACTAAGTGAGTACTAACGATTACAGTCACATAATTTAAGTTCACATTAACCATTACATAAACTTTCAATCACAAATGCAATTAAATAAATCTTTTAATTAGACGGAATTAGATATTTTGGAGTTTAAATCATTAAAGCGACCCCGTAAACAATATAATATGAACTTTAAACCGAACGGTAGGCGTAATTCAAATTCGTGCAGATTTTAAAGTTTAAAATAAAACATGGGAGAGGCAATAAATAACGACCGCTATTATAGAAAACATAAGCAGTAGATAAACAAAGTTTGCGCATTATTTATGAAACCATGAAACTTTACCAATGAAAAATCTATGGGCAATAAGTTACAAGTGCAAGAAAATCTCTGCGAAGGTACAAAAGGAAATACGATGCTTTAAAATTTACGATACTGAATGTTGTTTATAAAACCGCACAGATTTCTGTACCATTTTTAATGTCCCTTGTCTGAATTTTAATGAAGTGGTTAAAGTTTGTCTGAAATCACTGGATTATTGGACTTCACCTACCTTGTATGCAACAGACGTAAATTCAATTAAACTAGGCAAAAACCGAGGTTACCACCACGTAACAAATTGGAGGGTGTAAAGTTTGTGCGGAAAGTCTCTATAATTTCATCTTAAAAGGAAACAAGCCCCAAAAAGATATTAGGTAAAACAAGGAAAATTTTAATTTAAGATTGTAAGATTTGAAGTTTAAAAAGCTTCTGACAAAAAGGTTCGTATAACATGTAAACGAGTTTAAGATGGAAAACCGAGTAAAAACTAGGAGTAATTTTAAATCAAGGGGTGCGAATGAAGTTTTCGTTTAACACATCTAAAACTTTTACCGGGATGATGAGCATTAATCCTAGGAAAACACAAAACTTGTTATCTCTGACACTTCCACTATTCCATTACTTTCGAAAGTTTCGATTTTGTTCGCGTAAAACGAATTATTGTCTAAATATGGCGATACGCGTACATGGCTGTAAACTTTTACACATTCGACGCCATATGCATTTAATTTTTATTAAAAAACTTTTCGTCTCCTCCATAACAAAGTTATACAATTTTAATTTTCAATCTCGACCGTACAAGGGGGTCGTTGATTGGTCATGCTTTTGTACAAAAAGGATACGTATGTACACTTCATTTCGTTTTCAAAGATACTCGGAGATTAGCTTCATAACTAATTTATAACAACAACGTAGTCGTCAACCCTTTCAATTTTATTACCGTTTTTATTCGACGAGTTTCCCTTTCGTTCCATGCAAAGTACTTTTACTCTCCACATTTTTCAGTTAAAAAGAAAAATTGATATAATCGCTTTTACTTCGACATCTGTAATGATATTTCGAAAGCTTTCTACACGCCATGAATTTTGTTATCGCTTGTGCGGCTAAAGGTACTTCAAATCCCGTCGATGGTTGCAGACTCACACTCGGAAGGTGCGAGTTTTTTCAGTTTAAGCTTTGGTTCTAATACACAAAGAAAGACTGGAAGGGACCTGAAATTTATAAGAATTTTAAATTTTAGTACTTCGAAAAGGTGAGGACATCTCCACACCATTCCGTTTTTGTAACTTTCACATTTATTAATTCCGCTTTTAACCTACGGGTTACGTTTTCTAGCCGTCATTATTCCGATTTGAGATTTATGTTTGTTTATTCCGTTCCCCGTCAATGAGACTCCATTAATTTCGTTCACACCTCACCTGTAACTATTTCCATTTATTTCAACTCACGTTAAGATCTTTAGTGTTATTTAAATTCAGATTGAATTATCACGCTACAATAATTTTTTTTGTATAACAGAAATTAGGAGGCCGGTGACCAGACTAAGTAGAATCAAAGATCGCCCTTTATTAGTTTAATTGTTACAATAGTAATTATTCGAACAACCCTCTAATAGGCCGGTGTCCGGGCTTAAATGAAGGGAGGTCAACAAGATCGACATCCGGCGTAGCCAGGATAGAGATTTTTCTCAATCAATATGATACGGATAAAGTACGGCCCAATATGTTGATTGGAATTACGAATTTCCACATCTGGAAAACACCTGGACAAAACTCTAAACAATCGCGTTGCTTGCAATAATTATGGACGACAATCCTAAAGAATTTCAGGAATATGTTCGAAAAGAGAGTGTCGCCCCACGCCTACTTTTACACTATAAAGGGAAGACAGTGATTAAAGGGTAAGGCAACTCTCCTGCCAAATGAAGGAGGAAAGGAACTCACTTAAGGGAAAAGCTCGCAGTAACACCTTCTTGATTACCACAATGGCTCTTCAAGAAAGTCTACGATACATACAGTATCGGGAAACTACGGTTCTGACATGTGCAGAAGGCGAAATTATCCGTTTTGACGCTGCCCAAATGCAACCTTCTTCATAAAATAAAGGTCATAAACGATGAATCAGAAAGAAGTCGAAAGCAAAGAAAAGTTGGTTAAGTGAATTTGAAAGAATTGTCCCTGCTTCTGGAACAGTGCCACTATAAACAACAGCTGCAAATGCAAAAGACCCAACTTAACGATTGATAATGGCGAAGGAAATAATTTGAGGCGGATGAACAGTTGAGCAAGCTATTAATTTATTGGAGTAAGTAGACCTTGTCGAGGACGAGATTAATTGAAACCTAACGGATGGCAATCCCTTTAATGACGAGTGCTCGTAAATGAGACATGTTCAGTTTTGTAAGTCTTCATGGTCGCCCATAACAACAATAGTGACGAAGCTGTGCTCGAACTTTTCGTAACAAGCTACTTATACAACGTGTCCAAGATAAGGATGAACAGCATGGGGATCTTGAAAACGGTAAAAGATACGAAAGCGGTTAAATTAGAGAAAAGTTGTAGAATTTAGGGCATGTTCACATGTAGTTTGCAAAAGTTCATTATTGTTTATCGTTTCCGAGATTTTAAACAAAATGCGATTTTTTGGTTTTTCTTTTTTCGTAATTCCTTCCTTTGTTTTAAAAGATTTTTAAAAACCAACGATACTTCTTCATTGTCACTTTTTGAATTCTATTAGATGGCGTTTCAAAACCATAATGTGTAATACATCGTTAAATTCGTAATAAAAAATACTATCTAAAACAGGGTGTTTCGTTGGTTGCGACGATATAAAAAAATAAAGTGGATGATGGTTCCTCGGAGACGAAACGTCGTATAAAAAATTTGAAAACGCCATCTAATAGAATTCAAAAAGTGACAATGAAGAAGTATCTTTGGTTTTTAAAAATCTTTTAAAACAAAGGAAGGAATTGCGAAAAAAGAAAAACCCAAAAATCGCATTTCGTTTAAAATCTCGAAAACGATAAACAATAATGAAACTTTGGAAACTACATGTGAACATACCCTAAATTATACAACTTTTCTCTAATTTAACCGCTTTCGTATCTCTTACCGTTTTCAAGATCCCCATGCTGTTCATCCTTATCTTGGACACGTTGTATACAAGGTGTACCAATCTTACGACTAAGTTCGGCACATGGCTTATTTCAAGAGATATCAAAAAATGATGTTAAGAAACATAATCGATGTCTTTAAGGACTATATTTAGAAATTATCTTGAACTATACAGAGTGTTACATAACTCCGTTACAAACCAAACATATGACCAAATTCGGACTGCCCACATTTTTTGAAACGTTATACGGGGCCCTTTAAAGGTTATGGACACGTTTATGTTAAAATCGTATCTAAGTCAACGCAGCAGTATCCATCATCACAGACCACGAACACCCGGAAGGATGGAAGCAAAAACAAAAAATATAATCGCAGTAGCGCTGGGTGTCGGTCCCATCGCCACCACACTGCACCTAATATCATAACGTTAACAACAAGAGTAGAGGCGGAAGGCAGGGCAATAAAATATGGGGAAGAATTAGAGAAAGGACAGAATGTAAAATGTTAGAGGGATTCTGGGAAGATGAAAGGTGGAAATATGGCCAAGATAGTAGGGAGGAGTATTATAAAAGAAAGGGATACACGAAGGAAGAAGTAGAGAGGTTAAAAGATGATGCACTGAAATAAGAGCGGACATAAAATGAAAAGACAGGGATATACAAAAACAAGAGGAATGGGCGAAAATAAAAGAGTCAAGGTGCAACGAAAGCTACAAGAATATAAAGGGGGAGAGGATATCGGAATATCTCAAAGGGGAAGGAGAAAAAGGAAGAGAAAAAATGATTGCAAGATTCAGATGCGGGAACGAGGAAGGGGTAATAAGTACTGGAGAAAGGAGGAAGAGAGGAATTGTAGGTTAGGTGAAGAATGGATGGAGCGCATAAACCATACGTTAAGGCAGTGCAGGGAATTAAGGGACGATGAAAGGAGGGCTGTAGAAATATTAGACAAGAAGCTTTTAAAGAATTTTTTAGTTGTGTCTACGTACCTGCCACACATCGCGATATCTCACTCTTTTCCGACATTCAAAATTCACCTATTATTACAATTAGTAACATTACCGTCGATGAAGTAATGCTAAAAAGTAGTGGGCCAGATCGAATTCCAGCCTTCATGGTAAAAGATTGCGCCGCTGTGTTTTCTATTCCTACATCTTTAATACCTCTCTACGTTCCAAGGGTTTTCCTATCCTATGGAAATCCACTAACATTTACCATATGAATCCAATATGGGTCAGATTTGCACAAACAGGTTAACAGGTAGTCAATAAAACAACTCAGAACCTCCCCTTCGTCAAGGGGAGGTTCTGAGTTCTTTTATTGATTTACCATATTTTAAAAAGTGGAGAACCTGGTGAAGGCACCAACTATCGCCCGATTAGTATAATTAAATAACTTTTCGAATTTTTTTCAAATCATAATATATTCTCGCATTTATCCTAAAATAAAAAAGAATATCAATTGACCAACACGGGTTCATGGAGAAGAGGTGTACGGTTACGAACCTAACGCACTTATCTCATAAGATAGCAAGCGAACTAAACAACACAGACAATATACAGATTACAGCAAAGCTTTCGACAATGTTCCGCATGATATACTTATCGCTAAGCTAGAAGGTTTTGGAGTTCATTCTTCCCTTCTTCACTTCTTCGCTGCGAAAACTTAAATTTGCTGTAAAAATTAATACCTAAGTCCTTTATCAATTCCGTTCTTTACATTTAGCATTGTTTAACGGCAAACAATTTGAAGAACACCATTTATTTAATTTGTTGTTGCAAGAATTGGTAGCCAGATGATATTGACGAAAATATTTTTGGATCATCAGCAAACAATAACTTGTCACTAACTGTTATGCTTGGAAGGTCGTTGATAAACAAAATAAAGGGTAAAGGTCCCAAGTTCGATCCCTGAGGCACTCCTGATGTAGCTATAATATCATCTGATTTATGATTTTTGTAAACAACATGTTGTGCACGAGTGTTTAATTAGGATATTCAATACGCTAATCCACGTAAAAACGTTTTGTATAAATCTCCTATCATAAATTGTTGTAAAATTTATAACACGCATTATGCAAATATCGATTTATATAATTATAACTTACGTTAAATATTAAATAAAGTAATTAACAATTATTTTAATTTATTCTTTTTCTTTTTCATTTCTACATATGTATTGTTAATTATTCTTAAATTTTGTACACTGTACTTAGTCTTAATAAATTACTTCTGTCCTATAATTGGAATTTGGCTTCTTTGGACAATAAATATTATTATTATTTTGATACCTATTCATGCTCAGGCCAAGCCTGGTTAACTAACCGCACAGATCGAAATCAAGTAACGATTAGTCATAGTAATACATATACCTACACAAAATAAATTGGAGGTAGCTGTAAAACAACATTGTGTTTTGAAATAGTATTATGTTTATTGTATAAGAGTTGTTTAAATCGGTGCATAGGTTGCACTCGAGCGAGTAATGTGTTGTTTTATGTGTATGTGGACGAATTAGAGGTCTCACATAAGTTTGTAATGGATTTTCTGTAATGTTATGTTGTGTATATGTAACATAATTTCAGTTTGTGAAGGAAGGATTGACCCAGCAAAGACATTTATATGTAAAATACATATAAATTATATAAGAGCTTTTTAGATTTATATAAAACTGGAAGAAAAATAAGAGATATTTAATGTCAGGATGTCAGCAATTTTCACAATAATATATATGTCTATTAGATGTAAATTCTTTATATCTGTAGTACATGAATTTATATACGTTTTATGTATATTTTATGTAATATTCACATAAAAAATATTAGTTGTAAAGGTGTTGCGATGACCAAATGGCAGCTACTCGAGCATAATGTAATTATTACCAATGTAAAAAATTATTTAAGCAGTTTCATACAAAAAAATGGAAAAACTACATTTTTACGTGCAACTGTGCTTTTAATTAACTTAATTCTTGCACGACCCCGTTTTTACCTGAACTGAAAGCCGACAGTTTATTATGATATTATATACTTGCTTGAAAAGTTTGCCTTAACCGGATTCGAACCGTTGCGAGTGGGCGTTGAAAATTCCGAAATCCGACATGTGTTTTCTTTGTATCCGACATTGTACCACTGCGCTAATCTGAAACATTCCTTTTTTTTATTTCGTTCTTCCTAACTTTGCGCTGTTTCGCGAGTTTAAATTATGTTTGATTATATCGTTGAGTGAAGTCTTATTCAATAATTATACCTACCTTTATGTTAAAAATGACCAGGATTTAATTTATTTTATATTATTTATTTTCTATATAAATTAGACGCATTTTAGTCGATACGGATCTAATATTAAATGTAAGTGAACTACAATATTTGGCGTTATAGAAAACCCGCGCGTGCGATTAATTATGCGGCGCAAATAGAAACGGACTTTTATTTTCGACAATATAATATATTATGTAATGATAATTTATAATTATATTTACAGAAGGCATACATAAAAAATATGTAATACTTCATACATATAAGATTTTACATATAACGTACATAAATCTAATCATATAAATATGACAGCACATAAATTTCATGGGTAATATGTAATTATCTGTATGTATATATTATATGAATTTCTGTATACAGAATATCCGTAAGTTATATAAAATATACGTAATCTGTTACATACGGTTTATGTATAACTTTATTAAAGAACACTTATATACTTGATATATAAAAAGCATATGTAGGGGTATTTACTTCAATCTTATATGTATATGTTGTATGTGTATTTTATATGTGTGTTTGCTGGGCGAGTGTTTTGTGCTTGCATGGTATTATTATTATTATTATTATTATTATCTAGGGCACACTTTTGTCACTTTTTGCAAATAATCGATGGTAGGTACGTTTATCTTGTGCCTTCAAAATTCGCCTAAACTTGTTTCGTTTTCTACACATTTTTTATATTTTTGGCTTCGAAATTACACAAAATGTCTCAAGACGACTACACAATTTTAGCCTTTCTAATTATTGCAGTTGTTTTTTTAAGTCTCTAGCTCTCTTATACCTTCAACGGAAAAGCGTACGCGTACGCTTTAGATGCTAAAGCGGCCGTTGGATCAAAAACGAGACAAAGAAAGCAAAGATGCGATTTTGTTATTTAAAATAGTTTTTAAGAGATTCGATTAATTGTGATGTTGCCAAAACACAACATGTTTTATTTGAATAAACTTTGAATGAGAGAGAAAAACAAACGTGTGAAAAACCCTTTCACTAAAATTAGCCCCCAGATAAAATTAAGGCTAGCCAGATATAAACAAAGTGATTATTATACGGCGATTACGTCACCGACCCTATTATTTCTAAGAAAAGTTGAAGAAATACGACTTTAATAAATATATATCGTCGATGTCATCTCCGTATGAAAACGTTAGCAAAAATTGTCCGAAAAATCTATTAAATGACGGTGATATCCTCTTTTAATGCTTCTTTGTCGTGGTTGAAATGGCAGAATCCTGATTCAGATCTTGATACGTCTTTACTATAATTAATCTTATACCGCAGTTTGAGGATTTTTCTTCTAATGGTAACTGTTAAATAAATTTCCTATTTTCTTTGTTAAGAAGCTTTTCCCTCTATTCAATTTGTGACATCTCCCTTCCCACTCTAACGGAAATTGAACTGCTTAACTTACCGTTTTATTTTTCTTCGGAACTTACGTTCGATACGAATTAGTGCCCTGATTGTGTTATATTTTTAACTAAAAGTAATAAATAATGAAGTTTCTCTTTGTCACCGTTTCATGGACGAGTGAAACGCGAGCGCGCGTTCATAAGATTCCTATCGAGAATTGCAACAAAGGACAAGAACGAGATAAGGCCATTTACAGAATAAACAAGACATTTATCACTAAATTTCTGGAAGCTTTTCTGCTCGTCCCAAACCTTCCCCACGACCCCCCCCCCCGCCCTTTTTTTTAAGTATAGGTGGCATATTTCTGATCCACGTGTTTATTAGGTCGGAAAAGTGGGTTTGAATTAGCGGGGTGGGCGATACTTTTTTTTTTATAGTGCCTTACTGGTTTATCTAAGTATCGTGGTGGAACTTTAATGGCCTACATAAATGGTTTTATGAGTTTTTAAAACGATGACGCGTATAATGTGTAACTTTATTTTCAACTGTATTACTTGAACGTTTAAGTCAAAAGGCTTTTCCGAGAGATAAATTTATTGCTTTTTCCTCCGCGAATGCATCGCATTTTATGCATTCCTTTCTGTTTAAAGGATTGGCGCGTCAATTTCATTAAACGAAGTTTCCAAACGACATACAGGAGAGCATCTTTTACCTTATTTGTGTCATTCCTAATCTATTTTAAAGTAGCTTCAATTTAATAATATAAATTACTCGTTGTAAAGGAAACTGAAAAAGAGTATTTTATGGATAATATAAAAACATTCTGTTACAGAATGTAATTTGATATTAGACGAAGTAAATAAAAGCGCGATGTAATTTTCTTCCTTTTTAATACTCAAATAAAAATTCTTACTTTATACGCGCCGTTCGCTTTTATCTTATGGATGCTCTTTCACCTGTAACAAAAGAAATTGATTAAGTATTTGCACATTCTATACATTTTAAAAGAAAAAAAAACTTTTTTTGCGATAACTAAAGGTCGACCATCCACTGGAGGAATCCAACAACTTCAAAGCTTTCTTTAGATATATGTACGTATATTTCATCCCTTATAATAATGATACGTTTTACTTTATGAGCTGATTCGATTACACTTTCCCCAAAAAATGATGTATTTCATGACGTTTATTTGAATTTTAATGTTTACCAGTCATTTTGCGATGAAATGAGTAAACAGTTTTTTTTTAATTCCGCCCCACGAATGGGGGTTGAGGGCATCATTAGCCCTGTACGCTTACAAACATCCCAGTACGGAGGTATTTTTATCACCAACCGGTCGGGATTCGAACGCGAGACCGCCAGGTGTAATTTATTGGTACACGAACGGTACATCCACTACACCATGTACGGCCACCAATCACTAATCAGACAGTTAAATAAATGGTTACTAATACCAAAAAAATTATTATTAGGTGCATAAAATTTTTGAATCCCATGTAGCACCGTTTATTGGCGTTAGCATGGCGGAATATTGGCTTAATATAGAGAGAATGGGGCAATATTGTCGAACTGCAGCCAATATTGGGTGAATATATTTTTGTAATATTATACAAATATTGGAAATACAATAATAGTCAATATAAAAACAATATTTGAAATATTTAGTAAATATTGATATTTAATGTAAATTCAAATATTGTATGTACATACAATAATGTAATTATTAATATTGCGAGTACAAAATTACTAAATATTCAAAATCTATATTTAAGCAATATAACATACATATTTGTAATATTTAGTAAATATTGCTATTTAATGTAAATTCAAATATTGTACCAATAATAATAATAATAATAATAATAATAATAATAATAATAACACACAATATACTCACAGTATCAGAATTCGCAATTAACACAAAACACAAACAACACATTACCCATTCGAGTGCAACCTATGCGTCGAGCTAAACAACAAAAAACGCTTACACAATAATCATAACACTTTTTCAAAACATACATATTATGTTCATTTTTTTCTTTTCTATAAAAAGTCACTAAGTCACGAATAAGTGACGCCAACGGAGAAGCCTAGGAATATAGGGTCTCTTTTTGTTATTGATGCGCGACGCTGCGTTCATGTTAATGCCTTCGCGGAAAGAGGGTCGACGGGACGTGGCTTTTACAAATTGGGATCAAATACACCGAGGCTTCTCAAACAAATACATTATCTAAAATGTGATCAGCGTTGGTTTTATCAACGTCATTTAATTTAATGAACATAATATGTGTATAGTATTTAGTATGTTCACTTTTTAACAGCAACTTCAAATTTATATTGTATAGATATATGTATTAGTAGGACTAATCGTTACTTGATTTCGATCCGTGCGATTAGTTAACCAGGCTTGGCCTGAGTATCGATAACAATCGAAGTACATAATAATAATAATAATAATTATTATTATTATTGTACTTCGGTTCTTATCGATACACAGGCCAAGCCTGGTTAACTAACCGCACGGATCGGAATCAAGTAACGATTAGTCACATACCTATACAAAATAATTTTGAAGCTGCTGTAAAACAGTGGCGACTTTTTTGGATTCCGATCCGTGCGGTTATTTAACCAGGCTTGGCCTGTGTATCGATAAGAACCGAAGTACAATAATAATAATAATAATAATAATAATAATAATTATTATTATTATTGTACTTCGGTTCTTATCGATACACAGGCCAAGCCTGGTTAACTAACTAAATTAACTAACTAAATAATAATAATAATTATTATTATTATTGTACTTCGGTTCTTATCGATACACAGGCCAAGCCTGGTTAACTAACCGCACCGATCGGAATCAAGTAACGATTAGTCACATACCTATACAAAATAATTTTGAAGCTGCTGTAAAACAGTGGCGACCTTTTCAATGAGCCATTTTTTTCCTTTCCGGAACGCATTTTAATAAATTTTTCCAAAAAAAAACATTTTCGAATTTCAAAAAAGCAATTTTATTTCTGTAACAAAGTAATCATACGTAATATCATATGATATAAGTCAGCTAATGCGTTCCAGAAAGAAGAAAAATGACGCATTGGAAAGGTCGCCATTTTGTTAATCGATTGTTTTCATATTTGGGATTTGAATTCCCATTGTTAAGAGCTTTCCAATGATGTGCCACATAACCCATTTTTCCATTTAATTTTTTTTTACAAAATGGGGCGTGGGCGCCATGTTGACTTTTTGGTAAAAAAAATTTATGCTACAATGTGCCCAATAAAAAATAAAAATCGACGTATTTCAGGATTTTTATCTGAAATAAATTGTTTGCAAAATAATGAATTTGTTCCATAATTTAGCCGCTCACTATATAGTATGCAACGCCTTCCTCCATGTAGTATTCAACTTTAAATTCCAAAATTTTATAAATTTTCGTAGCCCAGTGGTATAATGGTTGACCTTTTGACTTCTAACCGGGTAATTGATGGTGTCCTACTTGAAGCACAGGCTTTTTTCAGCATCACCGATCTCTTCCGAATCTGCACGAAGTGAATGGGGTTTCTAATGAAGGAGCCACCGGACCACGTGGAGCCCTGCGCACTGGGAAATAGTCCCTCGAGGCCCTTAGAGCCCTGTAGTGGCCCAGGTCACCTTACCCCCCTTCTTACTATTTTGGGACACATCACAAAACAATAATGAGTCAATATTGCATAAATATTTTCCTCAATATTGAAAGAATATTGGTTAGTAATATTTAGCCAATATGTAAAATTGTTCACATTTCAATGTAGAGACAATATTGTACATTCATATTCTATAATACCAATATTAAATGCTAAAGGGGATGTATTCAGCGATCGCCACATTTACAATTTCTTCCCTTCTATTACGAAATAAAATCGTTGTTGAGAATGTTTTAAATGAGGTTCCCAAAAGAAAAGTCGGTGAATTTGGCAAGTGATTTGGAACACTAACGATCACTTTTGAGGATTTGGTTAGTGCTTGACAATGTTTGACAGCGAAATTGACTAGAGGACATGTTGCTGCTAGGTTCACACTGGGTTGATATAGCGAAAAGAGTGTTAATACTAAGTTGTGAGAAGAACTCATTGAAACTTTGAAACAAATAACTTTATTTAGTTCAAATTTTTGATATTATTATTATTATTTTATTTTATTTGATATTATTATTATGTACTTCGATTGTTATCGATAGGTACTCAGGCCAAGCCTGGTTAACTAATCGCACGGATCGAAATCAAGTAACGATTAGTCCTACTAATACATATATCTATACAATATAAATTTGAAGTTGCTGTTAAAAAGTGAACATACTAAATACTATACACATATTATGTTCATTAAATTAAATTATTATTATTATTATTGGCGTTTTTTTGTTTTTCGAAAAATTGTCATTACTGCCTTATTTTGGAATATTATTTAAAAATATGCAAAAAATTATATTTTATAAGGATTTTATAAATGTTTATTTTCAAAAAACGATCAAGTGGTTTTCAAAATATCTTATTATGAAATGTTTGATCCGTAGCCATTTTGTTATTTGATAAAATAGGAAATAACAATGAACTGGGACTCCAAATCAAAAATTTAAACTAAGAAAAGTTATTTGTTTCAACGAGATCTAACGGCCGTTTTCGGGTGTTACAACTATTAGTATTACTATTAACGCTCTGTATAGCTTATGTATATTTTTAGTGCTTTTTATTCGAAAAAATAATAACTTTACGTTTGCAAAAGAAAATTAGCTACGGGAAATAAACTTACATCTTTGGTTAGTTCTTCGTTTACTGCAGAAATGATAACGACCGCTACAGCGGTTATAAAAACTCTCTTTACCCTCTCGTCTCTAAACCCAGTAATTAGGACAGAGGCTCGCAGAGCCGGTAGAACCAATGGCGAAAGGAGTTCGTCCATCTTCGACGATCCCTAAGTGATAAAAACTTGAAGTGATAACCAAAATTGTTTTCCCTACTGAATTGTTTAATGCTAATAATAATAATAATATTAATATTAATATTTCAACATAACAGGCCTTTGCGGCCTTTGGCTTACAAAAACATCTTTTTACAATCCTTTTATCCTTATTCTAGCATTCCATAACATAATAATAAAATTAAATTAAAATAAAAATCAACTACCTAACCATTCTAACTGTGCCCCTCCACCGGTCCCTGTCTCTTGCTTTCTCAGATTTTCTTTCACTGCTTCAAGCGATTTCCCCCTTGGTCTATCCCTTCTCTTCTTTCCTCTCTGTCCCCTTCATCAGCGCTCTTTTTACGTGTCTATTCCCTGCCATTCTTGCCACGTGTACCAGCCATCTAGATCTTTGTGTTCTTACCATTTCCGATATTCTGCGTTGTTCGTACTGCTCCATAACTTCCTCACAGTCCTTTCCCGTTTTTTACTCCTGCATATATCCTTCTCAGTACTTTCCTTTCGCATATTTCTAGTTTTTCCTCCTCCATCTTATTCCACGCTCCGCTTCCATAAAACACCACCGGGCGGATGGCCGTCTAGTACACTCTTACTTTGATTACTATAAGTGTACCAATAATGTCAATATTTCAGGAACCGTTAGTTGTAGACTCATACTCATAGTACCATACGTCATTTTGGTGAGTACTTACAGAGAATTCAAATATATGAAAATATATAGGGTGTTCCAATTAAAAAAATACAAGTTTGGTACAGTGAAGTGAACCACTGTACATACATATTTTTTGACCTGTTGACCACAATTTTTTAAATCAACAGTATAGGTGTAATCCTTCAGTCTCAGGTCGTTGGGGCACTCTGTATACACGTCAATGTTGTATATGTCTACGTGTTTTTACTCACAAGTACCTTTTGTTTAAAAAATAACTACTCTTGGTTGAGAGATCACTTTGCAAATATAATAATAAAATAACCAAAAAGCGCCCTTTTTGAGAATTTCAGCTCCTTTCTAATACCTTTTTAATTTTTTTTTTGAAGCTTTCCTTGAGTTATGGCACAATTTATTTGGGATTTTGTTTAAAATGTGCCTATTTTTGATTGTGAGACCACTTTTTGAATATTTTGAAAAACGTCTTTGCTTCTAATACCATTTGAAATTAAACTTACAACTGGCCGGTATTTGAGATTTTGTTTAAGAAGTATCTACCCTTGATAGGTCAAGATCACTTTCTGCATTTATATTGCTCGAACCATGGTTTTCTGTGAAAATTTAGGTTTAATTGGCACAAGTGGAATCTTTTATACTCTCTTCAACTGCTGTCGAAATATCTTTTGGTATTCAAAAGCTTCTTAGAAACAGTTTGTTCTAATCGCGTTTTGTATTTGGAAATTTGAGTTACAGCATAATGTATTTGGAATGTTGTTTATAAAGTATCTACTTTTGGTTGAGAGATCACGTTTTAAATATGGGTTCTTTGCCAAAATTTACACATATTAGACTACCACACTTTGACAAAAATCAAAAAGGTCCTTTTTTGGGAATTACAACGCAAGATTTTTGTTAATTTTGTTTTCATGAAGATTCCTTGAATTCCACGATACGCAATCATCGTTCACAGTAAAAACGTAACCGGTAAAAGGCCGGTTGTGGGCAGATCCGGCCCAGTCAGCGTCCACAGAAACCTGGATGACATCCTCGTCGGGTTGAAACAATATTCCAAAATCTGCGGTCCCTTTTATGTAGCGCATGACTCTCTTCGCCGCGGCCCAATGTGCCTTTCCAAAGCAGTTGTTGAATTCCTTAGGGAACTCGAAGCATGAGCTACGTTAGGAAGCGTTGCTACAGCAAGGCAAAGTAATGCTCACGGTCCGTCCGATGAAGACCAAGGCTCCTACCTTGCCAATTTCCCACTGACGTCCAATGGTGTGGACACCTGATTGCTTCTCGATTCCATACCTCTTGCGTGTTCGGAACAAGGATTGGTTTTACTGCTAAGGAGTGCAACATATCTTTGGAACATTACAGAAATTATAGATTTAATGGTATTTTCTATTAGTGGCGAAACTAATTTTGGGGTTGTTTTAGGAGCTCGAAAATCGAAACTGCACTGGTTTAAAGCTCCTAATTATACGCCCATGTGCGATCATCCGTTATTACTTTAGGGGGGGGGATGAGTGAATGTTCAGTTAGCCTCCCCCCCCCCCCAACTTCCAAATGAAAATTCCAGCTAATTTCGGAATTAGAAGCTATTTAGGAGCTTTCAAATCACGCAAGAATCAAATTTTGAGCTCGATTCCCTCCTTAGCAGGAATTTTCATTTAAAAGTTGGGGAGGGGGCTAACTGAACATTCACTCAGCCCCCCCCCCCCCTAAAGTAACAACGGATCATCGCACATAGGCGCATAATTAGGAGCTCGAAAATCGAAACTGCACTGGTTTAAAGCTCCTAATTATGCGCCTATGTGCGATCATCCGTTGTTACTTTAAAGGGGGGGGGCTGAGTGAATGTTCAGTTAGCCTCCCCCCCCACCTTCCAAATGAAAATTCCAGCTAATTTCGGAATTAGAACCTATTTAGCAGCTTTCAAATCACGCAAGAATCAAATTTTGAGCTCGATTCCCTCCTTAGCAGGAATTTTCATTTAAAAGTTGGGGAGGGGGGCTAACTGAACATTCACTCAGCTCCCCCCCCTAAAGTAACAACGCATCATCGCACATAGGCGCATAATTAGGAGCTCGAAAATCGAAACTGCACTGGTTTAAAGCTCCTAATTATGCGCCTATGTGCGATCATCCGTTGTTACTTTAAAGGGGGGGGGGGGGCTGAGTGAATGTTCAGTTAGCCCCCCCCCCCAATTTTCAAATGAAAATTTCTGCTAAGGGAATCGAGCTCAAAATTTGATTCTTGCGTAGCTTCTAATTCCGAAATTAGCAGGAATTTTCATTTGAAAGTTGGGGGGGGCTGACTTCACTCAGCCCCCCCCCCCCCTAAAGCAACAACGGATGACCACATAGGCGCATAATTAGGAGCTTTAAACCAGTGCAGTTTGGATTTTCGAGCTCCTAATTATGCGCTTATGTGCGATCATCCGTTGTTACTTTAAGGGGGGGGGGGGCTGAGTGAATGTTCAGTTAGGCCCCCCCCCAACTTTCAAATGAAAATTCCTGCTAAAGGAATCGAGCTCAAAATTTGATTCTTGAGTGATTTGAAAGCACCTTTCTAATTCCGAACTACCATTTTTTTATTCTCGCGTGGGAGACAGATATCAAGTTTCTTGCCCTCAAAAAACGTTTCACTGACCGTATCTTACAAGCGGCAGATCAATCGATAATCTTAAAGATTTTAAAGACAGAATAAAGCGTGTATACAGAGCTGCAACTGGCAAGCGATGCCGGGAAGCTACATTAGCGCTCACTGTGGTACGCACCCGAACTACAAGAGTATACTAAAAAAAGGTACTTGAAGAACACACCTCGTATAAACTAAGTTGAATAAACTTATATTTCTGAATTCATTTTGGTTCAAAATTCACTTTTGTAGCAAACTTTTCAATATTGATTTATAGCAACCTACTTTATTAATAATTTGCATACTTCAATCTTTTTCAATAATGATTGAATTTTTGGTTGTAGGTTAGACATACTTTCCCCCCTTTCACGGCACTTGACATTTTAATGGATATTTTCGAGTAACTAGTTGCTCTAAATTCTTGGGAAATGGTTTTCAAGCGTGCCGTAATTTCATTCCTCAAATTTTGTTTCAATTGCCTTTATTACTATAAGAGTGAGAGCGCGCGTGAGGGATATTTTGAGCGTGCCAAAGATGATTTGATCCTTTTGATTGTATGTACTCTATCTCTTTCGTTGCAGACTACGTACGGTAATTAATCAGAAACTTCCTAAGCTAAATTTATATCCTACAAGAACAAAACGTTCTCTCGAGGAAATCGATACAGATTTAAACCTAACATTAACTAACATTTTCCGTACTTTAATTCACAACGAGACAGAAAGAGAAAGAAAGCCCGTAAATGATTATTACAACGAATATTATAGTCGGTCGTAATTTTACAGTTGAAACGATTTATAGGGTAGATATTATTTTCGCTCGAAAAGGATTATAATTTTCATCCAAAGCCGTTATGTATGATTCTATTGTAATGTAATATAATAATTTTAACCATAGCGTTGAATTACTAAGGGTTGTTCTCCAGTTACATTTTAAGCCTTCATTGAGTATACGCCTATCGAGTGGAAAGCTAATGCCATAAAGTTATATGGGACTAATTAACAGTAAAATAAGGATAACAAGTTTCCATTTTCCAGAAACATTTTAATACTATAAATTTCACCTAGGCCAGAAGTTTTGCAAATCCCAAGATGATAATATACCTACCTTACGTTTTTCTTCCTGTAGGTGTCACATTCATGGATTTGTCTTAACTAATTATACCTACAAGAGAACAGGCTGCCTTAACAATAAACGTCAGGTGGCAACCGCAACTTCCTCTAACAATTTCTGTTCCTTTGTCTTTATGATTATTGTTTTTATGTAAGTACCCGAGCGATTCATTTGCTTCGCGTGTAGTAATACCGATTTGTTTATACTTATCTGAATAATCGACGATGACAATTAAATTATTAGCGTAATTTATAAATATGTCTGTTTTCGGCTGTAAGATACAGTTTGAGTAGCAAGAACAATAGTCTTTGCACCTGTTTCATACATGCCAACTGCTTTCCTGAGTTTGTTCCGCGGCTTTGTCTCTCCCTTTTGCTAGAGCTGCTTCTACTATTAGCTCACCCACTGCTGCTGCTTCTTGTTTAGAATACGTTAGAGGTACGTAAATTTACCTGCTTGTGGTATTTTAACTTAAATGTCTTAGTATCTCTCTTGATACCTTCAAGATTGTGTTTAAAATGGAAGGGCGCAATTAAAATGATAAACGGCGAACGCTTTACATGAAATTAAAATTAACATCTCGAGGTTTCTCTTATATCATTGAAATATATTGTTGTTGAGGTCTTTGTTAATGTTTTTCGGTCTCTGTCAACAACTAATGTGTCTTATAGCGTAGGTACTTTTAAAAGGCTTCCATTAAACGGATGTTTTTGTTCTTTGCACACCTTTATTCTCTTTCATATAATTAAAACCAACAAATTGTTATTGTCCTCGTGAAAATTGTGGTCAAAAATGAACTTCGAGAGAAACCACTCCAACTGAATGCAAAACCTTTAACAAGATAAGGATCAAAGCCCAAAAATATGGTATGAACCGAATGACAGAAAGAATGGATGTTTTACATGGCATTAAATGAGTGGTTTATCGTCAATACGAGCAGAATGAGAGACTTTGAATTAAGTATACATACTCTCTTTCAGGGCCGTAGCTACCAGTGTTCCACGGAACACGGGCCCGGGCCCGCACAGGGGGCCGCAAAGGACCTAGATTTGCATCTTACTAATTGGTGTCACGTAAAATATGTATATCAGGAGTACAAATAAGTTTTGAGAGTATTTTACTTCCCGAGTACGAAGTAAAAGGGAAGTATTATATTACTTAGTGTTCCAAAAAAATTCTGGCAAGTTATCACGAGACTTCCCTCTTATTAACACTTTTTTCAAAAAATAAATATAGCACAATATACAGGGTGTCCATTTAATGGCCCGTTCTTCAAGTACGGCTTTATTGTTAAATTCACTAAAAAATAAATATACAGGTACGGGATGGAAATTAGGTTGGATGAAGCACATTTGCAAATTAGTTAGACACATACAGGGTGTCTCCAAAAAGTATGGTGCATAAAACGTATATTTTTTTAAATGGAATGACCCACTTTTTTAAGCGGAAATGTAGGGGCCTTGGGTGAACTTTTTAGTCGTACATTATTTTTGTATTAATACACGGCGTTGCCAAGTTATTAATTAATACATCTTTTTTTGCTAAATATCAACCCTTCCATTATACCTACGCTTGTATTTTTTTAACGTCTTGTTTTTGTTTTTACGTAGGTTCGGTGGTGGACTTGGGTTGAATCACAGTATTCAACCGTGACGAAATATTACATTATTTCATACAGGATGTTCACTTTCTTTTGCTCCAAACATCGACATTTTCAAACTAATTTTTCTTCATTTTTTTAAATAGCACACCCTATTTGGAATCCCCGGTAAATTTTAGTGCAACTTTATTAAGCCTACCCTATACCTAAGTGCGATAGTTTTTTCGTAAATTGAGATTTTCTATTCCTTACGACAGTAGATAGTGGCGCGATGGTTAAGGCGCGTGGACGAGGCAACGCATAGGCTGAATACTCGGATCGAGGATGCGATGAAATAATAATAATAATAATAATAATAATAATAATAATGCCTTTATTCTCCAAACACTTATAGATATAAACAAAATTAGAATTCTTAAAACTTAAGTACATAACTATAACTAATGATGCTGGAGAATCATAGGGTGTTAGTTCAGGATAAAACCCGCAAGCTGTATCCTGCTCTACCACTAAAACCCTAGATAATAGAAATAAAAATAAACAAAAATTAAGTGCCTAATCAACTAACATCTTTCTACATTCCTAACTTAAGTTTAAATTCTGTGACGTGTTTCAAAATATTACCAAAGAGTAGTAGATACTCTTTGATGTTACATTTTCTTGTAAAATATTCAGTAACTAAAATCTAACCGTAAACATACAATACCTACTTAATATACTTCAGTGATTAAACATTGACTCTATTATGGTTATTTAAAAGATATTCATGATATTTTGTTTTAAATAGTTTAATACCTAAATTTTTAAAATGATTAGGCAATTTATTATATGTATATGCAATGCCATAAGTAAAACTTTTTTCAAATAAAGATGTTTTGTGTATAGGCGGTGTAATTAGACCTTTGTTCCGCAAATTTAAGTTATGTACATCCGTTCGATATTTAATTTTATTATAAAGATATGGTGGTTTACGTAGAACAATTATTTTGTGATAGAAAGATGTAATCTGCAGCCGACGTCTATCACTCATGCTTAACCATTTTAAATCCTGAAGCTTGTGTGATATTCTGTCATATTTCCTTATTCCAAAGATTAGCCTTAAACATGAGTTTTGTACCCGTTGTATTTTTTGAGATACCTCTTTTGTGATAAACGTACCATATAGTTCAGAACAATATGAAAAATGAGATAAGACTAGAGTATCACACAACATGGCTTTTGTGCTTAACGAGAGTGAAGATCTATGAGGATAAATTAACTTAAGATTGCAGTATGCTTTCTTAATACAATTTGTAACGTGTTTTGTGAATCTAAAAGAGTTGTCCATGATTAATCCTAAATTTCGCACATCATCGCAAACTGGGATCTTATTGTTATTAATTAAAAAATTTGCAGACAGATGCAATTCTTTTATGTTGTTAGGGTTTCCAAATATAATGACATTTGATTTTTCGACGTTAAGTAGCAGGGAATGTTGTTGAGCTATTGTAGCAACACTATTTAGGTCTTCAGTGATCAGTTTAACAGCTTTTAAACTATCTTTCATATCAAAGGAATAATACAATTGTGTATCATCTGCAAACATATGCATGTTGCAGGTTTTTAAGTGACTATGAAAATTTGACGTATAAATAGTAAACAGTAAGGGACCAAGTATAGAACCTTGGGGAACGCCCTTACTAATTAGCCGAAATTCAGAGTAACTTTGACCGCATTGTACTTTTTGGCTTCTGTCATTTAAATAATTTTCCAATAGATCTATTGTAGATCTGCTGAACCCTACATAATGAAGAATGGCAAGTAATAAATCGTGTTTGATCGTGTCAAATGCTTTACTAAAATCTAATAAAATCAAAATAGACATTTTACTTTCCTCCCGGGCTGATACTAGGTCATCTGTTACATGGGCGAGAGCAGTCGTGCAACTATATCCTTTACGGAATCCTGATTGTGTTGCAGGTAATACTGAGTGTAAATCAAGATAGTTCTGCATCTGGATACAAATAATTTTTTCAAAAATTTTTGATAATGCAGGCAATTTACTAATGGGCCTTAAATCTTTTAATTGGTTAGCATTAGAAGTTTTTTGCAATGGCGTAATTACTGCTTTTTTCCACATTGCCGGGAAATTATTTTCAACTATACAGCAGTTTATTATGTGTGTAAGATAAGGCAAGATTATCGGACAACAGTATTTAATTATTTCAATATTTATGCCATCGTGACCAGTGCAATTAGATTTTAACTTATTTATAACGTGCACTACTTCGTAAATTTCAACTGTTTTTAGAAAAAATTCCGGAGCCTTGTCATTCTTTTTATTGAACTTATAAAAGTTTAATAGGTGAGTATCATCAATATTTGTATTAGGAGAATTGGTAAGGAAGAAATTATTTATTAATTCTGGATTGTTTAAATGACTTGGTAAATTGTTATTTTTGGACTTACTGATGCCTAAAGACTTTAGTTCCTTCCACAAGAGTTTTGAGTTCTTATTGTTCGTTACTTGCATAAAATATGCACGTTTTTCCTTATCAATTGCAGTTGTAGTTGCATTCCTGAGCATTTTGTAATTGTCCCAGTCGGTAGGAAGTTTGGTTTTCTTAAATTTATTATAAGTTTTATTTCTTAGACGAATCATGTTTTTAATTGTATTAGTGATCCAGGGCTTTCTTTTATGGGTGATTTTGACAGTTTTTATTGGTGCGTGTAGGTTCAGTGTTAGCATAATATTCTCAACAAGGAAATTTACTTTAGAATCAATGTCATTTAAATAGAATACGGTTTGCCAGGGCACAAATAAGGTTTTCTTTAACTAATGAAATAATAAATTATTAAGCTAAGTGTGTTTTATTCGTTTTTCTGTTAGCGCAATCGATTTCGGTCTATGACCATCATCAGGCTCGGCTATAAGAACAATATGATATGAGTACCAACCTGATGATGGTCATAGACCGAAATCGATTGCGCTAACAGAAAAACGAATAAAAAACACTTAGCTTAATAATTTATTATTTCATTAGTTATATTACATAAGCTAAAAAATGGAGAAATTCATAAACTCTAAGGTTTTCTTTATTTTTTTAAATATGTGCTGTTTACGGACGAATGCACGTTGCATAGAAATGGTTTTGTAAACAGGCACAACTTTCTATATAGACCGTGCACAACTTTCACTTTTATGACACGCAAAACCCGTAAATACATTATCCGCCTAAACCATTTCCAGATAACTGGAGTCTCAACTTTTGGGGAGGAATCGTACATAACTATGTACTTGGTCCTTATTTTTTTGAAAATCCACTAACAGGACAAATCTTTTTACATTTCTTGACAGAAGACTTTCAAAATTTAACTCAGCATATTCCGAACTACATTACGGAGATAATGTGGTTGCAGATGGTTGGAACTCCGCCTCACTTTTCCATACAAGTCAGAGAACAAATTAGTGAATACGTTTATCGTAATGGTGCCACTACTAGATAGAACATGATAGAGAGGATTCAACAGTCTTTTCACCACATTACTCCAGCTATGTTGAATGGAGTGATGAAATCATTGACCAAAAGAGTAGACTCGTGCTTAGTACAAGACGGCAAACATTTTGAACGGTATCCTCGATTCGAGTGTCCGGCCTATGCGTTGCCTCGTCCATCGCGCCACTATCTACTACCGTACGGAATAGAAAATTTCAATTTACGAAAAAACTATCGCACTTAGGTATAGGGTAAGCTTAATAAAGTTGCACTAAAATTTACCGGGGATTCCAAATAGGGTGTGCTATTTAATTTAAAAAAATGAAGAAAAATTAGTTGGAAAATGTCGATGTTTGGAGCAAACAAAAGTGAACGTCCTGTATGAAATAATTTAATGTTTCGTCACGGTTGAATACTCTGATTCAACCCAAGTCCATCACCGAACTTATGTTAAAACAAAAACAAGATGTTAAAAAAATACGAGCGTATAATGGAAGGGTTGATATTTAGCAAAAAAATATGTATTAATTAATAACTTGGCAACGCTGTGTATTAAAAAAATAATGTACAACTAAAAAGTTCACCCAAGGCCCCTACATTTGCGCTTAAAAAATGTGGGTCATTCCATTAAAAAAACTATACGTTTTATGCACCATACTTTTTGGAGACACCCTGTATGTGTCTAACTAATTTGCAAATGTGCTTCATCCAACCTAATTGCCATCTCATCTATTTATTTTTTAGTTAATTTAACAATAAAGCCGTACTTGAAGAACGGGCTACTAAATGGACACCCTGTATATAGCTGAATTCAGAAAAATTAGATAGAAATACTGAAACTTTATCTTATAAAAAAATGAGTGTCGCCATTTTAGCTTATATCGGAAGTGACCTCATCAAAGGTAATATTAGCATTTTCGCCCTTGACCCGAATGCAATCGATTGGCGAAAACCGCATTTCGATAACTTTAATAGTTTCTGAGTATAGAGAGTTGCAGTCATTTTTTAAAAATTATTTTTTTTAACACTTTTTTCAAAAAATAAGTATAGTATGCTGAATTCAGAAAAAAATACTCTTAAACTACCCTACCTCTTCCATTCATTCTTTGAGCATATGTGTTTGTGTTCCATGTTCTCCCAATCCTTGCCACAGAGTCTGCATTTTCTCCTCTCGTCTTCACACCAGCACTTGGTTTCATTTTCGCATCTGTATCTCGCCACCATTTCTTTCTTTCTTATCTTAAATCCTGGCACTCCTTCCCAGCCCCGGATCTACGATTTTTTCGAACCGGGGCAGAAACTTGATATTGGCGCCCCCATTCCCCAACGTTCGAGATAAATTGTTAAAAAAACTCACAAATATAATACAATGGACCGCGGCATATTTTGTACCGGGAGAATAAGAACCCTTTAGTAAATTTGCACTCTTTATTGTAACAAGTCGAATGCACTTGATTTTTCATTAATTTCTGACACCAGATCTTTGAAAACGGCAAGTTCCTGGAAAAAATCAACTGCGTTCAAGTATTTTCGTGCTAAATCGGCTCCATTTTTCTGCAGGTCCTCAGTCGACATATTTAAAAACGCGAGGTTACTAAGGAAGGCGAAATTTTCATGTAGACTATAATTATGGTCTCTATCCTGGTTACAATTTTTGTTAAAATTTCGTCGTGTTGCCTTTTTTTTGGAAATGCGTTTGTTTTTAAGGACTGGCTGGTTTCTCTCATTCCTTACAAGATCTTAACAGGTTGACCTTGCATTATCGCCACAGAACGCGAAATGATTATACCCTTTTTTAGTACTTCAACGTTCACCCTGTTAATCTCTCGAGGAATGTATTATCCCAAATTGTTAAGTTGAAGATCAATCGACCCATGTAGTAAATGGCCAGCTTCATACTTAGATTCTGCGACTACAGAGGATTCTTCAATTTATTCCAGAGCCTTGACAACTTCCGGTAAATTATTGAACAGAGTTTGATGTTTAGCCGACCATCGGGTTTGACTACTTCCTTTTAAGTTTGTTTTATACACTTTTGGATTATTTTCCACCGCGTGGTGGATCCAACAAGGAAACAATAAAGTTTTTGTACAAGCCCAGATAGGCTAACTGCTTCTGGGCATGATGACGCTGAATGCACGTCCACTAGAAACTAGAATATGCTGTGCACTAATCTGGAGTCCGATATATCAATCACATAAAGTAGCTCTAGCAACAATACAAAGAAAGTTCTATATGTATATTTCAAAATGTATAAGGAGTATCCCATTAGAGGATACGACCATGATCAACTGTCATCGCAATCAATAATCTTGAATCTTTAGAGCGTTGTATGGTAAAAATAGGGCTCTCTTAAAGAGAGACTTGGGATAGGTTCATAAATCAACGTATGGTGTGTTCAAAAACCAATTGGGCGTTTTAAAATCAAATGAATAATCGATACAACAACGTGCACTGGATGCTCGGCGCTTTGCGTATAAAGTTTCTTTTTCAAACATATTCTATTTATGATTTTGGCGCCCCCTGAAACCGCCGCCCGGGGCACGCGCCCCCATTTGCCCCCCCTTAGATCCGGGGCTGCTCCTTCCGTCATTATTTCCCCGTACTTTCACCTCCCTGATCTCTTACTCCTTTCTTGCATCTATGTGTCTTTGTCTCTTCTCATAATCTCCTCTCTTATGTTTTCACCTCCCTCCTCCCTTGCATATCCTCCTCTTTCATAATATCGTCTTCTATCCCCCCGTTCTTATTTAATTTTTCCTTCTTTCATCACTTTCCAACTTTGAAGTACCCCCCCCCCCCCGCCCTGGATCTCATCGTTATCTTTTTCAATTTTACCTTCTCTTGTACTATACATATATACTGGAATCCCCTGCCCAACCCTAGTATCCATTTCCAATATCTTTCTTGTATCCTTCCCAAAACTTCCCATTCCTTCCACCCCGTACATCATCACACTTTTCACTAACTAATCAAAAGCCACCTCCTTCTGACTATATCCTACCCAAATATTCTTTCCGCCATTTTGTTCCTGCTTTTTCATAACTGATTAACATATGCGTCATCTTTATTATCAAATATTATATTCCCCTTCACCCACACTTTCATCTACCCTCCTTTTTGAAACACCGCTATTTTTGTCTTTTTAACACTTCCATTTAAGTCTATCTTTTCTAAAAATCCCCTTATTGTCTTTAGAATTTCATTCCAAAAGTCCAAACCTTCAACCCCCCCTATCACCACCCCTCCACTGTGATTTTCACTAACCTTTCTTCCAACTCCCCTATATACACCGAGAATAAATATGACCAAACACCAAGAACAACTGCACCTTGTCAAACAGCAATGTCAATAAACGGGTTTTTGCCAGGAAAAACACTCTTCAGCTTCTTGATTCGCCCGACTTGAATCCTTGTGACTTTTTCCTCTCCCCGAGATTGAAAAATCACCCCACTAATTTTGGGACACTCGAAAACATGTAAGTATCCAATTTCCGGAACTGCTATGAGGACCGGTAGAACCATCTCCAGCGGTGCGTGGCTCCCCAAGGAAATTATTTTGAAGGAGACAATATATTGAATTGTAATTCTATTCGAATAAAAAAATGGTAAAAAGCTGTCCCAGTGCTTAATTTACACACCCCGTATGCTTAGTTGGAGACGATTCAGTTTCGAAAACCACTTTTTCCAAAATTCCATTTCCATTTTCCATTTTCCATTTCCATTTTCCATTTCCATTTTCCATTTCCATTTTCCATTTCCATTTTCCATTTCCATTTTCCATTTCCATTTTCCATTTCCATTTTCCATTTCCATTTTCCATTTCCATTTTCCATTTCCATTTTCCATTTCCATTTTCCATTTCCAAAAATGAGCCTCGATTAGTCTGCGTGATTGTTCTACAGTGCGATTTGATTCCAAAGATCTCACCTCGTATTGCGACCCCTTACTTGAACATTCTTAAATCGTACCCCAAATCAGGAACAATGATCGAGAATGAGAAAAAATTTGGAGCTGCACTTCTTAGGTACGGCAAAACATGGGTATTGACCGTACCAGATACTTTCTGGAAGAGAGCATATTCTGGTCGAATTCTGTCCAACGAACGTTGTAGAACTTCCAAATAGAGTGTAGCAGTAACTGTTTGACCATCTAGGACGACCTCGAGGTGAATGATGCCCTTGCTGTCGAAGAAAACTGTCTTGACTGTTGATGGAACTTTTCGTGTTTTTTTGGCTTGAGGTAACGATTTCGACTTCCATTTTTGGTCATACTGAAAACACCATACCACGTCGCCAGTGATAATTGATTTCAGGAAAGTTGGGCTGTTATTTGCTGCTCGTACGATCTCTTTGGAATGCTGCAGACCTTTGCTTTGCCCAAATCCTCCTTCAGAATTTCACGAATTGTTTTTTTATTCTTTTTCCGTCATTGTCAGTGTTGCACAGAATTGATGTAGACCGTCTCCCACTCGTTACTCGTCGTCCTCCACCGAACAAAGTCACGTTATTTTGACGTTAATTTTACGTCACTTATGGCCAGTTGCACCGTACAAATTAAGGCATGCTTATAGTTAAGTACAGCTTAAATGCCATAGCAATCATGGCATTTAAGTTCTGCTTAACTTTAAGCATTACTTAATTTTTACGGTCCAATTGGCCATTAATGACCTGTAGGACGTCAGATATGACGTCTTTTTGCTGGCATTATGTCACATGATAGAGACGTCATATATATATGACATCATTTTTACGTCACTTTAAGACCTTTAGGACGTCAGTTACGACCGTTATGGGTCGTCACCCAAGTAGGTATATGCATAATGTAATTATCAATGCAAAAAATTATTTAAGCCATTCCGTACAAAAAAAGGGAAAAACTACATTTTTACGTGCAACTGTAATTTTAAGTATTTAACTTAATTTTTGTACCAACCCGTTTTTACCTGAACTGAAAGCCGACGCCTTTAGTAGGGTATATTTGCTTGAAATTCGAACCTTTTGGGATGGGTGCTGAAAATTCCGAAGTCTGATATCCTACCGCTGCACTGATGTCAGACATACTAACTTACTTCTCATTCCGTACTTAGCGGTAGTTTAAATTACGTTTGAAAAAAATACATAAAGGAAATGTTAGTCACTGGGAATTTACAAATGATAAGCCATCATCATCTATAAATTCTATAAGAGAGTACATTTCTAGAATTAAATAATTAGGTACGACTAAAATCATATAAATAATAATTGCGAATGAACGGGTGTCCTGTCCGTTCGTAACAAATTCGCATTAAAGTAGATATACTTTAATCTCATGCTTAAAGTAGACATGGAATTACATGTATATCTACTTTAATGCATGCGCTTTGAAATTATGTAATTTTTCAAATACAACGGCAAAGACAACTCAGTCACTACAGTAGCAGATGTTTACTTACACCAAGGCGCAAAACGCCGAAGAACCGCCGACGCTCATTCGCGCGCGAAGCCTTCTGATATACATATATAATATCTCTCAGTATGTATATATCTACAATTATGCATACTTTTATTAAATACAATAACCGATACATAGCAAATGGAGTCACTTTTAGAACAAACCGTAACCGAAAGTTTTTACACAAAAAGCAATGGAAAAAACCGAAATGTAAGAAATGACAACTGTGAAGTGAACTCCAGTAGAGTTCATTGAGTGAACTATAATGTGTAATTGCCAACTTGGCGAGAAAGAAAATGATCAATATAAATAAAATCTATTACTCACTTATATCAGACGTCATAATGACAACTCATAAGTGACGTTAAAAAATGGTGAGCTTTAAGACGTCATTAAATCGTCAGTAATAGGTCGGGGACCTGTAAAGGACGTCAAAAAGACGTAGCATATTGTTTGCTGGGTCCCAGCGATTGTCTGCCTTCCAAAAAACGTTTGTAATGTAATAATGCGTTGTTTCATGATTGCATTAATTAAATAAATTGGACTGATGAACGAAATGTCATAAAACTGACATTTGTCAACCGATTTGAGTAAAACCAAGCTTCAAAATGATATATAATTTTAATAAACGTCGGTTGTTCAGATATAGCTGTCGTATAGGAGGTCGTAAGCTCAGCTCTATATGGTAAGGCTAAGAATTACGAACTATTTAGGTGGATGCGAAATCGTTGTGGTAGCGTTGCATATTTGTTGCACGCAGATGATAACAACTGTCAACTGTACTGTCGAAACGCATCCGATTTGGTAAATTTTTATTGTGGTTTTTGGTATTTGTAGTGCTGTGTTCAACGGCCGGAAAGATCCAGTTTTCCCCGTTAATATTATTAACCAGATCATAAGATGAGTTCAGTCATACAGGTAATAAATGCACATTGCACATAGTCACACTCTGGACACCTACGTCAATCAATAACGACTGTACCACAACCCTAACAAGGAGATACCGTGGGTCCCAAAAATCCACAAATTACTCACTTACAGTAAAATTCAATTTCAAGGAAATTTAGATTTTCTAAATAAAAAGTGTTACGGATATCGGTACGTGAAATAATATTTTCTTAATGAAGCGAAATTTATTCCAAACGAATTCAGTTAATCCTGAAATTTTCATTGTGGTCGCTTAGACATAATCTAGAATGACCATCAAAGATTGAAAGATAGTCCAGAATCGGATTTATTTTAATTTAAGTATTAGAGGAAATGTAAATTTGGGGAAATGAAATCATGTTACGGCCTCTTTTACAATCGTTTCGCTTGCAAAGATCGTAAATGTTCATTGCCGACCGACGTTCATATGACGCTCTTTAAGGGCCTTAAAAGTGTATAATTCGAGAAATATAGGGCCGTCCGTCCCATCACATTATGACAACAATGCCGTAATAAAGCTTCAAAAACAGCTTTTATGTAAATAAATGGTGAAATAGTTCTATAATGGAATATATTTTACGCAACCCTAAACTAGGGGTTGTTTGTATATTCGGTTGTAAAGCCTAATTTGACCTGAATGATAAATAAATGAAGACAAAATGAGTTATAAATTCTCTATAAAATTCATGCTAAAAACTTTTGAACGGGATCATTTTTTTTATAACTAGTCGTTAAATTTTCAGTGCCGTTGTCCGATATGCGTACCACGTCTTTGTTGTTTGTTTTGGAGAAAACGTGAATCATTAAGAACTTTTTATAGCTAGTAGTTGTTGCCTCCGGCAGGAAAATGGCGAAACTTTCTTGAAAAGAAAATTACGCTGTGTGGATATATTAAGTATAAGAATTCGAGACATTCCCGCTACTACTAAAACTTAACACCCACCCTTATAAGGGATTTTCTTTCATTTTAAGGCTTATAATTTTAAGTAGTAGGAGGAGAGAAAAGGACGGAATTTCTAATTTTCTTATCACCACCCAAAAAGTACTTTCACTTTTCACTGTGCTGGCGCTGCTACGGCAACAACTTGAACTAACAGCCGGATGCTTGATATGAATCAAATCATCTCAGATTTAAGCTCGAAGGCATTTTGAGGGCTGTTTTAATACAAGCTTTTAGCTGCAATACAAAATATTAAGTTAACTCTGTAGTACCATTTTCATCTCTATCTTTTGTCAAAAAGTGACGTGCGACGTTTATTTAATTTGTTGATATAAATTGAAATGCGTTAAAGTGTAGGTAATAAACCGTTGCCATTTTAAAGTTTGACTGACAAATCGGAAGGGCGAATTTCATATTATATAACCTCGATTATAATTAATTTTACTTCCGTTAAATAAATTTCAGGTGCGCCATTACGCTTTTATAATTACAATAAAAGAATTGTAAAATTCTCGTAAATTATACTAAATGGGTGTTTACGAATCCTAATTGGATTACCGACATGATCTAAACGCAATGGAAGAATAAATAACGGTTGAAATTGCGGTCTATTGTTCTTCATGTCATTATAAAGGCATTATTTTCTATTTCTCATACAACCACGCATTTTGTGGTTAAGGATATGAACAATGACTCATTAGGCAGTTTGGAAGGAAATTTCAGCACTTTCTGACAAATCTGCATTGACTTGTTTGCGTGTCGAGAATATCCCCAAACGCCCTTTAGATTCATTAGCGTTCAAATTAAATTGCACGGAAATTAATGTGGAAGGTGCTCGAACTGTGCCAAGATTATTAAAAATTGTCGAATTTTGAACTAAGTCGAATATATTGCCCTTTAATTCGCTTCCACGGAATCGCATTTTCGAATCGCATATATTGATTTAGTAAGCTGCAGGTTAATAATTTTGGTTGGCTTTAATAACGTCCAAAGCTCGCTAAAAAAATTGTAGATAAAAAAGTGGAGGAAACCGATCTTATGACAGTAAAAGACAAGGGTTGTGATTGAACAATCGGATTAAAAAGTCGGGGGGGTTATTGCATAACGTGATTGATCGCCCTTGTGTTTCCTCATAATTCACGCTAAAGTGTGTTTTTTTATGTAAATCTCTTCTCTTCAAAAATTTTTTTTTCCCTCCGAACAAAAACGGTGTTAGAGCGACGCGCCGTGACCCATCTAACCGGTAACCGAAAGTGACTCTCGAATCGAGATGACAGTTGATTGAAGAATATCGAAAATATGAAGCGCTTTATTCCTACCTTTAAAAACTTTAATCAACACCATTGACCCCTAACTAAACTGGTTTTCAATTCAATTTACAAATCAAAAAACGGACCATTCAAAATTTAAGGAATGGAAAACATAAGATTTTAAATTAAAAGGTAATTCAACACTTCAAACTTTTAATTAAACGACAAGAAACGATAATTATATCGTTGTAACGCGAAATTTAGGTAGGTATAAAATTTATATAATAAAATGCTCAGATTTTCCAGTTTCACTTCTTCAAGATGAAACACTTCAACCTAATACCCAAATTTGATCCTAAAAGAAATTCTTGCAAATTTTAAACTTAGCACAGTGAAATATAATTTCTCGGCCTCAAATATTACATCGTTTCAACTTTCATTGTCTTCAATTATCAAGTTTCATCAACCGACTACAATTTCGTTCCTTTCCGGCATTTATGTATGGCGAGTTTTGCGTAATAATTAAAAATTACTTATTTCTCATCGAAAATTATTATTACCTCATTTTCTCACATAGGCCGGTTTCTGTCAGGCTTAAATAAGCGAATTTCTGCGTTATGATTATTTATTATCATCACATTTAATATACAACTAGTTTCGTATGCTTTGACTGTTGAAATATTGTGATTGTGAAATAACCTGGACACCCTAAAGGTTTCTGTGCCATTTCATTTTATTGCATTATCAGTTTTTACTGTAGCCCTTATTGTTTCAGGTTCGTAAATATACAATGGACCTTAGCCGGCGCGCTTCCTTCCTGTCCATGAGACCAAATGTTCGCATCGCTTCTACCTAATTAATAATTTTCGCTTGGTTACTTCTGGTCTCTTCTAGGTGTAAGTTGGCAACATTTGGTCTATCATTTAACAAATGATAGAAAACAAAAACAATTACCACCGATGGGGTTATAAAGGCGGCAAAACGCATACATAAGCGGAAATGCTCCGACCCGGATGGATTCGTCGTGTAACTGGTAGCGCAGACAACATAACTCGCATCAAGATCGTTCGTGGTAGTATTCGAGCTGTACATACAATTGACTGAAAAAACCCCCATGTCGTATTACCACTCAAAAGGGAAAAGGAGCCAGCTACACCAATAGCTCTAATGAGCCACCTACGGGATGCTATAGCCTACTATCGGAGTAAAAATGCAAGGCCTCTGACTTTAAGTGGTCATAACGAAAAAACTGAGGGGTGAAATTTCTTCATTTTTGGGCAGTACATGAGTCATTTATATATGTTTAACATGTGTAAAAATCAAATTGGTAGAATCAGTTGTTTAACTTTTATTTTAATTAACAGCAATAAAAACGCTGTATGTAGTATTTTCCTGGCTGACGGTCAGTTTTAACTTATCATAAAATTGTTATTGTTTCATAAATTGTTACCAAATTTACAAATGTTGTAGCACACATACTTCTCAAAAGTCGACAGTCAATAAATATTGATTATTCATATAATTAACTGGTTTTATAAGCCCTAACCGAAAATTTGATTATTTTGCAATATACGGTAACTTAAGAAAAAATTCTTGTTTTAAATGCTAAATCTGTATTACTCAAATCGAGCTGCATTATTGCTTTATTGAAAACAAAATTTGTTTTCTTGTAATTCAGAGTAAATGTTATAATTATGGCGAAAGAAAGACGCACATATTCCCGCGAGAGGTAATCTACCACATCGTAAAGCGTGAGCGGCAAACCACAACAATGTGATTATTGTTTAGCATTGTACAAAACCATGCGCTTCATAGCAATAGTGTACGACACCATCGTCCAGCCCGTACCGCGCTTCCCGCAGGAACGCAAGCATCCATCCTTTTTTCCAAATTTCTTTTAAACAAAACATGTATACATGGCATTATTTTTGTGAATCGTGTTAGACCACAATATAATTGCTTTAACCTTGTTATGTTACTGTCAATATTATTAATATCGAACGTTCAGGTATTGAGTTACACAAGATGTCGTTTTTTCATTATAGCTTTAAGACTAATAAACCAATTGGCCTCAAAAGCATCTCACACCGACAAAAAAGTATACATTTGTCAAATATATAAGTATCTACCACTCAGTTTCAATAATATAGCCGTCATTAATTTTTAAAGTCGAGCGCTTGTGCGATTTCAGTCATAATTAGCGCTTTTTCGCACATAAATTAATACAGAAAATTAACGATGTGTTGCAAAAATCTAAAACTGTACACCTTTTTGTAGGAATAAATGATCTTTTAAATGCACTTTATTTCATTAAATTATGATTGCTAATTACTGAGATAGAAGCTTCTAAAGTCAGAGGCCTTGCATTTTTACTCCGATAGTAGTCAGTCTAGTGGGTAATTCGCCGCTGGTATCAAAAAATCTTAAAAAAAGTGCAACACAATAACGAAGTATTTATTCACACAAAGAAATCAACAATTAAAAAAGATGGCGATTAAACATGCTATTTTTACTTAATTGGCTTCGTCTGACCAAATAACGTACCCCCAAAAAATTAACATCTTCCTTCTTCTTCCAACTACTAAAAAAAAATTCGAAAAGGATGGTGTCAATGCAAAATGGGAATAAGTCAGAAACTATTAAAGATAGGTATAGGAACATGTAATACCAAAATACGCCAATTTCAATTCTCTATCAAATCGGATAGTAACAAAATGGCCATTTCAAACTTTTTAAATTTGGAGTACCATAGGTGAGGTTGTACGCAACTTAACCTTTTGCAAGTAAACTAAAAGAAAGCCCTAATCTTCCTCTACGCACTAGTGAAAGCTCGGTTGCCATAACTACAACGGTTTCCAAATAATGCATTTTTGAAGTACCATCTAGCTTCGTCATGTTTTTTAAGAAGTGAAAATAACTTAAAAACCTTAATTTCACGTGGAATCCAAAAATGCAACAAAAAATAGGGGTTGCCGTTTAAAATAACGAAGTTCCGGCATTTCCGGAAGTGCTGCAATCTTTTTAATATTTTACATCGATTCGGCTTTCAAGGTAAACACTAAGTACAACTTTTCAAGAACATACGTATAAATCTTTCCCAGGAACGTCTAACTAAAGCCCCCAAAAAACACCCTGTATAGAAAATGTAGCTCTGTTCATAAGCTTTCAGACATTTTTGAATTATATAGCGTTTTTCTATTTCCATAGTCGAAACAATGCACAAAATCGTTTTAAAAAAACGCATTTTTCATCTATTTTTACTTTCCCATGCATATGCACACATAGGGAAAGCATTGTAATCGCAAAAAAATTTTACTCGAGATTTTGATGAATCTCGACGTTTTGGGCCCTCCTGAGTCCAAAACCACCATTTCTGTGGGTGCGTGACGGATCTGAAATAAGTCCGAAACAATTAAAGATAGGGATAGAAAGATATGGCAATTTTGATTCTCTGTCAAATGCGACAGTAACAAAACGGTCATTTTACTCTTCAAATTTTCTTATATTTGGAGCCCCATAGGTGAGGTCGTACGTAACTAGAATCCAAAAATGCAATAAAAAATAGGGGTTGGCGTTCAAAATAACGAAGTTGCTTTGAATTTGATGGATAACTCTGCAAATCTCATCCTTCAGCTCCGGAACCGAGTTGGACTTGTTTGCGTAAACCCTCTGCTTCAAGTAACCCCAAAGGAAATAAACCAGGGGTGTAAGGTCCTGCTGGCCAATTTTGATCACCGAAACGAGAGATTAGACGGCCGGGAAACTTTGTGTGCAACAACTGCACGGTTTCTTGAGCTGCATGAGATGTGGCCCCGTCTTGTTGAAACCAAAAGTCGTTCAAATCGTTATTACTCCCCATTTTCTCCAACTGCTGCCAAAAATATTCGCGTATCATCTTCCGATAACGTTCTCCATTGACTGTAACTACATCGCCACGGGTATTTTCAAAACAGTAAGGGCCAATCACATCGCCAACCCAAAACAGTTACCTTTTTTGGATGCATTTGTTTTATGAGGATTTTCAAGTCTCCAAACGCGGTAGTTTTGCTTGTTTGCATAGCCATTGATATGAAAATGAGCTTCATCAGAATAGTATATTAAAATATAAGTGGATAAACGGGTCTTTAAAACACGCGTGAGTGTTTTAAAGACCAGTTATCCACGAATACTTTACGCTATTTTTGTTATTGGTTCACTTTGAAATCTGGTATTAAAATGGAAATAAGAACTAATAATGTGAAATGGTTGAATTCGTAATGTGAAATCAGTATACCATTCGTTGTCATGGAAATGAGAAAAACGGAAATTAATTTGCAATCTGTCATTTTATTTGACGTAACAAAGTACTCCTGTCAGATCAATAAACAATAGAATTCACGTTTTTCAAATTGGTGATGTTAGCATGGCAACTTTAAAACACGCGCGTTTCGTGGTTTAAAAGGCTAAAATAAAAATAGATGATTTTGTTCACAAAATTGTCATTCTGATTGTTTTCCAACACCCAGTTAACAAATTCACGCCTCTGTCGATGATCTCCCTGCTTTAATTCTTGGGTCAATTGGATCTTGTATGCATGCAAATGCAGATGTTTAGTCAAAATGCGTTGTGTTGTACCATAGGAAAGGCCTAATTGCTGGGAACGACAAGGAATTGAGGTTAACGAATTTTTTCGAATACTTGCGCTTGTTGCGGCGATATTTGCCACTGATAGGCCACTCCGAGGACGTACTAGTCTTTGAACCCGTTACATTAAATTTATTAATCAGTTTTTTAATTGGCACACGTGATGGACGGTTATGGTTACCAAAATGATTTCGTAGTGCTCGAACCGTGTTATTAAAATTTTCATCACTTTTAAAAAAGGTTTTAACAATTAAAACACGTTTTTCAATCGAATAACGCTCCATAACAATAAATGTCACTAAACAACAATGCCCAATTACAAAACATCAGCTGTTCATCTTGCACAAGAGACTCTAACTAAATCTCCAAAAAAAAACACCCCGTATAATATATCTAAGAAAATGATTTTGTACCTTTTCTATTTTTTTAATGTTTATATTTGTATGTGGAATCCATATGTTACATCAGTACTCAAGCTTATTAGACATTGCAAAAGCACAATGTAACACAAATGATCCCTTTAATACTTCTAAAATGTTTAGTATTATTACAAGAGACAAAGGGAAGTAAAAATATCTGACAAATCATTAATGAAAATAAAAAAAATAGGGGCCCAAGCTTAGACCCCTGTGGAACCCCTGCATTTTAAGAAGTTACAAAAACACTTTATAGGTAGGTTAAAAAATGATAATAAATTTATTAATTTATTTTCTGTTTACGTGTACGAGAAAGCGCATTATGGCAGTTAATTTGGCAGCGATTTTGTTTATTGTCAGAATGTGTTTTACTGCTGTATTTAATTTAAATAATTTTTTCGATAGTACAAAATTGCAAAAATTTAATTTTTGGTGAGAATCTACGTTTTTGTAAAAATAATTCATTTTTAATCTATTTTAATATATTACTATAGAGTACAAGTACAATTGTAATACGCGTGAAGTAGGCCCCACTAATTCTCTTTCTTTTAAGCATGTATATAAATTAACTTACGGTTGGTTAACTGCATAAGAGAGTTCAATCAAATTTGACCTCAACCCACGATTCAGTGAAGGAGTTGACAATAAAGTAAACAACATTAGAAATTATTGAATTGACCAAAGATCGAGCGACCCGACCATTTGGTGCGTGACGTTAGCTTCATTCAAAATTTTTGTCGATTTATTAAATTTAAAGTTTTGGGGAAAATTCTTGATATTTCAATTCTGTTACACGATATATATTTGCAAAGGAATGAAGTATAGAATACAATATTTGCACATGCTTGTGATGAAACTTTGGTAAACCTCGTCGTTTTGTATCAAGGGGGTTTTATACTTTGTTGACATTACTCGCTGTGTACAAAGCGTGTAGGACAGAAACGTATAACATATTGTTTTTAGCTTGGTTTTGTACGTTTACTTTACCATTTTGCTTAAAATATCATTTTCTATTAAATTACATTTCTAAAGATCGTATACGACCAACTGTACAAATATTCAACAGATGTAGCTCGCGTGACGAGACGATGTGTATTAAAAATATAACGTTTAACACGTGCGCCAAATATCCCACCTCGAAGAATGTCGAAATCTCGCCTGTCACTCAGCGTAAAGGCGTTAAAAACAAGAGCGAATTATTTCCTTGTAACATCCTCAAAAGAATCTGAATCATTTCCACCCAACTCTCTTTATAAAAACTTAAAGAGTTTTAGGCCTTTCTTTTATGTGTAAAAACCACGTTTCGGAAGCCTAAATGCCACTTCAAACCCTTGTAAAAGGAAACGAAGTGCGGATTTTGCATCCCCTCTCAACCCCTCAACTTAACACTTAACCCTTGTTGTATTTTCACCTGAAATATCGAGATTAATGCAAAGTGACCCGAGTACCCTTGGCGCAATTTCTTGTAGTAATTTGAGATTTCTTGTTACTGTTTAACTATAGTAAAGTGTACCCATGCGTATATAGTGGCACTTGAAAAGGGCGTACGAAAAGGGGGTTAAATATCACGAATCTCATAGGTTTAAGTTTGATGTTAGTAAGCAGAGGAGGATGAGAATAAGACGCTCTCTTACATTATAGAGTTATTCCGTTTCTGGAGTCATGTCTACTCCAGAGGCTGTGATAAATACACGAGGGCAACCACGTAACTCATTATCTTGAGATACTAATTACCCTTCTCTTTCTCCCTTTGCACCCTGGATCACTTTTACTTCAAATAAATGAAGGGGTGTGATGGTTTGATGAATACAGACCTGAATTGATTTACTACATCTGTGCTCAAGGGTAACGCTTTACGGATACGTGACATTGTATATACGTAAAAACTATCTTAATTCATTAAGGATAATCTTTTAGCTTGTTAGGCCCGTTATTTCCTTTTATCGAACGAGGAGGAGCCTCAAAAAGCCAATTTGTATAACCCGCCCTTATCAAATTGCAGATGGAAGCGGAAACGTGAACGTAAACAAAAGATTTCTGTGTAAACAGCACTATTTTGATGTATTTTTAAACGTAGAGCGGGTGAATAAATCTACATTATTTGAAAATAGAGTGTATCCACCATCATCAGCACGGAACATTATTAGAGGCATGTGTTGACTCTAATTTATTATAAAGTGAAGGAACTTGAACAAGAATCAATTTGGTGATGATTTGTGTTATTTATTGATAGGTCTAAAAGGATCGATTTTACCTTAAAACATTAATTAAATAACAATGTGCTCTTATTTGTGAAAATCTCCTGAAATTTCAGCTTATAATACCAAAAACCAAAAAAAGTGTGTAAAATAACAGTAAAAAAGCACCAAAAACTACCTATAATAATAATAAGTTATATCCGACGCGTTTCAACAACAAAGCTATCAGCAAAAGATCCAGGGCCGTACAAAAGAGAGGAGAACTTGAAGAAAGTACCATGGTGGCACGAAGATTATACCCAAGCACATTCACTGAATACAACAGGGCCATTAGGAAGCCAAAACTGAACTCTTGGAGGCGGTATTGTGAAGAGATGTTCCAAAGGTGCCAAGCTCCAAACAGTATTACAAAGAGGAACATTAGAAAACATCTTGAAAAGAACTAACGCGGGTAGATAATACGGAGGTAGCCAAAACGATCGTGGATCTTTTGCTCCTGTCACCCTTCAAGCGCTTAAAGACTCATACTAAAGCTAATGAAACGTACTAACAACTTTGGAGCCCTTTTAAGGGGAAATACAGGGAATTGGTTGTAGCTAGATGGGCAGAAAAAAATTCCAACATGAATTCAGAGGGGTTGATAGAATTTCCCTTGTCTACAGCAACATGGTTTCGACTTTTAAGCTTTTAGTGCTGACGGAACAAAAGTCGTATTCATGCCAAATACGCCCAAGCCAAGTCCTTTAGTCTCATCAGTCTTACGCCGTTTCTCTTGAAATTACTGGAGAAACTGATTGAACGCCATATTAGGCACGATGTACCAATGTGTCTATCAAGCAGATAAATTGCGTGAACTTGCCAACCACAGAGTAGTGGAAACAGCAGCCTCCTTTACCTTGCTCATACCATTTTATTCCCTATTGAAATTACATTTTATATCATAATTATGGGAAGTAACTCCACTAATTTAATTTAGTGGAATTACTTATTATTATTATGGTATTACTAGTAATGGAGTTTCACGACGCGATTTTTTATCGTTAATGAGACATTCGCTCTCGAAAATCGGTAATTATCGAAAAAAACGTTTCACAATACGTTTTCCGCCAAACTTCTGTCTCAAAATCAATGATTTTCGAGAGCATATATCTGATTAACGGTTACAGATAACAAAAAAACTATTCGCGTTTTCAAGCGACTGTAGGGGGCGCTGTAGAATGTTATTATGGCCGCCAAACGGTGATCAACGCGGGTTTTTCACAAACGTGCACACGTTTTTGTGTTAAAATTCTTTGTTAAACTTGGGCATCGTTAACAGAAATTTAAATAATTTACGTTTTAAATCAACTTGTTTTAACGGCAACCTAAAAACAAACACCAGCTGATCACCGTTTGGTAGGTTTATGTACACGCCACCAAGGGGCGACTGTTTTGATTGAAAACGCGAATAGGAATAAAGAATGTTGTCGGCTTTAAATTTATATACGAAATTTTTTTGTAGGACTGACCCTTATTATTATTATTATTGGTTCTGGGGGTGGTCCCAATAGGTTCCCGCACTGCGACCTTTTGGTATATTGTGCTCCCTGGTGTTGTCTACCCTTCAAGAATACCTGTATCTTTTACAAAGTCCAGGATTTTAGTAGGGCGAATCTTCGTTATTTTCTCTTGTGTAATTTTTTCATTTCCAAGTAGGAGTTCCCTTGCCTTTATGAATGCCTCACATTGGCAAATGACGTGATAGGGCGTTTCATCTGCCTCACCACAACCCCTGCATGTCGGGCTTTCAGTCAGTCCCATGTTGTACAGGTGTTTGTTCATGCGACAGTGGCCCGTGACCATTCTTGTCGCAAGTTTTATCTTCGTCCTGCTTAACTTTAAGATGGACGTAGCTAGGTCCCCGTTTGGGATTTCCAGGAAGATCTTGGAATGACTCTGTCCTGGAATTTTCGACCAATGTCTGCAATGCTCTTTCGTGAGTATTGCTTGAATCTCCTTTTTGACTGTGGTATAAGTAATCCCACAAGCCGGTTCGGGTCCTATGAATGGTTTTGCGCTTGCCATTCTCGCAAGCTCGTCTGCAACCTGGTTACCTGCGATTCCCGCATGCCCAGGTGCCCACATTAGTGTGACTGAGTTGCACTCACCTAGTGCGTTTAGCATTTGTGTGCATTCAAGGACTAGCCCTGAATTTACCACATATGAGTGTATTGCTGCAATCGCTGCTTTGCTGTCTGTCACTATAAAGATTTTCCTTTTGATAAGGTTCTCTAGTTGAGCAGCCGCCGTCAGGATTGCATATACCTCGCCTTGGAATATGATCGCTTGTTGTCCTAGGCTTACAGAAATTCTGCAGCCCCGTCCATTGCTCCCGTATACTCCAGAGCCAGTGCCCTTTGTGGTTTTCGAACCGTCTGTGTAATACACGATTCCATTCAGCTTCGCTTTACTGGAATTGCTCTCCCAGTCTTACCGAGTGGGGATTGTCGTCTTAAACAGTTTGATGGGACAAACTGTTTTGGGTATCCTCTCAGTGTTCATACTAGGGGTTTTGTCTTAGAGATTTCGTCAAAAATGAGCGAGTGCCCCGCCCTTGACGATCCCTCCTCGCCGTTAACCCTCAGCCGGTGCCCCTCTGAGCGCCTCTGAACTAATTGCTAGGTTTAGTGGCGGTAAGTTCAGGAGGGTCTCCATAGCTGCCGTAGGGGTGGTTATCATTGCCCCCGTGATTCCAAGGCAAGCCCTACGCTGCACCTTGCTAAGTTTCTGTATGTTCGTCTGATCGGTCTGATCATTCTGGTGTAGGACTGACCCTTACTGTGATGTAGGCGAAAAACCAAAAAAGACACCTTTAACCCCCCTTCGCCCCCTGTTCCACCACCCCTACGGTCAAGGACTTTTGGTATATTATACGACTAGGTACCTTAATTAACGTAACATAGTTGGTCTTTCTGCTTATTGACTTTCCTTCTAGAATTATTTGTTGATTGGGCTAAGACGTTCTACAATTGCGAAGATTTCAAAAATGTTTTGGAGTAGGAACACAATCCATCGGTTCAATGGAAACCTTTTGTATTCTGCGAATAAATTTCGGCCAAATTTATATAAAACTTTCAGAATAAACTTCAAAACTGATGTAGATACTAATTAAAATTAAAACAACAATATAATTAAATTTTGTATGTATAAAATACGACCCCAAATAAATAAAAATTTTAAATTTCTAGAACCGTCATAAACATTCGTCCTGAACTTTTTAGAAAAACGATTAGTTTTCGACAAACTGCTTGTACGTGGTTTAAAATGATTAAACCCAAAATAAATAATAAAATCTCTTTATAAAAATTAAAAAAAAAACGAGAAAAATATGTGGCGAAATGAATAATTTGAGAATACCCAAAATCCAAAATTTAAAAAAAATCTTAAAAGATTATCCTTCCGTTAAATTTATTAGTATATTATACAACAAGCTTATAATCTTGGTGTTGCACGAGAGAATGTTTAACGTACGAGAGAGCGCAGCGAGCGAGTCACGCTAAATTTCCCGAGTGCAATTAACACCAAGATTATAACAAGTTGTATACGCTATTTTTTTATGCTAGCATCATAAATTTGAAAAATTTTATTTTTAAACAGACTACTTGCATGAATGTTTGATGTGATGACGATATCGTTTCGTTGGATACGATTGTTGCTATGTGTCGTGTGTAAATACCGTATAATACGTCAGAGCAGGTAAAGATGACGTCGTTGTTTCTATGGTAGTTTTAAAAACTGGAAATTATGAACGATTTTTGGTTATCAATAGAGACGTTTATGATGCTAGCATAAAAAAAACAAATTTTGAAATGACCATAATATCTCTCAGAATCACCAAGTTTACTTGCGTGAAGTGTATGCACTTGAATAATTACGGTAATCTTACAAACCGGTCGTTAGGTTTTTGTTACTTCTCAAACCTGTATCAGCAGTTTTCTATTGAGTTTTGTCCCATATTTTTGTAGATTTCCAATGGTGAGTGTTCCTGGGTTCTTGTGATGTCCCTTATTTCGTATCGTCTTAGTATATTCTCACTGTTCTTTCTATTCCAACATCTGTTCCTAACAGTTGTTTTTATAAATACTGTTTCCATCGTTGTCGTCCGCTATTTTATATTTGTTTATGCACTGGTTGTATCTATGCATTGTTCTTTTTCAGTGCTTTTAATATTCTGTAAAATAAATAATTTTCCGCTCTATCCCCTTTTTTTCCCTCTACTAACCTTCTTTAACAGGGTTAAGAGAACTGGAACCATTATCCCCGTGAGGAACAAATTCTAAACCATTTTTCCCCATCTTCTGGCAGTTGGTCGTGTTTATGTCCTTCCACAAAAAATTTATGACACTTAGTTGTTGTAGCTTAGTAACGTTCATCTTTTGCCTGCCAAATGTAAACAAAAGATGTAACTTAAGCAAACATGAAAATATTTACTACACGCTAATACTGCCTATTTGGTCTATGGAAACTATATATTGGAATGGCGTGCGAATCGGGTTTAGAATGGTGAATTTTAACTCATAGAGTACCACAAATCTAAGTAGAGGTACTTAAGGCTACGACCAAATACATTTCAATTGTATTTACTACGACACACATCCCTTGAAGTTCTTGTTCACTCCGGAGCACATGATGTTTAGTAGTGTGATGACCTAACAGCTGTCTACTACTCTAGACAAAGAAAATCCCTCAGTGTATGTTATTTGGCATCACATCTTAGGTTTACTCCAGCTTTAGTAGCGTAGGTGAAGAAAGGAACACTAACCTAAGGTCCCAAAAAGAAGATGGTTTTTTGAACAATCTCAAGATTTAGAATTAAACGGGGCTAGAAGTACTTTCACACTAAAACTTTATAATAAGAGTAAATACATAGTTTTAATAATCAAATGTATGTTCACTACAGGTATGCGAAGCTCTGCACATTAACACATTTTGGAACTAGGTAGATTAGGAAAGTGATTTAATCGTAAACGTGCTCATAGTGCGCGATACAATTAAGCATCTTGTAAACCCTTTCGCATCCATCAGTTTCTCCAATAATTTTCGTCTCACAAAAATCCACCATTTCAGTAGTCGTCTTTTCAACCCCCTTAATAAGCTGATCTCTGTTAATAGTCCCGTCTTCATTCAGGAATTTATGGGTTCTATACATGCAATTAAGGTAGCACTTAAAATTATACGTAGTAGATATCTGATGCAGTCGAAAAAATTTATCAATCTCGTCCTCCGTTGCGCCCGATGATATTCTACATTCAGGATGATCTCGTTCCATACTATTCTTCCATTCGTCGGATATTTTCTCGTTGGTTTTCTGAAATGTGTACATACCGAATTATCCCAATTGAAAGTTACCTTACCTTAGAATCGAATGTGAAAATTGTGGGAAGAATTATGGAGATAATTAGTAGTTTATTTAACGCCATCTCTGCTCACTGTGCAATATTTTTTGTTTCTGAATTACTTTTATATGTAGGTGTGAAGGATATTGGAAAATTTTCTGGGATACATACAGGGTGGTTCTCGCCTATACACAGAGCTAAAATAATGGATTGGTAGTGCATACGAGGAACACACTGTGTTGGAACAAGATGACTTTAAATCTGAATTGCATATCATGTTATGAGAAGCACAGTTTTTTGGTCTGATTAGGTTTAAGAAAACAATAGAAGAATCTCACGACCTTGTTTACTACGTTTATATGAATTCCAGGGTCCTTGGAAAGAAATGATTACAGTATCTTGAATCTATTCTCTATTGCGTCATGTAATTACTCCTCTTTTTCGTGGGTTTACCTCAAAGGTCCCAAATTCCAACTGTTAAAACTAAAATCAACCACCTGAGCCAAAATCTTCCCGATTTGAAATGAGAAAAGCGCTTACTTTGCAAATAACTACCATCGAATCTCGACAGGACAATATCAGGAAAATGTAATTCAATTATGTCGATTTCCTCTTATAATTTTTCCTTCTATGTGTTGTATTCCTCAAAACGTGAAAGTTTTATTTATTTACCTTAGTTGAGTTCAAAGAGCTATGATTTTCCAAGGTCACCTATAGGAGAGCGGTCTTGAACTGAGCCATCTTACACCATGATCTACTATTTATGCATAGTTTACAAAAGCATTAGGAGTGAACTTGATGTGGCTTCATTCTGGCCTTATGGACCCGTGACCTATTTCAGCCATTATCAGAACCGTGACTTCCTTTGTCAAGTTCAGATTTGTGACATAGGTACTTTAATTTGATAAACAATTGAAATTCTAGGCTTAACATTGAAGTTTGAAACCCGAAAATTGATACCCAAAAATGGTAAAACATTATAATTTGATGCATGAAAATTCCCAAACATTTTGATACACAAAAAAAAATTTGATAGCATAGTTTGACCACAGTATACATACGAACCAGTATGATATCTCGTGACGTCACGCACTAAACTTTCTGTGACCTTCAACGCTGCTCGGATGAGAATCTCATCCGACGGCCATAGACATGCATAGTGAAAAGTAAAATAAATCGTGGAGGGGTGCGTTCAAGGTCCCTAAGAGCTCTGTCGATTTATGAATGAAATGCGTAGGAGTTATTGTACTGGTTCGTTTATATACTGTGGTTTGACCTTAACTTACTTATTACTCGACTTTCCAATAATTTACAAGATAAGAACCGGTGACCTACTTTAGCGAAGTTCAGAACCCGATTGCCTTTTATTTAGACCTCAAGAATCGCCTTGACTTTGAACGGGTTTCGTTATGGCCTTGTTTATCTACCAAAATACATGTTTAAAACGTGAAAATTTGGAATAAATTATAGCACTACTATTAAAGTTTGGTAGGTGGAACATAGAACTCAAGATTTTGTTTATAATAATATCTCTTGGATATGAAATAGTTCGTGGACCTAAAGATGTAACATTTTGTTATAAAAGGAATATTCAATATTAATTTAAATATTATTTATTGATACCTTAAACACGGTTGTGGTGGTGCTACAGTATCTTCAGCTCCCTCTCCCCACCGCACCCATATATATACAGTGCGGTCCAAAGGTATGGAATAAATTCATTTTTAGCGTTATTATGTAATTTTGGGAAAAAACCTGAAACACGTCGATTTCTATTTATAATTTACCATTTTCTCGTATGGAAATCTTACCACCCTCTTGCACCCCCTCGGAGGTATGAGCAACCCTTAAAAAAATTTAAATACGAACGGGTGGCTTATGGCACCTTGTTTGAAAGGGATTTTAACTCTCTATTCAGAAATATAAACATTTTTTAATTTGGTACACTCGTAACTCAGAAATTGAATTTTGAAAAAGAAATAGTTCACAAACCTCCGTTTGAGTTCTTGTTCTATTACCACATCCAATCATAATTAAAATGTCTATTCTCTGTGTTTCTGTTAACTGAGCCATGATTTATTTACTGAAATGCACACACAAACAAAATTTGGCAATACACAAGCGTCTGTCAAAAATAACTACAAATATGAAGTAGTCTACTATGTAGTTAGATTTTTTGTTATTTTTTGTTAAACGCTTTTTTCCTCAACAGAATCAGAACAAATAAGAAAATACCTGATTAGTATTTCAAATTAAACGGATAATTTTATGATCGCCTTTAGTTTTTTTTCAAGAAATGACTGGTGGTCACTTTGGACACTTAATCTAAAAATACACTATTTCTTTTTCAAAATTCAATTTCTGAGTTACGAGCGTACCAAATTTAAAAATGTTTATATTGCTGAATAGAGATTTTAAATCCCTTTCAAACAAGGTGCCACAAGCCACCCGTTCGTATTTAAATTTTTTTAAGGGTTGCTCATACCTCCGAGGGGGTACAAGAGGATGGTAAGACTTTCATACGAGAAAATGGTAAATTACAAATAGAAATCGACGTGTTTCAGGTTTTTTCCCAAAAGTACATAATAACGCTAAAAATGAATTTATTCCATACCTTTGGACCGCACTGTATATTGTTTACGGTACAGAAATTGCGAAATGGGAGGTCCATAGACACGACTGTCCAAATTATATTGTAATCGAAATATTACTAATTACATAACGCAATAGAGATCTACACACTCAAGATACTTTAATCATTATTTTCCAAGGTTCACGTCAGTGAACCTAGCGTTCATATAAATGTAGTAAACAAGGTCGTGAGATTCTTCCATTGTTGTCTTAAACCTAATCAGACAAAAAAAACAGTGCTTCTCATAACATGATATATAATACAATTCAGATTTAAAGTCACCTTGTTCTAACACAGTGTGCTCCTCGTATGCACTACCAATCCATTATTTTACCTCAGTGTATAAGCTGAATATACCCCGGAAAAGTTTCCAACATCCTTCACACCTACGTATAAAAGTAATTCAGAAATCAATCATATTGCACAGTAAGCAGGTACCTGTAAACTTAAGATGTTGCCAAATAACACACACTAACGAATTTTCTTTGCCAAGAGACTAATCAGCCGTTAGGTCATCGCACTACTAAACATCATGTGTTCCGGTATGTGCATCGCAGCCTAAAGTACCTCTACTTAGATTTGTGGTACTCCATGAGTCAAAATTCACCATTTGTACGATTAAACCCGATTTTAGCGCAATTCCAATATAGTTTCCATAGAGCAATGGCCAGTTTTAGCGGGGTTTGGAAAAAAAAACCCTGGAAAAAAAACCCCGGAAAAAAAACCCGGAAAAACCCACGGAAAAAAACCCCCAGGAAAAAAACCCCCGGAAGAAAAACCCCCAAAAAATAATTATAGATGACTGTGAATAAATATATAAATACAGGGTAGACCATTTTAAGTGATACACGCGAATATCTCGAAAAGGAGAATTTTTTTCAAAAAATGTTTCAGACGAAAGTTTTGTGGCTTTTAGGGGGAAAGATGATGACATTATCATTGTAATTGTAGATGGCGCCACTTTAGAGATTTCATCATGGCGGCCATTTTTTTAAACGGGAGTTGATTTTTCTTTCCAAATGAAAGGGGTCTAGGACACAACGGCCACTGGACACAACGGCCACACAGAATTTAGTATGCCCATATCGGCCACACATCACACATCGGCCAAACGTGATGTGTGGACACAACGGCCACCTTGGACGTAACGGCCACAGCTCTAGCTGAACACAACGGCCACCTTGGACACAACGGCCACTGGACACTACGGCCACACAGAATTGTAAGGTAATGTTTCACGGTTTAAGGGCAGCTCAAGACGTGAACCGAGTTCAGGAGATTTCAGTTGTTGTACAATTTTGCTGAGCTAAGTTTAAGTTTGGCTTATATTACTTAAGCGGCCGAATTTGGCGGTTTAAACCAAGTTCAATTAATAATTCGAATCTAAATTTGTTATTTGTGGCACCAACTTGATGATTATTTAAAATGGAATTACTTAACTGATCATGAAGACTTTACCACACTTAAACCGGAGTTCAAATTTATACTCGGTTCAGGAAAGCTTTGGCTTAAACCGCAAATGTACAATCGGCCCCAAATGTGCAAATAACCTAGGCGCTTAAGTGTCAATCTACGTTTAAGTTTAGCATTACGTTTTGTATCAATTGAAAAAAAAATACTAAATCTGCAAATAACCTAAGCGCTTTAGTGTTAATCTACGTATCTGATATGTGGCCGTAGTGTCCAAGGTGGCCATCGTGTCCAGCTAGAGCTGTGGCCGTTACGTCCAAGGTGGCCGTTGTGTCCACACATCACGTTTGGCCGATGTGTCCAGTGTGGCCGATATGGGTATACTAAATTCTGTGTGGCCGTTGTGTCCATTGGCCGTTGTGTTCAGACCCCAATGAAAGTTGTAGCTGGCAATAAGACGAATACAACAGTTTTTTGTTTTTTTTCATCGGATCATTTTTCAGTGAGGTATGGTGTTCCAAAATGTATAAATTAAGTAAAGTTTCCACCCAGATAACGGATAGGAACAACACAGAGAGGGGAGAGAAATGCAGAGTGGTGTGGAGTTACAAAATACGAACACTATGGGAGGTGGAATTGTGGAAACTTTTACTTAATTTATAAGCTTTGGAACACCGTAACTCAGTGAAAAATGATCCGATTACAAAAAAACCAAAAACCATTGTATTCGTCTTATTGCCAGCTCCAAAACTTTCATTTGGAAAGAAAAACAACTCCCATTTAAAAAATGGCCGCCATGATGAAATCTTTAAAGTGGCGCCATCTACAATCAAATTGATAATGTCATCATCTTTCCCCCTCAAAGCCACAAAACTTTCATCTGAAACATTTTTTGAAAAAAATTTTCCTCTTCGAGATATTCGCTTGTATCACTTAAAATGGTCTATCCGGTATAGGTACAAAGTTTGGAAATAAAAGTAATGCCAAACTTAAACGTAGATTGCCACTAAAGCGCCTAGGTTATTTGCAGGTTTAGTATATTTTTTTTCAATTGATACAAAATGGCAACATGACACTAAACAAAGTTTGGAAATAAAAGTAATGCCAAACTTAAACGTAGATTGCCACTAAAGCGCCTAGGTTATTTGCAGGTTTAGTATTTTTTTTTCAATTTTCGGGGGTTTTTCTTCCCGGCTTTTTTTCCTGGTTTTTTTTTCCGGGTTTTTTCGGGTTTTTTTTCCAGGTTTTTTTTTCCTAAACTCCTTTTTTTTGAACTGACGAAATTCCGAACCGTTCCGAAGTTCTGCGACAAAAAAAGAATTCCCCATAGTCTCGTGGCAATACACGCCAGAATTTTTTTATAAGATAAAAGTTGCCGGTTGTTTATGTAGTTTAAGAGTATTTTTTTCTGAATTCGGAAATATATTGTGCTACACTTATTTTTTGAAAAAAGTAATAATCCGAGGGAAGTCTCGTGGCAATACCTGCCAGAAATTTTTGAGATAATTGTAGATGTTGTAGTGAGCATAAGGTGAGGATGTCTCTTTGCAGTCTTATGCGCGGCTAAGGAATTTAATGGGATTGTGTGCGTTATATGGTGAAATTGTAAGAACTGGAACTCCTGTGGCCGTTGAAGAACACTGAAAACGCCAAAAACCACAATATAGATTTAATAAATTGGTGTTGCGGTTTTTGGTGTTTTTAGTGTTAAAGTAAATTATTAAAGAGATGAGGTGACAGTTAAAGTAAGTGGCCGGATAGTGAGCTATAGATCACGGTGGTGAACCGATATGGTTTTGTTCATGAATCGTCTCGAAATTCAAAATCCGTTCATTAACTATACAGGGTGGCCCAACGAAAAGGTAACAGACGGGTTTCTGGCCAGAGGGAATTTTTTTTTGTGAAACGCAAAAACACGTCAATTTTTATATCAAGGGGGCAACTTTCGCCATGATTTTCAACCTGAAGTGATTTCATCCCTTAGCGCTGTGAGAACAACCCCTAAAATTTAAATAGGGATGATGGGGCAAGTGATACGTCATTTGAAAGGTCTTTCTTTTCCGATTTCAGTGCACTAGTTTTTTTATATTTTTTTAATTTTTAACCAAAAAAATGGAAGTTCCAAAATGGAAAATGAGGAAAGAGATTGAGGCATTTAAAAACTCAAAAAAGCTCGGACAGGTCAATTGTTTTTTTCTTAGAGAAGCTAGGTACTTTACTGATATTTGACAACATTGTTTCACCCCTTGGGTACAGGGTAAACAACCCTTAAATTTTTAAATAAAAACAAGAGTTAATTTTTTCTTGTGCTAATTAACAGTTTATGCAAATTCAACCCTTATTTTAATAAATGTTTGAAGTGCCTGCCTTCAGCTCCATGCAATAGTACAAATTTTCATTAAATCGTTCTCGTACATTTTGCAACATTTCAGGAGTGATCAGGCGGCATTAATGTACTATACGGTCACGTAACTCCTCCAAAGATTCCGGACCAGTGGAAAAAACTTTACTCTTTACATGACCCCATAAAAAAAATCTAATGGGGTGAGATCAGGAGGAACGAGTTAACCAAAATCTGTATTATTACATGGAAGCTGAAGACAGACACTTCGAAAATTTATTAAAATAAGGGTTGAATTTGCATAAACTGATTTTATTAATTAGCACAAGAAAAAATTAACCCTTGCTTTTATTTAAAAATTTAAGGGTTGTTTACCCTGTACCCAAGGGGTGAAACAATGTTGTCAAATATCAGTAAAAGTACCTAGCTTCTTTAAGAAAAAAACAATTGACCTGTCCGAGCTTTTTTGAGTTTTTAAATGCCTCAATCTCTTTCCTCATTTTCCATTTTGGAACTTCAATTTTTTTGGTTAAAAATAAAAAAAATATAAAAAAAGCTAGTGCACTGAAATCAGAAAAGAAAGACCTTTCAAATGGCGTATCACTTGCCCCATCATCCCTATTTAAATTTTAGGGGTTGTTCTCACAGCGCTAAGGGATGAAATCACTTCAGGTTGAAAATCATGGCGAAAGTTGTCCCCCTTGATATAAAAATTGACGTGTTTTTGCGTTTCCCAAAAAAAAATTCCCTCTGGCCAGAAACCCGTCTGTTACCTTTTCGTTGGGCCACCCTGTATAATGTGTGATTACAATTTCAACGGAAAAAACAGTAATTCTATAACCACAATTTAAATATAAATCTCCTCACTTTTTGGTCCACAACACTTGTATGTTAAGCAATATAATGTAATAATTTCAAAAGCACGTAACGCTACATTTTTTTTTATCGCCAACTTATGAGAAAACTGTGGAATACATCTCTTCATTTTCAATGCAATTCACATAATTTAATTCAATTCAACATTTTCTGTAATATAAAGGCGATTAATATGTCATATTTTTCTCATTCTACCGAGCTCAGATTAAATTTTATAAGACCACGCTTTTTGAAATGTTCACCACCACACTCTGACATACAAATTTTAAATTTTAATTTAGTAATTTGCGAATCTCGTTGACGTATCGTCGTAGACGAGAAAACCTTCAACTTTTCTTCATACAATACACATACGCGAGCGAGACAATTTGATGTTGTAATTTAAAGAAACCGTATAGTTATTTCTTCCGAAAAATTCTTTATTTCCTGCAGTCGGTTATAAATTTTTATTTCTGAAAAATTGTAACAAGAGATAGGAAATACGTTCAAAAGTTACGCTGCAACAAATTTTAGCAATACAACTGTGCGTTGAGGCAATTAGTTAAAGCTTCCGATAGCTGGTGCGCTACGAAAAGGGGTGGATAAAGAGAGAAACAATTTTAGGCGGTTTTTTTCTTCTTCATGCGAACTTTTGCCCTACTTTTCCCTCTTTAATTATTTTGATAAATAAAGAGAACTTAATAATATTTCTTTTTCTCTTTTCTTTTTATGAAGAGAGAAACTGATGTAAAGCAAATGTTTAATTTACCTCCCCCGCATCCTCAAGTGACCGAAGCCTTTGCTACTACTCTACTCAACGCTATCGTTTTATTATACCCAAAACCCTCATTTAAAGCTCCTCTATAGCTTAGTTTACGCATCATTTAACAATTTAACCAAAACTTTCGATTTAGAAAATCACGTCGCTAAAATTAGTTTTGCGATATCTAAAACGTTTTCTAATTAGCAGCCGTGTGATGTTGAAAAATTTCGAATCGATACGGCCTATCGATGCTATTCACCTGTTTAAAAGTAGGTGGTCTTTATTTACGTTGTAACAAGGTATAAAGCGATCCTGAAAAATTACTCCTCCTCTCTCTGGAGGCTCATTTCTCTTCGAAGCGCAGTTCTCCCGAACGTAGACTTTAATCTAGCGCACCACAGTTTATGGCTATTGTTACTGCAGAGGTTCGTCTCGTCATCCGTCCATGCGTTTGAGAACATTACCCTGACAGATGTTCGTGCCCCGCTATCAATTATGGCTTGAGGGTAGGTGAGAATAAAATATGCACGGCGGAGGGTTGAAATACTACGTATTCGCGTCTATTTATAATTTATGGAAGATTCCCCAGGCCGGTCGGGACAATCTGGGATATTTCTGCGGGCTCTCGCTCTTTTATCCACTCGACACGCTGAATGTGAAAAAAATGATTTCGACCCTCATTTACTTCTCGAAATAATGACGGTCTGGGCACACCCCTCTTGTTTTATTATCAATAACATATTTTAGGCGGGGGGGAGGGGAGGGGGGGTGACTGCTCGATACTGATAGTGCATATTAACTACGAGTTTCGATATCCATTATCACTAGCATAGGTAATATACTCGCGGATATTGAATAGTATCAATTATTGGCAAACAAAAGGGTTGCGCGTTCGAAAAGGGGGTAGACGATGCGATAGCGTTAGTATTTCCCTTAAGATATCGTAGGTTCCGCTTCCGTACGAGCTACAAAGGGAAGCCTATGGGATTCTATTGTATGCAGATGTGGATAAGCGGTTTTATTGCCAGTATTAGCTATACGATCTTTTGATTGACCCACTTTTGTCTTCCACCATTTTGCCAAAATTGAAGTTACGACTTTGCGATTACCATATAAAGTCAACACGTTGATGCTTGCGTACTTTAGCACCCCCTCGTACGTGCTATTAAGTTGTTTTCACATTTTTATCGAACTTGGGTACACTAATAAATTATTCAAGTTGCTATAAACTTAGGGGGAAACGGATGCAAATAAAGGATATTGGCAAGGATAACTTTCAAGGATAGTGTTCCCTTATTCTCTGCAAGTAAATAGTTCGCCTCTCAAATACATCGATAACTTCACGTATTATACTTTCCACCAAAAAAACAAAATCAGAAAAATAAACTCCATGTTAACGGAGTAAAAATTACAACAAAGTCATATAAATCTCAAAATCGAAATCATTACTTCTCAGAATTTCGAGAAAATGTAACATATTTTGTTACCTAACCCACAATCATCCACCATTCTATGATAAGTGGGATATAGAGGGAGTGGGGGGGTTAGTGTGACAAATGTGCGGTTTAAGGTATACATTATGATTATGCAGGAGCGCCTGGAGAAGAATTTGGAGGAGGAGAAGGAAGCAATAGGGCACTGGCAGTAGGGATTCAGAAAGTTAGACAACGTATGTAACGGGCGTTATTTTTGGTTAAATTAAATTAATTACTTTTTACTTTTCAAGTTTGTATATACGGAAAATGTTTTTAGTTAAGTACGTAAGTTTCATGTTAGCATTGAAGAAAGTTAAGCGGAATGGATAGTATAAAAATATAGAAGTGCAAGCCGTGGGTTTCTTATCGCGAGACATTCATGCGATAACATTTTATAAAATTGGTTATAAGGCAGACGGTTTGAGGTGACGGGACATTAGAGTGTTGAGATCCGCGTAAGCGTGAGGTACTTGTCCGCTCGGTACCAAAATTTGTGAATTTATTAAGCGAATTAAGTGAACAAAGCGGCGTTAGGTACTAAAAGGTACCAATTAAGTGAGTTTAAGAGTGTCACTACGGTGAAATAAAAGCGTAAATACGTTTTAATAAACAATATTCGATCTACGTGTACTAACAGATGTGCATGTAAAGTATTTAAGTGCGGTGTCGTATATATATAAAATTAAAACGAACATTATTAGAGGGCAACAGAAATCAGCTTATCGCCTTGTTGTCTACCTAGCCCCAGGTTAATTATAAGCCGCTGTGTCGTTTATATGAAAACATTCGCCTTGTAGTTGGCAAACCTAAATTCGCAGTGTGGTGTGTAATATAGAAAAAACTTTACACCGTTAACAAGAGCAAATTGAAGAAACTCAGCTGGGAGCGAACCACGAGTTGAGGTTGAGACCCCTTGAAGGAGCTGTCGATCGCCACATTCCTGGTGGCAGCCGCCACCCTTGGTTAACAACAACGTAATCGTACCAAGGTACAATTACCAATATCAGGTACCGTTCTAAACTATTATTGATTTAAACTGATAGTGAACAAAAAAAAACTGAATTCTATGGATATTTTTATGATTTGCGTTTTTAAATTAAATTAAAATATAAGCGGATGTAACGCAGCAATTTTTAATCTTAATGTCACGTTCTGCTAGCAAGCGATAAAATTGGCCATTCAGCTTGTTTATTTAGGTAGAAATTAAGTTGTTTTTTTCAGGAATTGTACATTTTGTTTACTTTGATCCAAACGTACTACCAAGATAGAAAAATTACCGAACCTTTTAACCACGAACCGGAAGACTTTTATCAACATATTTGTAACTTCCGTTACACGTAAATAGAGGAGAATAATGGGATGGGATGAGAAGAAAGGGATAAGGGAAGGTTTGGTGGAGAGAATTGAGGAAATATAGGTATAAGGTGACAAGTGAGGAGTTTGAGACTACAAGAGGGTTCAGACAGGACTGTCCGTTTAGCCCAAGTTTATTTTCTATATTTATAGAGGGGTTAGGGGAAAGAATGAGAGAGAAACAGATTGGAGGGGTGGTGGTAGGAGGTTGCGGGATATGGGCTCTGGCCTATTCGGATGATGATGGTGATGGTGAAAACAGGGAAATGAGGGATATGATAAAGACACTGTAGTGGTTCCTGGAAAAAAGAGATATGGAAGTAAGACTGAAGTAGACTAAGATGATAGTGTTTCAAAAGAGGGGGTAGAAGAAAGGTGGAATGGAGATAGGGGTGGTTGTTAGAAAGGTTGATATAAAGTATGGAGTGGAAGTAGGGGGATGAAAGGAACGGGAAGTGTTGGAAAAGGTACTGGAAGAGGACGCTTGGCTTGGAAAGGGAGACGCCAGGTTGTATAGTGCAGGGAAGAGGAGAAATGGGAAAAGATACGAAGACAGGTTGGGAAGTTGGCGATGAGGTACTTGGTGAGAGAAAGTAGGGGGGAAGTGACTAAGGATCTTTTGTATAAAATTGACTTTCTACAATCAAAGGGTAACTAGGCCCCCTCCTCGAGGAAAATAAGGAGGAGGTGTTCAGCAAGTTAGTAAGAAAGGCTACGATCTTCAATTCGCTTCCACAGACCAAGTGGAATTTCGTTACCTTTATACCGATGAACATCGTTTAAAGTAGAAAAAGTGTACCAACTCCACCTATAAGTGTCTCATTTGTACGATAATGGAGGAAAGGGCTCTGCGAAGGGACCCTCTATTAGGATCTTTAAAGCGATATCTCCGAAACGCTGCGACTTATAATGGAACGGGTTGGAATTATTTAATTGGCGTCTAATGATCTAAAAGAAAAAGTCTCTACTTGGTCGAATTTCGAGAGTTCGTTTTTTAGCCAGAAAAAATACCAAGTGGTTAACCTTGCTTTTTTTGCAAAAAAGTGAAGAAATTTTTTATTCCAAAAGGCTTCAGAATATGTTAGTTTACTTCATAAAAGATAGTTTAAAGTAGAAAAAGTGTACGAGGTCCACCTATAAGTGTCTCATTTGTACGATAATGGAGGAAAGGGCTCCGCGAAGGGACCCTCTATTTGGATCTTTAAAGAGCGATATCTCCGAAACGGTTCGACTTAGAATGGAACGGGTTGGAATTATTTAATTGTCGTCTAATGATCTAAACGAATAAGTATTTACTTGTTCGAATTTCGAGAGTTCATTTTTTAGCCAGAAAAATACCAAGTGGTTAACCTTGCTTTTTTGGCCAAAAAGTGAAGACATTTTTTATTCGAAAAAAGTGCAGAATATGATAGTTTACTTCATAAAAGATAGTTTAAAGGATGGTAAAGCAAAGTGGGCGTTTCATAGTGACATTACGAAAAAAGTTAGGTAAGTTTAGCTACGTCTAAGGTCGTCATTGAGAAGTCGAAGTTCACTAGCATAAGCTTTGGCAATGAAATTAACACATAGGAACTGGTTTAAGGCTGGGGTTTCCTCCTCAGTATTCCTTTCGACATACATAGTTTGTTTAAAACTTAATAGTTTTAAATGAAACTTGGAAATCGTGTAGTTGAAAGTCTGTTCAACAACATGGGCTATTTTATTTTTCATGCAAATGTAAAGATATAATTGAAAAAATTATGAAATTTGACATATAATTTTCTAAAACGTTTTAAAATAGCTTAAATCGTATAACATAGTGTGCAGTAGCATCATATGTAATATGAATGGATTTTGTGGAACCATTTTGAAACTGTGTATGTCGTAAGTTTTTCCCATAAGCGCAATGTAAAATTGAATAAAGTGCCATTATTTAGTCACGAAACGCACTCGCAGGAGTGTACAGTATTGCCCACAGATTGCAGCACCTGTGAAATGCAAAAGTGGATGAACACGGATGCTTTTCATGAAATTCGTACGTTTTTCTTGTAGTTCCTTTTTTAAAATACAAAGACAACAATATTATTCTGTGCAATACAGTAACTGATAGCGAACCACTTCTTTTAGGTATTAGATTACCGATGCGGTCATGCTTTTTTTGTGGTGCAAACATTCTTTGCCTTTAGATATTATTTCATTTTTATGTAAATAAATATAACTCAATGATTCTTAAATAGGTACCTATTTTAATATAGGTAAGTCACGATTTTAATGAGAGTAGTTAAAATCAGGGGCGGCTGGTGTATAAGAGCTGCAGTGCTGCAGAGCTCCCAAAAAAATAAAAGACTTCCAAAAAATAATAATTAAATTTAAATTATGTCATCGAACTAAAAAAGCAAATTAATACTTTAAGCAATTCTCGAAAGGCGTTGTAAAGTCGACCAGTGGAATAACATACCGACTCACGCTATAGTTGAGTTATTATTTATCTGGGCTACACGATGGTGTTCTGCGAGCTCCATAAACAAACGTACGGTGATAGTCTTCCTCCGTGAACGCACTAAATGGTATCACATTTTATGCTGAGAGATGCGCTGCATTAAGTTCAGCGATAGCGATATCCTATTCTATTATTTTAGCGCCAAACACGTGTAGGATGGAATTTTACGCGGCTTTTTAGTTTACGGCGGGTTCAAAAACAATAAATAGGTACTGTTTATTGCTGAAAATTATTAATTGTGTAGGTACCTATTATGGAAGTGGTCTTCATTTAATTGTAATGTTAAGAAATTTTTTAAATATTCTTATGAAGAAAAGGTAGAATTAAAAGGAAATTATTATTGAAAATCTGGTGTAAGTAATAAATTAGAGACATTTATTTAAAAAATGAATGTGTCAAAGAATAGTCAATAGTTTACCAAAAATTGTAAATTGAATTACATAGATTTTGTGGAGCTTTTGAATTGGCTCTTCGGGGACATGATGAGAGCCATAGGTACTTCCGAGAATCCGGGTAATATTTCGTGTACTTTCGTAGACCTCATTTACAAGTAATCTTTTATGCAAAAATTGCAGAACACCTAAAAATTTTGACCAGGAGCCGCCACTGGTTAAAATACAAAGGTATAAGTTAATAAATCGTAATGTTTTACATATTATAATATTATATTATGTTACAGTTTAGTACCTAAAGTGTTAATTAGACTGTTTTCGTTATTCGTCGAAGATGAATCACTTAAATATAATCTATAATAATCTAATTATACCTATACGATAATTACGTTTTAACGAGAAATAAAGCGCTAAAATAAGCCAAACCTACCAAATTTTTGTTATAAGACCGATTGAGATGAGGTTTTTTGCATTCGCTTCCTAAATTCAATAGGAAACTTTGTACCTACTTTTGATCATGCTTTTTTTCCAAATAACATTTGTGCAGTGGAAAATGCATCCTGAAAAATGCATTTCATAGAAAAAATTCATAACTTCGTTATAAACTTCTAGAATCGACTCATATTCGTGTTCGCAGAGGTTTTCGAGGTCGCTGATCCCGAATATGACCTCCAAATTTACTCACCGCCCACCTGGAGCTCAGGATGGCAGAGAGACGTCATCTCCGAAGCTTTTTCTGAAATTCACTCTCAAATGGTTTTAGACATCTCATCCGGGGTTTTTTTAGGTTACAGATTCCAAATCTGGTATCGACAATCGTCCCCCGCGTTGCCGCGTACTATGGTGCCCCGCGTCCGGGCATCAATGTCACTCTTTGGAGTTTCACTCAAGTTTCAGTCCTATAGAGTATAGGGAACAGAAAATTGTTTCCGGAGTTTTTTGGGTCGCTTAGATTGAATCTGGCACCGGATACTTTCTAGCGGATACCTGGTACACCACACCGGGGCATCAACGTCATCCTCTGGAGTTTCGCTTGCATTTTCGCTCTTACAACAAAAATTTGGTAGGTTCAGTGTGGTTCAGTGCTTTATTTCCTCGCCTATTTCTGATCATTTATAAAATAAATTAGCAACATTATTCAGCACATAATATTCATTATCTTACTTTACAAAAATTCATATGTACTAATAATTTTTCAAATGTGAACCTTGTAATTTATTTATTTCCTTTGCGATATACAATTTGTTACCCCGAACTAAAAAGCGCTCCACGGCACCTGACCTTTGCAAAGTTGTAAAAATGTTTATAGCGGCATAGGAGTGTAACATATGCAATATTTGGTACATTTTTGTAGGTCTCTCAAAAATTGTGAGAATCGAAAATTGATTAATCGATTTCTGAAAAAATCGATCGGGATTAGTCTAAAATCGCGATTAAATCGATTTCCGTGTCTATGAAAATCGTTCGCTAATCGTGTTCGAACGAATCGATTAATCGATTTGTTTGAAATTTTTGCCAGCACTTGCATACATCAATTTAGGAATTTTAACAAAGTTAATGTAAGTACAGAATTTTTTGACGCAGTAAGGTTCCAAAGATGGAATAGAATATGTATTATTATAAAACCACAGTTTTACATCAAAATTTGATATGGCGTCTAGCCGGAATTTTGGATTTTGCGTTTACCCATTTTTCAGGTTTATTTTGCATTTCTCGCTGAAAATGGTAGTAACCAAATTTGTAGATAATTAAATTCTCTAACTTTTGTCTTAACAATTTTGTTGTAAAATGATTATTTATTGCTAATAATGAGCAAAGTGTGAAAAATTAGGACATTGACCGAGTTTTTTCAATTTTTGGACCATTTTTATTAAAAATAGGTGACACATTCAAATGACAAAGTTGTAGAGGACTAAATTCGCTACAACTGTCGTAGAAACAAGTTTTTCGTACGACGCATGAATCACGCCCGGAAATATGCTGAACACACAGGCATGACAGAAGCGACCCAACTCATTTCCGCACCACCGCACAGTAGAGGTAGAGTTTTCGGTGCATTTTTTTATTTGGTTTCCCCAGTTTCTTCGAAGCAATTCTTCTGTAATTGCACAGTCAAATCGTCAATACTTTCTGTGTCATATTCCTTGTCGATTTCATTGGGAAATAAATTGAAATTGAAATTGATTTCGCTGGTCACAAGAGTGCACGAATAAAATAAAATAAAATGGAGCAATGTCCTAATTTTTTAGACTTTTTGCTCATTATTAGCAATAAATAATCATTATACAACAAAATTGTTAAGACAAAAAAGATAGAGAATTTAATTCTCTTCAAATTTGGATACTACCATTTTCAGCGAGAAATGCAAAATACGCCTGCCAAATGAATAAACGCAAAATCCAAAATTCCGGCTTGCGCTTGACGCCATACCAAATTTTGGTGTAAAACTGTGGTTTTACATATGATGGAATGTTGTCGAGGATGATTGGGATAATAAAAGTATCAGATATCGTCGCGTTTGGCAGAAATAATAAATTTATCCCTTGCTTTATGAATTTGTGAAAATCAACAGTATACACGTCTCTATTTTTAGATCATTTCCTTCATGTTTCAAACTTTCAAATAAATCAGTGTGTAAAATTTATTTCCTAATATCATAATTATGTAATATCAACTTCGTTTATTCATTTGATATTTCGCTTTCAAAGTGTTAAGTCGTAAGTGTGCGTTGGCGTAAATGTAAGATACATAGAAGACCTTGACCTGCTCATTATGATTACAGAAGATTCATACCAGGAAAGCATTAACCGATACCAGTAATTTTGCATTCTCTGCATAATATCTTTCACTCAACGATATTACGCATCCTGATTTACAGAATTGCAAAGGGTGACACCTACAGCATATTTATTAAAATTCATATATTTTTCTGTAATTTTAATATCTGATTTATGTGTTGCCTAACACATAGAACCGATGCGAGCGCTCATTGTGGTCATGAATCGTTACAGCTGTTGGAGACCCCAGCCTTAACCGGCAGACCTATGCTTTCCTATGCATCAAAACGGTTCCGTTCAAAGTAGAATCAGGACAAATTAGAGCGTTATATAATGTGAAATAATTTACGTCCCTATTTTCTAAGGAATATTATATTTTATTACGGAAAACAGTTAATAATTACAACAATCCTTCCGTCGATGCTACTCCACTTTGAAAAAATTGGAGAAGTACTCATGGGCATGCGCAACACTAAGATGGAGGACGTGAAGGTCAAGGTACAGAGTATATCTTAAATCACTTATAGGACAGGAACCGGTCTGTGGGTTTACATATAACGCAGCCAAAAAGGAGATTCGGGCAATGCAGGCATTGTTCGGAAATTCCAGGACAGAACCATTCCAAGATCTTCCGGGATAACCCAAACGGAGCTTGAGCAGTGTCCATCTTAAAATGAAGTAGAACGGGCATAAAACGTAAGACAGAAATGATCACAGGTAAATGTCGTCTCAATAAACACCTGCACAGCATGGGGGCTGATCAATAGTCCGCTATGTTGGGTTGTGGTGAGGAAAACGAAACGCCATACCAAGTCATCTGTCACAGATTATACAAGAGGAAGCAATGAAGATTCGCCTCGCTAAAATACTGATGTTGTTAAGGATACGGGAATCCTTGAAGGGCGAACAATATTAGGAGAGGTGGAGGGAGCACAATAGTCCAATGAGTAGCAGGGCGGGAACCACTTGGGACTATTCCTAATAGAATAGTGACGTATAAAACTAGAAACGGAGATATTCTAGGAAAGGAGGGGAGAGATCTAAGTAAAGGAAAATTTATGGGGGAAAGGCAGATTAATTAACTCAAAGTTCCACATTTTTGGCTCGTCCACCTACAATCTTAGAGTATCAAGGACTGTGTAGAAGCAAACGACTTACCTATCATAATGGGAAAACATTTGTAGGGGCTAATTATCGTTTCAGAGAATTTTATAATTAATTTAAAAATCGAAACGATCTTATAACAAATTTTCTTTTAAAGTAAGGTATGTACTTGGCATTTTATTCCACCAAGAAGTCCTAATTTTGGTGGTCTCTGGAAGGATAATTGTTATGCGAATTGCAAATGAGCTGTTGACTTGGACCCTTATCGAGGAGTAGAATATGGGAGACGACTAGACCGCCTTCCACATGATGGTGCTTCCGTAAAACGAGTGACCCTAGATGGAAGATAACAAGTAAAAGAAGAGATGTGAAAAGACGATGCAAAAACTTCACAACCAACCTTGCCACCCAGAGCAACCGATAGAATTCCTTAAAGCGCTGTGCTGTACATGCTTCAAGTGAACCACCCAACCTAAACGTACTCCAGTTTATTGGTGGTCGCAAGAGTTGTGCGAACCCAGAAAAGTTTACATCAGCAAATCGAGAATGTTACTACAAATAAGTAAAGGAAGTTATAAGAAGAGAAGGTAATGATACCGGACTGGCAGGCGGGCTTCAGAAAGGGAAGGAGCACTTTAGACAATATCTACATACTGAAACAGTTGGTCAGCAAGGAGTTCGATAGGAAGGGTGATAGGGTGTTTGGGCTATTTATAGGCCTAAGGGCCGCATTTGACAGGGTAAATAGGGGGAAAGTTTGGGAAAGGCTAAGGTCGTTAAAGATGGATGAGAAGCTAGTAGAGGTGATGGAAGAAATATACAGAGAAACAAGATGTAGGGGGAAGGCGGGAGAAGACATTGGAGATCCCTTCTGGACCAGAATAGGGCTACGGAAGGGCTGTCCGCTAAGTGCTAGTCTCTTTTCCATGTTAATTGGGACGTGTTACAGAGTAATCAGAGCGGTGGTATAGTGATTGGAAACAAGAAAGTGTGGGTGTTAGGATATGCAGATGATCTGGTTCTGATGGCGACGAGGGATGGTGAGATGAGGGAGATGATGAGAGTAACAAAGAAATACATGGAGAAAAGAGGGCTCGAGGTGAACGTAAATAAGACCAAGATGGTGGAGTTTCAGAAGAAGAGGGATAGAAGTAAGAGGGGAGAATGGAACTGGGGAAACGAGGATATTGAAAGCGTGGATGAGGTAACGTACCTAGGGTACAAGATAAGGTACGATAACAAAGATAATGGACACATCAGAGAATTGGCAAGGAAAGGAAATGCGACAGTGTGACAAGTATGGGCCTGGGAGAAAGATGGATGGGGGGAGATATACGGAAAAGGGTGTGGTTACTTGATAGACTTGTGAAAAGTGTGATGCTGTACGGGGCGGAGGTGTGGGGGTGGGAGGAAAAAGCGCAACTAGAGAATATACAAATTAAATATTGGAGATGGGTGCTTGGGTTAGACAGGGAAACACCGGGATACTTGGTGGAGGAGGAGGTAAAGATGAGCAAGTTACGTATAAAAGCGGGAAGGAGAGCGATGGTTTTCGAAGAAAGGATGGAAAGAAGGGAGGAAGGGGGAATCTTAAGATGCGTGTGGAACGAGGTGAAGAATGGTAAAATAAGGCAGGGTCAGGAGGAAAGAAGGAGATATTATGAAAGAGGGGGACATGCAAGAGAGGAGGTGAAGTGGAAGAGAGAGGCGGGACGGGATATAACTTCGGAAATAGTAAGGAGAGATGAGGATGTACAAACTCAGGAAAGGAGGATGAAGATAAGAGAGGGAAGGTTCAATGAAAAATACAAGGTCTTAGTGACGGAAGATTTGCCAAGATACCTAAATGGAATAGGTAACATACAGAGCAAGAGGATAGTGGCTCGATTTAGAGTGGGAAATGAGGAGAACGATAACAAATAATGGCTGGAGGAGGAGAAGAGGTTGTGTAGACTGTGTGGAGAAAACAGAGAAAATATAGAGCATTTGGCGGAGAACTGTGGAGAACTAAAGGAACATGAGGGGGGATGGAGAAGGCTCCTAGGGGAGGATGGAATGGGGAAAAAATGGATGGAAGAGGTTTTAGAGTGCAGAAGAAGAAAGGGAGGGTATTAATGTGTGTGTATATGGATATAGTTAGGCAATAGGGATAGTGGGTTTAGGTTGGGTGGCTGGGATGTTGTATGGAGGAAATAATCTGTTTAAAAAATCTGTTTAATTTAGTTTTGTTTGTTTTGTTTAGAAGCTAATCCTTTGCTAAATTTTGTATACTATAACAAATAAAATTGATTGATTGATTGATATAAGGAGGGGGTAAGATAGAGTGGCTGAAAAAGAGGCCAAGAAAGAAATATATGCGGCATAAAAACCGCATGATATAACTAAGACTACACAGGTGTATCGAGGAGCTCTTTCCATCCTACCCCATTATCATTTGGATGTGAAGCCGAGATATCTCAGACAAGTTGATGACTACGGCTACCAGAAAAATTAAATTCCATGGATCGGACGGCATACCAACAGCCGCGGTAAGCTATCTTAAAAAAACCAATTTTTTTTAACTTTCCACTAACTCAAAAGGCGTTTTCTATAGATAATCGGAATAAAACATATTATAAAAATATCATCTCATTGGTCCTAAAAGATAACCGAAAGCTTACGGATTTATCGTTACCTAGATAAACATCCTACGATTTGCATTGCAATATAAGCGGACGCTAAATGACGAGTTGCGTCATTAACAATATGACTAGATTAAATAACGATACGATTACACCCTTTGGGAAACGTAACGTATCAAAACTTTAATGAAGAACGTACAAGAAGCGTTTAAAAAAATTTAACACTTCTACTTCCATTGGTTAGTCGCCCTTTAGGGTACGCAGTGACCCTTCGGTAGGGTTATTTTTACCCTGTACATACACGGGGATGATTAAATTCCGCATTAATTAATTAAAGAACGAGAATGCAACAAAAAATTCCACTACCCTCATGCGCAATTCTGATTTTTACCAAACGACACTATTATAACGCAATTCGTCTAATTATATCGAATTGGGAATTAACAGAAGCAAAAAGGGTTCCATAACAGTTTTAAAAGAAAATTTGGGTCAAACTCGCACTGTAAATCCCATCCCTAATGCATGTATATCCCGAAAACTTTTCCCATATTCAAATATATTGACAGAGGATAAATACCGCTAGATGCGACAACAGAAATTTATTCTCATCAATATTTAAAGCCGCCCCCGTAAATCCGATCGCTGTTTTGTTTCTCACCCCCCTTAAAATTTGTAAAATCTCGGATCCGGGACAATACGACTACTAGATTGATAGATTGAATCTCGTAATTACAAAAAGGATGGTGTATTTTATCAAACTTACATACATTTTATTCTCATTTCAGTCATTTCAGCCAAATCCCTCACATTATCCTATTCTAACTCAATGAATTTAACAAGAAGGACGTGCATACAACATTATATGAGAAAATGGGGAAGTTTCTTCCTTTAATATATTACATCTCCAACTCACATTCATGAGTCCAAGATTGTTTTGCATTCCCTGATTTATATCATTCCCTTGATTTGTAGTTCTTTTGTTCGTGTACTAATGAAACTACGGGGGAGCGATTACGCGTTATCATCGCATACGCCTACGTATCTGATTTTTAATTCGAAATTTAATGAACGCTCCAAACGTATATGTGAAACTGACAAAAGCTAATCCAAACAAAAACTTGTAGATTTCCCGATAATCACTTTAGCAATGCAGATTTGGCGAGCTTTTTTTTTTGTTTGCTTTCGGTTGGTAATTGCGAGGATTTACAAGGATTATGTTATGCATTCGTTAGTGAATTAGCGGAATGCATATTTCCGTCTATATTTCGTTACACGTTAAAAAGTGCATTTGCATTTTATGACCGGAGGAAAGTGGAAATTGATGTCCTGGGAATTGTGGAAATCCGTCGTCGGGGAGTTTCAAACGATGTCGAGCTTGTTTGTGCATTGTTGCATTTATCTTTCAGTCGTAATCGTATTTTGTAATATGCAAAACTTAAAAAACCGTGTAAGGGATGTGATTTTTATTAAGGTATTTTACTTCTTTTTTCGATTTTTCTAAAGCAAAATTTAGTACGCAATTTTAGCACGAGTTTATTTAAAATACCTTTTCGAAAAGCGCGCTTGGTTTACTGTGTACGAATTTATGATTTTATGCAGGCATAAATGTTCCTTTAGAATCTGGAATACAGGTCATGAATACTCTGTTGCTTTTATGCTAAGATTGTGTTTAAAATTCTTGTCGGTTTGCCTACATAATGATACCTATTTTGTTGTCGAATCGAGAATATTTTCAAAATATTATGTTATACGGCACATGTAAATACAAATAAAACACGATCATGAATGTTTTTCGACAACCCCTTTTTCAAATACTTCAACGTCAAATTTCTTACTTATGTCGTTTTATGGATATGAATAATGGTGAATTCCCATTGGTTGCGATGCACGGGAACGAAATGTGCAATGACGACTCATTAAAACCATGCCATCTGTCGAGATTCCCCGGAAATTCGTATTGGAGACCGTGTTCAAATTGCTAGTCGCACAGCAAACGACTACATCAAGGTTCTCCATTTTCCGGATAGAGGAAGAAGAACTGAGCGATAAAAAGTGGCCCATAAGCTTGTAGTTATAACAATGGGCAGAATGTGCTTAATAGACACTAAAAGAGGAATAAAGAAAAATGACACACCGAAGCAACGCGGAGGTGGCGATCGAATAATGAATGAAAGAATACACAACACATACAAGGTATAACAGGTAGGTATGTCAATTCGTAGTTCACAGGAGAAGGGTAGTCAGGGCAAGAAGGGCGCTAGGCACTAACAGATAGCAGAAAAGAACTAAAGAAAGCTATTAACGTAAGAGGAACTGTTGGAGGAAACTATGCGGGGACATTGACCGAGATACGTGGGGGAGAGGGTACAAAATTCGATCGTACAGAACTGCAGCGAGTAATACAACTACTCCCGAAGAGGGAAAGACTCGAGAGGTAGGAAAATAGGGACTTCGAATATGTGAAGGTCACCTGCGGCGAAGTGGTGGCGGCAGCGAGAGAACTGCCAAACAATAAAGCACCGGAACTGGACTACTGGACATGATCCCGGCAGCTATGGCAAAATACGCGGCAATGAGGAGACCGGAATTGGGTACAAATAGTTTTAGCCCGGAGGCAGGAGTCCCACAAGGAGGGGTGATTGGCCCAATACTGTTCACAGGAACATTGCATATGATGGGATATTTAGGTTGTTCTTCCACAGGGGGTGACCATAGTGGGATTTGCGGACGATGTCACGATAACAGTTGAAGACAGGGTACTGGAGAGCGCTATGAACAAGCTCCAGATAACGGTAGACATAATAAGCAAGTGGATGGAGGTCCCTGGCCTTCAGATGGTGCCGGAAAAGACGAAAATCGCCCTACTTATGGGACGGAGGAGGATAAGGTTGGATACTATGGAGGTGCTGGGGCAAAGGGCAGCCATTCAAAAATCTATCAAGGTGTTCGAAGTAGTAAGAACGGCACCTACATACAACATGTTAAATACGTAGTGGAGAAAGCCCTCAAAAACTATGCAAATATTAGCAAGATTATGCCCAACAAGGGTGGGGCTGGAACCTTGAAGCCTAAGGTAGTGTATAGTGCGATACTATCGGGCTTACTGTACGCGAGTATGGGAAAGTGCAAGGCAGTGGGGGTGTGCACGTGCTCTTATTAACAAAGTTTTGTAATTACTGGCAGTGCGTGTATAGAACAGCGGCGCTTGAGAGTGCTGGTAACAAATTTTGATAAGGGCGAGGGGGGAGAAATGGAGCCAAATGAGGGTGTGTAGCGAGTGGGAAATACAGTGAGATCGGCACACGTCTTGGAGACGCACCCTTATTGCCGACGTATGGACATGGGTGGGCGGAATCCACGACAAGAAAGACTACATACTGGCGCAATTGTTTACAGGACATGGGGAAAACGGGGAATAACTCAAAAAAATGAAAAAAAGAAAATCAGATTAATGTGTCGACTGCGGCTTGCCGGACAATAAGGCACATACGGTATATGAGTGCCTACGATGGTACGGGAAACGGCCGGGCCAGACTACAAAAGAAGATTGGTAAAGAATCAACACTCAATAACACAGTCGCAGTGATGCTACAGGACGAAAACACGTGGAATACCATAGAGGAATGTACAGGGTGGTTTGGCTTGTAATGTCCATATGATATTTTCTAAACTAATAACGTTAGGAAAAAACATTTAAATTGAAAGTTATTGAGTATTACGTATACTAATATTATATAATAGGGCAAAAAAAATTTTTGGTTGAGCCCTTTTTGGTGAACAAAAAAAAAATTTTTAAATAGCGGCAATTTTTAATTTCAAAAAGAGAAAATTTTTCCGAATTCAACATTGTATAAATTTCAAATTTTGATATGGAATTCTTTTAAATAAACAATAATTTAATGTTTTAATAGCAATAGAAGAAATATTCCCAGCAAACACATTTATATATAAAATACATATAAATTATATAAGAGCTTTATATAAAACTGGAAGAAAAATAAGAGATATTTAATGTCAGGATGTCAGTAATTTTCAAAATAATATATATGTATGTCTATTAGATGTAAATTCTTCTATATCTGTAGTACAAGAATTTATATACGTTTTATGTATATTTTATGTAATATTCACATAAAAAATATTAGTTGTAAAAGCGTTGCGATGACCAAATGGCAGCTACTCGAGCATAATGTAATTATTACCAATGTAAAAAATTATTTAATCAGTTTCATACAAAAAAATGGAAAAACTACATTTTTACGTGCAACTGTACTTTTAATTAACTTAATTCTTGCGCGAACCCGTTTTTACCTGAACTGAAAGCCGACAGTTTATTATGATATTATATACTTGCTTGAAAAGTTTCCCTTAGCCGGATTCGAACCATTGCGGGTGGCCGTTGCAAATTCCGAAATCCGACATGTGTTTTCTTTGTATCCGACATTGTACCACTGCGCTAATCTCAAACATTCCTTTTTTTTATTTCGTTCTTCCTAACTTTGCGCTGTTTCGTGAGTTTAAATTATGTTTGATTATATCGTTGAGTAAAGTCTTATTCAATGATTATACCTACCTTTATGTTAAAAATGACCAGGATTTAATTTATTTTATATTATTTATTTTCTATATAAATTAGACGCGTTTTAGTCGATACGGATCTAATATTAAAGGTACGTGAACTACAATTTTTGGCGTTAAAGAAAACCAGCGCGTGCGATTAATTATGCGGCGCAAATAGAAACGGACTTTTATTTTCGACAATAGGTATAATATATGTAATGATAATTTATAATTATATTTACAGAAGGCATACATAAAAAAATATGTAATACTTCTTACATATAAGATTTTACATATAACGTACATAAATGTAATCATATAAATATGACAGCACATAAATTTCATGAGTAATATGTAATTATCTTATATTATATGAATTTCTGTATACAGAATATCCGTAAGTTTCTATACTATTATGTAAAATATATGTAATCTGTGACATACGGTTTATATAACTTTATTAAAGAACACTTACATACTTGATATATAAAAAAGCATATGTAGGGGTATTTACTTCAATCTTATATATGTTGTATGTATATTTTATATGCGTGTTTGCTAGGTTTGATTTCATTAACATAGGATGTTATGAAAACAAAACCGTACATCATCTGTCATCAAATTTTTCATGTTTTAAGTGACAAAAACATAATAAGTTGATTTATTTTGTCATTATTTGAACACTATGGTATTGAATTTCACAAATAACGAAAAGGCTGATATGTTATTGAAACATTAAACTATTGCTTATTTAAATAAATTCCATATCAAAATTTGAATTTATAAATTGCTGAATTCAGAAAATTTTTCTCTTTTTGAAATTATAAAAAAAATTGATGTTGGGATTTAAAAAAAAATTTTTTTGTTCACCAAAAATGGCTCAACAAAGAAAATATTTTTTTGCCCTATATCTAATATAGAATTAATACACAATACTCAATAACTTTTGATTGAAATTTTTTTTCTACAGTTATTAGTTTAGGAAATATCGTCTGGACATTGCAAGCCAAAACCACCCTGTATACACACGGTAATTGATACAGGAGAGGCAGAGGGAATATAGGCACAATATGAGAAACAAGAGGAAACCAGAAGAATACCCTGTGGTGATGCTCGGTTATTTCCTTGTATATGTTACCGGCCGAACCCGATTTCAGGCCAAACTAGTTTGTCCTAGGCCAAACCGGTTCATCCTAAGCGCGTCAGGACATACTAGTTTAGTCCAGGACAATCTAGTTTGGCCTAAATACTTTAGTATTAACTAGTTTGGCCTAGGCCGAATTAATTTGGAATTATTATTCAAGTAAATTATAGTGCCCGTATTAGAATGCTTAAAATTTAAAAAAATATCACACAACACAAGACATGAACATATAAAATGTTTAATCTTTATTTATTTTTACAAGGTGTGCTGTGGTGGCATTTTGAATTGCACAAAATCTTGCTTTTTTTACACTGGCACCTATTTGTACCACAGTTTTTGGTACAGGTGCATCTCACAAAACCTTGTCCAGTCCCAATGGAGTGTTTGGTAGCTGCAGTCCTTAGTGATATTTGAATATCTTGATTGACATCACTGTCTTGGAGAAATTTTTGGGCACACAGGTCGAATTCAGTTCTGCAATAAAGACATAGAAAAACTCATAAAACGTGGTGATTAACACGCTCATTGCCACGATTTTTACGTAATTTAAGAATAAATGAATTGAATTGCTGCGTAACTAACCTGCAATAGTGTGTCTGCAATATTCCATGCCTAGTTCCAATTTTGTACAGGCCGTCATTGTTTATTTCCAGGACAACGCCAATAACATTCCTTAGGTCTCCCCTTCCCCTGTCTACATCAGGAATCGGCACAGTCACATTATCTCCCACTTTAGCGGGCGGATGCGATTTATCAGAAGCAGATTTCATTTTTTTAGCTTGTTTCTTAAGGTTTTCAGCAGCTACTTGTCTTGACTTTTGGATATCATCACCAATTTTAGAAGTTTCCACTCCATTACTATCACTGGCATCTCCTGAATCGTTGTGATCATTTGTCTGTCCATGGGCTAAATCAACTTCGATAAGTTTTTGAAGGTCATCTTCATCTTGAATATCCTTCATTATTTCTGGTAGCAGAGATGTCGTTGACAAACCAACTCTCGGTTCAACTCCAAACATAGCTTTGTAAGGCGATTGTTTTATGCCCGAATGATAGGCCCTGTTTTTCATAAATTGTACATACCTCAAGCCTTCTGACCATTTAGTCGATTGATTGTCTTTTAGCCAACAGCTAATCATGTTCTCGATGTCTTGATTAGCTCTTTCAACCGAGCCCTGACTTTGGCTGTGCCGTGGCTTTCCATGCACTAGCTTAAGTTCTCGCCAAAGACTCGTCATTTCACATACATATGTCATTCAAATGGTAGGCTACTTCTTCGGCTCGTTTCGATTCCAAAGCACGGAGCAAAACAAACTTGGTCAAGTGGTCTTGATAGACCATGATAAATTTAAACTTGCCATCAGGTTGAGTCTGAAAATCAATAAGGTCCACTTGGCACCTACTGTTCATTTCAGAATGTAAAATTGGCTTAGAAACTAAACCTCTCTTTTTCTTCGTTTTCTTTTCTTGACATGTTACACACATAGATAAATACAGGTTAATCATCTGTTTTGTGACATTAGCATATTTTAAAGATGTCTCAGCCAATAATCTGTCACGTCCGCCGTGTCCTACAGCTCTGTGAGCTGCATCAATAACATCATACAATTCCTCAGCAGGAATATAGTATTTTATGTTATCTTCACTACGGGCAACTAGTTTTTTAACAGAACCAATGTTTAAAATCGCGAACCTTTTTAATCGTCTCTGATGAAGTGGTGTCTTGATTTGAGCTTTTTCAGCCTCTTCAACTTGTAGGATAAGATCTGAGTATTTATCCTTTGTTAAAACATTAAAATGAGAAGATTTTATATTTTCATTTTGCACAATTTCTTTTAAAAAGCGCTCTCTCCATTCTAACTGATTAACTTGTACACTAGACGATGGCTCATCCATATTAACAATATAAAACAACACGAATCTTTTAAACTACGTTCAAAAATCAAATCAACACAGCTTCACAAATTGCATGTACACTAGTTACAACACGATTGCGCGTAATGAGTGAATAGTATGAAAACCATCATAGAACGGGGGAAGGGAACCGTCAACCGTGCGTTTACAGGTCAAATAAGTTCATTTTGTTACATACTTGCAACGATTCAATTAGTTCGGCCTAGGCCAAACTAGTTAATACTAAAGTATTTAGGCCAAACTAGATTGTCCTGGGCTAAACTAGTATGTCCTGACGCGCTTAGGATGAACCGGTTTGGCCTAGGACAAACTAGTTTGGCCTGAAATCGGGTTCAGCCGGTAACATATACATACAGAGCAGGAATTAGGGAGAAGGGGTTTAGTGGGTGTAAGCCCCACACTACCCTTGCCGTAAATTGAAAGGTGAGGGTGTGCGATACGTATTCCCTAATTCCCAAGATTAGAGAGAAAAAAAAGTAGGTATGTCAAAAAAAAATTGGGAGGTAGAGGGGATCAACACAAGAATTTTTTCCAAATAAACCTAAGATTGGAAACGTTTCGTTTGGGAGCCACCCTCAACATTTTTTCAGTTTCATTTTTAAATGACGACAACCTCTCGCAAAAAAAAACCGGTTCTTTTCAGAGCCAAAAATTCATAGCCAATTCCACTGTTTATGTTATACGCAAAAAAACTGTTCGATAATTTTTTGGTTAAACGTTATCGTTATTTTTGGCAAATAAAAAGATTCATACCATTACGCCAACGTAAACAAGATGGGTTCAGGTAAGAAGGATACGAATCAATACAATTTGGAGGTCAATTTACAGTACCAATTATGACAGGTTTAACTCTCAATTAATTTTCTGGTTACGTAAACGAAGCGATCATATCGAAGGTAAAAGAACAAAAACGCATTATTACACTTAAAAAACGTCAACGTACCTCTACTCGTCGATAACGTAAGACCAGCTTCCGTTATTAATAAAATGGTGGCTTGCATTACAACTAAAATTATACGTTGGAATCGGAATTTTAATCAACCTCACAAATTATATAGCCAAGAAGACTCTTTAAATTCAAATCCTACTAGCCGGCCCATTCATAACCTTCCAAATACAAGTTTCGACCATCTTATAACCGTTGCACCTGCTCTTCCCGTCAATAATTTGAAACAAATGACGCCGCAGGTAAAAGAAAAATACGACCCCTTTTATCAGACCTACAAACACCTGTCATTAGTGTAGTAGGTAGGATCGTTTTTCTAGATCATCCACTACTTATCACCGATGATGGAAGGGTGGTTGGATATCGCGTGCATAATTTCGAAATCGGCGTGGGTCCACGCATATCTAATTACACATTTTTTAGAAAACGAGTGCCCACTTGTTTTTCCATTCGCGTAAAGTGATTTCACCATAATATTTTAAGTATCGTCCTACCAGCATAACTGTACGCGGTCAGGAGGAATCCGACCAAATAATAGCTCGATTACGATGAGTTAATGATACATTAATTATCTAATTTATATTGGGATTACTGCAAGATGTAACGTATTGGAAATGGAAGCGTATAATAAATTGATTTTCGGAGATTTGTATGGTTTGATAAATGTGTGTTCCCTCCCTTTGGTATAGGTACCTAAGCTTCAATAAATCGGTCTTATTTAATGTATTTTCTTCGGACTGCACATTAAGGTGTATTATTTTTTCTCCCTTTTTAGTTATGATAAAGTTGAATTATTTATTGTTTTATGATGGTTAAGCCGCTCCAAAACGTACCTAAATGCAAGCTCGGCATACCTACTTCTAACAACAAAATTTGAGTTTCAACACCTTTACCATTTAAAATTGTGAAACCTGGCGTCAATTTGAAAACTTGACAGACCTCATATCTTCGAAAACTGCAAAATGGACACCAAAATTTAACTTTCTTCACCCCAAATAAAAATTGGCACGTCGTGATCAGCGTTCGCCTTACAATGTGACTCAAGACCTAAACTAACAGCGGGAAAGGAACTGTGCACGTAAACAACGTAAAATCAAACATAGTAAGGTAACGGTATTAGATATTAAATAATGTTAATTACACACACAAAATACTACAAAAGTCAATATAGGAAAAGCTTCCGGTTATAAAGGGCTCCATGACCAAAAACGTAACCGAAACTGTCATATGTTTAGCCCGGGGTTCGGAAAAAAAAACCCTGGAAAAAAACCCGGAAAAAAAACCGCACCAAAAAAACCCCAGGAAAAAAAACCCCGGAAGAAAAACCCCCGAAAAATAATTATAGATGGCTGTGAATAAATATAATAACTATACAAAGTTTGGAAATAAAAGTAATGCTAAACTTAAACGTAGATTGTGACTAAAGCGTCTAGGTTATTTGCAGGTTTAGTATATTTTTTTTTCAATTGATACAAAATGACAACATGACACTAAGCAAAGTTTGGAAGTTAAAAAAAATGCCAAACGTAGATTGCCACTAAAGCGCCTAGGTTATTTGCAGGTTTAGTATATTTTTTTCAATCGATACAAAATGGCAACATGACACTAAACAAAGTTTGGAAGTTAAAAAAAATGCTAAACTTAAACGTAGATTGCCACTAAAGCGCCTAGGTTATTTGCAGGTTTAGTATATTTTTTTTCAATTGATACAAAATGGCAACATGACACTAAACAAAGTTTGGAAGAAAAAAAAATGCTAAAATGCTAAACTTAAACGTAGATTGTCACTAAAGCGCCTAGGTTATTTGCAGGTTTAGTATATTTTTTTTCAATTGATACAAAATGGCAACATGACTAAACAAAGTTTGGAAGTTAAAAAAAATGCTAAACTTAAACGTAGATTGCCACTAAAGCGCCTAGGTTATTTGCAGGTTTAATATATTTTTTTTCAATTGATACAAAATGGCAACATGACACTAAAGAAAGTTAAAGTTAATCTAGAACACTTTCCAGATCTCTTGCAAGTAATCCGAAACATTAGTAATTAAGGTCGTTTGTCATACACCCGTAAGTAAATATTTTTGAGACCATTGTTTCTTCTCGCCCAAAGCTTGATTGTAGTCCTGTATAAAGTGTTTTGATAACATTGCAAAGATACAATGAACGCAAGGAACAGGAAAACCAAGAAAAGCATGAAACGATGAGATTACGCAGGTACTGAAGATGAAAGAAGAAACGTGGAAGACAGCAACATATAAGCAAAAGGCAAATGAGCTAAATTTATAGATACAAACCTCACGCTTACACAGAATGGAATTAATTATACAGGTGTGACAGGTAAACATTTCAAAAAAATTGGGCGATAGAGGGGACCAAAGGAAGCATTTTGGAGCTACCCTCAATAAAGTACCAACTGGTGTTAAAGGCATGGTGATGGTGATTATCTTATTCAATGAACTCCTGTAACGAACTTTATTGTAGTGGCATCTCCTTGGGATATATTGGAAGCTTCTTGAGTTTAAAACAACACGCTGTACTTCGTTAGGCTGATTAGGAAGAGTCGGACCAATTGACCAATGGATTTTGACGTTTTTCTGACGAAATTGGTGCATAAATAACGATTTTGGATAAATCTTGCTCCATAACTTTTGACGTAAGTCACGGATGAGAATTATATTGAATAGTCCGAAGTCGATACGTGAACTAGAGAACTTATAGTTATACCAAATTCTGAACTCTGAGCCTATTATTTTTCCGTTCCCGATTCACACGCATTCCTGTAACTTTTGTCTCTGTTGGTATAGAGACCTAAAGTCAATAACGTCCACGCTTAATCTATAAAGGACACGTATTTCAAATTTTGAAACGATTGGTCGCTTGTAAAAAGAGTTATCGCGCACACGGGCGGACGGACGGGCTGTATTCCAAAAACTCAACTATTAGACCTTCAAATGGGAAACCCTATACATTCGCAAGCAGTCGGACATCATAGATGAAAGTCAAAATTTGCTAGCAGTCCAATAACGTACTGTTTGCAGTTTACCAGAGATGCACAGTCTTCATCGCCTTTAAATTTTGTTCCTTGGAAGGCACTCTTTTAAGTTTTAAATGCAAATAAATCACTCGGAGTTAAGTCTAGGGTCTAGGCTAGATGTTCCATAACTTCAAACCCAACATGGCGTTCACTACTCCCAAAGATTTCATTGTCCTGGTGGAAAATGAAATCTCATTACAATTTCTCTCTTCTTATTGCTGTGATGTACTCACCGCGACCCTTGACGCCCCCTTCGTAAGGATTCATGAACAAAATTCCTTCATCATCCCAGAAAATTGTAGTAATGATCCTTCGGACCGAAAACAGTGCAGAAAAATTTCAAGGAAGATGTCGTCACCTTGCGCTGCTCATTCTCGACTCTTTGTCAAAATGATACACCCTAGGTTTCAACACGAGTCACAAATCGGCGTAAAAAATAATGGGTTCCGCGAACCTGGGTGATGGCACTCAGCTAGCGTCCTCGTGAGGGTTACGGATAATATTCGTTCGACGAACTTGAAAGAAGAAGAAGGGATCAAAGCCACAATGCGAACGGAAGAACCAACAGCGTCTGAAGCAGAATGGGCCGATTAATGTTTTGGAAGATGTTTTGGTAACAGATGCAGCATGAAAATACAAGGAAAACATCTACGGGTGGTAACCTACATCTTTAATCGATGGATCCCCAAGGGATTTGGGCGGAAGCGGTAATGGAAAGATAATACAGTTAAGCAATGTTGTTTGGTGGAAGAATAAGAATACTAGGTCTTCAGGACCTGCAGACAAAGTCCCACATTGGAAAAAGAGTACTTTCTAGACATCTTGCAAGATAAAATTTGGAAAGCAAGCCCTAGGAAAAAACTCATTTTGGCCGGAAACCTGAATGGAAGCACGGGTAACAGAGACTTATCTAACAGTGGGGAAATTCGGAGAAGAAACCATGAACACCAACGGAGAGAATATTATAGTGATGTGTGAACAAATAGGTTCGCCAAACACCGAAACATTCATAAGTTTCCTTGGATACAAGAAAAGCAAAATACAGGATCTATAAATATAAATATAAATCTATACAGGGTGTCTCACGGTGACCGTCGGTTAGAAGTATATCAAGAACTGTAAAAGTTAGAAATTTGAAATTTTGCACATGCGACATGGAGTGTTTAATCTATTAAATAAAAATATTTTCCAAATGGCAGCACTTCCGGAAATACCGGAAGTGAGCATCAACTTCTTTATTTTAAATACAAACCAGGCAATTTTTTTTCACATTCTGATGTGTCATAAAATGGTTAGTAAGTATGCTTAAAAAAATCGGCGTATCAATTTTTATTGTTGAGAAAAAAAATTTTTTTCACTGAAAAATATCAAAATCTTGTTTAGGAAATAAAATTGAAAGTCGAAAGTGGTAAAAGTTAGGGAAATAAGATTTTAGGTTCTCAATGTCAAAAGATTGAGACACACTTGTCTGTAATGGATAATAAATTGCCGCCGGTTACTTATCTATTTGAAATTATTTCCAGACTTAAGAAAAACTTTAAAAAGTCTCTTTTTTTAAATGGAATGCCTATTTAATTATCCGCCCATTCGATGCAGAAATAAATTTCCTTTAAATTGATATACCATGTTCCTATACCTAAAATCAATGATGACAAAGTTATTTACATTTTTCTAATTAAATTTATAATTACATACTTTTCAAAACATGGTTGGCTTTGAAAATTTTCAAAAAATTTTGATTCAAATGTTTCTTATGCTTTTATGATAATTTAGAATTCTATCTATGCAACTTCTTTACTATCCAAGGTCTCTTTCCGCCGAACGAATAGAGCTTTCAGGGAAAACATTAAAATATTCCAATACATTGGTTTCTGCAGCGTCATTGGGGACAATTGGCTTTGCCAAATTTCGTGGCGCATTTACTTCGCCCAAATTTAGAAAAATCTTTTCAATCATCCTGATTTTTCGTTCTGTCATTGTAGGTAAATGCGGATATCTTTCGTTAAAGTGTTTGAGTGATTCTTTACTCAATAGTTAAAGGTTCTGCAGGTCCGAAAAGTAATACGAGCAGACTCGCCGTGAATGTAAACAAATTTAGAATATCAGCGTTTTTGTATTCCATATTTCCCAATTAAAAACAAATATTAAGCGCAAAAATCAAAATTCAAACAGATAACACTAATAACAAACGTAAATGTAGCGTAAACTTTCAAACTGATAGCTAACTGACAACTGTCATCATAAGAAACAATTGAATAAATATTTTTTGAAAATTTTCAAAGCCAACCATGTTTTGTAAAGTATGTAATTATAAATTTAATTAGAAAAATGTAAATAACTCTGTAATCATTGATTTTAGGTATAGGAACATGTTATATCAATTTAAAGGAAATTTATTTCTGCATCGAATGGGCCGATAATTAAATAGGCATTCCATTTAAAAAAAGAGACTTTTTAAAGTTTTTCTTAAGTCTGGAAATAACGTCCAATAGATACGTAACCGGGGGCAATTTTTTATTATCCATTACAGACAATTGTGTCACAATCTTTTGACATTGAGAACCTAAAATCCCATTTCCCTAACTTTTACCACTTTCGACTTTCAATTTTATTTCCTCAACAAGATTTTGACATTTTTCAGTGAAAAAAATTTTTTTTCTCAACAATAAAAATTGATACGCCGATTTATTTTAAGCATACTTACTAAACATTTTATGACACATCAGAATGTGAAAAAAAATTGCCCAGTTTGTAATTAAAATAAAGAAGTTGATGGTCACTTCCGGTATTTCCGGAAGTGCTGCCATTTGGAAAATATTTTTATTTAATAGATTAAACACTCCATGTTGCATGTGCAAAATTTCAAATTTCTAGCTTTTACAGTTTTTGATATACTTCTAACCGACGGTCACCGTGAGACACCCTGTATAGACTACACACTACATAACAGACTGAGCTGAATGTGGTAATAATCACCGCCATTTTGAAAATTGATAGTATTTTAAGAAATTTTAGATTTCTCAGAATGCCATGAAGACAATATGCCAAATTTCATAAAAATATCTCGAAGGGTTTTTGAAATAATATTATTTTCAAGAAAATACAGAATGGCTGATTACGGCTAAACTTAGCCGAAATCATAAAAATATGACTGAACATTTTAGACTTATTTTCATATGTAGAATCCGGTTATGTATAGTCGCTACAACTTTTTGAAACACTCTGTATAAGAGATGGCTTAGTACAAAGAAATAAATAAAGAGGTTAGGAGAAGGAGAAGCAAATTATGGGAAAAGATGGGTACAGACATAGATCAATACTTGGGAGCACTAAGGGGGGGGGGGGGGTACAAAAATAGTATACAGGGTGATTCACGACTATTCCCTCGGTCTCTTGTGCCTAAAGGGTACAAGATATCAGCTTCATTTTTTGGTGACATATGTAAATTGATAACGACTATTTTTTAAAATTATTTTCAATTATACAGGATGCTTCACAAAATTGTAATATATCAAAGTTAGGTTTTTTTAAATGCAACCCCCTGTATTTTATTACATTTTTAGATTATACGTTAAAAACTAAGGTAACTTTATTAAACGTTCCCTATACCTATCGCTTACCAATTTTGAGAAAATTGTGATTTAAGGAAAATATTCAATTTAAACAACCCCTAATAACACGGAAACCACTTACTTTCAGTAACACAAATTTATATCGATTTATCTTGACCTTTAAGGCTTTCATTTGCACTACGTAGGATTTCGATTTTTTGTACAGGGTGTTTAGAAAAAGGATTCATATTTTATATTTTTCAAACATCAAAAACTCACTTAACTTAAATGGAACACCCTGTATGTTTTTATTCTATGTTGAATAACTTTTCATTTTCTATCAAAAACTATGAGTAATAGATATGTCTAAAATCAACGATTAAAAAGTTATTAAGATTTTTCTCTAAAATTTGTATGGAAATGGTTTTTGTTTGCATTCTAGTAGGCCATGATTTTTTTTATTGTAGTTGATAATTAGATATGTGATCAAAACTTAATTAAAAATGAAATTGAAGCAATGGAAAAAATACTGTAGTAAATGCCATTTTTTCCTATGCATAACCGCACCCGTTTTCAAGAGATCTTCTAACGTTATGGTGTTATAGTAGCAAACGCATCCTTTATTCCAATCTTCATGTCATCAGCAGTGGTAGGTGGAGTGTTGTAAACTAAATTTTTAATGATAATAATAATAATAATAATATCTAAACAAACTTCATCAAGAAGACTCGAAAAGGTGTTGTTCTAAAATCCGTAAAAATTTTACTCCGTTCAAGTTTCCATCAAAACATCAAAATTCTCCCAAATACATTGAGGGTCCACCGGTTTTGGCGGTCAACAGTGCGATACAGGTGACGATTTAGTAATGATTGTAATGAAAGTTATGTGAGTTTACCAAGCCGTTATGTTGTGGAAAGTGGATTCGTCGGTAAATAAAACATATTTAAAGAATTCATCTTCTTCTCCAACTTTTTCGAGACTCCATAAACAAAAATTCAACCTTCGTTGAAAGCGTCGTCCATAAAAGTTCTGGTGAAGTTGAATGTGATAAGAATGGTGTTTATGTTTTTTTCAAAAATATTTAGATAGACAATTCCTCAATAAATGGATTGGAAGGAGGTGTCCACAACAACACTCCACCTACCACTGCTGACGACATAAAGATTACAATAAAGGATGCGTTTGCTACTATAACACCAGATATCCTGAGAAACGTTAGATCTTTTGAAAATCGAGTGCGGTTGTGCATAGAAGAAAATGGTCATCATATTGAGCATTTACTATACCATTTTTTCCATAAATAATTACTTCTTGTTATTAATTTCATTTTTAATTAAGTTATGATCCCATATCTAATTATCAACTACAATAAAAAACATCATGGCCTACTAGAATGCAAACAAAAACCATTTCCATACAAATTTTAGAGAAAAATCTTAATAACTTTTTAATCGTTGATTTTAGACATATCAATTACTCATAGTTTTTGATAGAAAATGAAAAGTTATTCAACATAGAATAAAAACATACAGGGTGTTCCATTTAAGTTAAGTGAGTTTTTGATGTTTGAAAAATATAAAATATGAATCCTTTTTCTAAACACCCTGTACAAAAAATCGAAATCCTACGTAGTGCAAATGAAATCCTTAAAGGTCAAGATAAATCGACATAAATTGGTGTTACTGAAAGTAAGTGGTTTCCGTGTTATTAGGGGTTGTTTAAATTGAATATTTTCCTTAAAATCACAATTTTCTCAAAATTGGTAAGCGATAGGTATAGGGAACGTTTAATAAAGTTACCTTAGTTTTTAACGTATAATCTAAAAATGTAATAAAATACAGGGGGTTGCATTTAAAAAAACCTAACTTTGATATATTACAATTTTGTGAAGCATCCTGTATAATTGAAAATAATTTTAAAAAATAGTCGTTATCAATTTACATATGTCACCAAAAAATGAAGCTGATATCTTGTACCCTTTAGGCACAAGAGACCGAGGGAATAGTCGTGAATCACCCTGTATATCGAAAAAGGAATGGGAAACATGTCCAAGAAGTGGAAAGGGGCACACTAAGAGGTGTAAGCGTTGTGCCAACAATGGGAAGAATATATCTTGACATAAAGGGAAGAAATGGAGAAGAGAAGAGAACTACGGAAAGCTATGCTAAAAATTAACAAACACACTAAATTTCCTAATAAAAGCCATAACAACATGTATTATGGCATTAAAGTCATAGTCAATAGTCAGGAGTTTCGACTACTACAAGAATGTCCACCATCACTGTCTAAAATCTTCCTGTAAAACAGATTAAAAAGATGGAAATCAATATGTAAAGGGATGGGATAAGAGATAACCAGTTATTTACCCTATGATTCGGGATGACCTAGTCGTTATGGCTCAAGACCTGGACGACCTCAGTTACATAATATAAAAAAAAAGAGGAGTGTAACTGGAATACCTCGTAACAAGCGAAGAACAATCGAAGAAATTCTGCGACAACAACAACAAACTAAAAACTAAGAAGATGATCTACAATTCCATGCATTATGACTATGGGTCATCAACAAAAGGAAATAAGTCAAAGATAACGGCAACAGAAATGGAGTATGGTTAGATAGGATACCGAATAAAGAGATCAGAGAAAGAACAGACGTAAAAGATGCATGCGTTACAACATATTGAAGAAAAACGAATGATATGGTACTGCCATGTGAAGAAAGCGGAAGGTAGCTGGATCAAAAGGAGTAAAATTGAAAAACGAAAGAGAGGTCGACTACGAAGATCATCGAGGATTGAAAATGTTTTGAGCATGGAGCCTGGGGAAAAAGGCAAGAATGGGAAACGCAGTTAATGGAAAGAAGAATCTTTATACGAGGGACAAGCCATTATTATTGAGATGAGATTAAAAGAACCAGTGCAACTTTTTCAAAATTCAATTTTTTGACTACATTTGCGAAATCTTTTTCAAATGCTATTTAAGATAAATTATTATTAGCAAATGAAGCGGCAAATATAGTGGCCTGTCCCTCGTACATTCTAATGTCTCCAGAGATTCTAGATTTTCATGTTTAGCCTCACGATGACAAAACCAAGTCAACAAATCTTTATAAGAGGATTATTCGAAAAAACAATAAAGCTACTCCCGTTCGAATGTAAAGAAGGCTCATATCTAACGTGACCATACGTCCTATTTTGAACGGGACGGTCCCCTTTTTCGGTACTCCGTCCCGGTGTCCCCGAGAAAACCCCCGGGACGCAAAATTGTCCCGTTTTCACAAATTGACAAACCCCGCGAAAATTGGCGGACTGTGTGCTAATATTTTTGCCTGAATCTACTAAAAATCTACTAAAATAATTTAAAAAAATACCGGAAATCTACATTATACCCCATAATACAATTTTGTATGGAATATACAATACCGGGTGATTCTCTAATACGGATGACAGTTTGAATTTCGCGCGTAGTGTTTTTTACGATATTGAATTGGAGAGTTGAACTGCTCCTGTCGAGAGCAGTTTATGGAAGAACACTCCGATTTTAATATTCCTTATCGAGCGTTTGCTAACCATAAGAAACGAATTGTTGATCGATTTGAAAATTGTTTAATTAGCAGAGGATTATGACTCCCCGTTTTCCAGATTTAACTCCGTTATATTTTTTTCTGTTCAACGTTTTTTGAAACCGTCTCCACACTATTGGGCGAACTACAAGCAGCAATTACTGCGGAAACTTGAAAGAATTACACCTGAAACTCTGGAAAAAGAGTTCGACAATTGGAATTTATTGCAATAAAGTGGAATTGTGTGGTGAACATAACGGTGGAAATTTGAGCAATTTATATACAGAGTGACCCAACGAAAAAGTAACAGACCGGTTTCTGTCTAAAGCATTTTTTTAGAAATGCAAATACACGTCAATTTTTAAATCAAAGGGGACAAGTTTTGCATGATTTTCAACCTGATATGATTTTATCCCTTAGCGCTGTGAGAACAACCCCTATAATTTAAATAGGGATGATGGGGCAAGTGATACGTCATTTGAAAGGTCTTTCTTTTCTGAATTCAGTGTACTAGGTTTTTTATTTTTTTTTATTTTTAACAAAAAAATTGAAGTGCAAACATGGAAAATGAGTTTGAGGCATTTAAAAACGAAAAAAAGCGTGGACAGGTCAATTGTTTTTTCTTTAGATAAGCTAGGTAATTTTACTGCCATTTGACAACACTGTTTCACCCTTTAGGTACAGGGTAAACAACCCTAAAATTTTTAAATAAAATCAAGGGTAAACTTTTTCTTGTGCTAATTAATAAAACCAGTTTATGCAAATTCAACCTTCCTTAGTTTAATACATGTTCGAAGTGCCTGCCTTCGGGGCTTCGGTTTCCGTGCAGTTATACAGATTTTGATTAAATCGTTCCTGTACATTTTGCAAATGCAAACCGATGTCCCGTTTTGAGTCAAAAAACAAATGGTCAGGTTACTCATATCATAAAAGTTATAGTAAGAAGCTTTATGTGTAAATGACAATGATAATTAAATTTTTTAGATACGTACAAATAAAACAAAATAGTCCCAGTTCCGAGAGAATGAATCTGCTTCTTTGTTCTGACGTTTTTTTAACGTTAGGTACGTACCTACATAGATGGATAAAGTGAACAGAAAAAAAATAATGCCTGTGAAGTAGTCTCTCGTATATGCAAATCCACCATCCGGAAAACACAAAGCAACGTGCGATCAATTTTTTAACGGTAAAACTAACGTCAGTTACTTTAATGTTGGAAAATAAACGGAAACGAGCACCATTGTTTTACTGTAAGAAATTTAAAATTCAACTGCGGCGTAGAATTAGTTGAGCACATTTTCATTTAGCGAAGTTCGAAATTCTGTTCCAGCCTTACGTGGAGCGAAAAAGCGAAATTTTCAGCTGTGAACAGATTTAATTGACGAAAATATCCAGTTTTTGTACTGTACAAATCGAAAGATCTGGGAAAATGGCTGAACCACATATAAAGACAAGTCAAAAATTAAATTAAAACCCTCTGAGGTCGTTGCGGTGAAGTTATGAGCACATAAGAGTAATCATTGCAAGAGACGGTACAGGCAAAGAAATAATTTAACATCATCGATACTAGAGCTGAAGGATAAAAGGTAGCTCGTACGTCTACAATGTTCAATAAATGTGTTCAGAACTCTTCAAGTGCTCACGATCGATGAAATGCTTATAGATTGTCGAAAGACGTATAAAATCCGTATACCAAACAAGCTCGTGAAATATGGCATCAGGTTTGTTTATAAATATTTCATTTTGTTCCCCCGTCATAGTCATATTTATAAATGTATTTAAAACGTCAAACGCTTTACGCAACTATTAAGTTGTCTGTTGACACTTAACCAATATACAACTGGGAGGTAAACCATTATCTGTAAATAAGAGAAAAAGCAGATTCCTTGCACATTGAAGCTTTATTAAAATAATAATGGAACTTTGATTACTTGCTTCGTATTCCAAAGTAGAGTGTAGGGAAGGAGATAGTTCTACCTAAGCCGTATAAAAACATTAATTATCGATGCCAAATACACATAATTGTAATTCTGCTATTACAATAAAAGCGAATCAGTCCGAAAGTTAAGGTAAATTCCTCTTAGGTTCCAGCTAGGAAGCGAACCACTTCACCGGCCAACGTAAGGGTGGAAGAATGAGCAACTTTTCTTCATTAAATTGATTTATTTGAACTTCAATTGTGCACATTTAAGAAATTTTAACTGCATGTAACTAATTTTTCCGTATAGCCCAAAAATTCCTACGTCCCTTTAAATAAAAATTTCAGTTCCTGATACTGAAGATATCAGGAAGTTTTTAAATATCTCACACTCTAATTAAAAATATTATAATGTAACCAGAAGCAGCTGTAGATTTGGTCGCCGGTACCCTTATTATAAACGTGCAACCAGATGAAAGTGACAATTATTCAGGACCGAATTCATTGGATCCTGATAATGGAATTATTATTATTATTCTAGTATTGGACTGGTTCAAGCATTCTTCCAATCTGGTGGCTAGTTAGAACTTTAAAATCAAAGACAATACTATGAAGTAACGTATGGCACAGCTGAGAAAGAAGACGAATTGTTCAGTTTGGAGCACCGTAATCAAAAGTTCTATAATTACCATGAATCGTTCCATGTATTCACATCTAGATGCTGAGCAAAAGTTGTTCAACATTTTTAGATCACAAACATGTAGTCGTGCTTTACAAATGAGTGACATAATGATGCGTAAAAAATGTTGATCATAATCAGAATGCGAGAGACGCCTTCAGGGGACTATCTCGTAGTCTATCGCGTTTTTGCACAGCGCTATCAAGAAAGAACCTGCGGCTACTTTTGGGCATACATTCTGGGCACTAAACAAGCATATGCACCGCATGGGCTTGGTAGAATCACCATCTTGTAGAGGATGTTACATAGACGAAGAGATGACATACCACAAACTTTGTTATTAAAACAATTTTGTCGGGGTAAAATTTTGTTTTTTCAACTTGAAGTTGGCTGAAAGTAGTGTATCGTATATTTTTATTGAGGCATCAACCAAAGATCTCAGTTGTTTACAGATGTGATGTTAACTAAAACTCCTGTTATTAATGTTTGAAGCACTAACGCTAAATCAGCAGAAACATTTTAAAGTGCAATTTGCTATGTTCTAGTCAATTTTGCTATTTAAAACACTACAAGGCACTAATCAAAACATCAAACATTAAGGATAGTGCCATCTTCACGATCCCCTAGCTAGATCTTGGTACAAAGCGACTTATTGTGGGCAATTCTAAATAATAAGCTTATTATTATTCAGGGTGGAAGAAAAGTCTAGATAACTTTGGAACGAAAATGGGGGAAACTTCAAAATATTAAATGTGTGCTCATTTTAAAGGTATTTGAATGTTTGAAGCACTAACAGAGTACCGAAAATAACATACGATAAATTTAATTGTTTGAGAAATATCAAGTCAGTGTTGATCAGCAGAAAGATTTTAAAGTGCGATTTGCTGTGTTCTAGTCAATTTTGCTAGCAAACTATTTAAAACACTACAAGGCACTAACTGAGCACTAATCAAAACATCAAACATTAAGGATAGTGCCATCTTCACGGTTCGCTAGATCTTGGTACAAATCGACTTATTGTGGATGATTCTAAATAATAAGCTTATTATTATTCAGGGTGGAAGAAAAGTCTAGATAACTTCGGAACCAAAATGGGGTCAACTCAAAATATTAAGTGTGATGATACTTAGGTCAATTGTGCGCTCAGTTTAAAGGTATTTTAAAGACACAATTAATGCTTTTTGGAAAAAGTTCCAATCGAAGGTTTGATTAACAATAATGGAAATTTTCATTGTCTTATCTATCGCGTTAAAATTTTTGCGTTGCACAACGACGTGACGGTTATTAAGCTCCATGTATTTTGTGGTCCAGTGGTCCAGTGGTCCAGACGATTGTAACAACTGGTCGTAACCTTTTATAATATTTCTAAGTGATACGTTTGTTGCCTAAATCACAGCCCACAACCCCCGGCGACGTCATATTCCGAATAATGTCATTAAAACGTAATTTATTTGATGACATTAACATCCCCATTTGTGACGTCTCTTTAACGTCGAATATTGGTCATTGCAATTATGTTTTCTTAAATAGAAATTCTTTAATCGCAATTAAGAAATAATGTTTCACCAATTTCAATTGTAAACACCTTTACATTTTCAAAAACCACCAGAACTAGGGGATTTTAAGCCAACTGTGTTCAGATTGGAAATGGCAGCATTGACGCGTGACGTATACGGTATATAGTTGATGAATCATATACAAGACAAGAGTTTCTTTTGCCATCCGTCATCAATTATTTTATTAACGCTGATTTACTTTTGTTACAGTGTAAATATAATCTATGATCTGGTGTTCTGTTATTTCAGTAGGTATTGCATTTTATGTAAACCGCACATTTACTGTAGCACAATTGAAGTGGTAATTGTTAATTTCATAACATAACCTTTTAATTTGTCTGTTAACGGTTATTGGCGTTTGATGTTTTAATTAACTATAATGTGTTAGCGCATTATAAGTAGAATTTACATACTAGTTCAAATGTTAACAGTGTAGGAATATCTATACCTAAATTGCAGCATTTGAGAAAGTGACGTTAATTTCACCTATATTTCACGAGATGAACACGTTATTAAGCCGTCAATGTGACGTTAAACAGAAAAAGCACCACATAATGACGTTATAGGCGACGTCATATACACGTAAAAACGTGACGTCACGGGTCTGTGACATATTCACGTCAGTCGACGTCATAATTACGTCGTTCCCAAAGTGAATATGACGTAAACCGTGACGCGAAAAAAACGTCATTATGGCGTGACTATGCAAGCGACGTTACTAAAGACCATGACTGTACATTGGTTTTTCAAATAACCCCCGAAGAAAAAGTTAAAGGGACGCAGATCTTCAAGAAGAGTTTTCTCTAAAGTATTCCGCTTTTGTTATCTAAAATGTGTAGGAGCCCCGTTTTGTTGAAATGGAATCAAACTCAGGACCAAAAATGTTTGAAGCAACGCCCTATAATACGCTATACAACTATTCAATTTCTGTTGATATTGGTTTTTAGATTCTCACGTCCATTGCGGATTAGACTCACTTCAATATCGACTTATGACTTATCACGTTACAAAATTCGAGTAGACAATCAAAATAATGTGGACCGCATTTATTTTATATGGATGAAGTTTGGAATTTTAGAAAACACGCAGAAGAGTGCTATGGCCACAGTTATAAGCCTGGGCAGCTTTTCATACAGAGATATGCAGGCTCGGATTAAAGAGTTGTTGAGGTGCCCAGGGCTCTTTATGTGGACGGGGCCTTTTTTAAACGTATTGAAATTATTTTACATGATAAACATTAAAATAAAATCATGAATAACATAAAATATAAAGTAAGTAAATAAATGTACAAATAAATAATTACATAAATATTTTAAATAAACAAATACATTCATTTAGTTCTTTTTACTAAAAATTTTTTTATAAAAGAGGGGCCCGGGCTGTGCCCCCCCCCCCCCCCCCAAATAATCTGGCGCTGGAGATATGGTGATCTTCTACAAATTATTGTATTATTTCAATCTTCGCCCTAGCCTATCGTTACCGATCCTTGACACATCCTGTATTTTGAAAACGATTACACGTTTTCTATACAGTGGTGGCAGGAATACCTTGCCTCCCTTGCCGAAACTTCGCGGTTACCGTACCCTCGCATCATCAAAATAGCAAATTTTTGAAAATCGCAGACAACTTTCCCCAAAAAAAATATGGTTTCTTTTTCAAAATACCTTTAAAAAAAAGCCACAGTTGACCTATCAACCCGTTTCATATTCTGAAGTAACCTCCCATTACTCGGAGTGGATGAGGGTGTATCTAGATTTTTGTTCCAAACTCAAAGCTCTAGTTTCTCACTTAGATAGAACATACGTATTATGGAGGTTTCTTAAATTAATAAGGTTACCGAAATAGAATGATAATCACAACCAGTAATTCCACTAAACTGAGTGGTTAAAAAATTATCATTATTATTAGTGTCTATATTTCTGTTTTTATCGATACTTAGCTTAACCCTGGTTAACTAACCGCACGGATCGAAATCATGTAAAGATTATTGTAAATTATTGTAAATTTATCAATCATTGTTTTCTTTATTTTTAATTGTCGTCATGTTTTATTTAGAAAAATCAATTTATTTTGTTGCAATATGTACAGTAGGTTAAGTGCAAGAGCAGCCTAGGGCTGAACTGCGCCTCTTACTAAATAAAGGCATATTATTATTATTATTATTAGGTGTAAAAACATGATATTTGTTTTGTTGTAGTATGATGTTTATTGTTTAACTCGGCGCGTAGGTTACGAATATGATTATTATTAATTATTGCCTTGCCTTAAATGAACCATTGCTTACATTCTTAATGTGATATTTAAAAGTCATATACTTGCTCTCTATCCAGTCCGTTTTCTTTGCACATGTCCCAAGTTAGTTGATTTGCAGACGTATATTAGTAATATATTTCTCTATTTTGAGATAAAAAACAATGTGTATTTAAACGACGAATAGTTTAAACAATAGTGGTTCAAAATTGAACCCTTGCGGCACACCAGATCAATAGTTTGTTTATAACTGTGTACAGACCATGACCTGTTCCATGGATTCATGACTATTTACGATTTACTGTTAGCATACAAAAAAAATAGCTGCTATAAAATTGAAAACAGAAACAAAAGTCAGACGGTTTCAATCGCGTAGAACAATGAAGCGCGGGATCGTGACTGATAAGAGCAATAAAAATGAAAATGGAGTTTCTAGATTAAAAACGCAAATTACGTAATGAAAGGAAGAGCGAGAAGAGAAAATTGAACATTACTCACCAATAACGATCGATCAATCAGTGTAAACGTAGGAATTACCTGAAACAAAAAAAAAGGAGAAATGCAATACATAATATTAAAAAGTACAATCACATACAAAATTTATCTCCTCAAACCAGGAGAGGCGTTTATGTTCTGTTTTTAGAATAAAATTATTCCCTCCGGTGAAACTACTGTCGCTTTGTGTTGTTATCTCGAATATTCAGGTTAACAGCTTGTCCACTGGGCTATTCTGGATTAGATATTATACCTAATAACAGTTTATGCAAACCTTTTTCAACAAATATTATATTCCCCGACATTTCCTTTTCATAATAAATCCGTACTTTGAGTAATTAAGCTCGGATCAAAATTTAAACGTCGCGTCCAACTCCACGTACGTGCACCACAATTTCTAAATCGCACGTTGATAGTTTTCCTCGAACTTGAACCGTTAGGAAAATCCATCAAAGCGTATAAATTTAAAAGTTGGAAAACGCTAAGCTTCTTACCGATCGTTTTCCATTGTTATCTTAACTGCAGGGGATTACGTTCACGTTCACATGGACTACATCGCGATGAGTACACGTGAAAATTTCACCGGCATAATGGAAATAATTGGAAAATTGTTCATATAATATAAGCTTGATCCCAAAAGGCTAATACGGTTTAGTACGTGCTCAAGCTGAAGACCTTCCGTGATTAATGAGCCCGATACATATATGGACGACCTCACGTACAATACACTCGGTGTACAAGACTTAGATATACATAAGGGTCAAGTTGTTTAAGAAACATTTGAACTTATCAATCAAAATTTGGATTTAGATTCGTCGCAGTAATTTGTAGGTTATGTGAATGAACCGTGTGGGAAACACATAATGGAGAATAGGTAATTAAATTCTATTAGAACATTGATTTTCCCTTTGACGTAAGTAAGGGTCATCCCTAGAATAGATTAGGGCAAACATCTTTTGATAAATCTCTCTGTAGTAGTAATTTACTTCAAAGAGTGACCCAGTTTTTGTGTCTATTACGATTAAATTGCAGTAGAGCGGGCCGGTTGTTGTTAAATAATTTTCACAAAGGGATACGATAGAATTGAAATGGGAGAGATGATACTTGGAATATAAACGGTTTTGAGACGTTTGAGAATTTATTCCTTTAGCTACAGTAATTGTGTTAAAGATCAAATGGGCGGAGGGGGGGGGGAGGGGGGGGGGGCGCTTTAAGGGCGAAAATTTGCGCAACATCTTCCGAAATTATGCTATTATTTTGTTGGGAAATCGTTGTCTATCGCTATTATTTTTCCGAAATCACATTTTTGTTTTTCAGCTAGAAATTGGGCTTTAATCTAAGTTGAAAATTTGAAAGGAAAACAGTTCATGTATTCGTATCCCTAGTCGTTATAGAGATCGTCTGGTGTTTTTATTTATTTAGGTTATATCTACTATATAATTTAACAGTGCTATGTATCAAATTACTGCCAGTTGATGAAACATTACTAAATAAAAAAAATTTAAAATGAAAAACAAAAACGCGTAGCTGGCGATGTGATACGACTTTCCGAAGAGGCATCTGAGGTAAAACAGAAAAAACATGCTCCTCCGTTGCGACTAGTGAAATAAACAAACTCCGACCCTTTTTTTGGGGGGTAGAAAGAACGAAAATTATAGCGAACTTTTTTTACTTTCTTGTGATTTACTAATTGTCCGCCACCACCTCCGTTAAGGGTGGAGAGAAAAATAATGATTTATTTGTGCAGAATACGGAGTGGTAGATTTAGGTGAGTCTTGGCGATGGGAGGGGGTCGGAAAGAGTGGCGGACATTTTATAAATCACAAAAAAATCTTAGAGGAAAAAAAAGTAAAAAAAGATCTTTCTTTACGGACATGTGCAATAATTTTCCATCTTTACACCCCCCGAAAAAGGGGTCGGAGGTGGGGGTCAAATTAGCAATTTGAGAACAGTTTTTTATGGAGAATGCAACTGTGCAGTAAAAAATAAGTGTTCCCATTTCAGTTTTCAAAACTCACTCCCGTGCCCTGTCCCACTCCCCAAGGGGTTGAGGGTAATGCTTACATAGGTCCCAAAAAATAAAGGAACACGTGTTTCTTCATTTTGTAATCGGATGTGTACTGTGTAGTTCTCGTGATATTTAAGCGTTTCCACTGTAATAGTCCGAAATCCGGCGAATGTCAACATTCACCATGCACTCATGTTGTATGTTGAAATGAACCATGTGTATCGCATTGCCCTCCACTTTTTGAATTAGCAGAAGCTGAAATTAGGTCGCGCTGTTCTGTCAGTGCTTCAGATGAAGACGTGCTGGGTTTGCAGATCAGTCAATACTTGAGAAGAAGACCTGCTAGGTTGCGAATCAGTTAGTGCTTGAGACGAAGACGTGCTAGGTTGCCGATGAGTCAGTGCTTGAGATGAAACCGTACTAGGTTGCGCTCCAATGGTATTTTGGGCATCCACGTCGGTTTCATCTGAAACATGGACATCAATTTTCTTCAAAATTATTAACATAGGTTTCTGGTTGTTCCTCAGTTTCAATGTTTGCCATTTTCCCGAAAGGGACAGATGACGACACTACCCTCCTTTCTGGTTTAAGGCCAAAGAGGGCTTAATATGGACTCGGCGTATTCCTTCCTGGTAATTTGTGTTTTTGGCGAATTGGACAAACACAATTTTAGAGTGAGCATCCTTCTTGAGAAAAATAAAAACAATTGTCGTCTTGTAGAAGCAATACGAGATGGCACAAACCAAGTACGGCTACGATTTGGAATTGATACCTCCACAATTGCGGATTTGCAGCAACATTTTCTATCGCAAGAAGTGGATTTTCCAACGTTATAGGGTAATTGGTAAATTGGTAACTGGTGCCATAAATCTATTATTGGGAGCAAGTGGACAAATTTTTGCATGCTGATGCATCTAAACATGAGGAATGAAAATCAGCATCTACATCTGAAATATATCCACAATTGTGTATTTGCAGCAACATTTTCTATCGCAAGTAGTGAATTTTCCAACGATATAGGGTAATTGGTAAATTGGTAACTGGTGCCATAAATCTATTATTGGGAGCAAGTGGACAAATTTTTGGATGCTGATGCATCTAACCAGGGTGAATGAAAATCTGCATCTACATCTGAAATATCTCCACAATTGTGTATTTGCAGCAACATTTTCTATGGCAAGAAGTGGATTTTCCAACGTTATAGGGTAATTGGTAAATTGGTAACTGGTGCCATAAATCTATTATTGGAAACAAGTGGACAAATTTTTGCATGCGGATGCACCTAAACATGAGGAATGAAAATCTGTTTCTACATCTGAAATACCTCCACAATTGTGTATTTGCAGCAACATTTTCTATGGCAAGAAGTGGATTTTCCAACGTTATAGCGTAATTGGTAAATTGGTAACTGGTGCCGTAAATCCATTATTGGAAACAAGTGGACAAATTTTTGCATGCGGATGCACCTAAACATGAGGAATGAAAATCTGTTTCTACATCTGAAATACCTCCACAATTGTGTATTTGCAGCAACATTTTCTATGGCAAGAAGTGGATTTTCCAACGTTATAGGGTAATTGGTAAATTGGTAACTGGTGCCATAAATCTATTATTGGGAGCAAGTGGACAAACTTTTGCATGCTGATGCATCTAAACATGAGGAATGAAAATCACCATCTACATTTGAAATATGTCCACAATTGTGTTTTTGCAGCAACATTTTCTATCGCAAGAAGTGAATTTTCCAACGTTATAGGGTAATTGGTAAATTGGTAACTGGTGCCATAAATCTATTATTGGGAGCAAGTGGAAATGAAAATCTGCATCCACATCTGAAATATCTCCACAATTGTGTATTTGCAGCAACATTTTCTATCGCAAGAAGTGAATTTTCCAACGTTATAGGGTAATTGGTAAATTGGTAACTGGTGCCATAAATCTATTATTGGGAGCAAGTGGACAAACTTTTGCATGCTGATGCATCTAAACATGAGGAATGAAAATCACCATCTACATCTGAAATGTGTCCACAATTGTGTATTTGCAGCAACATTTTCTATCGCAAGAAGTGGATTTTCCAACATTATAGGGCAATTGGTAAATTGGTAACTGGTGCCATAAATCTATTATTGGTAGCAAGTGGACAAACTTTTGCATGGTGATGCACCTAAACATGAGGAATGAAAATCTGCATCTACACTGAAATATGTCCACAATTGTGTATTTGCAGCAACATTTTCTATCGCAAGAAGTGGATTTTCTGAAGTTTTTGGGTAATTGGTAAATTGGTAACTGGTGCCATAAATCTATTATTGGGAGCAAGTGGATAAATTTTTGCATGCTGATGCACTAAACATGGGGAATGAAAATCTGCACCTACATATGAAATATCTCCACAATTGTGTATTTGCAGCAACATTTTCTATCGCAAGAAGTGAATTTTCCAACGTTATAGGGTAATTGATAAATTGGTAACTGGTGCCATAAATCTATTATTGGGAGCAAGTGGGCAAATTTTTGCATGCTGATGCACCTAAACATGAGGAATGAAAATTTGCATCTACATCTGAAATATCTCTACAATTGTGTATTTGCAGCAACATTTTCTATGGCAAGAAGTGAATTTTCTTACGTTATAGAGTAATTGGTAACTGGTGCCATAAATCTATTATTGGGAGCAAGTGGACAAGCTTTTGAATGCTGATGCATCTAAACATGAGGAACGAAAATCTGCATATACATCTGAAATATCTCTACAATTGTGTATTTGCAGCAACATTTTCTATGGCAAGAAGTGAATTTTCCTACGTTATAGGGTAATTGGTAACTGGTGCCATAAATCTATTATTGGGAGCAAGTGGACAAACTTTTGAATGCAGATGCATCTAAACATGAGGAATGAAAATCAGCATCTACATCTGAAATATGTCCACAATTGTGTAATGGCAGCAACATTTTCTATCGCAAGAAGTGAATTTTCCAACGTTATAGGGTAATTGGTAAATTGGTAACTGGTGCCATAAATCTATTATTGGGAGCAAGTGGACAAATTTTTGGATGCTGATGCATCTAAACATGAGGAATGAAAATCTGCATCTATATCTGAAATATCTCTACAATTGTGTATTTGCAGCAACATTTTCTATCGCAAGAAGTGGATTTTCCAATGTTATAGGGTAATTGGTAAATTGGTAACTGGTGCCATAAATCTATTATTGGGAGCAAGTGGACAAACTTTTGCATGCTGATGCATCTAAACATGAGGAATGAAAATTTGCATCTACATCTGTAATATCTCCACAATTGTGTATTTGCAGCAACATTTTCTATCGCAAGAAGTGGATTTTCCAACGTTATGGAGTAATTGGTAAATTGGTAACTGGTGCCATAAATTTATTATTGGTAGCAAGTTGACAAACATTTGAATGGTGATGCACCTAAACATGAGGAGTGAAAATCTGCATCTACATCTGTAATATCTCCACAATTGTGTATTTGCAGCAACATTTTCTATCGCAAGAAGTGGATTTTCCAACGTTATAGGGTAATTGATAAATTGGTAACTGGTGCCATAAATCTATTATTGGGAGCAAGTGGACAAACTTTTGAATGCAGATGCATCTAAACATGAGGAATGAAAATCAGCATCTACATCTGAAATATGTCCACAATTGTGTAATGGCAGCAACATTTTCTATCGCAAGAAGTGAATTTTCCAACGTTATAGGGTAATTGATAAATTGGTAACTGGTGCCATAAATCTATTATTGGTGGCAAGTGGACAAATTTTAGACACATTGTAGATATTCATAGATTTTAATTACTATTTTAGTTGCGATGTTGATAATTTTACAACATTGCATTGCAAAGTACAATAAATCTGACTGAATTAGGCCATATTTGCATTCCTTTAATCCACAAAGGTGGAATGACGTGGGAAGGTGCTTTAAGCAGAACTAAGCTTCACCTAACTTGTTTGATTAATTATTTTGCAACATGCCAACAAAACCTTTTATACCTACTATTGAAATTGATCATTTTTTGCATTCGATGAGCACTCAACATTAAAGCTTTACACAACATTTAATAAAATTAGTTTGCTACATCTGGAGTAGCGCGTAAAAAAGCCATTTCCATTATTATTACAAGTTAATTGAATGTAATACACAAATAGCAACAAAAGTCAGTAGTTCGAAATAATGAGGTTATCCCTTAACTACCGTTGCGTTGGTTGAAATTACTCCAAATACTAGAACACGAACAAACATTTCCCTTTGATCTACCGAGTAGAAGCCCGGCGTTTGATGTGCATTTTGCCTTAAGTTAAAGATCTTTTTCTAACCTCAAACCAGTTTAAGCGTAGTAATCGTGGCCATTCCACAAAAATAAACTGTAATCCCAAAATATTTTTCGATCCAAAACCGCATACGTATAAGGTGAGGTAAAACGGAAAAAAAGGCTTATCCGTAAATCCGACGCCTCCAGCTCTAGGAATCTAAACATATCCGTTCTAAACCATATGCATATTAGATGCCACGAACACGGTCTCAGAAATAATTATTATCGAGAGATTGTTCGAAAGATAGCGAATATTGGTTTTCAATTATTAACAAGTTAACTCTGTTGCTCACTCGGCGATTAACCGTGAAAATTAATTGAGTGAAATATTCAATGGGAATATCGTCATCAATAATAGTTTTTAGTGCACAACGGAATTGTAATTTTAGAGCAGATTTTAGTAAAACTGGGTTATTGGGGGGTGGACGTGAAATAGACGACTTTAAACCGCAACTAGAACACAAATCAACCCTCGTTTCATTGTCTTTTACGGACTCGCTTCCAAGTTCCATTCTATTTTCTATAATATTACCAATCTCTGTTTGTACCAGTTTGAATAATTAGTTTCTAATTGAGTAAATAAGGACCTGTTATAGTTGACGTAATCTCTTGTATTATGTATTAGATTGTACCTGTCAGTTATAAATGCATTATTCCTGTAACGTTTAATTTAACGTTTGATTGTACCCGTTAAATTTAATTGACACTATAATATTATACTCGTTAAAAAGTCCAAGTATAATATACCTACGTTTAAATAAGTTTCCATAAACGTCTGCATTTCCAGAGATTTGTATGCAAAATCAAGGATAAAGTTGATTGAAGGGATTGGGTGAAATTGCTTTCGATTGTTTAACTTTCTAGAATCCCAGTTGCACTGATTTTAGATGCAAATAATAAATGGTTGGTTGGCAGGACTCTTGAAATATAATTAATTGCTTTTATATATTTTTTTCTACTCCCATACTTTAATCGACTTATTAAGTGTCATTAGATTGTATCGAAATGATATTCATTTCGATACAGATTTTCATTATAAAACGAGTCAATTAGCCAATAGCTGTCAAGCATTTTACTTGATTGCCATAGTTACAGGAGTTTTTGATATTTGTCAAAAATTTTGTTCGTTCTTTTATAATAATTTTTGTTTAATTAACACAGGTCGTAGAAAAAATAGTGTATGCAACTCTCATGTAATGGCTATTAATACACTCGCACAAGATTTATGACACTCGCCAAGGCTCGTGTCATAACTTACCTCGTGCTCGTGTATTAATAGCTATCATTACATGCTCGTTGCATAATATACTATTTTCTTTGAATAAATTGAGTGGGTACTGGTAACTCTGTGGATAACCATGGAAACGAAATAATATAAAAAGTAAAAAGGTCCAACCATGCGTTAAGATCATTGTCCGCTCAAGTCACGGCCCTGTCTATCATTTGGACAATACGATTTCCTAAGGCTTTGATACAATGCGATCAGGAGACATTTTTGACAAAAATTAATTCTTGTCTGTACTGGCTTGGCGGTCCAGTCACCTGTCGATACCATTGCGTGTTCGCAGGGCGCAATTGTTACGCGTTCCTCGACTAGTTGCCTAATTCGCAAAAGTCAATCGTATTGATTTTAGTCAGAATGACAGAGTTACGACATTTCCTAATTCTCTATTTAGTCAAAAGAGTTCGCTCTCGATACTTTTTTTTTCTAATAGCGTCCCTTTGAACCGCTGCGTTTGCGTTGTTCCGTTACAGATTTTCACTTCGGCAACGACCTTCGTTATTTTAATTGGCTACCAGTGTACATCACCTAATCCCTGATTGGTTGATCTTTTCCACTTTCCTCTGTTCCGTCACAGCCATTGAGCCGCAGACAGATATCTTTGTACTTACAAATTTTCACATTTTTCTTATAAATCCATATTAATCTTCTTTAAGTGAAAAGCTCCGAAAAATATAGCGTCTATTTGGAATCATCTGCTCGTTCCAAGTGTCATTAAACCGTATTTTACGTATTTGTGCATTAAATATTTGTTTACGATTTGCGTTCTTGCTGCGCTCCTGGAAATTAATAATCCTCGAGGTATGTAGCTAATTTTTTTTGTATTAAATATCACGCTTTCCTTTAAATTCCTGACAGTAATTTATATTATTTGTCCTTAAAAAGCCAATTGCGAATTAGTTAAATGGCAACACTCGATACTGTCTCGAGTTCGTAACTGTTATATTTCAGTCGATCTGCTGGTCACAGCCCTAATTTTTTATGTTAATTAACCCTTTTTGTTTAGATAATGTAACAGTACTGTGGTTGCGCAATCAAGGCTACTGGTGTGTAAGAAGGTAAGATTTGTTTAATTACATTTACTGACTTTTGTACAGTTAACAAGTCGGTAGCGGATATATTGTATTTGGTTACCTACCCTCATTGTATTTGTTATTGTGTATTTCAGTCGCTTCAAGGTGAAAGTAAACCCCCTTATTGTTTCATTTAGTGTAGTGAAACTGTTCTGTTATACATTATTCCAAGTGTTACTGTTATATTAGTTCTTTATAACTACGATTATCGTTACTCCAGTGTACTTCTTTGTCGAATACCCATATTTTATTTAAAGCAATGATAAAAGAGACAAACAAGAAGCATGTCAAATGTGCGAAATAGGCAAGGAAAAGAAGAAGACATCTTAAAGGAAATTATAAAATATCAAGTGGTGATATTAAAAATTACAGAGACAAAGAGAAAAGGAAAAGGTATGACAGGAACACCCTGGGGATATTGGATCTTCCGTTTACTTATAAACGAAGGACTGGTTACAATGTCACATAAGTTGAAAAACATAATTAAAGAAGGATGTGTAAGTAGAGCATAAATAAAGTTATTGTATGAAGAAATATGGGCAATAATATAACTTATGATGTGAATTAATAAGACAATAAGAAAAGAAAACAGAGATGGATGATTTCTGTGAGATTTAGGAAAAATATTCGGCGGAGGGAGGAAAATATGTTAATAATGGAAGACCGAAATGGACGAGCAGTAGAATTAATTTTTTTGAAGAGTTTTCCTGAAACTAAAAAAGGAAATAATTCTTAAACAGATCAAAACTGAAATAATAAAAAGTGATTAACCGATTGTAGTTGTATAGCAGCGAGACATGGACAATGGTCGTACGAGGCTGGATTGTGCAGCTGCTGAAACTTAGAGCGGTGCACATCAGCGTCGGCGACAAAACACTAAGGTGCACAGTAGTGAAAGGATGCCCACAAGGTGGCGTGCTGTCAGCACTTCTGTGAACCATTAGTGTAAACAGCTTCCTCTGTCGCCTTAACGACAACGGCTAGTATACCTTAGGTTATGCGGATGATCTATCCATCCTAATAATCGACAAATTTAAGGCTGCTCTGTGCAGTCTGATGCAATCAGCTCTCAGAGTGATCGAAGAATGGTGTCCATAAATCCGACCAAAGCGGAGGTGGTTCTCTTCACAAGGAAAAGGAAGATAGAGGGCCTTCGAGCTTCTTTACTCTTCCAAAAACACCTCCAGTTTTCAGAGCCAGTGAAGTATCTAGGTATTACACTTGACAATAAACTGGAGCAAGCACACCCAGCTTAAAGCGGAGAAAGGAAACAGGGCGTTCTGGCAATGTCCCCGCGCAATCGGAAGACTTTGGGGTCCATCCGCAAAGGCTATCCTGTGGCTGTGCACCGTCGTGATAAGACCCATGTTCTGTTGTGGAGCAATTGTCTGGTGGCCTAGAACCAGACTATCCACAACCAAAGCACTTTTCAACCATGTGCAAAAACTAGCGTGCCTTGCGTTCACGGCCGCAATACAAACAACCCCTACAGCCGTCATGGAAGCCATTCTGGGTCTGCCTCCACTGGACTTCCACGTGAGAGAGCAGGCAATACTGGCAGCCTTGCGTCTGAGAAATAAAGGGTTGTTGAACAGAAAAGGCACTGAGGTGGGCCACGCGCGAATTCTGGCCGAGGCGATCAAGCGACTACCTATACTAGAAGCACGATCTGTCTCACTCATCCCTCGATTTATACTAGGGAAAAACTACCACACCTTCTTTGATGTGGAAGTGGCATCGCAACCAGAAATATCCATTTTCACGGATGGATCTAATACAATGGAAGGAACAGGTACAGATATTAATTCTTCCATCTCAGCCAACCACTAGACAAAATTTCGACTGTCTTTTAGGCAGAACTAGCGGGCATAACGCGAAGTGTAAAAACAATTCGTATACACAGCATAAAGAATAAAAGCATCAGAATTTCCAGTGACAGCAGAGCCGCTCTGTAGGCACTAGATCAATACAAATTCACCTCTAAGCTGGTTTCCGAGTGTCACTAGGTACTAGAGCAAGTAACAAACAGCAATACCCTTGAGCTTGTATGGGCTAAAGGGTATGCTGGAATAATAGGCAATGAAAAAGCCGATAAGTTAGGCCGACTGGCCTCAAAACAACCGTTTTATGTTCTAGAGCGGGCTCTTCCACTTACAGTATCAACTGTAAACAACTTAATAACCCAAGACATCCAAGCCCATCACAGGGCTAGGAACTTGATGTTAAACTGCGGCCACGCGAGGGATACCTTCAGAGGACAATCTCGTAGCCTAGCTCGCTTCTGTACAGAGCTATCCAGAGGAAACCTGCGGATACTTGTAGGTATACTTTCTGGGCACTACAAACTTAACAAGCACATGCACGGCATGGGCTTAGTAGAGTCACCATCCCGTAGAGGATGCTACACAGACGACGCGAGACGGCGCAACATATACTGTGTGAATGTCGAATTGAGACGATCCATGTTGGGAGAATCCTGGCCGGACATGGCTAAGATTAGAGCCGCTTCCGTGTGGGATGGCTTGAGTGACGTTGCGGGGTCGAACGACTCTAATCAGGGAGGTAGCACAAAGGGCTCGAATAGGTGGCTTACGCGCATGTGGACTTTCCCACCCTCCCATCGAAATCCAGAATCCAGACATGGACAATAACATGGAAAACTAAAACACGCAGGAATGCAATGGATATGATCCTAGACAAAACACAAAATAGATGGTTTTTTGCAACAATGTAAAAGTGGCCGAAATAGGCCCTTTTTCAGTGGGCCCACGCGATTGGTCGTTAGGGGTTAAGTTTGATTTAGGATATCCGCGTTTTGGAAGAAATACACACACGACAGTTTGTGAAACACCAACAACTGACACAAGAAAACAATAAAGTTAATTGGAATGATTATGGAATAAAGGTCACGTGTGATAGACGATAAGAAACAGAGGTGTTAAGGAACAATAAGAAAGGAAGACAAAGGAAAACGTGGAATGACGAAGTAGAAAGGGGTGTCGAATGGGTAGGAATTAAACACCAGATTTAAGATAAACGCCCCTGAAGGAACATCACAGTCCTCTTAGAAGGAATTGCAGTACAAGCTAACAAAAATACAACTCACACGATTAAATGCACAAATGAGTCTGTAATGAATTCAAAATTGACATCGATTATAATGGCGGCGAATGTGTAGATGAAAAAGGCTGTAAGAACTAATGAGAAGCCTAATTTCAACCAAAATTGTGCTCTAAAGCCCGAGACCCTTTTATGATAAGTTTTCCTTCTATTTCCGATAATGAGGCTTCAAACCTTCTACGAGAATAATCATTCTCTCCCTAAGATAAAAGGGAAGAAAAATTCACTTTGCATTCGCTCTATATGTAGGTCTTCGCATTGTCAGTAGGGGGTAGGTATATACGTGCTGTCAGTAATTGATATTCAAGCCAGATAAAACAGCCTCTTATTGTTATATTTCGATAAAAGAAGAGAAATACTTAGTTTTGCATAATGTAGCTTCCCAATATTGGAAAACTGGAGCTATGAGCATATATTTTTAGCACAATATATCAATTGTATCCGCAACACGGATTCCTTTGTATTATTTTCAGCGTCGCCTAAAAGGACGAATGAGTGAAATTAAGTTTTCATTTTATTATATATAGGTATAAACAGACGATATTAAATAGGAATTCTCCCCCGGAAAATCATTTACGTGAAAAGAAAAGACGTACAGGAGAGAGAAATTTTATGCCAAAGTCATGTTATCCCGGATGGAAATTCAAGCGTATAACACGTAATATCACATTCTTCAAGCAGATCTAAAAACCCTACTTGAAATATCAGGTTTCCTCTTACAAAAGCATTCAAATGCATCTATTTTATAGCAATCGGATTTTATGGCTCAGTAACCATGTGTCAGAAGCAATTTTTAGTAAACGACAGTTTTATACATGTATATCGCCGCACTATTTTTTTGTTTGTTCCAACTTTTGGTCATAGAGACGACGGCATTAAGCGCAAATTTAATCGGATCCCAAATTACGTAATAGGTAGGGTTGTAAAGGGAATTCGACTTTCTTGATTATTCTACGGGGCCAACCAAATACCCAATCGTAAAAACAAATTTGATTGTGCCTGTTCGTATTCTGGAATTTGTCAGTGTCCTATTAGCCTCGAACGGTCGATTTAATGTAATTTGGATCAAATTCTGCTTCAGGTATTTTTTAAATTGGCCAATTTTGCGTTTATATCGTATAAACTTGGGCGACACCACCGCGATTCGTAGATTTATAATTTCGTGACATTTGATACGTCGGAAAAAATAGCGTTAATTTATTTGTGCCAATTTTCCAACAGCAACGTATCGATTCGCTCGCTATCAAAATTAGAGGTGTTCGATTACGGTCCATTTAGGTTCGCTTTCTGATTGAGATCGATTACAAAACATAATATTGAACAATTGTTTGTGATGACAGAGTGTCGGAGGGTATAAGAAATTGGGGAGGAAAACGATGTAGGGAACGTAGAATAGGGGGAAAACGGGCACGTGTGAAAGGCTATTTAGAGTGGCATGGGTCATTGTCGGTAAACACGGTTAAATGGCGCAAAGGCGACGCAGTTTGATCAGTACCGCCTCTTCTACATAAATTTTAACGAAAGTATCCCCCACAGAAACTTAGTTGCTTTCTATTGTTGTATTTCGATATTATATTACGTTTCTACCTTCATAATTTATACAAAACGTTACAGATCTTATTTATTACTTGTGGCGATTTAATTCCTACGAAATTCGCAATTTCCCTTATGACCATCGAGAAGAGATATACACGAAGAGTTGTGTAGGAAGGAACGCGATTTAACTGCACGAAGTGCCAAATAACAAATTTATTGCAAATGGTTTAGGAGTTCGTGCTCACACATTACCCCAAAATGTTGTGTTAGTATGCAGGAGGAATTTGGAAATGCAGTGTCAATTTTACGCGGTAATAAAAAATGCAACGAGGAAACGCAAGGAATACAAAGAATCGTTATCAAGACATTCAAACTACAAGAAATGACTGAAGCAAGTGTATTCCACCGGAAGATAATGCAGAACAATGGAAAGATTCAGAGAAAGCATCCTTTCTGTAGCAAAGACGTGGTGTAACCAAAAAAAGGGAAGAAACAAACGAGATGGGATGACAAGAAATTAAAATTAAGAAAGAGGAATGGAGACAATATCTGAGATGTACCACGTAAGTAAATAGCTTAGCGTGCAGACAACAACGTATCAAAGTAAAGGAAATTGTATTGGATGGAAAAATAAACAAATTGGAGAGAAATTGGGGTTGAAAATGGAATGAGACAGTTGGGGGAACCAAAAGCTCTGCAGAGCTTTGACAACGCAAAAAAAACAGTAATGAGAGTGGTAATAGAAGAGAAAGAGGTTATGGAAGGATGGCAAAACTGCTTCAGCCAACTTCCGCACAAACACACCACAATAGACCAAATTCAAGAAACGATAAATATAAAGTGAACCGAGAGATAAAAAGGGGAAAAGCTGCTGATCACCTAGAAACTGAAGGTATACTAACATCGCGTGAAAGCCAAATGACTAAAACGTAGGAATAATCATCTCTCTGCACAAGAAAGGTGATAAAAGGATCTGCGAGAACTACCAAAGCAATATTTTATTAAGCATTGTGCCGAAAATATACGAAAGAAAAAGACTGAGAAACAATTGGACGATGCACAAAGGGGATTCAGAACCGGAAGAGGTATCCAAGTGGATAGAAAAATTAAAGAAAAGGAAAGCAAATGTGTGTCTGGCTTTCCTGGATTTGGAAAAAGCTCAAAATGAAATATGACGAAACGTAAATCGAATATAACAAGAGAGAGAAAAAAGAAGGAAGACTGGAACAAAATGGACAGAAGAAAAAAGGAAACAACACAGTGAAAGAATGAATGGACTACTGGAAGAGAAGAAAGAAGGGAGAAAAATAATAATCATCAGAAATTGTTTCACGTGGTCCATAGTCGGCCAAAATCAAAAGAAGAAAGCAAGATCTATTGGGTTTAAACCCGGAAACTGTGAAGGCCATGCAGTTCACTGGGTGAAGTTTTCTCCTGCCCAATGATGATCTTGTTGTAGGGGTGCACTGTCCTCCATGAACCATTCTGGTTTCCGAGATGTAAACTACCCGCCCTTGTGCAAATGGGTTAAAAGTCAATAAAACATGTGATAATTTGTACGGCTTTTTCATAATGTTGATCGAGGAACGTCCATTTCGAAATTTGTTCGATGAATTGATTTCTTCGTAGTTGATACTGCTACTAACTTTTCTGATGCTACGTACAGTTGAGCCACATTATCTGTAGCGTTTTGTGCGACACTGGCTCACGTGCGGGGTGATTCAATTTGTCTATGAGAGAATCGTCCTGTTTCACAGATGAGGATAACCTCTACTCCCTATTTAGTAGTAAACATTTTTCAATTTTGTAACATCATACACTATAGAAGAAATAAAAATGAAAAACACAATCCACATTCCACAACCCACAGAAAGGATAACACGAAGACTGGGACACCTACAAATATGTAAGGAACAATGAGCTAGAGGAATGAATGAAAGAAGAATAAGAGAAATAGGAGAAACGATAAAAGAAAAAAAAATTAGTAGTAAAAATTGGAACGAGGAACGTAACAACTATGTTACGGTGAGAAAAATTACCACAAATAATAAAAAAGACGGAAACAAATAATAACGGAGTAAAGTTATGAAACTATGTGGCAGCAGAGCAGTTAATGATAAGCAGTTGCAGTACAATCAATGTCCAAACACAGAAGAAAGCACAAAGAAACGTGACTTATCCCAGGAAGGAATAGAGGCAATCAAATAGACCACGTACTAGTTAGATAGACACATACAAGACATACAAACGTACAGAGGAGCGAATGCATATAGGAATCATATTCCAGTAAATATTAGTTATAAAATGACGTATATTTGACGTACATTTTCGGTCATAATTGGTCAGTTACGTTACAACTCCAAATTACGACGTGTTATAGACGTCATTTCTGAACGTTTTTAATACGTCGATTATATGACGGCACATACACATATACGTAGTTATTAAGCATTTTTAATTACTTCATTTTAAAAAAGCGTGTACAGCCATTTGAGTTTTATACTTTTGCTTAATTTTTTTATACAATGGCGTTTAGTGTACATTTATTATTGCGGTAGATACTTAATCTACATTTGTGCGTTAACTTTCGCCGATTTATAGATATCAAAATACGGTTTTTTTTTGGTTTCTTAAACAATAAATAAATAATTAAATTTGTTAAAGAAATCCCATTTCCCACAAAATTATATTTATATCTTTTTTATGCAACATACCTCTTACCCATATATTAATATTCAAAATTCCCGTCTTCCGGCGTCTGTGCCAAACAATAAATTAATTTCAAATTGATTAACTATGACGTTACAATTATGTTTAAGCAATTAGGACGAAAAATTTCTATTTGGAAAAAAAGACACTGATATACTACGTGATATGCATGTCCTTTTCCCTTTCTCATAGTGTTCAACTACAAATTGGTGCACTTAGCAAAGTCTGACTTCTAAACGGGCGACCGATGTTCGAGTCCTACTTCAGGCAAAGGTCTTATTCAGCATCAACGATCTCCTCCGAGTCTGCACGAAGCGAATGGGGGGGGGGGGGGGCTTGGCAGATGGTTACTGGAAAGAAAAAGGCACCTGACACGTGGTATAACGTCGGAGTCGGCCCAGGCAACATCCCCTTTTTACTACTAGTACTTCAATAATCAACGACGTAAAATGTGACGAAAATTAGACGTCATTAAAACGTCCTTATGTTTACTGGGATGTTAGTGGTGGCAAAAATGGAGCAGAAAGTAATAAAAAATGAAAGGAGAGACTACAAGAAAAGACTATGGGATATAGGAAAGTAAAGGAGGAAGAAAAAAGGAAGAAAGACTGGAGCAGGAACTTAGACAAAAATGATACAACGCAGAAAATGACGTTGATACAGAATGGGGAATGATTAAGCTCCGCTTAATGAAGACAGTAGAGAAAACAATAGGATACAAAGAAAGACAAACAATGGTTTGATGAACAATGTGAAAAAGAGATAAATACGAAAAGACAGGCCAGGTTAAAGTCGATAAAGACAGAGAAAGAAAAGGATCATGAGAATTATAGAAAGGGAAAGAGAGAGGTATATAAAGTATAAAATAAAAAATCAAAATAACACCAGAGAAATGTACGAAAGTATAAGAACCCGAAGAAACAACCGAATCAAAAACAGAGACGTGAAAGATAAATAAGGAAGATTACAAGTAGAACATACAAAAATGTGGAGACAAGAGGAGCAAATGGAACTAGAAGGAGGAAGGTACAAAATAAATGAACAAATAGAGGAAGAGCCAAGCTGGGGGAAGTGGAAGAGACGATTAAAAAGATAAAAAAGGGAAAAGCCCCGGGTACGGATGAAGTGAATGGAGAAATATTGAAATATGGGGGAATAGAGCTACATAAAAGGGTACACAACATAATAAAAAAGTTTTGGGGAGAAGCAAAAATGCTAAACGGGTGGAGGAGAGGAATACCACTATTCAAAACAGGAGATCCCGAAATATGCAAGAAGTATACAGGTATCATTCTCTTAAAGTATTAAAAAGCGCCTAAGAAGACACAGAAATGAAACGCTGGAGATAACAGATAAACAAGCAGAAAAAAGGGCTCACAAACGAAGATAAGTCGAGGCATATGAGATGCAAAAGAGGAGACGTAGAAGAACCATGCCACTCAAGATCGGACAATACGAATTCAAGAAAGTGCAAGGATTGACATATCTAGGCACGGAGATAAATAACAAAAACATAACATATAACAATGAGATTAACAAAGAAGAATGAAGAACAGCTAAGAATATATGAAAGAAAGATCTTAAGAAGAATATTGGGCCGAGTGAAAAAAGGAGAAGACGAGTATAGAGTGAGGACGAACAAAGGAAATGGACTAAGGATACGATGGCTGGGACATGTAACGAAAACAAATGAAAATACAATGTTCAAGACAATAACCAATTGGGAACCAGAAACAACAACACCAAGGGGGGAACCCAAAAATAGATCGTAAGACGAAATTCTAGAAGACTTAAAGGTCTTGGGGATGTAGGAAAAAAGCCACAAATAGACAGGAATGGAGACAAATAGTAGCAAACACTGTTACGAATTCCCTAATTCTCTACTTTGTCAAGAGAGTTCGCTCCCGATACTTTTTTTCATCTCTTTTGTTTTTTTCTTAAGCGATGCGTCGGTCTGATCACAGCGTTTGCGTTGGTTCCGTTACAGATTTTCTACTTGGTGGAGATGTATAATATTCTAATTCTGTCAGTGTACGTTATTTAGTCTCTGATTGGCTGACCATCCGTTTGCGTTCGTTCCGTTTCAGATTGAAAGCCGGATCTCCAAGCTTACATAAATGGTACTCCGACTTCTAACTGCGTATCTTTGTACTTTGTGTCGCTGAACTAACTACACGTTACTAGTGCTACCGAATTTTCACAAGTTTCTTATAATCGATTCGTCTTTAAGTAGAAATTTGGACATTTATTAGTGACTATTTAGAATCACCTGCTTATTCTAAATACCATTAAATCGTATTATACGGCTTTAGGCTTTAGGTTAAAAGTTTTGTTACGCTCCAGGAAAATAATAATCCTCGAGGTATGTACCTAATTCTTTTTGTATTAAATATCACGTTACTCTTTGAATTCCTGACAGTAATTCATATTATTTGTCGTAGCGTTTTTTTTTTTGGTTTTCTTTTGGTTTTACATCTCACGTACGGTGTACCGCCATCTTGTTAAGAATTTAGTTGAGTTCTACCTGAATTAATTTCCGTTCACTTGCTGTCGAACGTCGATGGTTAGTTCCTGATAAACAACGATAATTGCTGTTCATCACATCTTTGCAATTATCTCCGAAGAAAGAAAGAAAGAAATTGTTTACTTCAAGATTTTCATCTGCTGCCATCTTGCGTCAACTTTTGGAAACAAGATTTGTAAAATTTACTAACCTTACTTTTGCTTATTATTATTTGAATGTGATTACTGTTGACTGCCTAAATTGTTTTAAACTTAATCACTTGATCAACTTATATTTTGATTCGATTTAAATAACTTATTTAATTAACCATTTTGTTTAGATAATTCAACAGTACTGTGGTTGCGCAACAAACACTACTGGGAAGAAAAAGGTGAGAGTTGTTTAATTACATTTACTGCTTTTGCACAGTTACCAAGTAGGTTGCTGATATAGATCGCGTTACCAAACATTTGTTACCGTAACAACACTAATAATTATGTTTAATAATGAGCACTAATACCGCTTAAAGGATTAAAGAGCCCAAAAAGGACGCCAATGATTCCCAAAGGAATTAAGGCTATAACATGAGTGGAATCTTTATTGTACGATATTTTTAGTGTGCAAAATCAACAAACTGTCAAATCTTAGTGTATCTTCGTTATCACAACATAATTCGAAAAACGTTAAATTCAGACACACATAATTTACCAAAATCGGCTTTCTGAGTTAAGTATCTGATAATAACAATAACATTTTATGGCTTTCTAAATGAGGTCGTCACGGATTATGTTTTTCGAATTTCGTCTTAAGTACGAGACACGTGAAATTACTTTTCACGTTAAATCGACAACAAATATTGCGCTGGAAATTCTGTTTGAGAACCGTGTCACAATTTTTCTTGGTGATCTCCGTGTAAAAAGATCCAAACTTACACTGTTTCATAATATGAAACTTTGTAACTTATAAATAGATTATTGAAAAAGAAATTCTCGTTTTCAATTCGATTGAATAGATATTAATTTTTCCTTACATTTTCCCAACTGAAAATGAAACTCTTTCTATCCCTTTGGTAAATATTTTGTTTCGAACACCTATAGAACATCTATAAATGAAAAAACAATAGAAGCAATCAATTCGAAATTTGTTTGGTCGACTTATTCAGGATATCGGGTCAGATCGCAATAGAATACGCTACGTGAATTCGAAAATACGTCAATTCATTTATATAGAGGAAATCTGCGAAAAAAATATACGAAATTTATTGCTTAAGAAATAATGAATTGTAATAAATGAAATAAATGATATGTTTCCTTTTTGTGTCCGTTCCGCTTCTCTAGAATTTTAACCTATTCGTTTTGTACTCCATTATTTGACAAGGCATTGCAAAAAGTAAATGACAGCAAAGTTGTGCAAATTATTATTGATGGAATTCAAGAGGGCGAGACGTCGAAATGAGAATAATTACCATCGATACTCGTCCGATATTTCTGTGAATTTTTGTTGCTGCTTCAAAGGAAACTTAGTTACCAACTTCATTTCATTGGTGGTTAATATCAAAATAATCTGAATGTAAAAGATCAAAGTTTGCTCTGAAATAGAAATTCAAAAAAACTGTGATATTTTGTACATTTTGTACACATTTATTAATTAGTGCCGTGATGAATTAGCTGCTTCTGTTGGAGCCAATTCTCACTCTCCCAAATTTTTGGAGACACGGTATAGAATTTCAAAGTATCCAACAAGTTAACCAAGTAAGTACTACTACCAACCACTCCATATCAAAGGAACTAAGACAACTCTTTAAAGGTCTATTCACACATGTCAGTCACGTCTCAGTTCCGTCACCGTTCCGTCTCAGTCTCATTCGGTAAAGATCTTTGACGGCTATTCACACATATCAGTCAATAATTCATATTTTTATGTAAAAACCCCACACTGTTTACGAAAAGACGTCAGTCAAAACAAGAAAATATCGTTGACGACGAATTAAAATTATGACTGAACGGAGACTGAAACGTGACCGACTGTAAAATCGGTGACGTACCGGACGTGGGTGAATATGTCCGTTAAAATTAAAGGTCTATTCACACATGTCAGTTACGTCTCAGTTCCGTCAGCGTTCCGTCTCAGTCTCATTCAGTAAAGATTTGTGACGGATATTCACACATATCAGTCAATAATTCATATTTTTATGTAAAAACCTCACACTGTTTACGAAGAGACGTCAGTCAAAACAAGAAAATATCGTTGACGACGAATTAAAATTATGACTGAACGGAGACTGAAACGTGACTGACTGTAAAATCGGTGACGTGCCGGACGTGTGTGAATATGTCCGTTAAAATTAAAGGCAACGATATATTTTTTTATCGTGACTGAGACTGTTTGACGGAACGGAACTGAGACGTGACTGACATGTGTGAATAGACCTTAAAGGCAACGATATATTTTTTTATCGTGACTGAGACTGTTTGACGGAACGGAACTGAGACGTGACTGACATGTGTGAATAGACCTTAAACCTATTAAGGTCTATTCACACATGTCAGTCACGTCTCAGTTCCGTTCCGTCAAACAGTCTCAGTCACGATAAAAAAATATATCGTTGCCTTTAATTTTAACGGACATATTCACACACGTCCGGCACGTCACCGATTTTACAGTCAGTCACGTTTCAGTCCCCGTTCAGTCATAATTTTAATTCGTCGTCAACGATATTTTCTTGTTTGACTGACGTCTCTTCGTAAACAGTGTGGGGTTTTTTACATAAAAATATGAATTATTGACTGATATGTGTGAATAGCCGTCACAAATCTTTACCGAATGAGACTGAGACGGAACGGTGACGGAACTGAGACGTGACTGACATGTGTGAATAGACCTTTAATCACTTTGGACACAGACGAACGATTTTGCATTGGCGTTTCCTTTGACGATAGAGCCAATAGGAATACGTTTCTTTGACAGGTCCGTGAAGATGGAGGTACACCGATTACCAAAATCAAAATGCAGAAATGCCATAATTTTGTGCTCATTTTTGCTGTATAATACAAATTTTGTGCTCAAGCCGTAACGGAGTTATTCGACATTTTATATCTGTACTTTCAACTTCACGCTGGAGGTACACCATCACCAAAATCAAACTCCAGTAATGCCATAATTTTGTGGTAATTTGTGCCGTATAATACAAATTTTGTGCTCAAACCGTAACGGAGTTATCAAACATTTTATATCTGTACACCATTACCAAAATCAAGATGCAGTAATGCCATAATTTTGTGCTAATTTGTGCCGTATAATACAAATTGTGTGCTCAAGCCGTAACGGAGTTATTCAACATTTTATATCTGTACTTTCAACTTCACGCTGGAGGTACACCATCACCAAAATCAAACTTCAGTAATGCCATAATTTTGTGCTAATTTGTGCCGTATAATACAAATTTTGTGCTCAAGCCGTAACGAAGTTATCAAACATTTTTTATCTGTACCTCCAACTTCACGTTATATTTGTACCTCCAACTTCACGCTGGAGGTACACCATCATTAACCCGAAAGCAAGCAATGCGAAACTGTAACGATAAATAAAATGTGCACAATTTGATAAAACAAAATTATTTGGCTGCTCTAGGATGCAGTAAACTTTCACTCCGTTATTTCCTCCTATTTTTTTTTAGAGCATGGGTCCAGGACGCTCTCAGGTCTCATTCGGCCTACCACTCCTTATTCTGTCTCCTTCCCTTCTATTTCATCCTGTGGGCTTTCCATATTGAAGGAAGCCTCTGTACTCTATTCAGTAACGCACAGGCGACCTGCAATGCAGTATAGGTTCCCACAGACTGCACCGCTGTCGCCAACACTATCCTCTTAAATACCCGGGCAGCAACCTTTCGATTTATGGAGACTCCACATCATCATCATCATCTACTCAACCCACCAACAGAGAGGGAGCGTCACAAATCGTAAGTGTGAAAGCTTGCAGTGCCGGTTTTACATGTCATTTAGTAGTACGCACTAAGTAACATTGGGCCCCCCACCATCACCACCAAGCCTCGCAACAATTTGCATACATAGCAAAACTTCGAATTTGATACAAGCTAATCTATTTTTTTCTCGACCTCCGTTGCTTTTCAGACGATCATAATGAGAATCGTTCAGACTAATATATTTTAAATAGCTTCATAAGATGAAAACGGCAAGTCTGAATTCTCAAGAAGCTTAAATAAATACGGCGCATCTGTCTTTATTTATGGTTGGTACGAGTAGAAACAACACCGCACGTAAACGAAGTGTAGGCCGGAAATTACGGCTATAAAAATGTTCTATAATTGGAATGTTTCACATTATTGTTAACTTGCTGGAAAATGAAACTTACATTTTGCAATTTTTTTAAAAATACCTTTTAAGCAATTTAAGAGGAATGTTTACGAAAATACAAATATTAGTGCCGTAACATCCTGGTCCCATAGATCACAGGCCCGTGTTCCGCGGGGCTGACAGTTACCATGATAGTTACGCCCCTGATTCACAAACCCCCCCTTGTGTCGGCATAATTAAGTACAAAGGTTATTTACTTAGAAAGGGACGAGGAAATGTTCAAGCTGCAATAAACTCTTAAAATATATGAGATCCTACATATCTCGATGGAGTTTATTTCGTGTCTAGAATCAATCTAGAATTATTATTATTTTTTTAATCAGTCCCATGAAGGGAGTGAGGGCATCAACTGTTATGGTTATTAGCCCTATACGCTTACAAACATAATAATAATAATAATCGCCTTTATTAAGGTTCTGGTGATCATGGATAACACAACAAAAATATGCTCATAGAACATAGATGATACACAGAAATTCAAATAGACACGAAGTAACCAAAAAAAAATATCACAAATATATGAGGCGACGTTTAGCAATAAGCTATTCTGCCACTTAACCTCATGCAGACTAAGAAAAATAAAAAGTTAAAAAAAAACTACTAACATGTAAGTGGGTATTTTACACCCATACGGTCGAGATTCGAACCCGAGACCACCAGGTGTAGTTTAGTGGTATACAAACGAGTACATCCACTAGTCCATGAACGGTCACAGCATTATTACTGTTTAGAAAGGAATTGCTGTATCTTTTGTATATAACCTTTCCCCCTTCCATTGCGAATTGAAGATTCCCTTGAAGGGAAGTTGCATTACAACACAATAGCAATGGTTAAATTCACTCATAGAAATTGAGCTCTCTGGAAAGAGTGGATCTGGTGATATTGCAAAAACATTAACGAAGCTAACAGCAGAAGCTATGGTGACTGTCAACAAGATTTATTAGTGACGGCAACAGCAAGGAATTACCGCACAATGGAGAGACAATTTATGGTGGACACCAACGCATGCAATGTTGACGGAGGAGCGGTTTCGCTCCAAATAGTTGACTTAAGTTCTATCTATTACTGCCTCACGCGAAGGAAATGACTAGCAATCATCAGTAAGAGCTTAAACACAAATCACTGCTATGGCGATGGCGGTGATGAACTCAACACACTCCTTCGCTGCTTTCAACACATCCATCCACAGGGATTGATACCGTGTCAACACCTCTCGTACAACAATGTTGACAGGTGGCAAGAATTGATGAGCGACACAACAATAGTAATAATAATAAAATAAAAATAATAATAATAATCAACTTATTGAGTATGCGGAACAAGATATACTTTTTATCAATACTGTATAAGTTGCTTCGAGACATCTAATGGAATCAAAAAGAAAAAAAGAGAATTGTGGCAAATTGGAATATGGTTCGCCACATAAATGTCAAAATGGCACTTTCAAATCGTTTCTGCAAAAAAAAAAGTTTTTGTGCTTTTTCGAAATGGTGTAAAGAAGATTTATAGGCTTCGCCATTTAAAAAATAGTCGCCCACATTCCCTTGAGGGTTCCTTTACAACCATGGAATTTTGCCTTGACTATATGGTCCCACTAAGGTAAACGAAAAAATTCAGGAATAGTTTGTTTAGAAAAAAATGTTGACGTTCAGTTGTTTGCAAATTAGATTACAAAATCATAATGGCATTGAACCTATTATTATGGTACTGTATCCTTTCCTTCCGTCTACATTTTCGGAAATTAGGTGCTTGGGATTTCCACTCCAAAGCGAGTTTTAACAGTTCCTCCATAAACAAAAAGAGGAAGCAAATACCAAGAGACATTTTGAAAAGAGATATGTGACTTCGCCAAAGAAACCATCGCCATGGAGCTTCATTCTTGGTGTAAATGGCTAAATTTTATATGAGGTGAAGCACTGATGACGTGCAAGCTGAAACGATGCTGAGAGAACCTCTAAACCAAAACACAGAGACGTTAGGAAACGGCACTTTCACTTATGAAAAAGGAACTAGCGCACAGGGAAATTGTAATAATTGGCTTGCGAAAGGTAGGAAGACCATGGAGGCCACAGGACTGGCAGGAAAAAGTCGATACGATGCGGAAACGTTTTCGGGTGAATATTAGAGACTAATAATAATTAATCGCCCTTTGACTGCGACTACGCCCGAGATGCTTAACAAAATTCGTTATAAATTACGAAATCCATAAATTTCCACGTGAAAAATGGCGCCAAAACAGAAGCTGGAATATGCCAGTTACACATATTCATGCTATGGTCGAGGAGCGGCTTGGGCAATCTCGCCGAACATTTCAGTTGATCGCCATCCAGTCTCTCTCCAATCACCGTTAACTACTCTACTCAAGATTATTCAGAAGAATAGTCGTCAGTCGAAGTGCTGGTGCGACGGGGACATTTGCTGTACTGGGAAGACCCCGGTTATGTTCATTCGAAAAAACAACAAATTTCACAGCAAATCCTTTATGGTGGAAGGCGCAAGAAGGACTGTCGAAGGGTTCTTGACTTTGATCATTTATTCTTTTGTTTTGTTATATGTGAGGTCTTACATAGTGCTTTGATACATGACTTTTGGCTTCAAAATTTTAAGACAGAACTTTAATCGCAATCGGTTTATTAACCAAATTGCCGTGTGGTTTCCAATTCGATAGAGTTTATCCGAAACAACATTTTAGGTGCCGATTATGCAAGTGCGTAGATATAAAGTATAGAAATCAGCACGTAATTGATATACGAAAAGGAACTGTTTTCGTCAATTCAATTAGACCTACTTTATTAAGAAGCACTTTTCCTTGTCCTAATTAATCTTTATAACAAAAAGAGGGATCTAAAATATTGGTGTGATATTATTTAAATTAAAAAACGAAAAAAAGAAACTTTTTCAATTTTCAAACTGATGATCCGGTGCTTACTCTCTGTTTAATTAAATTTCTAATTTTTTTCTGTTAGGGAAGGTGACACAAAAAGAAAAAAAAGTTTGAATTTTAAATACCGTGCGTAATAGCAACAAAAAAGTCCTTTAATTAATTTTTATAATTGTACACTTTTTAGTGAGATTTGAGACAAAAAAGTTTTACAACAAACTTTTCCTTGTATTATAATGAACTGAATAGTTTTACGTAATCCAGTCTTTTAATTAGATTTACGTTCACTTTCTCTTCCATCAATTTTAGGTTACCTCATCCTCCTCAGAAGGGAATCGAGAAATAAATTTGTTGAATTGCTTTTTCATCAATGCTTCTGGTACCAATTTTTTCACAGTCCCGTTTACAAAAGCCTTTTTGTTATTAAATTTTGGCGGCGACCTCCAAGACTTTCCGAGTCCTGGTCACTGCTTTGCACAAATCCCAACGTGTTCTGAAGCTCACAGTTGTTGAGTCTTGTGTACTCAATGAGCTGGTAATTATACTGACTGAAAGATGTTTTAGTCGTGACCTTTACAAGGACACTAATGTGCGGCCATAAACATACAAGCAATCCACGTTTTCTGGCACTGCAGACAGATTCCAAAATGAGTAGGTACCATATCAAGCTTATTTTCTGATTGTAGATTTCCGATAACTCATGAGGATGGATGGAAAAACTGATTTTTGATGCTTGGAAAATCACTTTTAAATACAATTTTGACAGGCAAATACGATAAAGTTCGATCCACAAGAGTTGGCGTTTACGTCATAGGTTTCCGAATGAATGCACGACATTCCTTTTAAACAATCATTAAAGCTTAATACATGTTTGTGATAAAGATGGCAATACAGTTTGCATGTGTTTTAAGCAAAGACATGCATATAGGTGATCGCCAGTGAAAATAAGAGAGAAGTGAGTATGTCCGTATGTCCAACAGCTGACTTCAATCAACGCTTCAACTTATAATTGTACGGATTCTGATTTGACTTCTATCTGTCAATGTCAAATTTATTAATCATTTATAATCTCATCGAGTCCAATCGCAGCAGACGTTAATATTTTGATTACACTATTCCGCATTTAGCTTTACCAAGCTGGTAACAAAGACTTTGCTGGTAAGCTCTAACCAATATTTTAAGATACATTTCATACATAATGGATTAATTAAGCACGTAAAACATTACTACTACAATTTTAAAGTAGTACAAGCAACTACCTGTGGGTAATTAAAGTATCAATTGCAACACTGCCTTGTTACGATTTGGCAGATTTCATTCCTGATGTCATTATTTCTTAAATATGTAAAAGACGCTCAATTGACTTCAAATTTTAATCTTAATACATACAATTACAAGTAGTGACGTGCACGCCAACTCTCCTGGATACAATTATAACTTGCCTTTTTGGAGAATTAAGTCTCCATCTCTTAGCAACGCTAAGAGCTGCACGTTGCTGCAATCGACCGCCTTCATTCTTAAACACAATCCCATGGATTTGTTTCATACGAAAACACGTAAGGTGCTTTCCATAACGATGGATAAGTAACTCTAAATGGTGTCTTGAGTAATCCGATAAATGAAACACATTAAAAACCTCCCCCATATGAAGATATAATAGTAAGTATGTTTCGACGATCAAATCGTCATCATCAGGCTATAATAAAACGTACAATTAAAATGTAAAAACAAATTGTTGGCGAGTACTTACTATTATAATATTGTTACATTCACAAATTGAATTAAATTGGGTCCCAAGCTAGGGAATTTTCCTTTTTATAATAATAATAATATAACTTTATTTTTTCTGGCAGAGATCAGCTAAAAGCTGTTTTTCTCAACCAGCAATGCAAAAAATTTCAATGAAAAATACACTTTATATAAGTAATGAGAGAAATTAACTAATGATAACGAAAATATTTAGAACTAGATGAGATGCAAGAGGAACAGATGAAAAGAAACATTAGAACAGAAAGGAAGACAGAAACATTGTTTATAAAGTGGTGTGATACAGTGAGACAAATCCAAATGGCAATTTAAAGTATAAGAATAATAATGCAAATAATTTAGTGATTTTAATAATTTTAATAACAAGATCAAAAGTGATACCGATCACGGGCAAGGGTTCCCAAGTGATAAAATTACAAGATAAACAAACAACTCAATTAAAAATTCAAAAAGTGAGGTTAAGAAAGAAAAGGGGATAAGGAATACTTACAAACGACCGATTGTAAAAACAAACAGATGCGAAATTATAAACCAACAGAAGGAAGAGTTTACCCCCGAAGAGGCAGGCCACCCATCTAGAGATGGTTAGAATTTAAATGCAATAAACGTGTTCGGTAAACCGAACCTACAAACGAACTCAAGAAGGAACCTGTAAGACTAACTATTGAGAATGAAAAAGGGAGGGCGGGATCGAACTACGGGGAAGAAACCATAAGTTACGGGACAAGTAAATTTTTATTGAAGTTTAGTACTTCGTTAAGCGAGGAATCGGGGTTGGACCTGTAATTGTTGACAATTTCTTTAATTTCTAATAAATATAACTTTTTTGCATTTTTCGCAAAAATGGAGGATTTTGAAATTCGAAGTGGGGTCGAAACTATGGCCGGAACTAAGAATATGTTCCGCGAACGAAGATTTAGTGATCAAATTATTATTTTTTATGGATGAAAAGTGTTCTGCTATCCTAATTTGGAACTTGCGCCCCGTTTGGCCTACATAGAAAGATTCGCAGGTGCCACAAAATAGCTGGTACACACCGGATTGATCTAAAATCTTAATTGTGTCTTTAGTATGACCAATGCTTTTCTTTAAATTTTATTTTGAAGAAAAAGAGATATTGATACCATGTTGTTTGCGGAGGTTTTTGAAAAAATATGAGGGGGGGGGGTGCCGATATAAGGGAGTGAATAGTAGACGGGTGGGTGTAAGGCTGTAAAAGGTTGAAGGGTAATGTGACCATTGAGATGACGCAAATTATTAAGCTGTTTGTAAAGTTTACGGACGATCTGTTGGGGGTAACCGTTCCGCTCGGCGATTTCAAATATGATATTTAGCTCTTTGTTGAAGTTATGAGTGCTAAGGGGTAGGCCGAAGAGTCTGTTTAGAAAAATCTAAAGGCAGCTAATTTGTGAGAAAGAAGGTGGTGTGAATCGAAAGGGATGGCATGGTCTAAGTACTCGCCAACAATTTTTTTTATGATGATGACGATTTGATCGTCGAAACATGTAGTAATGATTTTTGTATACTATTATATCTTCATATGGGGAAGGTTTAGTGCGTTTTATCTATTGGATCACTATTGCAGTTTAGTTTCAGTTGAGTGACGCCTTCGTTCTTAAAAACGCAATCCAATAGACTTGCTTTATTACGTAAATTCAAATAACGGCTGCACCGAGTCAAGCTTCTATAATTTTTTTTTGCAAAACCTATAAATCTACAAGTGTAGCTGTTTTTGGCCCTTTTAGCATACTATTTTTGTACCTGTTTTCTTCCTAGATCTTGGCGTTCGTTCATGATTTCACTGTGTTCAACTCCCCTTCTCTCTCTGTGAAAACTCCAATTAAATATTCAACCCAAATGAAACAACTGGAGCTCTTGTGGCCATAACCATAATAAAAGAACAACTGTACTGATGATCACAGCTTTGCTGTTGAACCTTGTTCGATTTAATAACCTTGTATTGGTGGTTCTTTGCATTTTCAGTGTTGTGTAACCTGAGTTTAGGAAAAAAAACCCTGGAAAAAAAACCCCCGGCAAAAAAACCCCGGAAAAAACCACCGGAAAAAAACCCAGGGAAAAAAACCGCGGAAAAAAAACCCCGGACAAAAACCACCGGAAAAAAACCCCGAAAATTAAAAAAAAAATACGAAACCTGCAAATAACCTAGGCGCCTTAGTGGCAATCTACGTTTAAGTTTGGCATTTTTTTACTGGCAAACTTTGCTTAGTGTCATGTTGCGATTTTGTATCAATTGAAAAAAAATATACTAAACCTACAAATAACCTAGGCGCTTTAGTGACAATCTACGTTTAATTTTGGCATTTTTTTTACTGGCAAACTTTGTTTAGTGTTATGTTGCGATTTTGTATCAATTGAAAAAAATATACTAAACCTACAAATAATCTAGGCGCTTTAGTGGCAATCTACGTTTAAGTTTGGCATTTTTTTACTGGAAAACTTTGTTTAGTGTCATGTTACCATTTTGTATCAACTGAAAAAAATATACTAAACCTACAAATAACCTAGGGGTTTTAGTGACAATGTACGTTTAAGTTTGGCATTGTTTTTACTTCCAAACTTTGTTTAGTGTCATGTTGCCATTTTGTATCAATTGAAAAAAAATATACTAAACCTACAAATAACCTAGGCGCTTTAGTGGCAATTTACGTTTAAGTTTAGCATTTTTTTACTGGCAAACTTTGTTTAGTGTCAGTTCCTATTTTATATCAATTGAAAAAAAATATACTAAACCTGCAAATAACCTAGGCGCTTTAGTGACAATCTACGTTTAAGTTGGGCATTGTTTTTACTTGCAAACTTTGTTTAGTGTCATGTTGCCATTTTGTATCAACTGAAAAAAAATATACTAAACCTACAAATAACCTAGGAGCTTTAGTGGCGATCTACGTTTAAGTTTGGCATTTTTTTTACTGGCAAACTTTGTTTAGTGTCATGTTCCCATTTTGTATCAACTGAAAAAAATATACTAAACCTACAAATAACCTAGGGGTTTTAGTGAGAATGTACGTTTAAGTTTGGCATTGTTTTTACTTCCAAACTTTGTTTAGTGTCATGTTGCCATTTTGTATCAATTGAAAAAAAATATACTAAACCTACAAATAACCTAGGCGCTTTAGTGGCAATTTACGTTTAAGTTTAGCATTTTTTTATTGGCAAACTTTGTTTAGTGTCAGTTCCTATTTTATATCAATTGAAAAAAAATATACTAAACCTGCAAATAACCTAGGCGCTTTAGTGACAATCTACGTTTAAGTTTGGCATTGTTTTTACTTGCAAACTTTGTTTAGTGTCATGTTGCCATTTTGTATCAATTGAAAAAAAAATACTAAACCTACAAATAACCTAGGCGCTTTAGTGGCAATTTACGTTTAAGTTTAGCATTTTTTTACTGGCAAACTTTGTTTAGTGTCATTTCCTATTTTATATCAATTGAAAAAAAATATACTAAACCTGCAAATAACCTAGGCGCTTTAGTGACAATCTACGTTTAAGTTTGGCATTGTTTTTACTTCCAAACTTTGTTTAGTGTCATGTTGCCATTTTATATCAATTGAAAAAAAATATACTAAACCTACAAATAACCTAGGCACTTTAGTGGCAATCTACGTTTAAGTTTAGAATTTTTTTTACTGGCAAACTTTGTTTAGTGTCATGTTGCCATTTTATATCAATTGAAAAAAAATATACTAAACCTGCAAATAACCTAGGCGCTTTAGTGACAATCTACGTTTAAGTTGGGCATTGTTTTTACTTGCAAACTATGTTTAGTGTCATGTTGCCATTTTGTATCAACTGAAAAAAAATATACTAAACCTACAAATAACCTAGGAGCTTTAGTGGCGATCGACGTTTAAGTTTGGCATTTTTTTTACTGGCAAACTTTGTTTAGTGTCATGTTCCCATTTTGTATCAACTGAAAAAAATATACTAAACCTACAAATAACCTAGGGGTTTTAGTGAGAATGTACGTTTAAGTTTGGCATTGTTTTTACTTCCAAACTTTGTTTAGTGTCATGTTGCCATTTTGTATCAATTGAAAAAAAATATACTAAACCTACAAATAACCTAGGCGCTTTAGTGGCAATTTACGTTTAAGTTTAGCATTTTTTTATTGGCAAACTTTGTTTAGTGTCAGTTCCTATTTTATATCAATTGAAAAAAAATATACTAAACCTGCAAATAACCTAGGCGCTTTAGTGACAATCTACGTTTAAGTTTGGCATTGTTTTTACTTCCAAACTTTGTTTAGTGTCATGTTGCCATTTTGTATCAATTGAAAAAAAATATACTAAACCTACAAATAACCTAGGCGCTTTAGTGGCAATTTACGTTTAAGTTTAGCATTTTTTTACTGGCAAACTTTGTTTAGTGTCAGTTCCTATTTTATATCAATTGAAAAAAAATATACTAAACCTGCAAATAACCTAGGCGCTTTAGTGACAATCTACGTTTAAGTTTGGCATTGTTTTTACTTCCAAACTTTGTTTAGTGTCATGTTGCCATTTTGTATCAATTGAAAAAAAATATACTAAACCTACAAATAACCTAGGCACTTTAGTGGCAATCTACGTTTAAGTTTAGAATTTTTTTTACTGGCAAACTTTGTTTAGTGTCATGTTGCCATTTTATATCAATTGAAAAAAATATACTAAACCTGCAAATAACCTAGGCGCTTTAGTGACAATCTACGTTTAAGTTGGGCATTGTTTTTACTTGCAAACTTTGTTTAGTGTCATGTTGCCATTTTGTATCAACTGAAAAAAAATATACTAAACCTACAAATAACCTAGGAGCTTTAGTGGCGATCTACGTTTAAGTTTGGCATTTTTTTTACTGGCAAACTTTGTTTAGTGTCATGTTCCCATTTTGTATCAATTGAAATTGCATTGCGGGGTTTTTTTTTCCGGGGTTTTTTTTTTCCTGGCAAACTTTGTTTAGTGTCATGTTGCCATTTTATATCAATTGAAAAAAATATACTAAACCTGCAAATAACCTAGGCGCTTTAGTGACAATCTACGTTTAAGTTGGGCATTGTTTTTACTTGCAAACTTTGTTTAGTTTCATGTTGCCATTTTGTATCAACTGAAAAAAAATATACTAAACCTACAAATAACCTAGGAGCTTTAGTGGCGATCTACGTTTAAGTTTGGCATTTTTTTTACTGGCAAACTTTGTTTAGTGTCATGTTACCATTTTGTATCAACTGAAAAAAATATACTAAACCTACAAATAACCTAGGGGTTTTAGTGTACGTTTAAGTTTGGCATTGTTTTTACTTCCAAACTTTGTTTAGTGTCATGTTGCCATTTTGTATCAATTGAAAAAAAATATACTAATCCTACAAATAACCTAGGCGCTTTAGTGGCAATTTACGTTTAAGTTTAGCATTTTTTTACTGGCAAACTTTGTTTAGTGTCAGTTCCTATTTTATATCAATTGAAAAAAAATATACTAAACCTGCAAATAACCTAGGCGCTTTAGTGACAATCTACGTTTAAGTTTGGCATTGTTTTTACTTCCAAACTTTGTTTAGTGTCATGTTGCCATTTTGTATCAATTGAAAAAAAATATACTAAACCTACAAATAACCTAGGCACTTTAGTGGCAATCTACGTTTAAGTTTAGAATTTTTTTTACTGGCAAACTTTGTTTAGTGTCATGTTGCCATTTTATATCAATTGAAAAAAAATATACTAAACCTGCAAATAACCTAGGCGCTTTAGTGACAATCTACGTTTAAGTTGGGCATTGTTTTTACTTGCAAACTTTGTTTAGTGTCATGTTGCCATTTTGTATCAACTGAAAAAAAATATACTAAACCTACAAATAACCTAGGAGCTTTAGTGGCGATCTACGTTTAAGTTTGGCATTTTTTTTACTGGCAAACTTTGTTTAGTGTCATGTTCCCATTTTGTATCAATTGAAATTGCATTGCGGGGTTTTTTTTTCCGGGTTTTTTTTTCCTGGCAAACTTTGTTTAGTGTCATGTTGCCATTTTATATCAATTGAAAAAAATATACTAAACCTGCAAATAAACTAGGCGCTTTAGTGACAATCTACGTTTAAGTTGGGCATTGTTTTTACTTGCAAACTTTGTTTAGTGTCATGTTCCCATTTTGTATCAATTGAAATTGCATTGCGGGGTTTTTTTTCCGGGTTTTTTTTTCCGGGGTTTTTTTTCCGGGTTTTTTTTCCTGGGTTTTTTTTCCAGGTTTTTTTTCCGAACCCCGTGTGACCTACCCAAGGAAAAAATGCATTTCTGTCATATTGGTTTTGGAGAAAATAATCAGACAGAGATTTACCACAACGTGCTTATCCAGATTGATTTATGCTTCAGGAAGCGTTGGACACCCGTAAAAGTGAATCCATAAAGTCCACCTTCCAAAATTGGCATAATGGCTCCACGAATGCAGGTCTGTACGAATGAAATCCGTTTGCATTCTATTCTGCACAACCAGTTCGATTTTAAGATGCCCGTATTTCTAGAAGGCAGATGAGTCCTACTTTTGCTAGTTGTGTTTCTTCTAATTACATTCTTAATGAAATATGCCCATTTCCGAACTTCCATCATCTGTATTGGCACCATTGTGTCTAAAGAAATTGGGAGAGGTCTGGAATTCCAAATGTTCCGTAGGTTTAGTAGGTTTTACCGCTTTCGAATCCACGGTGGAAATAAGCCTTTAAGACGACAGTTCGGGAAATTCGTTTTTACGTCAGAAATACCGTTTAGAAATGATCGTAGAATGATTTATTCCGACGTAGAATCATCTTCTATATAACTTTTATGCTGAAAATTTTTCGATATAACTTACCATTTTTTAAATAATAGCGTAAGAGGCAAAATATACAGAAATTTCCAGCGTTTTTTATCAGTTTTTCACGTTTCCCGGGCGTTTTTTTCCCTGCAAATTTGAATTTAGTACCTGCGGTACTGCCTAAATCTAAATATCCGGTTTGCAAGGGTAATTAAAAATTTCGATTTCAGCCATTCGTTGACTGGACTATATTAATGGATCGTATGGTGGTTTACGGTATTGAAATAAGCAAATTCAATGAAGACTTGTTTATATTGCAAGAATAATGCATAGAAAGGGATTTTTTATTTTACGGCATCAACACTGAGTGTTTCGTGGAATTTTAAACCATATAAATAATAATTATAGTAGAAATATTCGAAAAGGGAAATGAATAGTTAAACACCTCGCATTCCACACCACTTTAATTTGTTTCTAAATTGTCTACAGAACGTGACGATATTAATTTAATTAACACTCAAAATTGATTTTTAATTAAAACACAGTACCTTAACTCCTCAATGAGTTGTAACCTTATCACTGTGGATATATATTATAAACAAGGAGAAAATAAAATACCGTAGGGTAGTTACATTATCTTGACTAGTATAAAGTTTTTAGTGCTTCGTCGACGATTTTGCCTTAATTAATTAACTCCAAAATGAGTTTAATTAACAGACTCGAATACGTATTTTTTATTTGTAACTTTTGATGAGATAACGAGGGTAAGTGGGATGAATTGTTGATTATATAAAAAGAAAAAACGAGAGGGGGCGCTTTAAAAAAATAAAAATGTCCGTTCCGGTCGGTTTATGATCTGAATTTTTGAATGGTTAATTAGAGATTAGATCGTCACGCTTAACGGAGCAAATAAATTCGCGTACGTTAACGCATTTAAAAAAAATTAGTAGTAATTACGCTTTACTATTATTTTCATTTTAATGATGCATTTGTTATGTATGGTTTATGAGAGCATGTGTAAGCGAGTGTAAAATTTTGCTCGCATTTAATAGTGGACGCTTGTTAAATCATAAGCGTTTAGAAAAGCGACATGATGTTTAAACAGTCGTCTGCGTGCCAAAAAGGCATGTAAGTGGGTAGTTACGCTCAATTTGAGATTAGCTTCGCTTTAAATTAGCCCATTGGTTTGTACCACATCGATTTCGTCACATTATTTACACCAGATATTGTAGTTGCCTTCTACATATAATTTTTAAGTATGCAATTACTTAATTAGTTAATCGGTATTAATTAGTTGTCATCACATTTTGGGCTTTCTTTATGTTAATTAAATCCACTTTGTAATTAATACCTACAGGACAAACCTTATCAGTAGTTTAAAAAGCTCGCAGTTCGGTTCAATTCGAGCACAGAGCAGAGGAAGTAATCTCTTCTCACAAATTTCAACTTATTTAAGTCTCCCAAAATTGGGATATTGTTATGGCAAACTTCCATTTCGTCATCATTCCCTGTTATATTAAGGTTTTATTACGAAGAAATTAGCATGAAACGCCGTGCGGCAAGCGGTGACCCACTTCATGAGTGTGTGACCCGTGGTTTCAGAAACATAAAGAAAAATTAATAAAATTTAATGCCGGAAAACATCATAAGGGTTGCTCCGTCTGAAAAAAAAGAGGGAATAATAAGCTCAAGTAAAGCGTCTTTTTTGCACAATTCTACATTAGCTTTATATTATGCGCTGTGGCAAAAACAAATTATTATTTATTATTACAACAAAGACGATGAGTGAAGGGTTAGTAATTCAGGTCTACAACATGGGTGGGTGTGTGCCGGATATTCTTCATGCTATGGCTTGAAATGTGAATAGAAAATGGAAAATGATGTCTGGTAGACCTTATTCGCCGCTACTGGCTGTGGTGGTGTAGTCGGGGGGGGGGGGGGGGGGGGGGGTCAATAACAATAATAATTGATAACTAAGAAAATAATTAATTCGCGTATGCTAAAGACACAGGATGTTTGCGTAACAAGAACAGGATTTCGAGGGTTATTACTTTTGGGAATACCTAAAAGGATAATCTTTATTTTGTGTAATATCAAATTCTTAAATGTGGTTTACCACGTTAAGATCCGACGAGAAAGGACATAATTAAATCCTGGAACAGAAAAGGTAATTTCTTCTTGAATCCCGAATCGGTTAATGGATGTCCATTAGCATTTTCAGATACTTAATAAATGACTTTGGGTGGGTATACAGGGTGAGCCAACGAAAAGGTAACAGACGAGTTTCTGGCTAGAGAAATTTTTTTTTGAGAAACGCAAAAACACGTCAATTTTTACATCAAGGGGGACAACTTTTGCTATGAATTTCAACTTGAAGTGATTTCATCCCTTAGCGCTGTGAGAACAACCCCTAAAATTTAAATAGGGATGATGATACGTCATTTGAAAGGTCTTTCTTTTCTGATTTCAGTGCACTAGTTTTTTTTTATTTTTTTTTACTTTTAACCAAAAAAATTGAAGTTCCAAAATGGAAAATGAGGAAAGAGATTGAGGCATTTAAAAACTCAAAAAAGCTCGGACAGGTCAATTGTTTTTTTCTTAGAGAAGCTAGGTACTTTTACTGCTACTGGACAACATTGTTTCAGCCCTTGGGTACAGGGTAAACAACCCTTACATTTTTAAATAAAAACAAGGGTTAATTTTTTCTTGTGCTAATCAATAAAACAAGTTTATGCAAATTCAACCTTAGTTTAATAAATGTTCGAAATGCCCTGCCCTCAGCTTCCATGCAATAATACGATTTTGATTCATCGTTCCCGTACATTTTGCAGCGTTTCAGGAGTACAGTATCACCGCGTTCTCCTAATCTCACTCCATTACATTTTTTTATGGGATCATGTAAAGAGTAAAGTTTATTCCACTGCGCCGGAATCTTTGGAGGAGTTACATGACCGTATAGTACATGAATGCCGCCTGAGCACTCCTGAAATGTTGCAAAATGTACGGGAACGATTTAATGAAAATTTGTACTATTGCATGGAAGCTGAAGGCAGGCACTTCGAACATTTATTAAATTAAGGTTGAATTTTCTTAAACTTGTTTTATTAATTAGCACAAGAAAAAATTAACCCTTGTTTTTATTTAAAAATGTAAGGGTTTTTTACCCTGTACCCAAGGGCTGAAACAATGTTGTCAAGTAGCAGTAAAAGTACCTAGCTTCTCTAAGAAAAAAACAATTGACCTGTCCGAGCTTTTTTGAGTTTTTAAATGCCTCAATCTCTTTCCTCATTTTCCATTTTGGAACTTCAATTTTTTTGGTTAAAAGTAAAAAAAAATAAAAAAAAACTAGTGCACTGAAATCAGAAAAGAAAGACCTTTCAAATGACGTATCATCATCCCTATTTAAATTTTAGGGGTTGTTCTCACAGCGCTAAGGGATGAAATCACTTCAAGTTGAAATTCATAGCAAAAGTTGTCCCCCTTGATGTAAAAATTGACGTGTTTTTGCGTTTCTCAAAAAAAAATTTTCTCTAGCCAGAAACTCGTCTGTTACCTTTTCGTTGGCCCACCCTGTATACGGATGTACATGGGCCGCTAGAGAACACCCAGGGAAGAGTTTAATTTATCTTAGACCTTATTAGCCGCTACTCGGTGCGGAGGTGTAGCCTTCAAAAGTATATAGGGCTATGCTGCTCGTTAGGGGTGGGGGCGATTTTTCAATGTTAATGATAATTGATAACTAAGAAAATAGTTAATTCGCACATGCTAAAAGAACAAGGTGTTCGCGTAACAAAGCACAGGATTTTGTTGGCTAACAGTACTCCTCCGGACTCAGCGATCGCCTAAAATAAATGAGAGACCTTACCGACGAATACAATACGGTGGTTATTACTTTTGGGAATACCTAAAAGGATAATCTTTATTTACTGTAATAAAAAATTCTTGAATGTGGTTTACCACGTTAAGATTCCACTGGGACATAATTAAATCCCGCAAAAGAAAAGATAATTTCTTCTTGAATCCCGAATGGGTTACTTAATAAGATACTTAATAAACGATTTGGGTGGATATATCTGGATGTACACGAGCCACCAGAGAACATCAAGAGAAGATTTTAATTTATCTTAGACTTTATTAGCCGCTAATCGCTGCGCAGGTGTAGTCTTCAGAAATATATAGTCAATGATAATTGATAACTAAGAAAATAGTTCATTCGCACATGTTAAAGGAACAGGGTGTTCGCGTAACGAAGCACAGGATTTTGTTGGCTAACAGTACTCCTCCGGACTCAGCGATCGCCAGAAATTAATGAGGTCTTACCGACGTTAATACAATACGGTGGTTATTACTTTTGGGAATACCTAAAAGGATAATCTTTATTTACTATAATATCAAATTCTTAAATGTGGTTTACCACGTTAAGATTCGACGAGGACATAATTAGTTCCTGAAAAAAACTGTTATTTCTTCTCGAATCCCAAATCGGTTAGATGCAACTGCGTTAATTTCAGATTAAAAATAATTAATCTTCCACTCCGATTGAATCAACGTTGTTTCTCTCTACTCAGACAGGCGCTTCCCTTATATAACTCTTATATAAGATAGATCTAGTAAAGACGTTTCCTTTACGGTTACCAGGATCTATTTTCTGAGAAATAGGATCATTTGCTTCAGGATATTGCAGATGTTAACAGCATCAAACCACATCGCTAATTTCTGTGATCCCGATAAAAATATTTGAGGAGGTACAGAGCGTGTCAGACAAAATGTCTCTTTTACTTCTTATGAGATTGTACAATGATACAAATCTACAAAAATAAAATGTCCAACTGACTCATAATTGGGTGAAAGCTTCTTAACATTTTGTGATCTACGTACCGAGCAAAATGTCACTATCTTATTCTGTAATCCTTAAGCTTGATCCTTTTAAATCCGTTTGAAATTCGATTTCCGTTTAACTATGTACGTTTAGTGATATCGACACTTCCTGGATCTATATTGTAAGAATGAAGTTGAGGTTTATGGAGCCAGTTCAAAGAAGATAGTTGGTAGTATTGCAATTCATGTTGGAAATTCATTAGTCGACTCGTTCGCGGGAAGAAGATTAAAATGTATATCGCAGAAGTGGGCAATTCAGAAAGGGAGAAGCGTGACAGATTTATAGAGTTTCACGAAAACTTATACGTATCTTGTTTGTGATAACATAAAGGGAAAATTTCTCGTTAAGTTACAATGAAATGAATCAATTATTGAGTTCGAAAGCTAGAAACCGATAACGCATGTTTTATTCATGGAGACACATCCACATCCATGGAGAAGCGATCAGTAGTGTGACGCAGGTGCTCGTTGAAAATATTCGCTTATAACACCGTAATCCTCCGTTAAATTTGATTTAGAAGCAGTTTGCAAACTCGATCATTCATTTACTAAGCTCTATCGGCATGGCTTAAAATACCACAGACCATAAAACTCCATAAATACGACAGCTTTTTCTCCCACCCTTTCCCTGTCCGAATATAATTGACAATTTTTATTCCACTTGTAAAGCTTTTATTATACCTTTAATATCACATTTTGTTATTTTAATCAACGTTACCGCACCATCAGTGAGCAAAAATTTGTTGCACGAAATGATTTCGAATATTTCATAAATACGAATTGTTTTCGGAGCACACAATGCATCGGGATAAATTAAAAATTTAAACATTTTTCGAACCCCGCATGATTTATAGCTTCAAATAAAATTATCGTGTACACGATTATAAAACTTTTTTTTTAAATCCCATTAAACAATAACATTTACAGCGGCGTATGTGCAGATATTTTTGACTTAAAATGATTATAGTCTCGATAACCTCCATTACCCGAACATAAATTATTATTACTTAAACGCTGCAATTTATCAAATTTTAATTGTTCAATAGGTATTGTGTTTCAATTATGAAAAATGAGTATCGGTGACAGTTTTTTTAAAGGGCCTTATAAAATTGATTTGTAATGGTTGTTTAGTTGCTTGCATCGTCTTAGTAGTTTTAGTCATATCGTTACTGTACCAAGTCGAACAATAAATATTTATAATATCGCGTTGGTTGTTTATCGAAAATAGTACTCACAAATCGAACTCAATGTACTCAATGTAAAGTGTGAGATAAGAGTTATAAATGGCTGATCTGGGAGAATCGCATGTAGCTGAAAGGCATTATTTTGGCTTCAATGTATAATTACTAAGGAAGTATATTGCTATTGTTCCCCTTTAAATTGTTCATAGACAGACCAGTTCGTTTAACTACCATCCATTCCACAAACTGTGACCAACAGGATACCTAACGTCTACTGAGCTCCAAGGCAGACATAGACAATGCATTACAAACAATATGTAGAGTTGCCATAGCTGCATCATCGATGGGGCCTCCCATTAGTGGTATGAGTGAAATTACATAGGTCATTACTTAGGAAGGAATGGGGAGCTGGTGGGAAACAATAATATAGTGATGTACGGATCAGTAGCTAGGGGTTACAGATTATTTTAATTCAGAGCGCAGAGGGTGCGGGCTTCCGAATATAAATTAAATCACCAGTAAACTGGCACACAACTTTCCCCTACAATGACATATTAAATAAAATAGTTTTTTGCGTACCTAATAACTCAAAAAAATAAAAAAATAAATATTTATAGTGTGTAGTATAGTTGTAATCAGAAAAAGATTTCTGATTTTCTCCTAAAATAATATACAAGGTATGTCACAAATATCTTTAATATTTTATTCATTTCCGGCTAGGCCGGAAGTAAATTTGGTATACTAATTATACTCGTCACCGTACAATTTTATTTCTTCATCTTTGTTAGCAAAAAGTTTTTCAAAATTTCCAACTTCAAACATTAATCCCCCTTCCCCTATGAGAAATAACGAAATAAATGTAGTGCTAGTAGTTCTTCATGAACTATATGTATAACATTTTAAAAAATAAAAAAAATGCTCGTAGCAGATTTTGAGAAAATCGATTTTTAATTTTTGACCAATTTTCGGCACCAATAGAATGTGGCTACGTTTAATTTTTCTTCATTACCTAGTAAATGTTCAAACCATCCTTTCGCTAAAATTTCCAATTTTCAAATTTTAATTAAGTTAAACGATTCCTGAGCCACACCCAAAAAAGTAAAAACTTGGAGAATATTGGCCGCTATTTTGAAATTAAAAACAAACGAAAAACGGCATTTTACTTGTAACCATGTCTACTAACTTTTCACCAAGGGGAATTAGATTGGGTTAAAATTTGAATGTTTGTTCCCAAAATAACGCCCCTAATTTGGGCCCCTTTGGAGCGATTTTGAAGAGAAGCTTTTTTTCCCGATGAAGTTTTTTATAGGCCTTTTTTAAATTTCATCAAAATCTATCTAGTAGTTTGGGCTCCACAGCCATAACGTACGCATCCAAAGACAAGCATTTTTCAAAGATGGCGGTTTTGGACTCAAGAGGACCGAAAACGTTGAGATTCATCAAAACCTCGAGATCGATTTTTTTTCGATTACATAACTTTCCCTATGTGTATGCGCACGGGAAAGTAAAAATTATTTCGTCCCACATTGAATAGATTAACAAAATAGAAATGGAGGAAAATCGAAGGGATAGAAAAGAACGAAAGCTTGGAAAGGATCATATGTAACTGTAACTTGGCAGGATCGATGATGTACCACCTGTGGGTACATAGTAAGATTTTCATGCGCCAGGCATAAACGTAAGAATCACCTGAGTCGTACAACAACGTCGGTTTCATCTCGCTAGAAAATCAAGCTGTCAACTTGGTTACAATATTTGTCCGCACGAATGGAAAGATATATCTTGCCTAAATTTAGATATTTTTTACAAAAGATTCTTATCCTTAAAATCGCACAACGAACAGCGCCACTGTCCCCCGTACCCTACTTTCCCCTAACTACCCTCCCTTATCGCCCTCTACCCTTCCAATTCCATCTTTTTCAACCTTCTCCCCCCCCCCCCAAATTCCATACAACTTACATATTCTCTAATACATTTTTTCTCCCCCTCTTCGTTACTGCATCTATATCCTGGCTACCATTCTCTTCCCTCTTTCCACTCAATCTTCCCCTTAGGTACTCCGGCACCTCTTCTGTAATGATACCTTCCTATAAAAACAAATAGTCTGCCGCATATCAATAGTCTACAAACCCATTACTGCACCAACTATCGATGCAATTTCCCCCACAATAGGACGTAATAAATCAAAGTAAAGTTGCGCGCGTTAAGGAAAACTTACACTTCGATGCGGAATGGTCATTTTAGCCGGCGTAAATTAAAAATGCGTGTTTGAGTACCGCCCATTGGTGCATTTGCTCGATAGCAACCCGATTTGACTTCGGCATGCGCCGGTTTTTTCCCCTTAAGGCGCGCGAACTGTATTTCACAATACAACATCCAAAATAATGGAGCAGTCAGACAAAGTAGGACCACTTGCAACATTCCAGCATAACAAACTTAAACTGAAACATAAGAAAAAACAGCTTCTTCCCTTTTCGCTAGAGAACTATATCCCTGTACTGATGAAGCATACAACCCAACTGGCCAAACTGTTCAACAAGGGAAGGTGGAGCAAAGGGGTGGGGGTGGGGGGGGGGTTATTTTACTCCTCCTCTGCGTATGCCCAAATAAAATCCTAACCAAATATCCACATGACTAGAATTATGTAAGTGACATTTCTTGCCCATTAACCCGCCAAAGAGTACCCTTTACGAGGGAATAGAGGGTAAGAGGTCTTGGAGCTCCACTGCCCTCTTACAAAATACGTCCAGCTAGGTACCACCCTTGACAACAAACTACAACACTGGAGTAAGCATAATTTATTAGTTTAAAACGGAACACTCAAATTAGACATGGACGGTCTACGCGGTCATGGAGGTATTCTTGGACGGCTTCCATTGGACCTCTAGGTGCAAGAACAGGGTATGCCTTGAGTCTGAAAACGAAGTGGCTGTTGAATGAGATGCGATACTCTCGAATTTTAGGCAAGGTAATCAAGCGATTGCCCATCCCTAGTTTCTCAATTTATATTAGGAAGAAACTACCACACTCTCCTTCCTATTGTATTTAAGTGGTATCCCATCCGTCTTCACGGATTGATCTAAAATAATGGAAAGAACAGGTACTAATGTTTAGTTCAAAAAACTGAATTTCCACATTAACCAACCACAAGGCAAATTTTCCACTGTATTCCAAGCAGAACAGGTTTAGTGCAAAAGATAGAACCAGCAGAATTGCTAGTGGCAGCACTGCTCCTTGGCAGGCGCATGGTCACATATCTATAGGCTGATTTCTGAATGTCACCATACAGTAATACCCTGTAGTTCGTATGGGTTAGAGGGGATGCAGTAGTTTGACTGGCCTAAAAAGAAGTGTCTTGTAGTCATGAACGGGCTCCTCCACCACATACTTTGTGAGTGTCTTACACTTGTCCATGTGAGGAGCTCCACGTTGAGGAAATCCTGGCCGGAGGTGGCTAAGAATAGACATTAAAGCCCATTTCAGCATCCTCGGCTTTATATCAGGTGTGGGATGGTTTGTGTGACGTTGCCGTGTCGGATTACGGGGTAGCATAAAGGACCCGGATATCAGAGGCCTAGGTGCTCCTGGACATGGGGACCCTTCCATTTTAATGAAGAATCGAAAATCCCGTTCTGATGAAGGGCGAGAATGAACTCCGCCACGCGCGAAGACTAATGAATCTTATGTCTCACTGATCAAGGTCCAGAAAGCATCCGCAGGACGACGGAGTCAAAAAAAGTACATGTCTCAGGTAGCTAATTTCACAATTTGTGATTTAACTAGAGAAATCGGTTACAAATCTTCCACTGGAGGCAACTTCCGTTTGACATCACTCATTTCATCGGATTCCGACATGAGCAGTTCACTATTCTGTTATTGCACGGTTAGCCCACGTATAGAACTTATCGAATGAGGATGGAACGTTTTATTATACTTCAAGGGTTGTAACACTCTAAGAAAATATCTATAACCTCAGATTTTTACACAAATTTAACCACGACGAGCGCACGGACCGGAAACGAAATTTCGAAAAAAGTCACTCTTTCTTAACATAAATCTTTTTTGAGTAGAAAACTAAGAAAAATCGACAATAAGTTATATATAGGCAAGGTAATGAAAAAATGCCACAATGTATAAGTATGAAATTTGTCAAGTGTGTAAAGGGCAATCTTTTAGGGTGGCCGGGGTGCAATAAATCTTTCACTTTTAATCACGAATGCCTCAAATTGTCACCACCTTGGATAAAGATGCCAAATTAATTCAGGTAATCACATCGTTTCACCGACATCAACACAATTTCATTATTTCACTATCATTATCATCTCGCTAAAAGAGGAGCGTCAATGCTAATTATTGCATCGCTCGTGGCGTGCGCCTCATCACGTGTTGGACCGATATAAAAAATGACTCGTGAAACTTTGACGCAACAAATTTTGCAGACGAAGAGAGCGAAGGAAACGAATACTGAATTAGGAAAGAAAATTCAGCTTTAGTTCTTATTTAAGGCGGCCGCCGCCGAAGATAAATGGAATATTATAAATCACACACTTTATAGTGCATTCAATGCAAAAAGTTAGTTGGTAGGGTATAACAAAAAAAAATTTGATTTGTGTGCCTATAGAAAAATTTTACTACACGCTCAAGTGCTTTCGAAGCATTTTTAAACCATTTTGTCTCCACAAGAGTTCTTTTAGGATCTAAAAACCAAAATTCATAATTTCACTAACTACACATTGATAAATACGTATCAGGGCACTTATGTTGTAAATATTCTCGTTAACCTCCACCCCTTCGCACTGTTCTTTTTTTTGATGGAACGCTGAGTAACAGCTTTCAATTTGACATACTTCAACACGAAACGGGGACATATATCATTTTTGTTAGACACCGGCACGCCGCCGCCCGCCCGCGTTGAACCTCAAATTTTTTCCCACATGCCTAAGGAACACACGTGTGCGATCGATAACCTCCCTTAGTTTCCATTGAGGTAACAATGAATAGCAGAACTTTTCTCCCTTAACATAAATTTCTAAACATTTTTCTTATATATAATATGAAAAAATATCCATCATCGTGTCAATTCGGTAGCAGATGTGGCTAAATTTTAGGTAAAAATTGAATGATGTACTACATTTTAATCAAAATGGCGTTCTTTAGATACCTACTTTAGGGATCCGATTTCGCGTATAAATAGACGATTTTCGATAGCTTTTATGGTACGTAAATTGTTCATGGAGGCGATTTTCGTGAATGAAGCGATTCACGTTAGTTAATACTAAATAATCATCCTTTTGGAAAGATCCAATTTAGATTGAAGCGTCTATAGTAATCACACGTAAAATTACAAACGTGCATTTTGTAGGGATTATGGCCTATGAGAGAACGTTGCCCGTTAACACGACTCCAGTCATTAATTAAACTCGCATAGAGAGGATTACGAAGTACAAAAGGTGAAAGAAATGTAATGCGCCACGTCGAGCGCCAAATTTGTAATAGAGCCCCACGTTGATCGCCATATGCAGCTTTGTCAGTTATCTAAAGAAGGAGAAAATCGTACCGACCGACGCCGCTAATTCAAACCTTCAAAAATCGCATTTAGAGAACTCATTGTGGCTATAAATCAGTTTTCATTCTACAAGAGATAAGGTTAATCAATAATTTTCGAAGATAATTAGTTCCATTGTACAAGGTCCTTCAATACGAGTTAATTTCGTATAATGTTTCGCAACTTATATAATCGATGCCGGTTTCAACATTTCAATTCACAAACTGTCATTATTTTTTAACATAGAGTCCACTGATGAAGAAAAGAGAGGTTGTCGCTTTAAAGATTATGTTCTTAAATTTACGATAGTTGGGATCACATTTGCGCATGCTGTCAGAAGGTAAGCCTGTTTTGAATGACCGACGCAAATTACAGTTGTTCATCTGGATTGCCCCTTTAATGTTCAACTTGGTTACCTACACTACGTACAAATTAAGTTTGCCTACTTGACGGATATCCTTCATAATTTATTTTCCGATTGGCTACCTGAAGTAAGAGACTATGGAACGCCCACAATCTCGAGTTTGATTCTCGTTCCGTTACAGTTTTTCTACACGGCAACCAATCCTACAAGTTAATTCTGATAGTTGGCATGACAATTCAATTTGTTTGGTTTCGTACGTTCCGTTTATGAGCCTGGCAACATATATGTACTTATACTCTCGAAAATAAGATCAAAAGGAGTTCGATTTGCAAAAGTACTCTGTTCTAATGTGAGATAAATCATTTTTACTAAAATTCGATTGATTCGAAGACAGTGTTAATGGTCTAGTTGGGACAGCTGCTTCCCTAGTGAACCTTGAAGCGGCTGTAAACATTGAATGAGTGCTTATTCTACATCTCTGCTGCAATACTGCAGCGTATCATTCTGAATTTATATATGGTCTGTGCTGACTCCTATCACGCCATTTTCTACGTTCGTCGATTGTTGACTATTACTGTCAAAATATTCCAGATTTTACACCCTACTGGAATATTGCGAAGACAAATGGACATCGACTGATAAGTTATTTTACCTTCAATTCCTACTTTATCTCTGTGCCTATATAAATTAATTTTATTGACTTAAACCAATGACTTTTGTGTCAAAGTGACTAAGTTGACAAATCTCTTTAACTCATTTTATTATCCCAGATTTACTAATACTTAAAAATATTGTGATTATCGAATTGGTAATCGATTCTTGTGTGTTGCTATCAATTTTCAATTAACTATTCATAGAATACTTTCTCCGTTACGATTTACTTTGAACTAATTCGATTCTTTGCTTTATTATTTATTAACGTCAACCAATCTTATTCTTGTTGAACAAAGTTCGACTCAGTAACCACCTGCTCGAGAGTAAATTGTTTACGGGCTGCAAATACTGCGGCCTTTTGTGCCTTTATTTTATTTAAGGTATCTATCAGGAATTGGAAACTATGCACAGGGTCCACATCTGGATAATAACAAGGTAATACTTACTCTATTTATTGTTTAATTGCTTTCCTTCACACCAGTGCTTAATTGTATGCTGCGAAATTTACTTATCTAATTTTCACCTTATTAACTCAACCGAATTTTATTCAACCTCAAAGTAAATTAGATTAGCTCGTGTACAAGATATTAGTGTTGTTTATTCGACTTTATACTACAATGTGTAATCACTCCAGAATTTTGTAAAATTTTGATTTGAACCTTCATTTGTCTTTCATCTATCTCATCATTATTCATTTCCATACTGAAGTCATCCTCGCAGTTCTAACCTTCAGTTGTGCGTACGTCCTTTCTTCAGAACTACGTGGCCCCCTTTTTACTATAAAGTATTATTACTTTTACTTATTGTGCTTAGCCCACTCCCATCGAGCCTCTCATAACTGAGCTACCGTGGTCATCGCTTTTTAAAATTTTGTTACCACTCAAAAGTTACCGTAACAAATGATTGAAGTTACTTTCGCAATTCTTCTAGGAAAATATGACTAGAGTTCGAAATGCCCTCCCAAAATAGATTAAAATTTATTGTGCGTGCCAACACCATACCGGTTCAAAAAAATTTAGTTTCGTGTTGCGTAAAGTCAACTTTTGTTCTCTACAACAATGTTTGAAAGCAGTGATTACCGCATCCTGCCGCTGGCTATCTTGACTACTTTTTTACTTCCTTACCGCTAATCACTTTCAATCTTTTTGAAAAGTTTCCCCAAATTCAAAAGGCGTCCCCTATAGAGGAACGGAATAGGTAATCAAAACCGGTTTGGAAAAAATGACCAAAAGTGGACACAGCTTCACACGCATTTATCGTTACTAAAATAAACATTCCGCGATTTGCAAAACAAGCGGGCGCCTAAATGACGATTTACGCCATTAACAAGACTATCATTCAAATACAATGTATGACTACATTTGATCTCAATCAAGGTCACACACCTCAGAACATACAATACTTTAATCAAAGATGCATTAAGTATGTAAGAAAAGAAAACTTTCCACAGCGAATTAATTAAATAGGTACTCAATAATGAACGAACATGAATCCAGTAAATCTTACCCCCAAATTCTATCCCGCCTGCTAATTGATTAGTCGACATGCAGTGGCTATGCGGTAGGATAATTCTTGCCTCGCCCCATGGTTAACACTTCCGTCGCTTTGGGGAAACTGGATGATAAAATTTAAGAAATGGCGATATTATTACTTTATAGTGCAGCCAAGAAATTTTAAGGAACCTTCCAGTAAACATTAGTTATAAAATGACGTATATTTGACGTATATTTTCGGTCAGTTACGTGACACTCCAAATTATGACGTGTTATAGACGTCATTTCTGAACGTTTTTAATATGTAGGTTATATGACGGCATATATACGTAGTTATTTAGTAGGTAACTAAAATTTTAGTTTTTTAAATTTTAAATACCCGTCTTCTGGTGTCTATGTCAAACAATAAATTAATTTCAAATTTAATAATTTATTATGACGTTACAATTATATTTAGGTAATCGGTACGTACAATTTCTATTTGGAAAAATAGACATTCATATAGGTACTACGTGATATGCACGTCCTTCTTCCTTTTCCATAGTGTTCAACTTCAAATTGCTGCACTTAGCAAAGTGTCTCTAGTTCAGATAATTTGCTTGCCTGACTTCTAAACGGGCGACCGATGTTCGAGTCCTTTAGACAAAAGTCCTTTTCAGCATCAACGATCTCCTCCGAGTCTACACGAACCGGATGGGGGCCCTGACGAAGGAACTAGCGGAGCATACGGTTGTCAAAATATTCACAAGTATCACAAGATGGTTACCGGAACGTGATATGACGTCGGAGTGGTGAGAGGTAGCCCAGGTCACTCCCTTTTTACTACGTCAATAATTTACGTTATAATTACGTTCCAAAATTACGTCATTGGGCTCTGACGTCTTGTACATGTCATATTTTTAGGTCTCTGACGTAAAAGGTGACGAAAATTTGACGTTATTAAAACGTCCTTATGTTTGCTGGGCTTTCTTCAAATATATGTTCGAAAAAAACCTTAGATAGATACAAATTTCTACGTTTTGCTTTGCTATCTCTGACTAAATAGGCAAAAACCTTTGGCCGAAACTTAGTGAAGCCTTCACCTCCAATCCGAATTGTGATTGATAACTCCCCTTTTCCCGGCCAGTTCCCATACCAATGTCACAATTCATCATAAATGGATCAATGCTTGTAAATATTTTTCATTTTAAATTCAAAAACAAACTGCAAATGAAATATGTTGATGGAAAATCTAAAGATGGAAAAGGTGGGTGGGTGGTCTGTGATGTTGATAATAGATGAAGATCTTAAAAAATAAACATGAAAATACTACAAAGAAAAGCTAACGTTTCTAATAACAGATCGTTAAAAATTTAAAGCTTTTAAGGAAAAATATATGTGAAAATGAATTTTGTTTAAAATATTTATAGAATTATCTACAAAATACGATATTTCTTATTTTGTAAGGACGAAAATTTACCATTCTGTTTTGGAAATCCATTCAAATCCAAGTGGGAGTAGGTATACTAGCGATGCGATCAGTTAATCAACAGGGAGGAGCGTTAAGAAATAGGAAAATATCAACGAAGGTATTTCATGCCGTGGAAAGGCATACGTAAATCGTTAATTAGGAAGAAAACAAAAGAAAAACGGGGAAAGCTTAGTATAAACATTGAATAACCTTTCACTCAACGTTATAAGCGTAACAATTCATAAGGAATGCCATTAGATGTTTATTAACGTAAAAAAATTTACATTAAGCTTCTTAAATTCACATCACATAAAAAGGACTTAATATAATCAAGAATGATGGCAATGTAAACAAAACGAAATAAATTACTAAATAAAGAAAATCGCACGTGGCTGACCTTTTTTCTTTTGAACACAGAAATTAATTTAAAATGAAATTGTTTTCTCTTCCCTGGTTTACTTTTACTTTACGAAAAATAAACTACATATATCTATATATATATATAGGTATTTCAAAGCTTTCTGGTTGTATTTTAATTTTTTTGTAGGAATTCAATAGTAAAATAAACAATGGGATTCATCTCTGATACTGTAATAAACTTTTCGTTGCTCTGTTTATACAATATTGACAATAAAAGAACTAGTGTAACTTTTTTTTCAAAATGTTATTTTAGACATGTTCAAAGTAACAGTTCGATTGAAAAGTTCGTAGGCTGTGGGGGGCCAAATAGGGTGGATGGGGAAGCAATTTTGCCATCCTTTTTATTGATTTGTGATACGGTGCATTGTTTTGATGAAACACCTTTTCTCCGCCCTTGTTTCGCTCCAACAACGCTATGTAGTAATCGCTGTTGATTGTTTTTCTATTTTTGAGATAATCGATGAATATTATTCCATGTGCATCCCAAGAAACGGATGCCAAAACTTTGCCGGCCGACTGTTGCGTTTTTCCATGTTTTGGAGTGGGTTCGTCTGACCCTGTCCGCACAGCTGACTTTGGAGTACAGTGATGGAGCCATGTTTCATCCATTGTCACATATCAACGCAAGAATTCATTTTTGTTGCGGTTGAACAGCTTTAAACGTTGCTCTGAATCATCAACACCTTGTTGTTTTTGATCGGTTGTGACTTTGCACAAAGCTTTCGCATCCCCAAATATTCATGCACGATATGTCCAACACATGGGTATCTTTACAGTAACAGCGATTTCGATTTAGCGTTATTAAAAATTATTTTGTGAACTTGGTCACTTAGTTTTGATATATTTTTTACCTCAAAGATGTCATTTCTCATCTTTTAAAACTTTCAACTTCTAAAGAGGCGTTCTCTTACGAAAAACATAGTGTGTAAAAACCAATCAATGACAGTGGTATAAACATTTTTAGCGTAATTCCGAGAAATTACACCCACCATCTTACTTTTCTCACGTTAAAACTTGTACAATTTTGTCCCTGACTATTGCCGTCATTAACAATAAATAAAACTCCTCTTCAATGACAATTTATGGCTGTATTAAACCCCGATTGACGTCACACACCCAGGGAGCAACGTATTAAAAACTTGAGCGATGAACGTACAGACTACAGAGCTCAACTAAACGAGCAGCATTCCAAAAATTATCTCACTCAATAACACAATTTTCAGAATTTGTCAAGAGTTTGTAAGTATGCTTTTTTATTATTTAAAGGACCACTAGCAACCCACTTAAGCATTTTGGATATTTTTTGAAATTTAATACACTAATGAGTTTTCTTGCATAAATTTTGGGGTTTAGGAAGCTCGAAGCCAAAAGTGCAAGAGAAGCGGGTTGATTAATACCGCGTTTTTCTTCCTTTTTCCAAATAATTTTTTCAAAACGTCACCCTGTATACACCAATTATACGAGGGGCCAGCCATTATTACTGAGAATTAAAGAAACAGAGTAACTTATTCAAAATTTTATTTTGGATATGTGGAAAATTGTTGCATCAGCTAGTAATGGGTGCGTAAGTTTGAAGAAACAGGAAACAAAATGCCGGATAAATCATCTGGCCGCAAGAGGACATCGAGAACAAATGTAAATGTCGAACGCGTCTGTTATGAATGGACGATCCTCCACAGTAATTTCGACTGCGCGCATCTTCTCTATATTTGAACATATCCACGGTACATCGTCTTATTCGAAAATATTTGCATTTTCACTAGTAAAACTCGCTTGGTCCTCACTTATTTTCTCTTGTATCGCTTCTACTGCTATTTTCTTTAAAATTATTCTTAATTACTGGCTATGACAAGAAGTGCAGTAAGGTGGAAAAGGATGTATCCACGGGCAGATGCATTCCCAGGTGTTTTGATTACTTTCAGCAATCAGTATTGACAAAGGTGCTAAACATACAACATAAAAAACGCTCCAGATCTTTGGCAATAGGGCTGAGACTATTTTGACAAGACTCTGCTCATATTGTGATAAGTTTCTATCCGTTCCTATTTGCTATAAAAAACGCTTATAGAATTATCGGAAGGATTTATAAGATGAGGAAAGAGATGTCTATGAGGAGTCGGACTCAGCCATTGAGAGGGTCAGTAGCTATTGGGTGAAAAAATTCCCGATAAACAATTTTAGATTGGGTCATCCACTACTCAGAGCCTGTGAAATCACTTTCGGGTGGGAAACATTGAAGATTATCACCATTCGCTTAACTTCTAACATTGTTTAGTATATATTTTTGCATTAGTTTTATTCTGTTAATACAGCCAGCTAAAAAGGGGTTAATTACTAGTGATAAACGGTAGAGCTTTAAGCCACTACCCTAGTCGTTAGCTGAGATGTTGTATGGTAAATTTATCTTCAGGACAAACGTAAATAATTCTAATGATCATAGAAAATTTAAAAAGAGCAATTTTCCCGAGTTGTTGAAATAAATAAAGTTTTTTGAATTGATTAGTAAAATCCCCCCCTATGCGTTGTTTTAAGATAGATAATTTTGTTAACTTGTGTGCGTAAGTATTTAGGTAGCTTTTTAAGATGTACTTCTTTAGTAAAAGGAAAATTAAAATTGGGAATCTTTCTACAGTATGTACGACACTTGATTTTTAAGTAATAGACGTTTGTACTCTCCTTGTATGAACGCTTCTCCGTGTCGCTTGCAAACAATCATGCGTCAGTTGTAGCTCCACGACTAACCTGTACGCTTTATTGCGCGTCTTTAAGATCATAGAATTTCACACCACTTCCGAGGTATGGTCATTCATCGCCATATAGGCTTATCTTCTTACAAGTACAACGTGTACTATTATATATTTCTCTAGTATTCAAAAGATTTGTGGGAGTTGAGTTTCCAAATTCTTTGTAATACAATGTAAATTAAATACAGGCAAGGGTAGAATAATTTGCGAAATTTTACGTTATACGCTTTTGAATGATTAAGTATCTGGCATAAAAAAAACTTTTAACCCATAATTAACGAAAGGAGAGCAAAATGCAGAATAAAAACAAAGTATGTTTACAAAAGTGTGTAACAAAGCTTTAGTCCTTATTATTATGCGGCACATTTTGAATAACAAAGACTTGGCCTAGATATAGAGAGGGATTTGTTATATATACATTTTATTTAAATTGATTTTTTTCCCTTTTCGAATGAAAGGAAAAAGTGAAAAGGAAAGGAAACTAATAAGCATTATTGTATTTAATATGTAAATAAAGAAAATTGATATCGGTTCATTAACAACGCTCGTTATGTTTAATATGTAATTTCAATAAATGTATAACAAGGGGATAAACAACCCAGCATATAATAATAGGTTTGGGAATATACCTTCAACGGATTTTAGTCCCAAAGGCACGCTACGAGGAAATTTTTCGTTTCAAGAAGTTATAATTACCATAAAGTTCTTATCATGAGAGAAAACTTTACAAGGATATCATGAATAATTTAAATAAAATTACGTTGTGCAGTACTTCCCTCAGTTTCCACGTAGCTTCAATTACGTATAACGTTAATATGTATTTCAAATATTAGATTTGGTATCTGGAAATGGATTCGGATAGCAAATAAAATAAGTGTCTAATCCGTCTTTGCTAACCTTCTTGATATACATACATACAGCGAGCTTTACCCTCTAAAAGGTAAATTAATGCACATGCTAATGAACCAATAAAACGTAAATAAAATAAGGAACAAGAGAAATGTGATGAAACTGAACACTTTACGACAGTAAAATGAGTGCTGATTATAATAGATGAGAGACTAGCGATGCCACGAATAGTGATTTTTTCCGAATACCGATTATTCGGCTAGACTCTCGGCCGAAGCGCCGAATATTCGGCGACACTTAGTAGTAGGTAGTACATCCCAGCAAACACACATATAAAATATACATACAACATATATAAGATTGAAGTAAATATGCTTTTTTATATATCAAGTATGTAAGTGTTCTTTAATAAAGTTATATAAACCGTATGTAACAGATTACGTATATATTACATAATAGTATATAAACTTACGGATATTGTGTATACAGAAATTCATATAATATATAATTACATATTACCCATGAAATTTATCTGCTGTCATATTTATATGATTAGATTTATTGTAAAATCTTATATGTAAGAAGTATTACATATTTTTTATGTATGCCTTCTGTAAATATAATTATAAATTATCATATATTATATTGTCGAAAATAAAAAGTCCGTTTCTATTTGCGCCGCATAATTAATCGCACGCGCGGGTTTTCTATAACGCCAAAAATTGTAGTTCACGTACCTTTAATATTAGATCCGTATCGACTAAAATGCGTCTAATTTATATAGAAAATAAATAATACAAAATAAATTAAATCCTGTTCATTTTTAACATAAAGGTAGGTATAATCATTGAATAAGACTTCACTCAACGATATAATCAAACAAAATTTATGAATGTTTCAGATTAGCACAGTGGTACAATGTCGGATACAAAGAAAACACATGTCGGATTTCGGAATTTGGCACGCCCACCTGCAACGGTTCGAATCCGGTTAAGGGAAACATTTCAAGCAAGTATATAATATCATAATAAACTGTCGGCCTTCAGTTCAGGTAGAAACGGGTTCGTGCAAGAATTAAGTTAATTAAAAGTACAGTTGTACGTAAAAATGTAGTTTTTCCATTTTTTTGTATGGAACTGCTTAAACAATTTTTTACATTGATAATAATAATTACGTTATGCTTAAGTAGCTGCCATTTGTCATCGCAACACTTTTACAACTAATATTTTTTATGTGAATACTACATAAAATATACATAAAACGTATATAAATTCATGTACTACAGATATATAGAATTTACATCTAATAGACATATATATTATTGTGAAAATTGCTGACATCCTGACATTAAATATCTCTTATTTTTCTTCCAGTTTTATATAAATCTAAAAAGCTCTTATATAATTTATATGTATTTTATATATAAATGTGCTTGCTGGGATTTCGCGGGTAACAGCTTCCGATCTGCATCATTGAAGTGCGTAGGGGGTATTTGTTTCATTCGCGCTTAGGTCGTGTCATAAGACGCATTATTAGTTAATTGTTACATTTTTTACATAATTTTGGTATTCGGTATTCGACCGAATGGTTGGAAATATTCGGGCGAATTCCGAATAGTAAAAAAAGCTCTGTCAAAAGGTAAACAGGCGCAAGTGGATACAACACACACTCATAGATATTGCGACACATCGATTGGTTACTTAATTTTAGTCTTATTAAATGTAGATTTGGTCTTCTAAAATTTCCAACGTGTGCGCGTTTTGGACAATTTCACTCGCTATCAATGCTCCAAGTTTGAGGATAAAATGTGTTAGTAAAAAAAAGCAATCGGCAGCCGCTACGAAACAATTATCGGAGTTCCGTACTAAGGAACCCGATAATATTACAGTTTTGCTGCATAGATTAAACCAACACGAGTTGATTGACACCTTACTTATGGCGTGCAACCCTTGGGGTCGAAAGTTATGGGAGTATAATATGGGAAATACATTAAAATCAATATTTTTGGTGTCAAATTGTTGGAAATAATGCCCTGAGTCTAGGTAAAGTGACCACACCTGTAAGTGTACAAACCACGGCTGGTTCCCTGTTTTTATATAAATTGAAAAAAAATATATACTACACGTGCCAATAACCTAGGCGCTTTAGTGTCAAACTACGTTGTAAGTTACCATTTTGTTTTACTTCCAAACTTTCTATAGTGCCATGTTCCTGTTTTTGAATCAATTGGAAAAAGTATACTAAACTTGCAAATAGGTTATGGCCGGTGGAAATTGGCGGGTAACAGTTAGGGGGCTGTTTTACTTCCAAACTTTGCTTAGTGCCATGTTCCTGTTTTTGAATCATTTGAAAAAAATATACTAAACCTGCAAATAACCTACGCGCTTTAGTGTCAAATTACGTTGAAAGTTGGCATTTTGTTTTACTTCCAAACTTTGTTTAGTGCCATGTTCTTTTTTTTGAATCAATTGAAAAAAAATACTAAACCTGCAAATAACCTAGGCGCTTTAGTGTCAAACTACGTTGAAAGTTGGCATTTTGTTTTACTTCCAAACTTTGTTTAGTGGCATGTTCCTGTTTTTGAATCAATTGACAAAAGTATACTAAACCTGCAAATAGCTTATGGCCGGCGGAAATTGGGCGAGTAATAGTTAGGGGGCTGCGCCAAATTTTGCGGCCTACAGTCGCTCGCTTCCCGTGAACCTAACTGAAACCCGCCCAATTTCCGCCGGCCATAAGTTATGTAAGTACTATATACTTACACTCCCATGTTACACTTTTGACCCCCATAACTTACAACCCCAAAGGGTTGCGCGTCATACGTGAGGTGTCAATCAACTCGTTTTGGTCTAATCTATGCAACAAAATTGTAATTGTCTTAATGATAGGGTTCCTGAGAACGGAAGCCACAATATCTTTTAAATTTTTGAAGATTCGTCTCATCCAGCAAATTGAATAAATTGAGTGCCCAAATCAATTCAAGTATCCACATTTTTCCCAAAGGCCGAAATTTTTTACCATCATTACAACTTTCGCTTTTAATTACTTCAGTATTGTGATGGGAATGGATGATACAATTATTACCAAAACGTGGAAGTGATAATTTTTAAAATTCATTTATTTACTTCTTTCATTCAACCCTTTCAAGAAGGGACGAGGGTGGCAATTGCTATGGTTATTCTATTAGTCATATTGCACCAATAATTTCGCGTTCTAATCCCCATCTTAAATGTAGTTCGTCTCGTTTGGAAACTATAGTAACCTTTTTGGCAACTGTGATTTTCTGAAATAGGTAATAGATTTTCGGACCTTTCCGATTTACTGTAATTTTCAAATTTTTTTCTATTAAAGTTATCTGTGTAATCTATGTATCGTTAATACGGCCAAATTGGTAACAATTTCTTATGAAAGAATAGGCAATACCTTCACGTTGATATTATTTGATTTTCGAGCTTTACAGGGATTCTTTAGTATGGGACCTTCAAGGCTTGTAAATGATTACAGAACCTTATATACACTGTGGCCCGAAATAAAGGAGTACATTTTTTAATCTGAAATAACTTTTTTGTTTTTAGGGCGATTTATTTTCTTTTTACAGGGTTAATACCTCAGCATGTCCCCAATATGAGTGCAAATTTTGGTATAAATAAAATGTACAGGGTCGGACTTACAAATTTTTTTCTTTAATGGTGCATTTGTGATCGTTGCAAATGAAACATGTTTTAGCTAAATTTGAACTGATATGCTCTTTCGGTACGGTAAGTACCCAGAACACTTCCGTACAAACGAAATTTTCCGAAATTGTAGGATTTGCGAAATATTATTTTTTTATTGAAATAAGGAAATAATACATTTTATTAAATAACACAAATTATAACTAAGAAAATTAGCTACATAATTTATAACTTAAAGTAAAATATTATTAATGTGGCCACCATGATTGTTCACCACTTCTTGTAGCCTTCTGCGCCATAAATTGATGGCCCCATTTATTGTACGCTGTTCAAAGTTGTTCCATACAAACTGCATTCGTTCGAAGAAATGGCAGGAAAGATGTAATTTAGTGCTAAGGAGCTTCCGTTTTAGTGAAGATATTAGAAAAACATTTAAATTTACATAAATATTAAAATTCGATATTTTTCTTTAGTTTATGGCTAATGCGCGTACTTAGTACCATTTAAATAAAAAAATGATATTTCGCAAATCCTACAATTTCGGAGAATTTCGTTTGTACGGAAGTGTTCTGGGTACTTACCTTACCGAAAGAGCATATCAGTTCAAATTTAGCTAAAACATGTTTCATTTGCAACGATCACAAATGCACCATTAAAGAAAAAAATTTGTAAGTCCGACCCTGTACATTTTATTAATACCAAAATTTGCACTCATATTGGGGACATGCTGAGGTATTAACCCTGTAAAAAGAAAATAAATCGCCCTAAAAACAAAAAAGTTATTTCAGATTAAAAAATGTACTCCTTTATTTCGGGCCACAGTGTATATATTGTCTACTTCCAAGAATTTTCCAAACTAAAGAACTTTTTTAAGACAATTTTTTGAATTACACTTCATAATTGAATTGACAATTTTGTTATACGAAGTAACCGTCCGATAGCAGATTCTTCAATATCGATAGCATGGACATATCATGTTAATCGTTTACACTTAAGGACATATTATTCCTCCACTCCAGCGTCGATTTTAACAATTAATCGAAATGTGTAGCGACAGGTTACAAATCCAGTCCATTTTCAACTATTTTATCGTATCTATTAATTATCTATAACAAAAAATTGTTTTCAAGTCGACTTTTTCCAACGTAAAAGGTTTCCTAAACATATTGTTTCCTTAGCTTTCACTAACGGTACCTTAAATTAATAGCGCAATCGGGTAATCAATTTACATATTATAAACAACATTCAGCTAAAGGTCACTTTACTGACAAATTTAACAGACAATTCAGTAAAAACTCTCTTATTAATAATTTGAGGCTGTCGCGGTCCCTTGTGAGCCAAAACAAGGATTTATTGGGATGATCCTCATAGCTCCCGATGGTGGTGAGCTGTTAAGTCTAGGTTTGCCAGGCCTGACTGCTGATTGCGAAACCAAAGATTCTGACGTTTCGCAAGACATTGCAGCTTGCATCTTCAGAGTGATAGGAATTGATTCCATTCAACGCAGGCTGTGGAACAAATATAATTAATCAAAATGTGTAGCGACAGGTTACAAATCCAGTCCATGTTCAACTATTTTATCGTATCAATTAATTATCTATAACAAAAAATTGTTTTCAAGTCGACTTTTTCCAACTGTAAAAGGTTTCCTAAAAATATTGTTTCCTTAGCTTTCACTAACGGTACCTTAAACTAATAGCGCAATCGGGTAATCAATTTACATATTATAAACAACATTCAGCTAAAGGTCACTTTACTGATAAATTTAACAGACAATTCAGTAAAAACTCCCTTATTAATAATTTGAGGCTGTCGCGGTCCTGCTTTGCCTTTTCCCTTGTAAGCCAAAACAAGGATTTTTTGGGATGATCCTCGTAGCTCCCGATGGTGGTGAGCTGTTAAGTCTAGGTTTGCCAGGCCTGACTGCTGAATGCGAAACCAAAAGTTCTGAAGTTTCGCAAGACATTGCATCTTCAGGGTGATAGAAATGGATTCCATTCAACGCAGGCTGTGGAACAAATTATAACGACGCGGTACAAGCAGAAAGCTATAGTTCTCTTGACAACCCCCGTATTAAATGTATAGATTCATTAACCTTCATTTGCAACACAATACCTATATTTTCTCGGAGTAAGGAAATTAACGTAACGCCCACCAGCTATCGGCGGAAGGTCTGATCCTTCATCTCATTGGTTGTATAGCTATAGAACAATAAATCAATGCAAGATATTTAAATCCTAAACAAAGCTAAATCATGTCAGAGCGGAGGCTCCAACGGTCAGTCACTAAGATAAAGGCGACTTACGGGGTAGAACCGGTCTATGTTGAAAAAATCAACGTTTCGCCAACTTTCGCCCGGGGGGCTCCATCAGGACAAGAAACAAAACACAAAATGGTTATATGGATACTCCAGATATGTGACTTTTGGGACGACCCAATTTACAGCTGTTCTTTTCCTTTGTTCGCTACTTGAGATTTTTTCTTAAGTCTTCTTGGACAATAATAAGGAAAATTCAAATCATGCCCGGTAAATCAACTACAAATTTAGTACGGAAATTTTCCTTTTGTTATCAGTTCAATTTGGTAAAATCACGACACATATATTCCCGCCTGATTTATCATTTTGGTTTGACTACGAGTCAATTGGCAACCATTTTAAAATGGTCCATGATTTATTTCTTCCATAGACACTCAGTTAAAATCTCCTACAATTAATCATAATTTCTATACAATACAGTTCCCTTCATAATATTATAATCCTTTACCCTTCTATTCAGAGGTGTTGCGTTTATATTATAATTATTTGTCGTTACATTGTTTATTATATATTACATTTATTTTATTTTTCTTCTACAAATAAATAAATATAAATTTTCTCCAAGCTTTTCTATTCTTTGTTAAATTTTTGGCTTTTTCCCAGGATTTGCCTCTTTGTTCCTTAAGTAGGACCGGATAGCCACCAATGAAATTTATAACGACACCTTAATCTAGTCCCTATTGGATGAAATAAACAAATGCCAATAATCACGAAATTTTTCTATTGGCCCGGTAAAAACAAAAAACAAGTTAGGTAGGTACCAATACCACAATTTTGGAATATCTCTTTCTCTGGTGTGGTAGAACTTATTATGATATGTCTCTATTCTATGGTTTAGTTACTTAGTTGTATAGTTTTTCTCACGGATAAACAGGTTCCGTCAACATGGCCGTCGTCTCAGATACAGTAACATTAGTACGCAAAGTCACTAACTATCTTAAATATATAACCAATGAACTTTATTTAGAGTTCATTGTATATAACATACAAAACAAACTGGTATTAGTTGGCTAACATATACAGTATTTTGCATCCTATGTTAACTAATGTATTTGTTAAAGAACAAAACATTCACTGAATTTTTCCTTGAAATGTCTTTACTAATTTAATTGTAGCCCATTAGCGTACATGGTAAATTTTATACTTTTTTTTATACTACCTATAATAGCATAAATTATTTACACCATGCACGCCTCTGGATGTTCCGTTCGCGCGTACTTAATTTAGTAACATATTTAAACGGCGGCCATATTGACGAAACCTGTTTATCCGTGAGACAAACTATAATCGATATTATCGACCCTACCTGATTGTGCAACAGGTGGCGCAACACTTTGCTTTTGGACATAAATTCTTTATTTTCTGATTGGTTGGGATATTTAGTCTCGTAAATAATCTCGAACCTCGTTTCCGGCGTCTCTACTCATCTCTCTTCGTTAAACATCATTCACTTTCTACTATCTCTTTTTATTTCTTAAGCCTCGTCTGTTTCCGTTGCTGATCTACATTAAGACTTGCGTCCTGCTTCTCAAGCTGTACGCACGCTTTATTTCTGTAGTGAGAAATATTCACAATTTTCTTAATGTAACGTTATATAAAACGGTTATAAGTGAAATTTCTTCAATTATTGGTTGTGTAGAAAACACCTGCTCATTTCCACAGCTCCAAAACGCACGTAATTATGGTTTTTAATACATTTATTGTGCGTCGTACCTGAGATCATTATCGAGTCGCTACTTGGCGTCAGTGATTGAAACTCATTGGGTATGTACTTATTCGTTTACTACATTCAGAATTACTTTCTTTCTTCAACTTCTCGTCTCTAATTTGTCATAATTGTCCTAGCGTTCAACGTACCGTTTACCGTTACCGTATGGTTTACCCTATCAATTGTAAATATCTGAAATCAACATTCTGGCTCTGGCTGTTAGCGTCCATTACTACCTTGACAACTCGCCGCCATATTGTTCGTGCCTTCACCGAAGACTTCAAACTTCATTTACTTTTTCTGTTTCCTTATAAGTTACTCTACCTTTCTTTTTCCTTAAACTGATTAACTTTATATAATTTAATTTGTGGATACTTTGCCTTACGAAAATTATTCATTTTAGTAAATTGTTTTACATTTAACTTCAATTTTGATGACGTCATTTACTTTGTAACTATTTCATTCTAACTAGATTTGTTCCTCATTTAATACTTTTGTTACCTACTTAAAGTCATAAATATTTTTTTGCTTTACTTTACTTGTACATTAAACTGTATTAGCTGCTCCCTTTTACCTTAACTACTAATTGTTGATAAATTCAAAACTCTCTTGCTAATGTATGTTCAGTATCCGATCCCTCAGATGAATCGTGAGTCATTAAGTATTCTCATTGATTGGGACCGAACCATTATTTCTGGTCCGATTTGTGCTAATTTTCTTTATCTAGATTACATCGCTTCGGCAGTTCTTTGCGCAAGGATCTTCACCGGAGATTACTCAGGTACAATTTATTATTATTACTTACTTACTTTGCTCATTATGATCGCATCGTATTCAGAAAATGTTGAATTTGTATATTAACGTAATTCACTACAAGTAGTTTATTGCAACGCTACTTAAAAAGGTAAACCGGATCACTAGTTATTATCATAACCATTCAGTAGATAACTACAATTTTGGATTATTATCCAGTTTCGTTACTTATTTTTGTAAAGATAGGTGTTTTATTATTCAGTTACATTTCTTTACTTATTTGTATTGAACCATTTACCATATTTTATAGATATTGGTATATATGTACAAGTTGTATATTAACTCTTATTTTTAGAACCAACAAGGATAATGTCTGGAAAGAAACATTTTAGTAGCAGGAAGGGAAGATGAGGGGACGCAATTTATGCAATAGTCTAAAGAGGACGCGAGGAATTACGTAAAAGGTTGATTATGTTGAAACGAAACTGGGAATGAAAACTTTTGTCGTTTTGGAAAGCACAAGAGCTCTAGAAACGGGTAGGTACCTATATCGAAAAGTAGTATACAAGGTATACAAGGTTTACATTTCCTTTCAAGATGGTTTTTTCTTTCTCATTTTCAGTGTGTCGCGAAACAAAATGAAAAACGAAAGCAAAGCTAGATAATGAGATATACTTTATTCAATCGCAATTACTTGACATCTCTTTAGAAATCTTTCCTTAGTTTACAACGTGTCATTTACAATAACATAAATTTCATCAAACTGTCTCGTGTTTGTTACAATTTTTTTTTTCTCTTCTCCTATTTTTTCTACACAAAAAATATACTGTAGGATTCAATTGAGAAAGTTGGAAGCGAGTTTACATCTTTCAGTACAAATTTCAATACTTCCTTGGGAAAACTTTAAATTGAAGAATTCGTTTAAATTTATAGTTTATTTTCCAAGTTCCAAGGATTGATTGTAAGAAAAATGTTCTGTAAGAGTAATCGAATCTTTTATACACCATTAATGAGTATGTTAAAGTGTTGGTGTTTGAGTTTTACATAACCATTTAACTTTTCAGTGTAAACAGGCATTGGAGACTCATTTAATTAAATATTTATTTTTATAATATGCAATAAAATTAACATTTTAGAAGCCGAACAATTTGAGATAAAGGTTACTTTAGTGTTATATAGAAACTGTGTCTTGTAAAATTAATAACAAAAGTACGAATTGAAATTAGTTTTGGAAACTTTTCCCCCTTTCAAAATTATTTAGAAGCTCGAATACGAAAGTTGAATCTCCAGTTGAATTGCGCAATATTCCAAAATTTCTATATGTAGTCTTAATGTTACTAATTAGAGAAACTTATTTTAGAGTTTAAACATTTCTTAATTAACTTTTTAATTATAGATGTATAATTATGAGAAGTATTAAGTTACGTAATAATTATATCGTAATACGGCTCCATTGATATGTCAGTACGAATTTTGTAGATTTAATCGTCCTTACGTGTGCCATGTAAAATTTCACTAAATTTAGTGATCGTGCCATAGTACTTAGTTGTCCCATGTAAGTGTCTTTTCTCCTAGACACATAGGGGATACAGCGCTTGTACGATTCCCGCTTCACCCCAATCAACATGCATACTCTCCAGCACAGAATCAGCCATACATTCCGTCGTGGGACGGATCGAGAGATCGCTGGACTATAAACAGTCCACCCTGGGAGCATTCAGAGACATTGAAGAGGCGTTTGACAAAACAATCTTCGAAGCAATAGAAGCTGCATTACGTCACCATGATGTAACTGAGGTCGTACGAAGCTGCATTGTGCAGCTGCTGAAGCTTAGGGCAGTGCACATCAGCGTAGGCGACAAAACATTGACGATGCCCCCAAGGTATGGGTGTTGTCACTATTGAAAAGGATGGTGAGGGTGGTGAAGGATTTCTTGGAAGGAAGAGAGCAAGAGATCAGTGCGGGAAAAACAAAGATGATGGTGTTTCAGAAAGGTAGGGAAAGAGAGAGGTGTGGAGGTTGGGGGAGGGACTGATTGAGGGTGTGAGAGAGATAAAGTACCTGGGTTACCATCTAAGGTATGACAACAAAGAAGAGGCGCACGTGAAAGAATTGGTAAAGAAAGGGTGCAAAGTTCAAGGGTTATGGGGAAGGGAGAGGGGGCGAGACTTTTCGGAAATGATATCGAAAGGAGGAGGTGGCTCTTCGACAAACTGGAGAAGAGCGTAATGTTGTATGGGGCCGAAGTATGGGGGTCGAGTGAATGGGAAGTGCAGGCGAGATACTGGAGAAGGGTGTTAGGTCTGAAGAGAGAGACGCCGAGGTACATGGTGATGGAAGAGATAAATGGGGAAAAGCTGAGGGTATAGACGGATAAAATAGCGAGAAAGCCTGGAGAGAGGAGGAGGAGATCTGGCACAGCACTGTTGGAGAAAAGTAAAGAAAAGAAACATAACTTACGGATGGGGGAGCAGAAGGAAATATTATGAAAAAGGAGGATATGCGAGGGCAGGGAGAGTGGGTGGTGAGACAACATAAGAGAAGATATAATAAAAAAGTGATAGGAATCTTCGGACAAAGGAAAGAAGGGAAAAATCCGAGAAGGGAGGTATAATGAGAAGTACTAGGAAATTATGGGGGAGGATGTGCCGTGATACATGTGGAGTGGGTTAGGGATAAAAAATAAGAGGTTGCTAGTGAGGTTCAAATGTGGAAACGAGAAGAGGGACAATAAGTTTTGGGGGGAAGACGAAAACAGAAGGTGTATATTGTGCGGTGTGGAGTGGGAAAATTTGGCACACATGTTAGTGGAGTGTGATGCGTTGCGAGAGGAGTGTAGGAGTTGGAAGAAGGTATTAGGGGTGGGAGGAGAAGGGTTAGGGTGGATGGAAGAAGTCGTAGAAAGAAGAAGATTTGTAAGGGTAGCAGGTGAAAGAGAGAGTTATTGGAGAGAGGAAGGATAATGGAAAAATTAGGTTTATGCAAATGTACAGTTTAGTGTAAGAACTATTTGTAAAAAATCTTTTTAAGAAAATATATCGAATTGAATTGATTTATTCCATATTAATAACTGGTAAATTTGATGTTAATCTGATCCAATCTGCTCTCAGAGCAACAGTAAGAATGGTATAAGGAGCACTCCTTGTCTATTAACCCGGCAAAGACAGCAAAAGGAAGATTGAGGGACTTCGAGATACTTTACACTTGTCCAAAAACACCTCCAGTTTCTTTTCAGAGGAGTATCTTGGTATTGGAACACTTTAGGGTCCATCGCCAAAGGCTATCCTGTGATTATGCTATGCTGTGATTAGACCTATGTTATGGAGCGATTGTCTGGTGGCCTAGAACCAGAATCACCACAAACACCAACGTGCCTCGCGTGCACGGGCGCAATGCGAACACCGTCACAGCCACCATGGGTCTCAATCCACTCGATCTCCACGTGAGAGGGCAGGCCATGCTGGCAGCCTTGCGTCTGAAAACTAAAGGGTTGTTGAATATCAGAAGTATTGAAGTGGGCCATTCTCGAATTGTGGGCGAGGCAATTAAGCGACTGCCTATTCTAGAAGGGCGATGTAACTCACTCGTCCCTCAATTTATACTAGGGGGCAACTACCACATCTTCTTTGATGCGGAAGTGGCATCCCAACCAGACATTTCCATCTTCACGGATGGATCTAAAACAATGAAAAGAACAGGTACTGGTATTTACTCCAAAGAACTCAACTTCCATATCAGCTAACCACTACGCAAAAGTCCGACTGTCTTTCAGGCAGAACAAGTAGGAATAACGGTTAGTGCAAAAACAATTCTGATGCACAGCATAAAGAATAAAATTGTCAGAATTTCCAGGGGCAGCAGCAACCGGCACTAGGTCAATGCAAAATCAACTCTAGACTGGTTTCCGAATGTCACCAAGTACTAGAGCAAGTGACAACCCAGCACACACATTTATATATATTATGTAAGAGCTTGTTAGAATTACATAAAACTGGAAGATAAATGAGAGATAACTAATGTCAGAATGTCAGCAATTTGACATATAATAATAAGTATGTCTATTAGATGTTAATTCTTTTACATATGTAGCACATGAATTTATATACGGTTTATGTATATATTTTTACAAAGAAATATTAGTTGTAAAAGCGGTGCGATGAAAAATGGAAAAACTACATTTTTACGTGCATAAAAAATATGTAATACTTCTTACATATAAGATTTTACATATAACGTACATAAATCTAAGAATGTAAATATGACAGCACATGAATTTCATGAGTGATATGTAATTATCTGTATGTATATATTATATAAATTTATATATATTATATAAACCTCAACGAAAATATATAAATTTCTGTATACAGAATATCCGTAAGTTTCTATACTGTTATGTAAAATATACGTAATGTGTGACATACGGTTTACATAACTTTATTAAAGAATACTTACATACTTGACATATAAAAAAGCATATACGTAGGGGTATGTACTTCAATTTTATATATGTTGTATGTATATTTTATATGTGTGTTTTCTGGGAAACAGCAATACCCTCGAGCTGGTACGGGTTAAAGGGCATGCTGGAACAATAGGAAAGAACAGCCTCAAAACAACCGTTTTATGATCCAGAGCGGGTCTTCCACTTCCAATCTCAACTGTAAACAACTTAACAACTTAAGACAACCAATCCCAGCACAAGGCTACGTGGAACTTGATTTTGGTTTGTCGTCATGCGAATGCGGCCCTCAGGGGATCATTTCGCAACCTGGCCTCTGCACTTTTTGGGTACTGTAAATTAAACAAGCACATCTACCGCATGAGCTTGGTCTAATCACCATCCTGTACAGCATGCTACATAGACGACGAGGCGGCGCATCACATACTTTGTGAGTGTCCCGTACTTGTCCATTAGAGACGATCCATGTTGGGGGAATCGTGGCCGGACATGGCTACGATTGGCGTCGCTTCCCGTTTCAACGTCCTCGGGTTTATCTCACGCGTGGAATGGTTTGAGTGATGCTGCGGGGTCGGACGACATTAATCAGGGAGGTAGCACCAAGGGTCCGAATAGGTGGCCTATGTCCGCATGGACTTCCCATCGTAATACAAAATCCAGAATCTGTTCCTCTTTTCCATATACGTAAATGTATATAAATAACCCAGCAAACAGTCACGTTATTTTGACGTTAATTTCACGTGACTAAAATGACCCGTAGCACGTCAGATATGATGTCTTTTTGTGGGAATTTTATCACATGATGGAGACGTCATACACATGACATCATTTTTACGTCACTTTAAGACCATTAGGACGTCAGTTACGACCGTTATGGGTGGTGACCCAAGTATATGCATAATGTAATTATCAATGCAAAAAAATGATTTGACCAGTTCCATACAAGAAAAGGGAAAAACTACATTTTTACGTGCAACTGTAATCTTAATTATTTAACTTAAATTCTAGTACCAATCCTTTTTACCTGAACTGAAAGCCAACGCTTTTAGTAGGATATACTCGCATGAAAGTTTCCCTTAACCGGATTCGAATCTTTGGGGGTGGGTGTTGAAAATTCCGTCAATGTACCACTGCGCTGATGTGAAACATACCTACTTCTCATTTTGTACTTCGTAACTTTGCTGTGGAAAAAACCGAAATTTAAGAAATGCCAACTGTGAAGTGAACTCAGTGAGTTCATTGAGTGAACTATAATGTGTAATTGCCAACTTGGTGAGAAAGAAAATTATCAATATAAATAAAATCTATTACTCACTCATATCAGACGTTATAATGACATCTCATAACTGACGTTAAAAAATGGTAAGCTTTAAGACGTCATTATATCGTCAGTAATACGTCGAGTGACGTTAACGACCAATGAGACCTGTAAAAGACGTCAAAAAGACGTAGTATTGTTTGCTGCGACATATACATCAACACTACATCGCTTTTGATAGTAGCCGCTTCTCACGTTGACCGTCTTTTAAAAACCACTGTGCACTATTGATTTATGAGTGCACCCTATTGTCGACCAAAACATTGATGGCGCACGCAATATATTAACAAATGAGTTGTTATGTCAGCTTTAAGGAGAAGAAGTTACAAAAAAATCGTGAGATGTGTCAAAATTTGGCATAACACGATCAACACCTTCCTTGGCGCCGGCCGAGTTTCACTGCCGTTTACAAGTTGCAGACTTCACGTTCAAATCAAATGTGCTCTTTCAAGACGTTGACTTGATTATTACTCCCGTAGTCCATGCCTGTCCTTTTACATTCGTATTGTACATTATTTACAGTTTGAAACAATAATTCTACACCCAAAAATTTAACGCCTAGAGTAGTATAACCAGGTACCAATCTTACCACGTGTGATCTCGGTCAGAGACCTCGTTTTTAGCGTTACATTGTAACTCCGAATTTATAACAAAATAATATATGACGTGGCATTAGCACACATAAAGTAGAAAATGCACACAAAACGAGCACAATTTGTGTCAGATTGTGTCGTAAAGTTAGGAGCACAATTTTCCGGAATTAATTTGCCATTTGAAAAGTACATACATATTTTCAAATTATAAAAAGCCACAATTGAGGATCATGAATCTTACAAGTGGGGATTTGACTAATATTTTTTTCAGAAATACTGACGATTCGTAGAATATTTGCAAAAAAAATTTTTTGACAATAAATGCTGTGGAGTATGGGTATCACTTCCAATATTGTACCTTATAAATTTTGGCACGTGTGCGAGAAGTAGATATTTTGCCTAAAGTTTGAAAATATTGTTTCCCTTTATAATATAGGGCTTTTAATTTTCTTTTTAACATTAAGCCATAAAAATTCGGAACAATAGAAGAGAAAGGAAATTCCACAAAAATGTGTAAGTTCGTTCGTTAATTTGTCAACTTTGTCCTGTTCAAAGCTGGGAATATACGCAACGTGCTTTAGTATCAAGTTTCCCCGCTGACGATGCTGTGGCGGCACTGTATTCCTTTTCTGGACCGATCAATAAAGTACACTCCCTGAAAATCCTTCTAAAACAATGCCCTCCACTTTTTCCCACATTCTCTTGCAACTGCAAAGTTTTTCTTTCATTATGCATTCATCTTTAAAGTAACACGTTCATAAGTATAAGAGCCGCTTAAAAATTTTTAAAATTCAAATGATCCTCCCCAAAGCGCCCAAGTAAAATATGCAAATAAAGTTTAGCAGAAGTAATCAAATTCGTCTGCGGTTTCAACTTCACCGCTTTTTCCAAGTCGTGTTAATTTTTCTCTCATTAACACTTTTTAATTGGAGTCTATCCAGTTTTTATGGCTTCTTGGGATCGATCACACCCTAAGAAAAGTTAACGATTATATCCGCGTGAACCACGCAACGATTGTTGCTTATTTCGTTCAATTAGCTAACACAATTATTAGAGCTCTCGAAAAATTTTTCCTGCGAAAACTTTTTTGCGAAAATCTAATTTCAAGTTGCACAATTTGCTGCCATTGTTTAATGTTCGGTTTATATATAAATTAATTTTATACCAAATCCTGGAAAAGTTCGAGCTGAAGAACAAGAAATAAAAAAAAAAGAAAAGAAGAGGAAGTTACGAGCTGTCGCGAAAACTCGAATCGTCCAAAACTTTTCAGAACTAAAATTACGTTTAAGCTTGTATTCTTTTCATACGCTAATCATTTAATTAAAATTAGGGTATGAATTAATCGGGTTTGGTGTACAGAAGCGTAAAATTCATTACGAACTGGGGTACCAGTCGCTTCCATTTAAGGGTGCCAATATCTAGAGGAACAAGTGAGCTCACCTTATAATGTAAATTCAATTACCCCCAAAGCCCCTACCTTCATTTAAATGTAAACTCTGGCAAAAGCTTTAGGCTGAAATTAAACTGTTTCCTAGTCTAAGTAGGCGGAAATATTCAGATAAAACCATTATAATATTCCATAATTGACGAGGATTAATACTGATTCAGTCAGTTTTCAATTTGTGACATTTAATAGAAAATTTGTGCTACATGACAAAATTCATTCTTCCCCCTAATTATTCAACCGTACTAATTAAATAAATTTCGAAAAATGTAATAGATTAATTTGTATCTACGTTTTGCGTTCCTTCCAGGCGCACAAAACAAACGTAATAATAACCCACAGTGCAAAAAAACGTTTCTGAAACGTTTAGAAACGTATCTCTGAAACATGAAACATCTCCGAAACAGCGACAGAAACGTATCATACACATAACATAGATGTTTAACAGGTTTACTGCCACGGCGGTCGTATACGACCGCTGTGCGCTAGATAAAGTTTTTGGGCCTATTAAGCCAGCGGTCTCATTTAGAATGTATTACAATGCAGGATACGACCGCTGTGGCATACAAGCCTCGTGTGTAACTACGACTTTTTAAATTGCAAAAAAATAGTAGTAAAAATACCAATTTTTGGATAGTTTTTTTTTTATTGATAAATAAGCAGTAACCCTACTAAACAAAACTTACAAATGCATAAAATAAGAAAAAAAATAAAACAAAAGGTATAGGTAACTACTTTGAGTGGTTATTATAACAAGCAGTAATTCAATAAACACGACCGCTATGACTACGACCGCTGGCAACAGCGACATAAATATGCCGCCGATGCCCGGGCGGGCGTATACGACCGCTAACGGTTTTTTTGATTTTTTTTTATAATTTTGAATTTTTTTTTGGAAAAACATAGACTGTATAACATAAAATGTATTTTAAAATGTTATATTGTACTTGGCGTCTGGGGCATTTTTTCTTGATTTTGCGTGGCAGTCAACCTGTTAATGTCCGCCTTCAGAAACCTAGATTTGAAACAACACAGAAACGTTACATCGAAACATTTTATATATGTTTCAAGAAACATATCGAAGAGTAATTTATTGAAATGTAGGAGAAATGTGTCCTTATAAATGTTTCATACGTGAATATTTGAAATGTCTCATATATGTTTCATTTGAAACATACCTGAGTATAAAAAATTGAGATGTGGACATGTGGTAGAAACTATGGTACCGAGAGCCCCAACTACTCTGAGGGGCAATGTACTCCGGTGGCTTGTTCTCCAGGGCCCCCAAAATTCTCTTAGTGTAGACTCGAAGGAGATCGGTGATGCTGAAAAATCGTTTTGCTTCAAGTGGGATTCGAACATCGGTCGCTTGTTTAGGAATTCAGAAAACAGCTCCGCAAACTACCTGAGCTACAGATTCGCTGGCAAATAAGCCATTTAGATGTGCAATATTACCCATCTACTTATGATGAATAAATCTATTGTAATTTGAATTGTAATTTTGGATAAATATGTAAAACACTCACATTGAAACGTGTATTTTTAGTTTCTTATGATATGTTTCAAGTGATAAGGTTTCTGGTACAACACTACTAAACACAACTCCGTAACGTTAACTTTGAGATATGACTATTTTGTTTCAAACGAAACATCACATTTGTAACGTTTCTAAAATGTTATACGTTATCACATTCCAAAAAATACATCACAGAGATGTATTTTTGGATACATATCTAAAACGTTCACACCGAAACGTGTATGATGTGTTTCTTACGATATGTTTCAACTGATAAGGTTTCTGGTACAACACTACTAAACACAACTCCGTAACGTTAACTTTGAGATATGACTATTTTGTTTCAAACGAAACATCACATTTGTAACGTTTCTAAAATGTTATACGTTATCACATTTCAAAAAATACATCACAAAGATGTATTTTTAGATACGTATCTAAAACGTTCATGTTGTAATGTGTATGTTTTGTATTTTATGTAACATATCAATTGAAACGTTTATTAGACATTACTAGGGCACGGATGTTGATGACTCAAAAATCTTCAAAAATGACCTTAAATATACGCATTTATTAACCTTAAAAGATGCCTTAAACATCACAAAAATGCACTCAAAATGAAGAAAATGACTTCAAAATCGACTTATTTATTTGAATTTTATTTACATAAAAACAGTTCCATCTGTTGAAAATACACTTTCACCGAATTCGGAAACAAATTTCCGTAAATGGCATGCTATGGATGGTTTAACTTTCGGCATTTTTAAAAAAGACCGACACAAACTCTTCTTTTCAAATTGTATGTTTTAACTAAAATTGTAACCAAACAAAACAATCTCTTCGATGAATTCTGTTAAGAAACAATAGCTCTGCTGACCTTGTAATGCACTTAATGGCTTGTCTAAGCACTAGCGTTCATCGCTGCATCAGTTAAGTAACTTAAAATTTGGGTACTTGCAATTTAGTAGTAGATAATATAGGTGTTATTTGTGCTTTTAATTAAGTATTCACAAAATATGCAACTACAGAACATCACATAGATTATGTTAAGACAATATTTTTATCCCTGAAATTACGAGAATATTATCAATTATCAGAAAAAAGTAATAAAGTGTAAAATATGCGCTAAAAAACATGAAAATTACAAAATAATATTAAAAAATGCCCTTTAATGCCAAAAACTCAAAAAAATGCAAAAAAATGCAAAATAAAACTGGTGTTTTTGGAATCAGGATGTACTAAAACACATTTCTATGTACATGGGCATTGTTTTGGACGTTCAGAAAAAAAGATGACATATCATAAACATCCGCGCCCTAGACATTACCATTTATTCGCTTTCGACAGGAATGTACCAGTAATGTGTCTTAGATGTTTCTTAGGAATGTTTCATTTGTAACCCTTATGCAACATTTAGAAACGTTTCATGGATGTACTGTGTTCAGTGGGAATGGACTGACTTCCGATACAATTATTGCAAAAGGTGTGGACCGAAGCAATAATGTTTACGTTAAATTTTTTTATAGGTACGGGAAAAGTTTAGATAAACTACACGCAAATGACACATAAATTTTTACTGAAAAGTATGTTTCCCTCGTTTCGTATGAATTAAATTAGCATGGGTTTAATTTCACATCACGCATTTCTAGAATAAATTAAAGAAAAAGGTGAGGTTAAACGAAAGATTTTATATTTCGCTACCTTAAGTTAATCTCAAAATTATCAAACGGCGTTAGACCTAATTTCATTACTTACATTTATCAATCTCGTTACCGTACATTTCGATGAAAGTAGGAGGTCTTATACAAAAGAACTGAGACTGCTCGCATTACTAAGGAACTAATTACCCGTAGCGCGTCTCTTTTAACCTTAACTCAGTGAGAAATTACAGCGTGGTCGTATTCTAATGTTCGCCGAAAAATGTCAGCGACAGAGACCCTTTAAGATACTATCAAGAGCTTATGGAGATGAATGCCTCCCCGCATAAAAGATTCCTCCGCGAACATAAATAAACACTAAAAATATTTGAGAAACAATACAAAAAGGTTGCGGAAATGGCATCGAAAAATTGATTTTGCGAACAGAATTAAGGTAATTTTGGAATGGATGTCATAATGGGTAGCCAGAAGTCAAACCAAATGACAACGTTTCGGGTTGTGGACGAACAGATAAATTTGCTAACCGCCTTTAACGGATTTTTAACGAAGGTCGCAAAAACATGATGATACACCAGATTTAACATGTGCAAATTCATCTTGCTACGGTACATGAGGCAAAGCGCTGAATCTCAGGCGCTGCGTCTTAGGCTATCCTTTCATGACGATCAAATTTTTTCATCACGGAATATACAGGGTGACCCAGGGCTGTGTGATTGGTCCATAACTTTTTTGCTATTCAAGATATCGACATGCGGTTTTCACCGACAAGTAAGCACACTTATACTGCACATTATAAAAATATTTTGATTATATACAGAATGTTCCTATACAGGGTGGTAAACCAAAGTTATGTTTTTTTAAATGGAACACCCTATATATTTCTACATTATTAGTTTTTACATGAAAAAATAATGGCACTTTGTATAGGTCACTATGGGTCTAGCTCTCTCCGTTTCGGCGTTATTCAACGTTTTGTTCGAAAAAAGACTCATATTTGATGGGTCACTGCCCAGTAGGCCATGGATATTTTTCCAAAAACTTGCCACAGAAAATTTTAGAATAACTTGGAATTTTAATAAATAGTCGACTTTTGGTCCATGCATACACACACTATACAGGGTGTGCTGAAACGCAAAAAGTCGAATAACTCTTTTTTTATAAATGGAACACTCTGTATTTCTGTTCACGAGTCGATTAAGTTTTTTATAAGCTTTCCACTGATATACAATTTGTATGGTCAATTCTGAATAGTTACTGAGATTTTCCGGAAAAACTATTGTAATTATGAAGAAGTTGTGGTTTTTTGTAAGTAGGCTGCTGTCAGCGAATATCGCAAGTGATATGACAGTTAATTTAGATGCTAGTGTGATAATCTATATTGTTACTGTTGCACATTTTTGCTCGACTAAAATGAATTTCACACATCAAGAATTAATCAATATGGTTTACTGTACAAGGGCGTCGCCAGAAAATTTTCCCAGAGGGAGCGGCAAGCACTATTGGGAGTTCGTGGCTCTGGCGTTTTTACAAGATTTCGTACAAAATTTATTTTTATTTTTAATAACTTGCCTTTTTTCTTTTTCCCAGGGGAGGCGATGGCCCCCTGGCCCCCCCTTGGCGACGCCCTTGTTACTGTACTGGTGAAGTCGATCGAAATGTTTTGTTAGCCAGTAGAATATACCATCAAAAATCTCCCGATACGAGAGTACCACGAGTCATTTCTTTTCAAAACTTAGAAATCGATTTGAAGAAACTGGCAGCATTAAATATGGAAAAAAAGAGGTAGGGAGGATTGATGAAGAAACTCAAGTGGATGTTTTACTCGTGTTGCAAGATATCTAAACACTTGCGATATTCGCTGACAGCAGCCTAATTGCAAAAATCTACTTCTTCATAATTACAATAGTTTTTCCGGAAAATCTCAGTAACTATTCAGAATTGACCATATAAATTGTATATCAGTGGAAAGCTTATAAAAAACTTAATCGAACCGTGAACAGAAATACAGGGTGTTCCATTTATAAAAAAAGAGTTATTCGACTTTTTGCGTTTCAGCACACCCTGTATAGTGTGTGCATGCATGGACCAAAAGTCGACTATTTATTAAAATTCCAAGTTATTCTAAAATTTTCTGTGGCAAGTTTTTCGAAAAATATCCATGGCCTACTGGGCAGTGACCCATCAAATATGAGTCTTTTTTCGAACATAACGTTAAATAACGCCGAAACGGAGAGAGCTAGACCCATAGTGACCTATACAAAGTGCCATTATTTTTTCATGTAAAAACTAATAATGTAGAAATATATAGGGTGTTCGATTTAAAAAAACATAACTTTGGTTTACCACCCTGTATAGGAACATTCTGTATATAATCAAAATATTTTATAATGTGCAGTATAAGTGTACTTACTTGTCGGTGAAAACCGCATGTCGATATCTTGAATAGCAAAAAAGTTATGGACCAATCACACAGCCCTGGGTCACCCTGTACTTTATGTATGGCCATTTCCACAGGAGTAATGATTTTGCGAATGATCGATGGATGGACATTAGGAACCGTTTTACATCAATGGATGAATTTTAATGGAAATAGGAGAGGTACTAATCTGAAAGGACCGACGCGGAAAAACAGTATATGCAAGTACAGACAGAGAAGCTAAGGGGCATGGAAACAAGGCAAAGATACGACGAGGAGAAAAAGGCTAGGAAGAGAAATTCGAAGAAAAAACAATCAACACAGGAAAAGACATGTGTGGAACAAAAACAATAAGTGGAAATAGGGAAACCAGCAGTTGGTGAAATAATCAAGTAAAAGGAAAAATAAACGAAAAGGAGAATGCGTGGAAAAAATACATACTAACCGGAAAAATAGAAGACAAATTAAAATACATACAAACAAGAGATGAAGCCAAGCAAGAAGTGGGCACAAACAAAAGCACCCCATGTAGCATTTAATATTGATGTAATATTGGCATTTCATAATAAATATATTGGCAGAATATTAATGTAGGTACAATATTGTACCAACATTGAAATGTGAACAATTTTACATATTGGCTAAATATTACTAATCGATATTATTTCAATATTGAGGAAAATATTTATACAATATTGTTTTGTAATGTGTCCCAAAATAGAAGGAAAGGGGGTGGGGGACCTGCGCCAGACCCCAGAGCCCTAACTGCTCCGAGGGACTATTTCCTAGTGCGCAGCACCCGCAGGGCTCCATGTGCCCCGGTGGTTCTTTCCCCAGGACCCCATTCACTTCGTGTAGACTCAGAGCAGATCGGTAATGCTGAAAAAAGCTTCTGCTTCAAGTAGGACTCGAACTATCGATCACCCGGTTAAGAAGTCAGCCATGAAGCAACTAAGCTACGGAAACTGATATAGTTTGGAATTTAAAGTTGAACTATATAAAATATTGTGGAGGCGTGCATGTTATATCTTGATTTTTTGATATCTCTAGATCGGGGAAAATTAATATTCGACAGATTTTGAGAAAGTATCATAAGGTTATTATTTATGAATATTTTTTTCATGTAGCCTAAATATATCATACAGTAATATTGAACACACAGTATTGTTATGTTATTGATAAATAAATATTAACTTTATATTGTATAGTAATATTTACTAAATATGTATGCTATATTGCTGAAATATTGATTTTCAATATTTAGTAATATTGTACACGCAATATTGATACATTATTGCATGTACAATATTTGAATTTACATTGAATATCAATTTACTTAAAATTACAAATATGTATGTTATATTAGATTTTCAATATTTAGTAATATTGTACACGCAATATTTGTACATTATTGTGTGTACAATATTTGAATTTACATTAAATAGCAACATTTACTAAATATTGCAAATATTGTTCTTATATTCACTAAATATTGTACTTCCAATATTTGATTAATATTACAAAAATATATTCACAGTTCGACAATATTGCCCCAATTTCTCTATATTGCGCCAATATTCCGCCAAGCTAACGCCAATAAACGGTGCTACATGGGACGGAGAATAATTACAACACTGTAGAGTAAAAAACACGGGAAAATAATGGAAGAAGAGTTCAAAAGTGAAACAGAATAAATTTTAGAAATATGGAGCAGATTCCATGAAGAGAAATTCCAGAACCAAATCCAGACAACAGAAGAAGACGTTGTGACTGGATTCTGGATTTCGATGGGAGGGTGGGACAGCTCATACGCACCTAGGCCATCTATTCGGGCTCTTTGTGCTACCTCCCTGATTAGAGACGTTCGACCCCGCAACGTCACTCAAGCCATCCCACACGTGAGATAAACCTGAGGATGCTGGACGGAGAAGCGGCTCTAAGCTTAGCCATGTCCGGCCAGGATTGTCCCAACATGGATCGTCTTAATTTGACAAGTATGTGTTGCGCCGTCTCGTGGTCTGTATAGCATCCTCTACACTCTACAGGATGGTGAGCCTACCAGACCCATGCGGTGCATGTGATTGTTGCGACGTTGCATAATAAAATAAATACAAAAGACAATTTTGTTACGTCAACTTTGGCTTGTAACAAAATTTTAAAATGCAAAGGCCACGGTGTGGGTTAAGTACAATAAATAAGAATAAGAGAGTTTTATTTTTATCATCACGGAAATCCTCTCATTTATTGGAAGCAAGTCTTGCTTACCTAAGTATTGCCTCTTCTTCCGATACGGATACCAGCCCCTCTACTTCATTCTCCTTTTTGATAGAATCTAGGATTCTGTCCCCTATTTTTGGTCACCGCACCATTTTCCTTTTCTTCATCCATTATCATCATTACTTAAATAATTTTATTACTGTGGGTTCGTTTGACTATTTTGGAGACAATGACTCTAAACATTTTTATTTGATTTCGCTAGTCAGCGTGTTCATTTCTTTCCGCTTCCTAGCTCAACTTTAGTTGGGGAGATGTGCGACGTTGCATAATAACCTTGGTTACTTACACTACGTACAAATTAATTTTTCCTACTTGACGGTTAACCTTTTCACATTCTCATTGGCTACCTAAAATATAATATTTGGGAACGCCCATAATTTCGAGTCTTTTACTGGAGAATAATTCGGTTTTATAGTGTTAATCGTCAGTGTTAATAGTTTATTGGGACATATGCTTCCCTAGTGAGCTTTAAATACGTATCATTACGGTTATAAACATTACACTGGTGCGTGCTCATTCTACATATATTCGTATATCGTGTCCTTCGGAATTATTGTTCTAATGGACTTTACCTATTCCTACCTTCTGTGACTACTAAGTTATACTACTGATTGCTGTACTTATCGAATCGAATCATTACTGCCGTTATAGACACCATTTCAAAAGTTTGGTGTTTGTTGGATTCCTTCTACCATCTTAACTTACATGGGGATCACATTGGATTCGAAATCCTACTCAGGTACTCTGACGATAAGTTGACCTTGAAATTTCTAATTTGTCTCTGAACCCTATTAGTGAATTTTGCTGTTTTTAGAATGTCAATGACTTCTATGTGAAAGTGGCAGTATTGTTGAATTTATTTAATTTTACTTTGTTATCTCAAGCTTATTACTGTTTAAAAGAAAAAAAAAATTGTGCTTAGCTAAATAAAATTAATAATCAAATTCTTTTGCATTGTTATCAATTTTCAATCGACGTACCTATACCAGTCTTTGGGCTGAAGATGGAAAGAGTCCAGAACGACCGATTCGAAAGACTCGATGAAGATCTGGGTCACCACCGGTGAAAGTGGAGAAAACTTGCCTCGGAGCTGAAAATAAGTGGAAGACCAACACTTGCTGATCATGGTAACTAATCCGACCACGAGTCCTTTATCCATCAGAATTTGTTCAAGGATGATAACAAAGTCTTTAATGGGAACTTTGGTAAAAGGGACGGAACATCGAAGTTGAACAGAATATCTTGGGTATCCACACGAAAATCGGAGAGGCGTTGAATGAAATGACCTGAGATCAGAATGTGTGATGACGTACGACCTGTAAAATCCTTCAAATTCTTTCTTTTTTCTTTCTTTCAGCCTTTAGTGCGCCCAGTGTTAAGCATTCCTTCTTTTCTTTCCATTTCTCTCTATTTTGAGTTGTTGATATTCATTTTAATCCAGCAATTTTCTTTAAGTCGTTGTACCATCTTGTAATCGGTCTTCCTCTTCCTCTCCTTCCATCCCAGTGCCCCCACTATATGATTCTTACGTTCCATCTGTCGTCTTTTAGTCTTGCTACATGTCCTACGAAGTCCCATTTTAATTGAGTAACTCTTTTAGTTATATCTGTTCTGTTACTCTTGTTCCTTGTCTAATCCATTCATTCCTCTTTCTGTGTTTTATTGTTATACTTAAATTAGCTCTTTCCATCTTTCTCTGTGTAACTTCTAGTTTGTGTATCGTTTGTTTCGTAAGTCCTTCAAATAATTTGGCCAAATACTTCGCGAGCTTGTAGGTGGGCTGACTATGCTTTGCTTGTGAATTTTAGGAAGACCGTACAACCTGGGCGGTTTTGAGTCGCTAGGGACAAGACAACGTTGGCCATCCTTGGGAAGGGTAGAAGACCTGACAGCAATTAAGACCTCTGGTTCGAACGCTTCCGCTCTGGTCCGTGTCAGCGGTTTTAAAATCGTTCTGCACAGAGAGAATCAAGATTATCCAACAGCTGCTTGATTGTTTGGAAGGGTCACCATCCATATTGGCTGGATGTGGTTTGACGTACTGGCTGTGTTGTACGGCTTACTCTTGAAATGTTTTTCAACATTCTTCCGTCTCATATTTTGGCCACTGTTGGTTAGTCGAAGTCCATTCCCTCCGAAACGGTCTCTGAGATTTTAGATTTAGCACTCTCCGGTCAGTACCTATCTTCTCATCAGAAATAGAAAAATGAAACCTGCCGATAAAGTGAAGGTGTTCGTATTTGGGTTGTAGGTGGTGGTTTGTAGAAGCTGATTTTTCCGCTTCCAATCGGTGAATATTACGTGGAATTCAAGAGTGGCGAGAAGGTGTTAGATGTGAGCTTCTCGCGTGTACCGACGATACTTAATTACATAGAGACTCATAATCGCTTATTCATACTAGTAATTAATCGTTTTCGTACCCGATGCTCAGTTGTTGCGTTTGAATGCACAAAGGAACAATTAAAACTTAACAAATTGTAGCAGTTCGTGTTCGTTCGTATCAAAGAAACGTTAAGTTGATTTGTGGTCGTTACAACGTTGAGTAGCTGCTTAAAAAGGCAGTCTAACCCAAAAGTTAAACGCTTTTTGTAACGCAAAAATTGCCCGAACGTCAAGCAAAACAAAAGTGCACAATTAACAAGCCGATTGAAGTACCGGTCCTTCGAGCCGGACGACTCGAAACGCTTTTTGTTTCATTGAGCGAGAAACTTATTTTGAATAAAAGTGAATTTTGATGAAGCCACTTTATTTGAAACAAAATTCTTTTGTTTCTAAGCGTTTAAAGGATTTTTCTTCCCTACTTTTTTTTTTTGTTCGATTTTAACACGATTATCCCATTTTACAATTTCATTCGAGCGTATGAAATTTAAATATAAATTTAAAAATTACCGAAACCGCAATAGTAACAAAAACGTCCAATTTTCACCGTTAACTTCATTATTTTGGTGAAAATTTTGCTTTATGTGGGGTACGTAAAACGTTTACAAAACGAATTTAATTCGGCGAGGGCACTCGAATGGAACGTTTTATGTGTGATAACTTCAATTTTAAAAGGGTACGAAAAGTCACCCAGATTTGTACTCAACTGAAACTTAATCCAATATTCACATCTAACTTCCAGTTTTGGTTTCCTTCGTGGTTTATTTGAATAACCCTGTCCGTATCTACCCACAAACATCTTCTCAGTCAGTACGCATCGATTTTTCCGAATGTAGAAAGTGACACCAAAAATCTAATTAGATTGGTAACGGTGAGTGGGTCTGAGTTAGGTGGTATTCAAACGTGATAAAATCTGAGTATCCTCGAGAGGCGTTACACCTCCAGTTGAATATGGGAGGTGTTATGCGTGGTGTAAAGCTGGGAAAAGGGGTAGTTTAAGATATGAATACATTTATTTCTTTCACGTAAATATGCATACGTACAAAGAAAAGATAATTTAAAACCCACGTATATCGAAATATATAAATAAATTTTTCTTTAAAGCGACAACCCTACTTTCGGAAAACGTTTCGAGGATTTTTCCAACTTTATGTCTAAACGGCATTTGGAATTCTTTTCGTGCCAGTCGTAAACAATGTTGTTAACTTAACAAAAAGATTGGAAAGTGTAATCGATTTATTACTTTCGTAGTTACTTCTAAGCACTATTCGACACCCCTTTGAACTCGGCACACTAAGCAAATTACTAGGAGAGTTATTAAATTATTATATTATAACATCCTTTGCAAGGAAAATAACATAGTTGTCGGTCTAACAAGTTAACGCTTATCGGTTGTAGCTAAATTAACGCCGTTAACGATTTTCTCCTTAAGCCTATTGAGCGAGGTTTTGAAATTTGATTATACTGGTTGTGATCAATAAAATAAGATTTAAGTGTCTTGCATCCACTAACATTGAGATTTGATGCAACAAATTTATATTCATCACTAAAACTTATAGTGCACAAAGGTATCCGGTTCAAACCTTACAGCCAGAAGAAATAAAAATAAAACTAAGAACAATGAAATAGTGGGTTCAGTGTACATATTATATCATCGAAAAAGTGAATGGGAATAAAGGATTGATTGCCAAGTGAATTTCGCAAATTTTGGTTTTTCAAAATCATACAATTTAAGAATTTCAAAAAATATTTCCCACGTCGCCGATTGTATCAATGCACTGCACCGTTGAAAACTTCGGTAATGTTTTGTAGGACACGATAACTAATGCCGTAGTGTTCGTGGTCTTATGAATGCGCTCATCACTTTCACCACAAGGTGACGAACGAGAGAAGAAAGTTGTTTGACAATGAGTAGCCTAGACATTTTTTGCTCAATGTGAATATGGTCGCGTACATCGATGAGTGTTTAGGAAGATTGTATAAGGAATTTTGAAAGGTTCTAAAAGTTTAGTGCTTCACTCAGCGGCATTGTGATGCTTTTTAGCTCCGTTATGCGACACTTGCGCCACCTTTTTGACGATCTCGAGCAAATTTTGAAGTTTGTGTCGATGATCTTTTAAGCGTTATCCCATGTAAAATAGCATCGTTTATTGGCGTTAACTTGGCGAAATATTAGCCCAATATAGAGAGATTGGGGCAATATTGTCGAACTGAAGTCAATATAGGAAATAGAATATTTAGTGAATAGGTATAAGAATAATATTTGCAATATTTAGTAAATATTGCTGTTTAATGTAAATTCAAATATTGTACACACAATAATGTACCAAGATTACGTGTACAATATTATTACATATTGAAAATCAATATTTAAGCAATATAGCATTATTATTATAGCATACATACTTACAATATTAAGTAAATATTACTATGCAATATAAAGTCAATAACTTATAATCAAAAGAATCAATAGAATCATTAGAAAAGGGAGGAAATTATTGACGTAAATGAGTGTATGAGAGAGATAAGAAAAGAACCGATAAGGTATGGGAAAGAGAGGAGGAGGTTGTTTTATGAGAGAGTGAGATATGCGAGGGAGGAGATAGAAAGGAGAAGAAAGGAAGGAAGGGATATGGTAGGGAAATTAGTAACAAGAGATAAAGATGCCCAAGGCCAGGAAAGGAGAGCGAGGATAGCAGAGGGAAGATATAATGAGGGATATTTGGAGAAAATGGTGGAAGGCAAAGCCGATTGGGTGACATGGTTTAAAGGTTCAGGTACGGGAACGAGGAAAACGAAAACAGATAATTCTGGGAGGATAAGAGAATGTGTGGGGAAGGGAGGGAAAACATATGGCATATGATGAGGGAATGTGAGGAGCTAAGGGAAGAGGAGAGCGAAAGAAATGTGATTTTGGGAGTGAAGGGGTGGAGTGGATGAAGGGAGTGCTGGAGAAAAGGGAAAGGGTAGAGAGAAGGAGGTAAGAGTAGATGAGACGGGATTGTATGTTTTGTTTTTGGTTTTATGTATTATATTGTGGAATTGTGTCTTATGGTCAAATGTTGATGTAAGAGTAAATAAGAATTATTTGTTAAAAACGTAATATTTATAACAAATAAAGAGAATACTGAACTTTTAATCAGTAGGGTATAATGTGAATATTACTAAATATTGAAAATCAATATTTAAGCAATATAGCATTATTATTATTATAACATACGTACTTACAATATTATGTAAATATTACTATGTAATATAAAGTCAATACTTTTAATCGATAGGGTACCCAATATTGTGTGTACAATATTACTAAATATTGAAAAGCGATATTTAAGTAAATATTAGAATATAGTCAATATTTATTATCAATAACATAACAATACTGTGCCTTCAATATTACCCGTATTTCTTAATTAACTGACAACTGAGGTTCCTGATCTGATGATTATTGCAATTTTCATTGTACAGGGTGATTACCGGGAAACACATGATTTTGATTTGTGTAGTACACGGAGAATATTGAGTGGTGGGAGTTCGGCACGGTGGTATTGTGGAGGGGAGAATATGCAATATCAGTTATACACGTGATGTGGAAGCTTGAACATCGTACGTTTGTCTTGCGACACTTTTAGTTATACGGTGAATCAGTGATTCAAACACAACGAGAGTTTCGTATACATTTTAACATTGCGCGGTATGGCTCGATCCCTGATGTGAGACAAATTTTAGTCACAAATATTCAATTTCATCCATACAAGTTTGCAGAATGTCATCAATTGAGGCTGCCAGATAAGAGCGATTTTGTCACCGACCCCCCCCCCCCCCCACGGAAATCTATAATCAAGTTTATTTGTTTCACGCTTCACATCGTGAGGTCGTGTTAGTTTGATTTTTGTCCTGGTACTGATCATCATTCTGAAGCCCAAAATCTGTTCGTACAGCTGCTGACCATCAACATCGCAGTTGTAGGTATGGCCGAAGTTCTCACACTTAGTCTTTAGTCCATTTCAGTGTAAAGGCCCTCCCACTCTTGACAGAGACAAAGCCCAACTTCCAGAGCTTCGATCACTAACGTTTCTCTTTCATTGTGAAAACGATCTCTTAGACTTTCCAGATCTAAGGCGGGATCGTGGAAGTTCATCATAGAATCTTGCAATCTTTCTGGGCACGGTCAATGGGAACGAGCACTCTGGTCCAACATTCAAGTGGAGTCAAAAATGCGGTTGTACAGCTGTCTGGCGTCACTTCTATGTCTGCGGTCTCCGTGGCCCATCCATCATGGCCTGGAAGTACTTGAAGAATCTCGTCAAGGTGCTTAACAGCTTCTACCTTTGCACTCCATCTAGTTGTAGACTCCGATTTGACAACTGTGGCCACTGCGATTTTTAGTTTTTCCCAGCGCTGAGTGGACGAGGGAAAGAATACGAAAATAGCTTGAATAGGTCTAAAAAATCATTCACTGCGTCCTGTTTGGTCACGTGTGTACCAACCAAATTATCGATTCAAACCTACGATGCATATTATAAGAAAAAAAGTAAAACTATAGCGTCCGGTAATATTCGCACTCAAGCTCTGAAAATATCAAAAAAGTCCCCGAGAACCTCTGAAAAAAGTGGAAAACCGTCAACTTTTGGAACTGTAAGAATTCTTTTGCGATTTTTAGAGATTGTCAGAGTTTCAAACTCTACTTTTTTGAGTATGTAGATAAGTGTAGAAGTCAGTCAGAGTTGTGACTTGAAATTTTTGGGCCGCTTAAAAATTGTGCGTAACTGCTACGGCGCTCCCCTGGCTACGAGGCCCAGGGCGCGTGCCATGTCTGCCCCACCCTAGATACGCCACTGTGTACACAAGGTATAGAGTATAGAGGTTATAGAACTGGTCAAAACTAACACTTTTTTTTGAAATTTATTTTTTCATTTTGGCTTTTGTTTTCGAATTATGGACCTTTTTTTTGTTTTTTTATATCTCCATTATTTGTAGTCGGATTTCCAAAAATCAATGTTCTTTGGAATCAACAGTTTAATATCTACAACGTTTCTTCAAAACTTTTTACAAAAAATTTACAAATTTTTGAAAGTGAATAGCCCAAATTGCTTGTTGCTAAATTGCTAAATTTTTTGTAAAAAGTTTTAAACAAACGTAGATATTAAACTGTTGATTCCAAAAAAACTTTGATTTTTTGAAATCGGACTCCAAATAATGGAGATAGAGATTTGTAAAAAATCCAGAAAAGGTTAGTAATTCGAAAACAAAAGCCAAAATGAAAAAAATTACTTAAAAAAAGGTGTTAGTTTTGACGAGTTGTACAACCTCTATTACGTTGTCCACTTTGAGTAGAAACACCTTGTATGTAAATGTATTCTTTATTTTTTCACTACGTAAATATAAATAAATAAATAAATATAATAAAATAAATAATATGCTTCCTAGTGGAGGTCACAAACCTATATACTATAAAAAAAAAGAATTTATTAGGATATAATTATGGCATGTCATACTAATTTTTGTCAAAAGAAACGAACTAGATGTATTTTTAGAACTATTTATTACTCTACTCCTTACCCATTCCTTAAAAAAGAAAAACCTATCGCGCAAAGCATTTTCCGTACATATTTAAAGCATTCAAGCGTAGACTTGAAATGTGATGCATTTTAACAAAACAGCAGATACAATTTAGTGTAACATTTTTTGGTCCTTCGATCCGGACTGAAATGTTAGCTATCGATCTATTCTAACCGTTACTGATTTTTTTCAAAAACGGCGTGTAACGTGAAAATAGCCCTCTACAAATTTTCCTTCCTGTAACTAAACACGAGTATGACTGAAATAGATAGTTGAAGTCACATACCTATCCGTCTTTTTAGCATGTAGTAAATAATATAATGTTTATGTTACGAAAGCTGTATAAGCCTCCTTGTTATCCCTAAATTGAATTATTCATTGACATTTAAACCTAAAGTAACTATATAATAAAAAGCAATAGCGGTAGACAGAAATGGTGAATTAATTGATTAGAAAGGTAAAATAAATGACGAAAAATTCGACAAATTAATAGAATTAACTAACCAATAGAGGTATCTAGAGATTAAGAGGTGTAATTTTATTTGCGAACACAATTTTCACAGACCGTCAACGCGGTGCAAAAGGAACAAGACACCAAGATAAAATTTTAACATAAAAATGTCAATTTTCCCTTACCTGATAGAATCGCCATTTACGGTTAAACGTTAACGTAGAGGTGTGTCGTATTAAACCCCTCCGAATTGCATAATTTACAACATCTTCAATCAGTAGAACGAGATTAGGTACCTTAACAAATCCCAGAGACCTTTTCGTAAAAGTTCTACTTTTTAAACTACATAAGGTATATTATATACTATATAACAATAGAACGGAAACCGACATCGATCTCCCATAGGTGTAATTTCAAAACAAAAGGAAATGAAACAATGGGAATAATTTCGCTCCCCTTTCCTTCTTACGACGTTTACTCAGCAAACACAAACACAAAAAAAAGAGAGAGAGAACGAAAAGATAATCCAACCACTAAACAAAATATATAGATGTTATATATACGTCATACGCCAAACTCTATTTAAGAACGAAGAAATTTTAGGTATATCGTAAAATCATGCAAGCATAAAACTGGAAGATAATCAAAATGAAGAGGGGGACAAGTTGTGATAGTGCGATCGTAAAAGGAGCCGAATAAGTCTTTTATGGTTTTTGATCTAAATGTAATCGATTTTAACGTGATGAGAAAAAGAAAAAAAAAATTGCAACGTGCATGTAAGTGGGGTGAAAAATGAAAACTAATCCAATGAAAGATTGGGGGATGTTAGACTGTTGTGATTGATAATCATTTAGCAGGAGGGGTTCGAATCCAATTACCGTCCAAAATTTCATACGAGTACACCCCGTTTTTAGTTTGAGGGTTTGAATTTTATAAACGCAACTTATTACACTTGGAGAACTATAGGGAACACGTTGCGGCACTAAGGTATCAATTTCCCATCTCTTTGTGCTCGACGCTTTCAACTGTATTGAAATAACATGTGAAAAGTTTAATATCTATCCTGGGAAGGGTAAAGTACGTAGTCGAACATATGCTAGCTGAAAAGTCTGCACACCACTTGACAGTATTCTTATCTTCAATAAACCCCTCTAAACTTTAAAACTTTGCGAAATAGTCTCCTTTTCAGACAAAAGTTTAACGTAGGTACCTACGAAAGCTTTCAATGGAGGTGAACGTGTAAAAGAATTTATTGGTTCTTGGTCGATCTAGTCGCAAGTATTGATATAAAATTTAACTGAGAGTTAAATAAGATTTCGCTGCGAAATTGAATGGAAAGTGGTGTTTCAATCATAATCCAGCGTAATTTTTTTTTTGACACACGCAATTTTTCTACACATTTTCAATACGATCTCATAATCAAAGACGAGGAAAAGGTTAGCTTCCGTTGTTCATATGCGTCTTTGCCACCATTTTAAGCAACTAAGTGATTAAACGACAATTTCGGTAGGTAAATGGTTTTTTGTCCACTCCTTTGTATACCGGACATATTATCGCCTTCCGGCCGCCATTCCTTCGGGAACCTTCCTCCATTACTCTTGTAACGTGCGTTATTTTGACTAATCAAATTTACTTTTTACTTTTTCAATTTTGTAAAGAAAGAATTAAATGTTTTTAGTTTAGTTAGTATGTAGGCTGTAATTCATAATTTAAGCGAAATCAAAGGCAGGACGGGTAGTATAAAAATATAAAAGTGCAAGCCGTGTGTTCTTATCGGCCAGACATTCATGCGATAACATTTATAAAATTGCTTATAAAGGCAGACGGTTTTGGTGAAGAATTATTATTAGAGTTTTGAGATCCGCGTAAGCGTGAGCTGCGTTTCCGCTCCTTACAAAATTTTGGAAATTATTAAGCGAATTAATTGAACAAACCGGCGTTAGGTACTAAAAGGTACCAATTAAGTACGTTAAGTGTTTCACTACGGTGTAAGAAAAGCGGAAATACGTTTTAATAAACAATATTCGATCTACGTGTATTAACAGATGTGCAGTTAATGCAAAAGGTGCGGATGAACTCAAATAAGTGATGCTAAATTTTATTAGCAACAAAGTTACGAACGAACATAATTAGAGGGCAACAAAATACCGAAAATCGCCGTGTTGTTGTTACCTAAGCCCCAGGTTTATTTAAAACCGCTGTGTCGTATATATTATATGAAACATTCGCCTTGTCGTTGGAAAACCGAAATTCGCGGTGTAGTGTGTACCTAATATAGAAAAAACTTTACATCGTTAAAAGAAGAAAGTTGAAGAAACTCAACTGGTAGCGAAGCACGAGTTTGAAACCCCCTTGAAGGAGCTGACGATCAGCACACTCCTGGTGCAACGCCGGTTATTATCGACGCGATCGTACCCAGGTATCGTACAAAAACAATCAGGTACTGTTCTAAACTATTATTGATTTAAACTGATAGTGAACAAAAAACTGAATTTTACGGATATTTTTATTATTTATGTCTGAATTAAATTAAAATATAAGCGGATGTAACGCAGCATTTTTTATCTTAATGTCACGTTTTGCTAGCAAGCGATAAAATTGGCCGAACCTGAAACCTTTATCAACAAATGTAACTATCGTTACACTCCTTGTTTAAGATCTTCATCAAATTCTCCTTTGTTCATTTTCCCATATATTATTTCAACTGTTCCCTCTTTTTAAAACGCTTTCCAACTCTTCTCCTATTATTTTCTCTCTCACGTCTTCCTTTTCATTATATCACTGTAACTCTTGTCCTTTCCTTCTTTCCCTCCAACATCTCCATGCAGTGCTTCGTCCATTTCTTCATTTCAATTTACCTTCTTCCTTCCTTTCCCTTCTTTCTCTCCTTGTTTAAATACCTCTTTTCTTAACCTCTGCATTTGCTCTTCCACTTTTTTTCCAGAATATCTTCTTCCTCTTGTTACATTTTCCTGATATTTTAGCTTTAACTTCCGGGTTTTTTTGGTCAATGAAAACGGACAAATTTCGATTTCACGGTACCTACACATTTACGCCATCTCTCTGGAAATACATGAATACCGTGATATAAAGCAACACGTTTTTGTACCCAAATAATTCATTCAAATAAATCATGCAAAGGGACACGGCCAGTGCGATAGCAGATCCCATTTCAGCGTTATGATAGTGTCGTGCTGCAATATCACTTGATCGTGTCTGGTGTCCCATTTTGGACGTTTTTCGAGCAATTCGTAGTTCAAATTGATTAGCTATTGTCGGTAGCGTTGTCCACCAAATATAGAGCATTGTCTTCTTTTCAAAGTGATTTGGCCGTACCGTCGATGACCAGATGAAAACTCCGACTTTTGCGTTTAGAATTTTCAAAATATATCCACTACTTATCATCAGTAACCATTCGATGTGGGAAACTCTTTCTTTCATACCGCAAAAGAAGAATTTCGATTTTCCATCTGTCTTCTCAAGTAAACGGCGCCGGCGCGGCGTACTAATGAACTAATAGACCATTCTGGGTCCAAAGGTTCTCAATGACTCTGACCGACCGATAAAAATCCTCCTTCTCATCTTTTAAAGGGCGAAACCAATTCAAATTTATCACGATATCGTAAATGGTTTTTAACTTAATTCCCTTTGGTCTGAAAATAGACCCAAAAGTGCCAATTCAACTTCTCACGTTGTTTACCATTACTAAGAAAAATGTATCGTAATCTGTCAGGCGACTTGATAGCTACTTGCGTCATCAGTCCGATAAGACTACTATTTTGGTAATAATTTCGGGACCCACCCAATTTCGCGGAAAAACTCTTACGAATGAAGCATCCCTTATAGAAAAAATGAAAAAAAAAACTGCTAAGCATTTAATTTTAGAGTTCAATAGATGGCTCGGTAATTATTTAGAATCCGGAGCCATGCACCAAGCCGTTTCAACTTTTCCCTTATAAGAGACATTACCAGACAACTAAGGAAAGCTATAACATAATGACCGCAAGTCATTAAATTGTTTAAAAATTAAATAGGTAAATAAATAGCAAAATGTTAAAATTTGGTGGATTTGTCCATAGATGGCGCTGTCATAAAAGGATTGATATGACATTTATATTTGTATTCTACTTTTTTCACAGCAACATTGTGAAACTTGTGTTAAGTTTTATTTCTATTTTATAGATGATTCACTCCTTTTCATTATTCTACAATCTTTTTGCGTTATTGATTATGTACTTACAGTGTCTCTTACAGGTTATTCGATAGTATATAAAGCAAGGCCGTAGCCAGAAAAAATATCCGGGGGGGGGGGCAAATTTTAACAATTACAAATAAGTTTATATAATTAGGTACATTTATCGAATAAAAAGTAATCATTTTAACATATAAAATAAAATTTAGTCTTCTACCTTGCTACAAATAGGTCAATTACCTACTCCTCTGTGTCAATACTGATTCGGCGGTGGATTGACATTAAAGACAATTTCTCAAATAAGTTTTGAGGCGTTTTAAAGAAGAGAATGACCTTTCAGGCGTACAAGTTATAACAGGCAGTGTCGCCAAAAATTGTATCTAAGAGTTTATGGCTACTTCGAAACAGGACCTGATTACATTCTCGAAGAGCTTCAATAGCAGGTGTGGGACGATTTATTTCCGGTTCATTCAGCCATTTTTGCTTCCATAGGTCGAATTACGATTGTAAACAGTCTCAGCCCAAATAGTTTTTATAAAGCGAGAAATGGTCAATTTGAAATTCAAGGTTATTACTGCAACACACAGACAGAATAAAAATGTTAAGTGATCATAATGTAGTGTTATGAACTATGATCCTTGAATCTTCTCCGAAGTTGATCAAGGAAGTCATCTAAAAGTGGCATCATAATAGATCTTCTGAAATAAGTTTCAGGCTCTGTTGCACTGTAGTTTAGTCTATGCTGTTGCCGTAGCGCTAATCTTGGAATCTCTATATCTTCCATTAAGGGGGTTAATAAATCTTGTGCAGCTTTGAAAACTTTTGTAAATCTTAAATCCACGTTTGCGAATGTCTGCAATGGTTTTTATGATTAAATCGAGATGCTCTAGTCACACAGCGGAGATTGAAGTATTTTGCACAAATTTCCTGAAACCTGATTAACCCATCATGGTTTTCGACCCATCGAGTCTCACATATTGCCGTAAGTGTTTGCCATTTGGTTTCTGGGAAGTTCTTTCTAATACTGTGCTTTAGCCAATTTTCCACTGAGTTTCGGGGGGGGGGGGACTCCCTTGATCCCCCCGGCTACGGCCTTGATATAAACCCATTTAATTGCCACTGTTTTACTTATGTAGAGCGATATTAAGCTAACGATAATAAGTTCTACACATAGATCTGTGACTTAGGTTGAGAAGAGGATCCACTTCGCTAAAATCTTTACCATCTATTACTGGCACACATTAGACACGTGTCTTTATGTATTAGGTACTACTTTACTGTTACAGCAAATGCTCCCACTACGGCCAGAGTCAGTAAGATAAACCGTTGACTTTTTCAACCCCCAACACACTTACGTTTACCATTCAGCTTGCACTCTCACCACTTCTACTCCCCCACGACCATTGATAAGTCGCCTTTTATGACACACAGTTTCCCTGCAGTGAGATTATTCTTATTCCGTTGGACGAAATCGTATTCATGAATTGTTTTGACATATTATGTTAACCCAAAGATGATACGAAAACGATCCTCCACATACCACTGTGAAATTACGAAAACTCCGTAGATTTTTCCAAAATTCCACTGCACAACTGCAACCACATCCATATGAAAGTATAATTCGCAACTTGCACAATTCATTCTGGCAACAGATGGTGAATCAAATAAAACCGAACAAAGAACCTATCAATAAATGAGAAATAATTCGCAGATGCTTTCGAAATACCAGCAATTTGTAGGAATTCGAATAAAAGTATAAAGTGGCAACAATATATTAGCTTCGAAAAAATAAAATAAAATAAAAGTTATTCGAGAGTTATGAATTTATGTCGGGTAATTTTTCTGTTGGCGAATGAATCCAAAAACCTTTGACACAAGTTGTAAGTATGAACGACCCCAATACTCATCTTCCATCGAATGCCATTATTCGATTTATCAGCATTAGGTTCTTATAAAAGCAAAAGTCGTATACACTGTGTCCAAGATAAGGAGGGCCACTATGGGGATTTCGGAAACGGTAAGAGATAGAGTTTCGGTTAAATGGGAGAAAAGTTGGGCAATTTTGAGTTTAGTACAATGAAATTTTTAAACTTACGAAATTCCGAACCGTTCCGAAGTTATGCGACAAAAAGCGAATTTTCAGGATTTCGTTTTTGACAAATTGTTACTTTGTCGTTGATGTTAACTGAAAAGTAAAAGGACCTTCTACAGGTACTTTTTAACGTTCTTTAACATGGCATACAGCAAATTGGAATCCGACGTTTCGTTTTCGAGTAACCATCATCAACTTTATTTTTTTAAATACGGTCCTGATTTTTTTATGCATAATATTAGAAGAGCTTTTTATTCTGCATTCAAGCATGTATCACACTTTATGGTTTTATTGCGATTTTATACTTACTTTACGATTAGCGGAAAAAATCCTAAGTACGAACCTGTATCCTTCCTCAATAACATTCAAACTGAATTTTATTTATAAATGGACTTTTGCTAACTGTGCTTTCCTCATCAAATTAATGAAATGACACAGAATTTTCAATTTTGAACACAAATTTTATAACCAAGTGTACATAATTACAAACAATCAACTAACACGTCATAAATGAACAGAAAACATTTTATGAAACGAAAATTTAAACATGACACATACCAATAATTAGAAAAAAATTATAATAAATGCTCGCAAAGCCCTCCTTAGTTCTCCAATCGTCAATAGCATCTTCTAACTGTAGATTCCAAAGCATTCTTTAACATTGTAGGTGTTACAGTTTGGAATCGGTTAAGTACAAGCTTTCGGAGTTCTTCTTCTATTCCAAAGGTATCTTTGTAAACATAATTTCTTACGTACCCCCAAAGAAAAAAATCCAGCGGGGTTATTTCGGAAGAACGAGTTGGCCAGGGCGTTTCAGAATTGGCGCTTAAAACTCTTTCGGCAAACCTATTTGAAAGGTAATCCTTAACCACCCGTGAATTGTGCGCAAGTGCACCATGCTGCTGAAACCAACAATTGCGTACTACGGCTTAGGGTAAAATATCAAGAGCATCTTCCAAAGTAGAATCTAGTAAATTTAAGTACAATAGTAAAATAAGTATAAAATCGCAATTAAACCATAAAGTGTGATACATGCTTGAATGCAGAATAAAAAGCTCTTCTAATATTATGCATAAAAAAATCAGGACCGTATTTAAAAAAATAAAGTTGATGATGGTTACTCGAAAACGAAACGTCGGATTCCAATTTGCTGTATGCCATGTTAAAGAACGTTAAAAAGTACCTGTAGAAGGTCCTTTTACTTTTCAGTTAACATCAACGACAAAGTAACAATTTGTCAAAAACGAAATCCTGAAAATTCGCTTTTTGTCGCATAACTTCGGAACGGTTCGGAATTTCGTAAGTTTAAAAATTTCATTGTACTAAACTCAAAATTGCCCAACTTTTCTCCCATTTAACCGAAACTCTATCTCTTACCGTTTCCGAAATCCCCATAGTGGCCCTCCTTATCTTGGACACAGTGTATAACTTTAATTTTTTTTTACTCTCTCTCTTCGACGACGGTAGGATAAAAATGCGGACGGGCCCATTTACAGTTTATTCTTGTCGCTTGTTTTTTTTTTTTATTACATTATTTATGATATTAAGAGTGATACTCGAACGACATTAAAATTCCTAAAAGCCAATATGGCTCAACAATATAACGGTTCGTAAACGATACATCGGAACGTTTGAAAATTACCGATCGTTTATATTTTTTAAGTGCTACTTAAAAACTTTATCAAAATCCCGTAAAAACTAAATAGCGTGTCAATATACAAAATGGAAATCGATTAAAGTTTTTTAAACATCCACTTACCACAAAAGAGGACATGTTAATTATTAGCTGACAGGATCTGTGGCATACCTGAAACAAGAGAGCACGTGCGTTAGTTTAACCAAATACAAATTTTGTGCGCGCTATTCCTTTACAAAATGAAAGGATCTGCTTCCGTTGACAGTTTACTTGAATAACTTATGATTGATGTTGGGTCAAAGCGTGCCGGTAACGCCCCTCTTTTGAAACGATTATCGACCCAAAGCGCAGTATTAGATTAATTTGTTGTACAAATCAATTATAAGAAGCTTTAATAACAAACTTTCCCAAAGTGCCATTAGCCGGGTACATCTTAATTGATTTCTTCTTATTACGACGATGAAGAGAATCTACTACACTCTGGCTATATATTTTCTCTTGATTAATGTTTACATAGAGGGTTGCAATCTGCATTTTCCTTAAGTGCGCATTCACGGGGATTACACTCTGTGAATGCATCGCGAATGTCTTTCTTACACTAACGTTAGGGATTATAAATACCAGTGTTATCTTAAAGTTACATAACATAGACGAACTATACATTAGCGAAGGTTTATGTTACATTAAGATTAATTAAAAATTAAAACTTGTTTTGTATCCGTTTCCCCCTTGAAAAATGATTCTGCACTTTGAAGTTTTTAAGTAAACAAAATTTATTAATTAACATTCATTATTAACAGTTTACTTCACGGATTGCCTAACAAGCAGAATTTTAAACTTCTGCCCGTATTTATTTATAATGATGTAATCGCGTGCTTCAAAAAAAACTTGAAAGTGAAAAAGTTTCGAGTTACATCGCAATTTTAACCGCTGAAAATCGGTGTAAAGTGTATTTCGAAGTTATACCTAACGATATTGTTAGTTGAGGGATGCAAATAGCAAGTAACGTATCTATCAAATTTACGATTTTAACCTTGACTAGTGGGAAATAATAATAATATTGATTTTATTTGATTAACAGGAAAAAAGTGACAATTTATTTTATAATATCAGTTTAGAGGGCGAAGTCTCCTCCGCCACTTAATCCTGTGTACGATAATGTGCGGTGACAGGAAACATTGTACAATTAGAATGAGCAATGTTCAGTATTGTTAACATGATGCATGAAATACGTATATGTTAATGTTGGAATGTTAGGTCACCTTTCGCATGGTTTTCTTTTGAATGTAATCGACGAGAGAGATTTTAAACTGTCACGTAGCTGGTTATACATGTTAACGATATTAAAGTACGCGGTTTTATGGTGACGGTAAGGCGGTGTGAGTAATCCTTTATATCGTAAGTTTAGTTCGAAACTTATTTTTTGGTAGAGATATTTTGGGCACTTGTGATCTAACAACAATAAGAACAAAATGAGCGGTAATTGAATTCAGTTATATAACTAACACGATAGTCGATTACTGACATTCGGTCAAAATCGAAAATAATCACTACTGATACACCCTCCTTTATTTTCCAACTAACACAACATTCAGTAGTCAAACATAAAGCAAACAGTTATTCAAACCTCCTCCAAGTCGAAAGATACCGACAAGCCTGGTTACGGCACCTGTCGGCTAAAGTTGTAATTTCGAGATGAATGCTTGTTTGTTTTATATAACCAGCATTCACCTCTACAAGGGCGAAAAAACGTTAATTACATACACCAAAGTTCTTACATACACGAGGGAGTACACTACCAACTCTACAGCGGGCGTTTTTTTGGGAGCTTTAGTTAGACATTTCTGCCAAAGTTTTAAAATAGATAGGTTTTTGAAAATTTGAACTTATATATTTTACATCGATTCGGCTTTCAGAACAACCCCCAAGTACACATTTTCAGAAATCTTATAAAACTTTCCCGAGAACGTCTAACTAAAGCTCCCAAAAAAACGCCCTATATAGCTTAATCTTCAAGCAAAAAGGTGGTTCTTACTGACAAACGAATGAAGACGATACAACAAAGTTGGAATAAAAACCGACATAACTGAACTCAAAGCACTAACACAAAACAATCCTCCCGCCCCCAATTCAACAGGTAAACAGGAGTTTATTAATCGGGTTCATTTCTCCAGCACCCCCCCCCCCCAACCGAATTTCGAAATGAAAATTTGCAAACGAATTGTGCTCGTTTTGTGCTGAATTGTCCCGTTAATATTTCGTTTTGTGCTTCACCCCTTACAGAGATATTATCAATAAACTTTGGGCGGTGCTGGGTAAAATTTTTCAATTATTATATTATAAAATACTTCAAAAATTGTCTTGCTTTTTAAACGAAAATGAGATAATGTTATTAAATATAAATTTTCCTGCCAGGTGAAAATGCAAAATACTGTAGATATAAGAATATTGTTAAAAGATGCGCAATTCAAATCAAAGCAACCTTTATTTGAAACTTTTTTCTGTATTTTCAATCCAAATTGAGTTATGGACCGATTACGGAGCAGTGGAACACCCTGTATAACCAGCCTCCACAAGGGCGAAACAACATTAATTACCTACACCAAAGTGAAAGAATAAATTCAAGCTGAGGGGAACCGCGATCTACATAGATGATGACTTGACAAAAAATGAAAGAGACATACAGGAGAAAGTAAGAGCAGAGGCAAGAAAACTGGAAAGAGAGGGGAAGCAGGTGAGGATAGGGTTCCAGAAAGTGTGGGTGGAGGGGGAGGAAAGGAGATGGGAAGAGAAAGAGGGGAAGTTAGTAAAGTGGAGTGCAAAAAACTAATAAACGGGGGGCGGGGATGGGGTTGTAAAGGTGAAGTAGAAGCAGAAGGGGAGGGGGAAGCGAAAAGGCGTGGGGAAACAATAAGGAAAAGTAAAGTGTTGTTTTGGAATGTAGCGGGGATAAAAGGGAAGGGTAGTGAATTCTGGGACTTTATAAAGAACTTTGAGATGGTAGGTTTAGTGGAAACGTGGTTGGAGGAGAAGGATTGGGAGACTTGGGAAAATAAACTTCCGGTAGGGTTTAAGTGGAGTGCGCAGTTTGCGGTAAAAGATAAGAAGAAAGGTAGGGCTAGTGGAGGAATATTAACAGGAGTAAAAGTGAAATGGGACGGTGACTGTGGTAGGGTGAGTGCGCAAAGACAAGGGATAATGATTAATGACGGTATATGCACAGGGGATGAGGCGCTTGAGTGACTATATAGAGGAGCTAGTCAAGGTAGAGGTGGGAGAGCGTGTTATAGTTGGGGGTGATTTCAATGCCAGAATAGGGGAGAGTGGGGGAATATTGATAGAGGGAGTTGAAAAGAAAAGGAGTAGTATGGACAAGGTGTTAAATAATGAGGGAAAGGAATTACTGAAAATGTGTGAAGAGAGAGGTTGGATGATATTAAATGGTAATATGGGGGATGATACGAGAGGTGAATATACGTTCATGAATGGAAGGAGGGAGTCGGTCATAGACTATGTGCTAGTGAATGGGGAGACGTGGGACGATGTTGAAAAGTTTAAAGTGGGGGAGGAAGTGGACTCGGATCACCAACCCCTGGAGGTGGAGTTAAAAGGGGATTGGAGTGATGATATTATAACAAAGAGAACTTGGAGAGAAGTGAAAGTGTGGTCTGATGAAGGTATAGAGGAGTATAAAAACACGCTAGAGGAAGAGGGAGAGTGGGTAGAGGAAGGGGAGGAAGGCCTACGGGTGTTAGTCGAAAAAATGAATAGAGCGGTGAGGAAGAAAAGGTATATGGTGGGTGAATGTGGAGCAATAAGTGAGAAGAGCTGGTGGAATGGGGAATGTAAAAAGGCGAGGAGAGATATGAGGGGTGGGAGGAGAAAGTGGAAGAGGGGTGAAATGAGTTTGGAGGAATATAGGTCATTGAAAGTGATATATAAAGAGACATGTAGAAGGGAAAAAGTAAAATATAAGGTGCTTATGGAAGATAAGATAAGACGGCTAGAGAACGAAGGGGACGTATGGAGATTCCTCAAGTGGGAAAGAAAGAAAGGAAAATATGAGAGGTGCAGGATAGAGATCGATAAATGGAGGGAGCGATGCATGGAGCTGATGTGGGGGACAGAAGACAGAGGTGAGGAGACGGAGAAGCAGAAGGATGGTGGGAAAAATAAAACGACCAAGCAAGGGAAGATAAGCATGGAGGAGCTAGAATGTGTGTTAAATAAAATAAAGAGGAGAAAGGCGGAGGGACCAGATGGGATACAAGGCGAGCAATGGAGGTTTACGGGAAAAATAGTGAGAGGAAAGATTTTGAAGATACTCAACAATATATGGGAAGGAGAAAGCTTACCAGAGGCGTGGAGAGTGGCTACAGTGTGTCCTGTGTACAAAGGAGGGGATAAAAAAGACGTACGGAACTATAGACCCATAAGTGTGCTAAATGTGGGGTACAAAGTGTTTGCGATGGTGATAAGGGATAGAATGGAGAAGGAAATACAAGAGAAGGTAATGATACCGGACTGGCAGGCGGGCTTCAGAAAGGGAAGGAGCACTTTAGACAATATCTACATATTGAAACAGTTGGTCAACAAGGAGTTCGATAGCAAGGGTGGTAGGGTGTTTGCGTTATTTATAGACCTGAGGGCCGCATTTGACAGGGTAAATAGGGGGAAAGTTTGGGAAAGGCTAAGGTCGTTAAGGATGGATGAGAAGCTAGTAGAGGTGATGGAAGAAATATACAGAGAAACAAGATGTAGGGTGAAGGTGGGAGGAGACATTGGAGATTCCTTCTGGACCAGAATGGGGCTACGGCAGGGCTGTCCGCTGAGTCCTAACCTCTTTTCCATATTGATTGGGGACTTGGGGGACGTGTTACAGAGTAATCAGAGCGGCGGTATAGTGATTGGAAACAAGAAAGTGTGGGTGTTAGGATATGCAGATGATCTGGTGCTGATGGCGACGAGAGATGGTGAGATGAGGGAGATGATCAGGGTAACAAAGAAATACATGGATAAAAGAGGGCTCGAGGTGAACGTAAACAAGACCAAGATGGTGGAGTTTCAGAAGAAGAGGGGTAGAAGTAAGAGGGGAGAATGGAACTGGGGAAACGAGGCTATTGAAAGCGTGGACGAGGTAACGTACCTAGGGTACAAGATAAGGTACGATAACAAAGATAATGGACACATCAGAGAGTTGGCAAGGAAAGGAAATGCGACAGTCGGGCAAGTGTGGGGCCTGGGAGAAAGATGGATGGGGGGTGATATCCGGAAAAGGACGTGGTTATTTGACAGACTAGTGAAAAGTGTGATGCTGTACGGGGCGGAGGTGTGGGGGTGGGAGGAAAGAGCGCAACTAGAAAATATACAAATTAAATATTGGAGATGGGTGCTGGGGTTAGACAGGGAAACACCGGGTTACGTGGTGGAGGAGGAGGTAAAGATGACGAAGTTACCTATAGAAGCGGGAAGGAGAGCGATGGTTTTCGAAGAAAGGATGGAAAGAAGAGATGAAGGAGAGATCTTAAGATGTGTGTGGAACGAGGTGAAGAACGGTAAAATAAGGCAGGGGCAGGAGGAAAGAAGGAAATATTATGAAAGAGGAGGATATGCAAGAGAGGAGGTAAAGTGGAAGAGAGAGGCGGGGCGGGATATAACCTCGGAAATTGTAAGGAGAGATGAGGATGTACAAACTCAGGAAAGGAGGATGAAGATAAGAGAGGGAAGGTTCAATGAAAAATACAAGGTCTTAGTGACGGAAGATTTGCCAAGATACCTAAATGGAATGGGTAACATACAGAGCAAGAGGATAGTGGCTCGATTTAGAGTGGGAAATGAGGAGAACGACAACAAATATTGGCTGGAGGAGGAGAAGAGGCTGTGTAGACTGTGTGGAGAAGACAGAGAAAATATGGAACATTTGACGGAGAACTGTGGGGAACTAAAGGAGCATGAGGGTGGATGGAGAGGGCTGCTAGGGGAGGATGGAATGGGGAAAAAATGGATGGAAGGGGTTTTAGAGTGTAGAAGAAGAAAGGGAGGGTATTAATGTGTGTGTATATGGATATAGTTAGACAATAGGGATAGTGGGTTTATGTTGGGTGGCTGGGATATTGTATAGGGGAAATAATCTGTTTTTTAAAAAAATCTGTTTAATTTAGTTTTGTTTAGAAGCGAATCCTTTGTTAAAATTTTGTATAATTATAACAAATAAAATTGATTGATGATGATGATGATACCTACACCAAAGTTCTTACATACATGAGGGAGTACACTACCAACTCTACAGCGGGTGTTTTTTTGCGAGCTTTAGTTAGACCGTTGAGTGAAAAGTATAAGTATAAGTTTTTGAAAATTTAAACTTATATATTTTACATCGATTCGGCTTTCAGAACAACCCCCAAGTACACATTTTCAGAAACCTCCTTATAAAACTTTCCCGGAAACGTCTAACTAAAGCTCCCAAAAAAATTCTGGCAAGTTGCCACGAGACTTCCCTCGTATTAACACTTTTTTCAAAAAATAAATACTACTGAATTCAGAAAAAAATACTCTTAAACTACATAAAAAACTGCAATTTTATCTTATAAAAAAATGAGTGCCGCCATTTTAGCTTACACCGGAAGTGACGTCATCAAAGGTAATATCAGCATTTTCGTCCTTGGCCCAAATGTAATTCATTAGCGAAAACCGCATTTCGATAACTTTAATAGTTTCTGAGTATCGAGCGTTGCAGTCATTTTTTAATAATTATTTTTTTTAACACTTTTTTCAAAAAATAAGTATAGCACAATATATATTGCTGAATTAAAAAAAAAATTCTCTTTTAAACTACATAAAAAAACTGCAACTTTATCTTATAAAAAAATGAGTGCCGCCATTTTAGCTTATACCGGAAGTGACGTCATCAAAGGTAATAACAGCATTTTCGTCCTTGGCCCGAATGTAATCGATTGGCGAAAACCGCATTTCGATAACTTTAATAGTTTCTGAGTTTAGAGCGTTGCAAGGAATGTGTACGTACAGACTACAGACTACAGACTACAGACTACTGACTACAGACTACAGACTACAGACGACAGACGGAAATTTTTTTTTTGCATATTTTGAATCTACGTATTCGGAAACGCAAAGATATGTAAAAATTTCCATAGGTCAAATTTTTTTTTTTGGAAAACTAATACAATACTTCCCTTTTACTTCGTACTCGGGAAGTAAAAACGTCCTGTATAGCTTAAGCTCCAAGCAAAAAGGTGGTTCTTACTGCGAAACGAATGAACACAATACAACAAAGTTGAAATAAAAAGCGAATTAACTGAACTCAAAGCACTAACACAAAACAATCCTCCCGCGTCTAATTTAACAGGTAAACAAGAGTTTATTAATCGGGCCCATTTCTCCAACAACCACCCCTCCCCAACCGATTTTCGAAATGAAAATTTGCACACGAATTGTGCTCGTTTTGTGTTGAATTGTTCCGTTAACATTTCGTTTTGTGCTTCACCCCTTACAGAGATATCATCAATAAACTTTGGGCGGTGCTGGGTAAAATTTTTCAATTATTTTACTAAAATAATTCAAAAATTGTCTTGATTTTTAAGGGACAATGAGTTAATGTTATTAAATATAAATTTTCCTGCCAGGTGAAAATGCAACATACTGTAGATGTGAGAATATTTTTATAAGATGTGCAATTCAAATCAAAGCAACCTTTATTTCAACCTTTTTTCTGTATCTTCAACCCACATTGAGTTATGGACCGATTACGGAGCAGTGGAACACCCTGTATAACCAGCATTCACCTCTACAAATAATTGAAAAATTGTCTTGATTTCTAAATGAAAATGAGTTAATGTTATTAAATATAAAGTAATAGATAATTGCTTTTTTATTTATTATAATATATTATATTATAATATGTAAATTAAATTAATATACCATCTATTATTACTAAAAGTAGAATATAGGAGAATCATGAATTAATTCCTATAATTAAAAACTATTATTAAGTCATTTTTTCACTAATATTAGTTATAGATATGGTTGTGATTATATTTCATATTTTATAGTTATATTGAGTTTATGGGTTATTATGTTAATAATAAATAGCAAGAATAGAATAGAATAGAATAGAATAGAATAGAATAGAATAGAATAGAATAATAATACTTGTAGAGGGGCGTTTTCTATAGTTGTTTTGTTACATCTTATTTCCATTATTTTTGACTTTTATTTTTAGTAAGGCTTTTTCCTACCGTAATATTAATTTTAGGTTCAGTGTATCAAGCCGAGCGTATTCAAGCTGGTATTTAAGTATTTATTTATACAGTTTTATGTTCTCTTCCTATAATAATTTAATTATTCTATATCTATAATTTTTCTAATGTCTTAGATTTTATTTTTATAAGTTTTGTCAATTGTCAATAATTATTATATTTATATTTGAACTATTTTTGATTTTTTGGTTAAATTTTGTATGAATATAATTCATCTTTGACTTCCCAACGCTCACACTAAGGCTCCTATTTCTGGTTCAATAATTTTAGCTGGGGTTATATTACAGCTTGGGGGTTACGGTTTAATTCGTTTTTACAGACAACTCGTATACAAACACGTTTCATCCCAGCAAACACAGATATAAAATATACATGCAACATAATATATAAGATTGAAGTAAATACCCCTACATATGCTTTTTTATATATCAAGTATGTAAGTATTCTTTAAAAAAGTTATATAAACCGTATGTCACACATTACGTATATTTTACATGATAGCATAGAAACTTACGGATAGTCTATATACAAAAATTCATATATTTTTTATCATAAAATTCATTTTCGAGATAAACTCGAAAATGAATTTTATGATAAATAATATAACTCGTGGAAACTTAAATAACAATAAAAATTCATATAATATATACATACAGATAATGACATATCACTCATGAAATTCATGTGCTGTCATATTTACATAATTAGATTTATGTAAAAAAAATTTTACAACGACGGTACACAACTCATTTGGACGTTATGGAGGCAACATCTGGGAATGTAGAGCATATGAAACATCCAAGCAAACACAATAAGGATCTCCAAACATAACACTAATCATCACAGTTAGATGCGCCATTACATTCCAGAAATACTTACATACCTACATTCGAGCGGCAAGTGGGGTTGGTAACAGAAGTCATAAGGCGATTAGCAAATACTCCAACGGCTCACTTGGCATATCAATGAGGAGAAGGCGGCCTAGACACACACTGTGGAAGATTTAAGCGCTTGAAATCGTTTGTGATTGTAATAATTGTCAGCAATATCCACGATCCCACGATCAAGAGATGGATATGGCAGGTACATAGTACATACCCCTTGACCCCAGACATTAATTAATAACTGAAAACTGTCTTATAGCGTATGAGTGATAGCGGACTTAATTTTTGTGAACAGATGTGCTTGAGGACTTCGTTTTTTGATGACGTGCGGTGTGGGGAAAACACATGATCCTGCTACACAGTCACTTACATACTGAGCAACGATTGATTCCCATTAGCCGACCAATGACAATGCGTCGACACCGGCCAGAATCCTTTATAAGCGAACGCATTTGCCACAGTAACCAGTCAGAGTCAGAAGTCATCCAAACAGCTAACATTTCTATTTACAAATATGTACAAGTATTAACAACGCGGAATGCGGTTAATGATGGAGGTCGGTTGCCGGAGGGTACACTGGTTCTGGAATGTAGGCTGACGGGTCGATGTAGACAGATTGGTCGTTGTTTCGTTGGAGGCTATGACTTCTGACTCTGACTGGTTACTGTGGCAAATGCGTTCGCTTATAAAGGATTCTGGCCGGTGTCGACGCGTTGTCATTGGTCGGCCAATGGGAATCAATCGTTGCTCAGTATGTAAGCGACTGTGTATAGAATGTGTGCTCGCCACATGCGGTGTTGCTATGAGCTTGTGTAGGTTTAGGAGCAGACACATAGGAAAACTCTCGACATTTTTCTAACAAAATTGAAAAGATTATATATACTTTCCAGTAAAATGGTCGTAGCGGACCGTTTATCAAAGTTGTAAAAACAAGGAAAGATTCGATGTCCACCCCTAATTGAAGAGAAAATCATGAGTTATAGTGCCGAAAAGGTACTACCTACGTATGACGGTAAATAAAATTCATGAAACGAGATCGAGTAATGAATAATTGAAACAGAGGGCGAACTATTCTGTTTCGGGACGCGCTTCTCCCCAATATAAATCTTATCACAACGGCAGGTAACTATGTAAACCCCCTAAACGTGACGACGAATCTTGGTAGGTATGTAAATCAATACTTCTGCCCATTGCAGCTTAATGGATGTAAATGAAGTTTTCCGTTCTCTGAAAAGCTAGCTGTACGTAAACAATGACATTTAATTCAAACGTCTTAAGTATCCCATGAATTTGAAATTCAATTGAGTTTGAAAATTAGGCCGTATTCAAAGGGAACAGAACTGTGTACCATTCTAATGCTATAATTAAATAATTACTCCACCTATTCCATGTTAAAGCGATAATTATGGTAGTTTTTGTTTCATTGTTTACAGAAAGTCTATTCTTAGACCTGGATGGAAAGCCATATTACCTAACGGAAAATTTTATTTGCTCGGTTTTCCATTGTAAAGTTAGTTAGCCGAGCTTGTTTATTGTTCTCCAGTTTGTTTTTGTATTAGGTAAAAGTTTGTTTAAATTTAAAGGCTTTTTCACTCGCCCCAAAAACAAATTTGGTAAAGGTTTCTGTTAATTATTCGCACAACTTTTAAGTGTCCGAAAAATAAAGTTCCACAAAGCTTTGTAGTTGGTGGCCGCACGAAGTATGGTTTTCGAATAACTAACTCTTGACCTTTAGTTGTTGGTAGAAATGTATGGGATGACAGTTTATTAAACAAAAGCAAGAACCGTGGTCCATCCAGGACTATACAATGAGCGGTCCTATAATACGTTTTGTAAATTATTAAGTTAGTTATCTGAAGGGAATTTATATACAACTATATAGAGAACAAAGACTTTAGTTACCTAAACTAAATAAAACTTTATGTTCACGAACACGCTTCTCTATTTAGTCATTGTTGAATCGTACAAAGCTAACTCGAGGTTAAAGTCTACAACTAAATGTTCACTCAGATAATGCGCAATTGAGCAATTGTCTGTAATGATTTTGTATAGTACAAATTAAAAAGTATCTCGTTGGGCTACTTAGACGAACGAGAGTGCTTCATTTAGTCTATCATTGTTGCGCGAGTCTCCTCTTAATTCTCTTTGTGATTGATTTTAGTACACCTCCCATTTCCATTAGTATTGGAGTGCGTGATCCCCACCTACTGACCGTGTCAAAAGCTCTACGTACTTTACATTAAGTACCTAGTTCGTTTCTTTTATTACCAGCTCAACTTGAATACTTAAAAATGCAATTCAGTACGACTACTCAATACTAATTTCTGTAACCTTCACCGAGATGGTCGAAATTCTTTCATTAACCTATCTAATTAAGCACACATTTCGTATTTTGTGAACCGCTTAACCGTACGTCGGGTCACGTTTACATTTTAGATAAGCTAAATGCTCTTTAAACCTAATTTTAATAGATCTTTTTGTTTGTCCAACATACACCTCACTACAATCTTTGCTATTAATCTTACACGATACATCCGATTAATGGTGCATCGCTTAACATTTTGGATTGCTTTTATCTCTAGAAGGTAAGTGTAATGCAGTAATTATTCTCGGACACGATAAAATGTTAGTGAGTGAACTGTGCGGCGCATTTTTCAGATGCGAAAGCACAGTCGAACGGGAGCGAAGCACCATCATCTCTACAAAACAGATGTATGCACACGCTTTTTCAGGTTATTTTAAGTTTAATTGAGTATTCTGTGTACTCTGTCTTATGCTATGGAAGTGAATGCGGCCCATGAAAGAACTAATGGCAGATTATCAAGGATTTAACGAATCCCTAATGAAGAATAATACAAACTAGTTGAAGTACGTAAACAGTTGGTCAGAGAACGAAGTTGAATGGGCTAAGGATGGCCAAAACGCATATTTCAGTCCAGGAAAGAAGAGACGACCCCCAACGCCGGGGGTATGATGTTAAAACAAGGATTAGACGAAGAGTTGCCGTGCCCTATAATCCCCTACTGTCACAAATTCAGGAACGAGGACGCTGTTGAATGCGAAAATATGCGCTCTCTATCCACAACCCCTTATTTCAGCGGCAATGTTGCTGCCAGAGCCTGCTGATTACTGCTGTATGGGTGCACTCGTAACTTGCTATACGAGTCGAGCCAGAGGCGATTTTTTCATAGGTCTAACCATAGCAATTTCGCCTTGGATATGTTTCCCCCGTTCGCCGCACGGAATTTTCACCGAGGTACTCAGAGAGACTTCAACTTCCTTTTTCTAGTACTCCGTTTTTGCGAATTATTCCACGAATAGTTAGGCTAATCTAGAGGTAAGATGTATGAATCTGCATAGGGTTGTCACCAAGCTTTCGAGTTATTAGGATAGATCATCATAACGAATTAAATGAAAGCCATGCTCGTTGAGATGAAGCAGATGGTTGTTAACGTCACGGAATCAATATTTCACCTAATGGCTTCAAAAATTGTTTTACCAACTGTACTTTCGCTATTTGTTTTATCTCCTACAACGCAAGTGTATGACCACTCACTCCCCAATCTACTACGCAAACCATAAGATATTTGTGGTCAATCCACCGTTCGGGTGCAGTGATGTTATCACTTGGGGGATCACATCTGAACTTAATCCGGAACACACCTTGCACAGTAACTGCAGAACACAAAGAGGTGTCTGTTCACTAGTCGCGATTTTTGAGATCCTAGCGCTTTTTCGTGCATGCGCAGAGGCACTAACGCATAGGCTTTCTGTACCAACAAACAGAACTGTTCGAGTTGTTATTTCATTCACAAAGCGTTAAAACTTCGAAATTCATTTAGAAACACCCGGTATAATTCCAATTCTAACGCAGCTCAAGGTCACGAATTAAATAGAGGTCATAGTGATCGCTGGTTGGTATCGGCTAATGTCTAAAGTAAGTCACCATCTGGTCTTGACCAAACTAGATCACGTCTGCTACCTCAGTAGTATAGCAATGGAACATCTAACTCAAAAAGTCACTGGAAAAGTTACTAAACCGCTCACGTGGGCTATGTAGTAATAGTAAGTCATCAGAGGACACCGAGACTGTTTATTTCTTTACCTGTTTAGTTGTTTAGCCGTTTACCTGTTTAGCGGAACTTACGGGTTGAACGACCACCAAAAATTAGGTTATGGGTTCAATGACCACAAGCTCGACGACTTATAAATGGTTAAATAGCTAACCAGGTAAACGTCCAAACAGCTAAACAGGTAAAAGGTTAAACAGTCTCGGTGTCCTTAGATGACCTACTTTTACTACATAACCCACGTGAGCGGTTTAGTAACTTTTCTAGTGACTTTTTGAGTTAGATGTTCCATTGCTATACTACTTACCTCGGCTAATGTAGGTGGCGGTTATGCGGTTCTTGTCTTTGCTAATGTGGTCCTAATCCTGACGAAAATAGTCAATTGGCGAGCGGTTCTTATATTAAGCAAGGCAGGCCTTGTATGGGCCAAATATAAACAGATAAATCTAATTTCAATTTGTTCTCGTATTTACTTGTGGAAATGCGTTGTTCAAATAAAAGCATAATGTAAAGATGACTAAAGTGTATAATTAAAACCCAATGTCCTCGTCCAATCCATTGCAGCAGCACCAACTTCCTCTAGCTCGAATAGGTCTTGGTCCGACCTTTATCTCACGACTGGTAATAAACCAGGCGAACTTTGCCTCCAAGACCATTGGCATGGGTTCGTTTCGAACCATGTCAAAGGAAATTTGGCTTCCACCCTTCGGTTGTATCTTTGTACACCATATAAACACCGACTGGAATCCCGAGTCGCCCCCTACATCGGATTGTTCTGTTGAGGGGAACTGATTAACCTAGCCAAGTTCAGAACCGGAGATCCGCTTTAGTCAAGTTCAGAACCGGTGACTTAGCCAAGATCGGAACCTACTTTGGCCAAGTTCAAAGTCGGAGCCATGTTCAGAACTTGCGACCTTGATCAAGTTCAGAATCGGATCCAGAAGTGCCACTTCGAAATGTGAGCTAGACATTTTAGAAGTCAGCGACTATTTGAAGAAATAACTCATCTGGGCAGGCTTTATTGAGGTTTTCCAAGAATGCGAGTGAGCCGAGTTTTTATAAACCCTCTGCATGCAAATGTCCCACTTGCCCCACCAGCCCTTTACGCACGGTAAATTGTACTTCCTTATCCGTTTGAAACTAATATGGGCAACAATGGAAACGAGACCACATCGCATCGTCAAAATATAAAGAAGGAAATTGGCCCAACCATGCGATACTTACTTTTCCTTGGCCGCTCAAGTCAAGCTCTGTTTATCAATTTGACAAAACGTTCCCATTGTAGCTGCCATTCCATACAGGTATACATTTTTCCCCATTTCTCTGCTCTGGACTTCAGCAGTATGTGGGCAGGTGGAATTCCAGCAACCACCAGCACGTCTTCCATGGCCACCGTCCTGTAGGCGCTGGTAACCCTTATCTCCAGGAGTCTCAATACCTTATTGATCATGTCTCGGGCGCATCCCAATGCCCCTACACTACCCCAAACCTCACATTCGTACAGCAACCCAGACTTTACCGCACTCGCGAGCATTGCGCGTCTCGATGCACAACAGCCCCCATGTTCGGCATGACCCTACCGAGCGCTGTCTATTATCACGCCTAGTACCTTAATAGTCTTCTCAGCCACTATGTTCTGCCGAATGACCTCCATAGTGACCTGGCGCACCTTCCTCCTCACCGTCAGGAGAGCCACTTTAGTTTTTGTAGGTTCCAGGCTCATGCCTCGTGCTTCCAACCATCCATTAACCAACTCAATCATCGTTCTAAGTTTGTATGTGGCGCAATCTACACATCTATCCTCCACGACGATGGTTAAGTCATCCGCAAATCCAATAATACTCACTCCACCTGGCACTACCAGCTTCAGCACACCATCGTAAGCGATATTCCATAGTGTGGGCCCCAGTACGCTTCCCTGTGGAACTCCGGCTGTCGGCATGAATCTGTGCATGCCTCCCTCCAGTATTTCAACCTGCACTACCCTATTCTTGAGACAGCTTCTGGTGACCTCCCCCAGGTATTTAGGCATCTCCATCTCCTCCATGGCCCCGATTATAGCTTGGTGTGGCACCGTATTGAAAGCGTTGCGCACGTCCACCGATGCCATTAGGCAAATCTTCCTCGTTTTTAGGAACCCGCTGTTCGCCCTTTTCCTCATTTCTTCCAGTACCTGCAACGCTTGAATGGTCGAGCGCCCTTTTATGAACCCATATTGGTGTTTTGTTACCTTGTTAATGGCTATCCGTTCATCCTGCCTTTAATGAGTTTTTCTAGTATTTTCCCCGCATAGTTCCTCATACAAATCGGCCTATATGTGCCGTTCGCCTTCGGGATGAGGGCGAGCTTGCTTTCCTTCCATGGTTCCGTGAAGTACCCCCCCTTAAGGCAGTCATTTGCTATATTGAACCAGATTTCCGGTCTGCCTTTTGCCATATTTTTAACCACCACGGCCGGTACGAGGTCGGGCCCAGGCGCCTTATTATTCGCTAGTTCACGCGCCGCCCTCACAACCTCGCCTCGGTCCACCTTTTCGTAGGTGCATGAGTGCTCCCTCTCACCCTGTACTGGCAGTTGGTCTCTCATTGGAAATAATGTCCTTATTGTTCTTTCTAGTGCAGCGTCGTCCCATCCTGGTATGTGCCACGTTTTTTAAATTTCCCCATCACAATTTTGTAGCCTTTTTCCCAGACGTCACTTTCCAGCTCCTCGCCTAACTTCTTCCAGCACTCCTTTTTTCTCGCCTTGATTGCCTTTTGGTAGCTTTTTCCTGCTCTTTTTGAGTGCTACTATTACCTCGCTTGTTATTCCACCCACTCTTCTGTCCCTTATCACGCTCCTCCTGAGACCCACACATTCCGCCCTTATTTCGGCTATTGTCTCACTCCACCAATAAGTGGGCCGTTTCCTGCACTCGCCCCTTTTGGGCATTACCGTGTTACATATCCCCTTTATCTGTCTTTGTAACTGCTCGGCGCTCCTTATTTCGGCCCCGCGTGTGTCTTCGATTTCCTGTTCCAGTTTCCTCGTATCTAGCTTCCTTACATTCCAACCCCACCGAGTGGTCTCCTTCGTACACGGTACTTTACTAACACTAGCACTAGCTCTGTCACACACCCTAGCACAATCACTCCCGTTAATTCCCGCCGTCCAGCACACATATCTGTAGTCGCTCAGCGATTCCCGTTCGAGAACTTTCCAGTGCCTTATTCTATCTATTACCCCTTCGTGTGCCATCGTTATATCCATATTCGTGCGCTGTTGCCCCCTCTCAAACGTCGGGGCACTACCTTTGTTTGCTAATGCCATCCCATGGGTAGCCATCCAATCCAGTAATACGTCTCCTCGCCTCGAGGTTTTTTCTGATCCCCAGGCAGGCGATGCCGCGTTGAAATCCCCCGCCAGAATGGATCTACCTTTTCCGTTCCACATCGCATCATTCCCCATCCCCTCTAGTGTGCTGTTGATTCCTTTAATTGCTTATATGGGGTATCGAATTCAGTAAAAGCAAATTTTTCGTGTTTTGGCTCTCATTTAGGAAACTACTCGATCATCAGCCGAAATTGTATACGTGATACGTTTTAATTTTCAATTACCTAATGAAAGTGCGACTCATGGAATATTTTGGTCGTGTCGTTCATCAATGGTCAGTTATTCAATTCAGCACTTCTCGTTAAAATTATGGATTCCCAAAACTTTTTATTCGTCGATTCATCGCCATTTTCTCATCTCGATTTGAATATGAATATAAATTGACTTGTTTTTCAAAAGTGCGCCCGTTAGTGCACCAGGTGCATTCATTTTTCGCTTGAAAATGGATAACCTGTAGAAACATTTACGGTAATGATGAATATAAAATACATATTTGAACAGATGTAAGGTGGTCCCTCTACAAAATTGTGGTAGATACTCGGTACGTCTTTAAATTATATTCCTACGCCTAATTTGCATTAAACTTCCATAAAACAGAATCAACTTGCTCGAATTTGAATATTTAAATTTATATTCCCAAAATTTTGTAGAAATTAAATTTAAACCTCGACCACATCGGCTCTGCAAGTAGAATCAATAAATCTACCGAATGATTACAACTAATAAGGAAAGTGAAAGTCGAATTGATGACAGTGAAAAATTATTTGTTTTTGTGAAGAGGACGACGGCAATCAGTAGAAAGAATTAACGAAATATATCTGTAAACAAGACAATTAAAAACGAAACATTATGTCTGTCGACATTTTTACGTTTGTCATCATAAAAAAAACGACAAAAGGAAGGGAATCGTTGACGTGGGACGCAATAAAAGATCATCTCGCCATCACATTTTCGTGATTAATCTATTTTATCGAAACGGTGGCACGTCGCGTGACACTTACGAAGGAAGTTCTTGTAATCTTAAGGTGATGGAAGGAGGGAGTGAAAACAAAGGGATTTAATACATATCCGGAGAAAAGCGCAAAGCTGTTGTTTTGTAAAAGGCTACGATCTTGGGAAGTCGGAAATAGCTGCGCATTAGTACCGGTTCCGTTAACCGGTAACTAACTAAGGAAAAAAAAAGTAGGCGATACCGCGCTCCTTTAGAGCACTTTTAAACTTTGTAAAAGCGATCTGCCAAAGTTTTTCGTTAGAAAAAGGATTAAATTTTTTTTACAGGGGATTCGTTAAAAACAATCCTAAACTTTCATTTATCTAGAACTCATTTGCCTAAATTGCTAGAGTTAGTTGAACTTACTACGACCAGTCACAGTCGCAGAAAAATTTAACCTGAGACGGGGAGGCCTCCACCTTGCTAGAGCAGTGTTCTCTATTTATTTAATTAATTAATTATGTATATTGCAGAGATTGAAGGTTTGTGGTAGCTCAGTTGGTTAGAGCACTATCCTAGTGAGGCAATGGCCCTGGGTTCGAATCCATGTCACACGCTAATTTTTTCTCTACATACAGGACATGTGTGTTAAATTTAATACGTAGAGCACTTAGTGCACCGTTTTCTAAAACAAACTTTAATGAGAAAATTTCATTAATTAAACACAATAAAATTTATAAGCCCAGTACTGTTTTCGATCATTTGTGCCTTATTTCAATTCCAAATTGTGCGCCAGAAAATAAACCCAGAAGACAAACAATGGTTTTCTTGTGCAAATGTCCTATCAAAAAGTATGTTCAGGAAGCGGTTCTAACCCAGCAAACACATTTATATATATAATACTGTTACAAAGATTGCATTGGTTAAGGCGGGTGTGACTCATCCGCCGGAAGTTTCGAGAAAGCTGAGCACACACCGCGCGCGTACCGTTCCTTCTAGAATTTTCGAGAGCAAATGCGGACTTGTATAAATAATGCCGCTCAATTATTACGAGTTAGTTGATAGTTCACAGTTCTACAGTTTAACGCGTTCGCGAAGTTTAAATGTGATTACCTTAAACGTTGATTAGGTTAGACTTTTTAGTGATTAAATATTAAGTGTGATTAAAATAATTAGTGAACCTCTAGTGTAAATAAAGTGATTAATTCTTAAGTTAACAACTAAGTACCTATTCGTAATTAGAAATAAGTGATTAATAATTAGCGTGTAAATAAATAAATATTCGACTTGGTTTCTTAAATAAAGTTTCGTTACAATACATATAAATTATATAAGAGCTTTTTAGATTTATATAAAACTGGAAGAAAAATAAGAGATATTATTAATGTCAGGATGTCAGCAATTTTCAAAATAATATATATGTCTATTAGATGTAAATTCTATATATCTGTAGTACATGAATTTATATACGTTTTATATATATTTTATGTAATATTCACATAAAAAATTATTAGTTGTAAAAGCGTTGCGATGACCAAATGGCAGCTACTCGAGCATAATGTAATTATTACCAATGTAAAAATTATTTAAGCAGTTTCATACAAAAAAATGGAAAAACTACATTTTTACCTGCAACTGTACTTTTAATTAACTTAATTCTTGCACGAACCCGTTTTTACCTGAACTGAAAGCCGACAGTTTATTATGATATTATATACTTGCTTGAAAAATTTCCCTTAACCGGATTCGAACCGTTGCGGGTGGGCGTTGCAAATTCCGAAATCCGACACGTGTTTTCTTTGTATCCGACATTGTACCACTGCGCTAATCTGAAACATTCCTTTTTTTTATTTCGTTCTTCCTAATTTTGCGCTGTTTCGCGAGTTTAAGTTATGTTTGATTATATCGTTGAATGAAGTCTTACTCAATGATTATACCTACCTTTATGTTAAAAATGGCCAGGATTTAATTTATTATTTATTTTCTATATAAATTAGACGAATTTTAGTCGATACGGATCTAATATTAAAGGTACGTGAACTTCAATTTTTGGCGTTATAGAAAACCCGCGCGTGCGATCAATTATGCGGCGCAAATAGAAACGGACTTTTATTTTCGACAATATAATATATGTAATGATAATTTATAATTATGTTTACAGAAGGCATACATAAAAAATATGTAATACTTCTTACATATAAGATTTTACATATAATTTATTTATGTCAGTGATTATAATATATTATTTATGTAATATACATGTATAATAAACCTATTTGAATGTACATAAATCTAATCATATAAATATGACAGCACATAAATTTCATGGGTAATATGTAATTATCTATATGTATATATTATATGAATTTCTGTATACAGAATATCCGTAAGTTTATATACTATTATGTAATATATACGTAATCTGTTACATACGGTTTATATAACTTTATTAAAGAAGACTTACAAACTTGATATATTAAAAAGCATAAATGTAGGGTTATTTTTATTTACTTCAATCTTATATATGTTGTATGTATATTTTATATGTGTGTTTGCTGGGAATCATCGTACATATATCCGGTTAAGATTATCTCATCACTTGGATAAATGCAGGACACTCACTAAAGATGTACACTCGGTTTGAAAAAAATTGAGATAAACTTTTGAAGCGACCTAAAGTTTTAGTGGTGTGAGTAAGGTTCCAGTGCAAGAATGCTACAGGTGGTGTACCCAACATAGCAGGTATAAACCTGTAATCGAGAACAATGAAGTGAAATTACGAAAAAAGAAAAAATAAATTCCTAAATAAATTGTTTCAGTAGAAGCAGGGCTGGAAGTGCCTCCATAATATCAGCGGGAGTTGTTCGCCTTGATCCCGTGTACGCAATGCATATCAGCTTTTGTACTTGATTAAAAGTGCCGTCATGGTGGGCAATGTGAGCATCGGTCGCCAGAAGATCACTTATTGCTTACAACTTCTGTTAGGGCAATTTTACGTTATACAATGGTTTAAAAGAGAATAATCAGGTACGAAGCGCAGGAAATAAGACGTGCCGCAAATAAGTATAAGTGTTAAGAGCTGGCGATTTTGACAGAAAGGCGATATTTTGTAATTGGCTTAGCCAATAATAATAATATTATTATTATTTATTATTATTATTATTATTATTATCAAAATTTGTTAAACTTTTTGGAGCGATGAATCTAATTTTTCAATAATAACGAAATTTCTAATAGAAAAAACAATCATTTCTGGGATACGGGAAATTCATGTCAATTTCGGTAATGCATATTCAAATCGCGGATTTTTCATTACTGTGTGCCTTGGTGTATTAAGTGATAGCATAGTAGGTCCCTATCTTTACCAAGGATCGCTTAATGCGGAACGATATGCCTATTTTCTTTTGACAGAATTCGAATTTTATCTGGATGATATGCCCCTAGAAATACGACGCAATATGTGGTTCCAACAAGATGGAACACCGCCCCACAATGCACGAAACGTCAGGAATATTTTAAATGAAAAGTTTGGTGCAAAAAGGATATGAAATGGGGACCCTATTAATTGACCAGCAAGATCGCCAGATATGTTTTTGTCGGAAATAAAATATGTTACCCACAAACGAGCCTATTTTCCCCGAGATGGCGCACCGACATGGTATTGTTCATTTTGTGATGTGTTTGGTAGATAGGCTTGCATCTGTCCATTAATATAGGTGCTCCAAGTGTCGTAACGTCGTATAATTTACAATAATATTGTTGGTAACACTTCAATATGTCGTAATTCAAAATTCGGTTCTTTTCAGGAAACACTAAAAATCATCGTGTTGAGGTGAATTTTGGAAATTAGGCGCGAAATGTACAATATGTCTGAAATTGGACTTACGACATATTGAAGTGTTACCGTCGATATGTTTCTTCATCGCTTTCACAGTTATTCTATTTTGTAACCATTCAATGACATGCTCCTCCAAGTGTCGGTTGGATTTCGAAATTCGGCATCCAACATTGTGTGGTAGGGTGCTTGGTACAGTATAACTACTGATTTATCATGAAGCTGTGAAGCTAAACCAATCTTCAGTGTCTATGGTACATCTCATCATGATACTCAGCAGATCCTTTTTTGGCAATAAAACGTGGCAAAAATCTATCTTCATTGCCAATATGAAAAATAATGACTCTTTGACCAGAACCAGAAGGTCGCTTCACTCCCTCTCTAAATCCATTGACGTCTTGAATGGTTCCCCTCTATTGATCAAAGTTTTGCCGGTTTTCAGGAGTGACCATTTCTCCCCAACCAAATTTTGTAGAATGATTAGAATGTTTCGTCGCTATAAAACACGTTCGAACCTAGGGCTGTAAATATCCGCAAATTTTATGGATCCAAAAATATCCGGATCCAATGGTTGTGAATCCGGATCGAAAATCCGAAGGTTAAATCCGGATCTACGGAATTGGGAGTTAAATCCGGATCCACGGATCTACGGATTTGTTAGTTAAATCCGGACCTGAATTACTATTAATTTACATAGGATCCGTATCTAAAGTCTGTAGCTGTATCCGTATTTGAATAAATTCGTGGAGGAGATTACTAGATTACAGTAAATTTCATTTATTGATCCAGATACCTCCATTTTGAGATTCCGATTGATAAATTTTATAGGTATCACAAAGAATCACGAAGTTCATTCTATACATCAACAACAGAATTCATGTGTGATCGAATTTCGGATCCGGTTACGCGGATCCGGTCGGATCTTAAGGATCCGAATTGTGTATGAGATCCACAGAAATTCGGATCCGGATATATCGTAGCTGGAGATCTGGAGAAGATCCGGATCCATACCGGATCTTGTTTTGGATCCGGAACCGTTTCACATCCCTATTCCAACCCTCTTTCCGGTATCTTTGTACAGAATGCAAATATTCTACTCTCTGAGTCGCAATACTATTTTGTTCCATAAGTACTATTGGTTTATGTCCTAATTTTATCCACACAAAATTCCTTTACCCATCGCTTCAACGTTCGGAAATTTGGCAGATCGTCTTTTAATCGTTGATGCAGTTCACGCATGGTTGGACACTTTTTTTCCATGTTAAACTGCCATCTAATGATACCTTTCATAAAGACATCGACAGCAATTTTTTTTTCTACCACTACTTGGTCTTGAACCAACAACCGTACCGGTTGCCTGTTCTTCAATGACAACCCTTTTTACAAGTACGTCCACCTATACCCAAGCACACTGCAGTACGCTTTATAACTTGGTTTAGAGCGATGTTGTCTCGCGGCAGTGCGTCTTTATCTTGCGGTAATCATAGCATTTATTTTGAATTACAAGAAAACAAATTACTTCAATAAACGAATAATGCAGCTTGATTTCAATACTACAAATTTAGCATCTAAAATAAAAATTTTTCGTTACTTTCCATATATTTAAAAATAATAAATTTTATCATTCCATTTTTACTCCGATAGTAAGTGTCTGTGAAACGAAATCACTGAAAGACTCATACTATTAAAAAATAGTCGAAAGTCTTCTATGGGTATTTCGTGAAGTTGGCAACTGGAAAATCACTTAGGAGATTTTCAGTATTTCAATTTACTGAACTACGCGAGTTGACGCTCATTTTTATTTTTTGATACGCAATTCAGCGTATTTATAAGATAATAACAAACAAAGTAGAAACAATTTGGGTAAAATATTAAAGTTGAGAAAAGGAGCTTTTAATAAAAATTCAAAGAGTGTAGAACACATTCATTCACATTCACCAAGAGCCATTATTGCTTCAATTGGTATTTTAGTCATGTATGAATAAGATAAGGTTGGGTACAGGCTTCTTCTCTAGTTTAAAATGTAACCGGCTACCAAATTATTTTACATAAAATTAAATCCCGACTGTAATATTGAAACGAAAACTTCAATGAAAACACAATATTATAAAGATGGTGGAGGAAAATATTCAATTTGCGAAAAGTTCGGTTGTTTATGGCAACCTTCTTTTCGTACAAATGCGATGGACTAATTTATAATAAGATGACGAAGAAGTAATTTTGCGAATATTCAATTACGTTTTTATATAGATTTTTATATTCAAGTTGAAAGGTTTTGATGGCGAAGGGATGCAAAATGTTCGTTTCTTTCCCGGAAGTTCAGCCGAATGGACGGGACAGGTTTATTTCCGCCCTTTCCCTTTATCAATAATTTAAACCCTAGTAATTTTAAACTGTCCATTTGATACGTTTGAATATTGTATAATGTATATCTACCGCGGATTTAACCTACGAGGAGAACTACTTTCAAATTGAAATGTTGCTACTGGTGCTTGGTGTGCTGATGTTTTATTTATGTCATGGATCGACAAGAGAAATCTCGCTAGAAAATCTATTGAAAAAAACTACAGGGAGGATTTAATTTCAGTTTTATTTCATTTCTTCTTTTTATTGGCGGCAACTTCCGGTCGGACTGCCTTTAAAAAAGTAATTTCGTTACTAAATTGAAAATCATAGGTTTTCTAGGAATATTATTTAGTGAAGGTTAAGATTTACGGGAAACCTGTAATCCGGTGGATTAGCGCAGCGAATTTCTAAAGGAAGAAGGACAAAATACGTTTTTACTTTAATTTCGCATCCGACGACCGCCATAGAAACATCTATTCCTTTAACTGTGATATATTTTCAAATTAGTAATGATCTTTGAGGCTTATATTGTTTCATTTTCATAAGACAATAATTCGCACTGTAATTTTCTGTGTAGGTAAAATTCACGAAAACCTCCCTTCAATTGTTTTGGAATCCTATCCCAGTCTTCTTTCTTTTACAAAGCTTCTTAAGATTTTAACATTACGTTATTGCACTGTTGCGTCTTTTTTATATTTTTAAGTGTTTCAAATTAGTAGCTTTGGCAGAAACTTAACTGAGTTACCTTCTATACAAGTGTGTAAGCTTGTGTGTAAAAAAGCACAGCGGAAACGACCCCCCCCCCCCAAAGTATAATAAGTAACTATTATTGGCAAAAGGTAGGAAGAAATTTATTATGATGACAAAATCAAAAAAAACTTATATGGCTTGTTTATGATATAGAACAAAAAAAGGAACGAAAAGGGTAGTAACGGAATGTAACGGAAAAAAGCCTAATAGATTCAAATGAATTATGAATTGAAATAGTCGAAATAGTTTATAACGATATAACCCCACGTTATACGTTAACCCATAATAGTTTGCACCACACTTGAGTACTTGTGGTAAGGGATAATCAACAAAAGACAAAAAGTTCGATTGGGCGATAATTTTTCCAGAGACAAAGAAACATTTCTTTTCCAAGAACCAAAAGTCGATTTGTAGACAAAGCATGACATGATCTCCCCAACAACATTGGTCAAGGTCAAAAGGGTTGCAGAATGCTCGTCTCTAAGATGATACATTCTATTCTATAACGAATTAAGATAGGAGACGCTCAACAATTCGCCCAAAATCTACAGAAGCACAGTATGGAATGAAAAATTGTGCAATTCCAAACGTAACCCGTCTCTAAGCAGATGAAAATATGCCGTCTCCCCAGCTTTGTTCTTTGTCTACATATTCACTATCAAAAATTTTCGTGAAATTTACAAACCGCTGCTGTATCAGATACACTTCAATTTGATCTAACATACAATACGTGTTTCTGATGAAAACTTCAGCTCTCTTTCAGTAGATGTTGCCGTTCTCAATTTCTCCAAATTGAACAGCATTAGGCATTCAAAATACGAAATAAAAAGGTAGTCTCACCCATTCTGTATGGGTTCTATGGTACAAAAATTTATTACGAAAGCTATTTTGGACTTGTGGATGGGAAGATCAACAAACATACTTAATTTTTTGTGCAATTTGATTTTCCTAGACTATTAATTAGAATCAAAGGAAGTCGTGGATTTCGCCATTTATTCTCATTTGGCCTGCACGGTCTGCAATAGTCCCATACGCCGATATCGGAACAACGGGGTAGTTTAATTCAAATAGTTGACTGTTTCTATCGGGCACGGTTTGCAATGGTTCCGTACGCCGATATCAGAACAACGGGGCGGTTTAATTATACAACAGCATTAGTCAGGTACCTCGATAGTCAAGGAAAGATCTGGTTTCTGGACTGTGGCAGCTATCTCAATTTCTTATTCAAGCTGTACATCTTGGTTATTGTATGTGTGTATGGGGGGGGGGGGGAGGCTGGTGGGAGCAATTCGCACACCTTCTGCCCCACCTTCCCACCAACGTCATCTATTGCCGTCTTTCTCGCTAAGTTCAGTCCTAGTACTATATGGACTTAGGGATGAAAATGTATAACAAGGAGAGATGAGCTCAGTCGGCGGATAAATGTTGTTATTCAAGCGTTTAGAATAGATAGCAACTAGAACAGAGGTTGAGTTGGATGAAGAGGAGTGGAAAAAGCAGTGCATGGAGAAGAAATGGATAAGCCGGAAATGAAAAGAGAGGTGAAAGGGAGAAGGAGCGCTGGAGGAGAGATAAAGCGGGAAGAGGTAGAAGAGGCATTGTAAAAGGTGAAGTTAAGAAAAGCGAAAGGACCGGACCGGACGGAATACAAGGGGAACAGTGGAAATACACGGGGTTGAAAACAAGGGAACAGATAAGAGAGACATTAAGTAGAATATGAAGAGGGAAAGGATTTCCGAAGGAGTGGAAGAAAGCGAGGATAGTTCCGATATATAAAGAGGGGAAAAGGAAGGAGGCTAAAAACTATAGAGGTGTGAGTATCACGAATGTGGAGTATAAGATATACGCAGAGGTGCTGAGGAGGAGGCTAAAGAAGGAAATGGAAGAAAGGGGGTTAGTGCAGGACTAGCAGGCGGGTTTCGGAAAAGGAAGGCGGACAGTGGACAACATTTATGTTCTAAGGTAAGTGGTGAACAAGGTGCTGGAAATAAAGGCGGGGAAGATGTATGGTTTGTTTTTGGACATTAAGGCAGTATTTGATAATATAAATAGGACAAAAATGTGGGAGATGTTAAGGAAATATGAGATAGGAAAAAATTTGGTGATGGCAATAGAGGAAGTGTATAAGGAGACAAGGTGCACGGCGGGAGTGAGGGAAAAGAAAGGTGAAAGGTTTTGGACGAAAAAAGGGTGGAGGCAGGGATGCCCGTTGAGCCCGAGCCTTTTTTCGGTATACATTGGAGATTTAGAAGAGGAATTACGGAGACAGTGGTGAAAGGATACTTAGGGAGAAAGGACTTAAGTGCAAATGTGGGGAAGACTAAAGTAATGGTGTTTCAAAAGAGAAGAGAGAGAACGGTAAAGGAAAAGTGGTGGTGGGGGCAGGAGGAGGTGGAGAGTGTAGATGAATGGAAATATCTGGGTTATGTATTAAGCATTAAGGTATGATAATAAGGACGAGGCAAATAAGGGGAATAGATTAGTAGGGAGAGTGTGGGGAGTGTGGGAAAGAGTGTTTGGGAAGGATATGGAAAAGAGCAGGTGGATTTTTGACACGCTAGTAAGGAGTGTGATGGGGTACGGAGCAGAGATATGGGGGTGGAAGGAGTGGGAAAATTTTGGAAAGTTCAGGAAAAATGAACGTTGGTGTTGGATAGAGAGACGCCAGCGTATATAGTAGAGGAAGAAATAAAATCTGAGAAAATAAAAGTTCAGGCAGGAAAGAGAGCGGTAAAGTATGAGGAAGAGGTCAGGAAGAGGAATGAAATTGTAATGGTCAATGAGTGTATGAGAGAGATGAGGAAAAAACGGATAAGGACAGGAGGAGAGGAGAATGTTTTATGAGAGTGAGGGCTATGCGAGAGAGGAGATAGAAAGAAGGGAGGAAGGAAGTTATATGATGGAAGAGTTGGTAAGAAGAGATAAGGATGTGCAAGGTCAAGAAAGGAGAGCGAGGATAGGCGAGGGGAGGTATAATGAGGGATATCGGGAGATTATGGTAGAAGGCAAGACCGAGTTGGGGGATATGGGACTGAAGGAAAAAAGAATTGTGGCGAGATTTAGGAGCGGGAATGAGGAGAATGAAAATAGATATTGGAGGGTGGACGAGAAAAGGGTTTGTAGAATGTGCAGGGAATGGAGGGAAAGTGTGTGTCATATGACGAGGGAATGTGAGGAGCTAAGAGAAGAGGTGAGAGAGAGAAAGGTGATTCTGGGAGAGAAGGGGGTAGTAGTGGGGTAGATGAAGGAGGTGTTAGAGAGGAGGGAAAGGGTGAAACGTAGGGAGCAAGAGTAAAGAAAGTTTTGGAGTAGAGTTCTTTAGTGATAGGTTTGGGCGTTTGTTGGTGTTTTTGTGTATAGGTATATTATGTTAGGCTATTATGTTTAGTTTGTGATTATGAAGCGGGGATAAGAATCATTTGCATATTCAACCAACTTCAAAAAGTTGGTTACTAAATTCGTCCGGATGTCTGTGTGTCTGTGTGTCTGTGCGTTGGTCGATGTTAGAGGGTTTAGAAAGCTGGAAGTGGTGTCATCTTATAGGAAATTCTTCACTGATTCCAAATCGCTGGTAAATTTTTTGATCGGATCACCCGTTCGCCGTCGGGACGCCATTAAAGTCAAAATATACACCCTTTAATATCTCGAGAACGACACGTCCAATTACAAAAAGAAAAAAATACGTTTCCTTTATTTGTTGAAACCTATTGAGTCATGATACGTAAACATCACCCTCGCCCCTCCTGTGGGGTGGAGCGGGGGTGAGTTTTCAAAACTTAAATAACACCTATTTTTTATTACTTTTGGATTCTCCATAAAAAACGATATTCAAATTGCAAATTTCACCCCCAACTGCAACCCCTTTTTTAGGGGTGGAAAGGGGGAAAATTGCACGTCCGCAGAAAAACGATTTTTTTTTTACTTTTTTTTCCTCTCACATTTTTTCGTGATTTACAAATTGTCCGTCACCCTCTCCACTCCCATCCCCCTTAAGGGTGGAAAGAAAAACAATGACCCATTTGTGCAGAATCCGGCGTGGTTGTGTCTGAGGTGGGGAAGGGGGGTAGTTATATACATATATATTGTATATAGTATATGCCATAATTAGTTACAGATTTGAAGTTGGTTGAAATTAAAATTCTATAAGAATTTGCGCCTTTTGATACTTGTTTTATTATGAATACGATAAATAAATATTGATTGATCGATTGAATAGATAGCAACTCTTCTTTGACACCACGGTCGTCAAGGTTCATTCAAGGATCACTTCTTCCTATTATCTTCTGTTCTAAATGGTTATATTTTCTTTTCACTTCCCATAGATGACTTGGCTGGGCCGTTTTTTATTTGTTGTAGCTTGGTCGGCTTTACCCCCATAGCACAACTATTGCTTCTTGTTGCCCCCTGCTCGAGATATTCGACGTTAGCGATGGATGCTGTATGCAGCGCCATCAGAACGGAACGGTACTCGGTCGAAGTCGTGTGGATAATCTGCAATACGCGGGATTTTCGAGTGTACTCTTCCTATTATGTTTATCGCTTTGGGGCCTCAACTTTGGTGTTGAGGTTTAGGTAGTATTATAGGATCGATGACCTTCATAACTATCCACATTGTTATTTCGAAGCGTTATAGCCTCCTGCACGATACGTCTATGCAGTCGCTGCCTTCAGTCACATACGTTATGACAATAACAACGGTTGTGTGTTTTGGCTGCCTGATGTCTAAAAACCATGGTATGAGGCAGGAGTGTCAAACGGTTCCGGATCCAAAACAAGAAGGATCCGATTCTTCTCCAGATCTACAGCTACGATATATCCGGATCCGGGTTTCTCCGGATCTCATACACAATTCGGATCCTCAAGATCCGGATCTACAGATCCGGATTTGTTTAACCGGATCCAAAAACACGTGTTGTTGATGTATGAAATGAACTTCGTGATTCTTTGTGATACCTATAAAATTTATCCATCGAAATCTCAAAATGGAGGTATCTGGGATCAGTAAATGAAATTTACTGTAATCTAGTAATCTCCTCCACGAATTTATTCAAGTACGAATACTGTTACAGACTTTAGATCCGGATCCTATATAAATTAATAGTAATGCAGGTCCGGATTTAACTCACAAACCCGTACGATCCGTGGATCGGGTTTTAACCCAATATTCGGATCTATTGGATCCGAATATTTTTGAATCCGATATTCCGATCCATAAAATTTGCGGATCTTCACAGCCCTAGTATGAGGTGATGTATGTTCTGTTTCTGCTAGCTTTTTCGTTGTGAGGTGTGCTTTCTTCCACTCTTCTCACTTCCTCCAGGATCCAGCCTTTTCCACTACAAAGCTGCACTGGTTCAGCAGTGCTCATGTTTCGCCATAACACGGATCTGCAATACACGAATTGTAGGTTGTGTGCCGAATTTTATTAACTCGTACGTTCACGCGCCGGAAGCCGTCAATAAACTGGGCTGGATGAAAATCACGGATTTCCAAAAAAGTGTAGCATATGAGATTTGTGGAAGGTCATACATATTAAACAAATTTAAAATGAATACCAAAAAATTGCCAGATATGGTAAACGAGGGTTTCATTGTGATACAACCTCGGCTTATAAAACGAAATAAATCTGCACAATTCCCGAAAACGTTCCAAATTTTACGTTGAAACCCAAGACCTATTTCATTAAAATGGAAAAGGAAATTTCGCGGCGAATTCGATGATCTTATTACGGCATCTTCGGAAAAATGAATCAATGCTTCAATACGAGTTTGTTTTGTAGTGAAATATTTTCTTTCCTTCTGTTTTTTTTTTTTTTATAGAAGTATAGAATATAAAACTTTATTGTTGTGATTCTCTCCCGATTCGGTTACTGTTCCAATAAAACTTTTCTCAATTTTCTAACTAAACGCGTTAATAACAAGAGTTTCCATGAAAGAAAATTGCGACTCATAATGCTTCAATTAAGATAGATATTTTGCGAACTTAAAAAAAGGAAATAAAAGTAAAACGGAAAGAAAAATTTAATATTGTAGGGTTACACCGGTTTGTTCTTCTATATATACTTACACAAGCTTGCAGTTGTACTCTATTTCTGTTACGGAATTTAATAATAAAGTCGTATTTCAAATAGAAAATTTGTTCTTGAAAGATCTCAGATATAAAGTTAGTAAATTTACTTGTTGAGGTTATTCAGTTTTTTTTAAATTGCGCCGTTTTTGCCACGCATGTACATTTTTTATCGCATACGTGATTTATGAACGTATACATATTGCTACTAGCTTATCTAGAGCCGATCTAATCGACCCGTGTACTTTAAGGGTTGAGACCGTCCGTTGTTGCTTAATTGGACTTGTATGCTCTTCCTAAGGGTTCTAATACAATATGCAGGTTTACCTAACCGTATAATTAAACCAAATAAAAATTGACCCCTAGCAGGAATCGTTCATCTTTTTTTTTTGGAGACCCGTTCTTTTTTGAGTGAAAAAGATACATTCAACCCTTTTTATCGTCTCTTGATTGCGAAACTCGAAACCGTCCGGAGAGTATAATTAATGAAGCTTGACAATTTTTTTCATCTCTTTATTAAAATTTTTCGGCGTTAAGTACTTACACCCCCATTTTTCGTCAGAAGTGTTGGAATTTTAATTGAGATTTACCTCGAATTCATATCATTTCGCTTATAATGTGGAGGAAACATCCTCTTTATGTCATGTGCTCATGTGCTTGGCATCGTGCTTTGACGATCTTCCGTTTTTCATGAGTTTCATTTTTTATTTATTAGTAATTTACTGAAACTGTATTGTCTAATACTAATTAACATTTATCAATTCGAAAAATAAATTTGCAAAGCAGAGGCGATGCCACTGAATGAATTTTGCGCCAATCAACCGCGTTTATAGACTATAGTAATCTAAGATATCAATTAGCCGCAACTGAATGAATATACACGAGGTGTGTAAATTAAGTGAGACTGGCAACGTAGCGCTCGATCTGGCAACACTGGGGAAGCGGCACTTGAAGGAGGGGCAGGTGAGCGAGCAACGGTGTGCTATGAGGTTGGGCGCACGGTGAAACAGAAACTTTTGCAAAACTTCAGAAGGCCTACGGGAAGCACTGTTTTGTCAAGGCCCCATGTTTTGCCGTGGTTGAGGGCATTTTCAGAAGGAAGATGAACCACGAAGCGGAAGGTCTTCATCCTCAAGAAACGATGAAAATATCGACAGAATCCAGGATCTTGTGCGTTCAGATCATGGGTTGACGGTCAGAATGATCGGGGAAGAGTTTAATTTGACTTACATCACCGTTCATCAGATTTTGACCAATGAATTGGGGATGAGAAAGATCTGCGCAAAAATGGTTCCAAAAAACCTTTTGCAAGACCATAAGGATACCAGGAGGAAAAGGTGTCGCCTTGAAATCGATTGAAAATGATCCCCATTTTATGGAACGTGTCATTACTGGTGACGAGTCTTGGATGTTTTCTCGATAGCAAGGGAATAGCCCACAAAGGTTTGTGAATCAAGGCCAAACGGTCAACCAAAACATCTACCAAGAGGTTCTTGAAAATCTTCGAAAAATGGTCATTCGCGTGGGACCAAACATGAAGAAGAACTTCGTCTTGTCACACAGCAATGTCAATAAACGAGTTTTTGGTCAGTAAAAACATTCCTGTGGCTCCTCAATATCCTTATTCGCCTGACCTGAGTCCTTGTGACTTTTTCCTCTTCCCGAGATTGAAAAATCACCTCCAGGGAACTCATTTTGGGACACCCGAAAACATTCAAACGGCTGTAACCGACCAGGTGAAGGCTATTCCAATATCGGGGTTCCAGTACCGCTATGAGGATTGGAAGAACCGTCTCCAGCGGCATGTGGCTTCCCAAGAAAGTTATTTTGAAGGAGACAATATTGAATTGTAATTCTATTCGTAAAAAAATTGAAAAAATCAGTCATTACTTAATTTACACACCTCGTATGTTGAACATGAAACAAACACCATTAGAATAGTGACCGCTAGTTCTGTGTCCGTGCGGATTGTTGAACTTTGTGGTCAGATACTGTTCAGTATTCAGTTATTCTTTTACAGTGTCTTTCTTTCGTGTATTTTATGTGTTTGACTATAATGCATTTTCGATGGTTAAATAATTCATTTAAAAAACAGCATACGTAACACACGTCTAAGCCACTGTGGATAACCTATTATGGGCCCTGTCCCATCCCATGTAATACCGTTTATTGACGTTAGCTTGGCGTAATAGTGGCGCAATATAGAGAGATTGGGGCAATATTATCGAACTGTAGTCGCTATTGTTGAATACATTTTTGTAATATTGGAAATACAATATTTAGTGAATATAAGAACAATATTTGCAAAATTTAGTAAATATTGATATTTAATGTAAATTCAAATATTGTACGCACAATATTACTAAATATTGAAAATCTATATTTAAGCAATATAACATACATATTTGTGATATTAAGTAAATATTGATATATTCAAAGTAAATTCAAATATTGTACATTCAATGGTGTACAAAAATTGCGTGTACAATATTACTAAATATTGAAAATCGATATTTCAGCAATATAGTATACATATTTACAATATTTAGTAAATATTACTATACAATATAAAGTCAATATTTATTTATCAATAACATAACAATACTGTGTTCTCAATAATACTGTACATTTAAAGTGATATATTTAAAAAAATATTCGTAAATAATAACGTTGATACTTTTTCAAAATCCGCCGAATGTTAATTTTCGCCGATTTAGAGATGTCAAAATAATCAAAATATAATATGCATGCCCTCCTCCATATGTTATAGTGTTCAACTTTAAATTCCAAAATTATATAAGTTTCCGTAGCTCAGTTGTGTCATGGCTGACTTCTTAACCGAGCGATCAATGGTTCGAGCCCTACTTGAAGCAGATGGTTTTTTCAGCATCACCGATCTTCTCCGAGTCTACACGAAGTGAATGGGGTCCTGAGGAAGGAGCCACCAGAGCACATGGAACCCTGCAGGCGCTGCGCACTGGGAAATTGTCCCTCGGAGCAGTTGGGGCTGTCGGGTGGCGCAGGTCACAGCCTCCTTTCCTACTATTTTGGAACACATTACAAAACAATAATGGGCCAATATTGTATAAATATTTTCCTATAGAGTCGGCAGGAGTAATGTGGTCTTGTAAAGTTTATTAAATTAATGGTTATTTGGGAATTAGACCAAAAACGCGTTGCGTTAACTTATATATTTAATCAATAATTCGCAGAAAAAAAAAGGCGAAATATTGATTAAATATATAAGTTAACACAACGCGTTTTTGGTCTAATTCCAAAATAACCATTAATTTATTTTCCTAAATTAATATTGAAATAATATCGATTAGTAATATTTAGCCAATATGTAAAATTGTTCACATTTCAATGTTGGGACAATATTGTACATTAATATTCTACCAATATATTTACAATCAAATGCTAATATTTCACCAATATTAAATGCTACATGTGGCCCTCTATATTTTCAATTCACTAACCATGACACATTTCTGAATAATTATCTATAATTGATGTGCGAAACTACAGAAGCAAGACTGATGAAATGATAACCGATGACGAAATTGTTTTAAAAGCAGCGAGGAAAATACTAAAAGGACAATCGAGTGTAACAGCTTCTGCAACGGAAGAAAATCGATGCCACACAAGAGGGTTCGGACGGCAAAGGCAAATTTGAATGGAATTAGATTGTTATAATTTCTTCCACACGCAACTACAACCACTGAACGTTGTTGTATAGGACTTCTTGAAGGGGTGCCAGGAAGTCGCCATAGCTGACTAGTTCGCTCTCACCTCGGCACATGTGTCACGATTGCTGATATTTTAGGCATAGTAGAAACAATATCTTGTTTCATTTTCATCAGAGCGGCTCTGCTGTCACTGGAGATTCTGATGATTTTGTTCTTTATGCTGTGCATAAGAATTGTTTTTGCCCTTAGCGTTATTCCTGCTAGTTCTGCCTGAAAGAGAGTCGAAATTATGTCTAGTGGTTGTTCCTTCCATTGTTTTAGATCCTGCTCTTTCGCGTGGGGATACAGTGGAGGAAGACCCAGGACGGCTTCCATGATGGCTGTAGGGGTGTGTTCGTATTGCACCCGTGCACCCAAGGCACGCTAGTCTTTGCACATGGTTGAAAGTGCTTCGGTTGTGGATAGTCTGGTTTTAGGCCACCAGACAATTGCTTCATAACAGAACATGGTCTTATTACGGCGGTGTACAACAACAGGATAGCCTTTGGGGATGGACCCCAAAGTCTTCCGACTGCGCGGCGACATTGCCAGAACGCCCTGTTTGATTTCTCCGCTTTAAGCTGGATGTACTTGATCCAGTTAAGTTTATTTTCAAGTGTAATACCTAGATACTTCACTGACTGTGAAAGCTGGAGGTGTTTTCGGAAGAGTAGAAGAGCTCGAAGGCCCTCTGTCTTCCTTTTCCTTGTGAAGAGAACTACCTCGGTTTTTGTTGCGTTTATTGACAGAGAGTGTTCCTATGCTATGGAGCTCAGTCGTAGGTCGTAGACTGGCCTTCGTGGGGTTCGGAAGTCAAGTTATGATTGAATGTTCTATTTTTCCACCCCCCCCCCCCCCCCCCCCCCTTCTACCAGTATCAAATTGCGTTACTATGATATGATCAAGTGGTCCTCTTGATTATGGTGGTATCTTGTTATTAAAGTGTCAAATATCTATTTTACACCAATGAAAGATGTTTCCATCGAAATGATCTTGGTCTGTACCTGTTTTAGAATTTGTTCCTGGTGCTTTAGTAACTTTAGCAAGTAAGAGAAACAAATTTAATAATTGTGCAAAAGGTAAAAATATCGATTCCTGCCGTTATTTTTCGTTATGACGCAAACTGTTTTGATTAAGTAAATAACGTATATCTCTTTTTATACAACATGTATCGTAGCAGTAAAACCTCCTCACATAATAGAAATATGTAGTTGTTTGTTGTTGCAATTCATTGCAATTTTCTTGGTTAGTTGTACGGCCTAGTCGCATGCCGAAGAATTGAAAAAAAAAATGATATATTATTAGGAAATGTATAATAATGCAAAGAACTAGGAAGTTTCACCGTTCTTCCATTACCTCGCATGTAGTAAATAATGATATAACTTTCCAAACAAATATTTAGTATGAAAACGGATGGTATATAGTAATTAATTATTAATCAACTCTTTGAACTTTGCAAGAAAACTTTGTTTCCAACCTCAAACCTTCATGAATAAATCAAGCGAGCGTATACATTTTAAGGGTTATAATTTGAATTTCAACAATATTTAGCGCATACAGATTTTATAGCAACACAAAAAATATTATATTTAATTAAAAAGTTTCTTTTCGGGGTGTTAAAATGAGTGACGTACATTTTAAAAGAAAAATTTTCTCATATTTACGCCAGCTTCAAATGCAAATCACAAGACGAAATCTGAATTTTGGATGAAGAATATGTTGGCATATTAGATGTCACAACTCTTCATGTTCCAACCAATATTTCACGTTCAAAAGCTTACGTATCACTTTTATTTTATATATATAATATATTCTAAACATGGCCTTAAGGACGTGCTATGGAGCAATTTATAAAATTTAAATGAAAGAACGTCGATTTTAGAAGGAAATAGTGCCAATCATTCGTGCTTTCCGATCGTAGATCTAAAAAAAAATGTTCTTAATTGATGTTAACGCCGGAAAATAAAAGGAATGATATTGTATAGTGACGTGAGTCATGTCAGGTAAACTTTCGCCGAACTTTTCTATACAATAATGATGAAAGTTTTTAAAGGGGCAAGGTTTTTTATTTGCCCTTTTTTTTGTGGCCTGATTCCTATTTGTGGTTAGTGCGAGTTACATTTTATGGCACGTACACGTGAGATTTGTCTTGTGAAAGAAAAAATACTATCCCGATAGCAATTTGTTTCGTGAGATATTCGAAATTGTCTTTGCTTTTACAAATTTGTAGCACGCGGACGGATCTTATTCTACTATTTGTCAATTTGACTTAAAATAAAATTCAATCTTTCATTGAAATAAGTAATTAATAGCAATACGGTGGCATACCAATTAATACGATATACCTTCAAGATTGGGAATGCAATTAAATTGAAATTTCATAATTAATTCATCACTTTGATCTACAACACAAACTGCTTCTTGTGTTAATGTAATTGAAATAAATTAACAACTTTGTATTTGTAATTACAAACATTTAATACGAAAAGAATCATATTCAAGAACCCATCGATGTTATAAGTTTTTCGACCATCCTAAAATCAATTCGTCCTCATCAACGTGACATCTGTTTTGAGCACTAAACCGGAGTCCTTAACGCTCGAATACGAGGTGAGAATGTATCTTCTTTAATCTCTAAGGTTTATTTGTTATTTAATACAATCTGTGATCGAAAGCTCTCTGATGCCGATTTAGTTTTGTAACGTTAAACTTTGTAGTTATCTCTTTTACCTTTAACGATTTGTTCATTTCCATTTCAATATTTATGCTCATCGTGCCCTTCAGGTATTTTAGATAAGTATCCGATTGAATTTACTAGTGGTGGCAATTTTTTTCGAATATTCGAATGTATAATCGGGAATTATTCGAATACTTAACAGTATCACTATTCGAATTAGAATAAAAACGAATAAAACGAATGAAACGAATAAAACAAATAAAACGAATGAAACGAATAAAACGAATGAAACGAATGAAACGAATAAAACGAATGAAACGAATAAAACGAATGAAACGAATAAAACGAATGAAACGAATAAAACGTATAAAACGAATAATGGCCAGAACAAAGAAAATTGTTAAATTAAGAAAAAAGAGAACTTCGAGAATTATTTCTCATTTACAAATTTCTTTCGACCGACAATATTTTATGAATAGTAGATAAAACGTTGTAGGTACAATATTCGTATTGTAAATAGCTATTTCAGCATTTCTTTTCTGTCAGCTTGAAGTCATTCCCTATTCAATATCACCCTTTTACAAGTCGTAATGAACTGTAATTTATTGTTTGTTAGTGTAAAAAGTTTTCGGTAAATCAGTGAACACGTTTCTCTAAACATTACCTACAATAATCCTCAACCACGCAGGGTGATTTTAATTGGAATTATTTTCATGGTATTGTGAAGCTTGGACTTTGTTTATTTAAGTTTATGCTTTTTACCCGCCTTTGATGATAATTTATTCCTTTAAAGGATTATCTAAGCATTTAAATATAAATTTTTGATTTAGTTCAAATTATTTCTCAGCCTAGACGACTACATTATTGTGATTTATGAGTAAAGTGTGGAAATATTTCGTGAAGAATACGAGTGATGCGATAGTTTCTTGCAAAATTTGCAATAAATGTCTTAAATTTAATGGAGCAACAACAAGTAATTTACTATTCAAATGTTTATGCTTAAATGAAACTTCCATTGGAGAATGCTCTACTAGGTAGGTAGTATAAAACTAGTTCAACGAATAAAAGGAGTAAAACGATAAAACGAATAAAACGAATACAACGAATAAAACGAATACAACGAATAAAACGAATACAACGAATAAAACGAATACAACGAATAAAACGAATACAACGAATAAAACGAATACAACGAATAAAACGAATACAACGAATAAAACGAATACAACGAATAAAACGAATACAACGAATAAAACGAATTTTTTTCTGACTATTATTCGAATTCGAAAAATTCTATATTCGAATATATTTTTAACGAATATTCGAATACGAAAAAAATTAAATTTGCCATCACTAGAATTTACCCTGTAAATCAGAATGAACCATTTCCTAGTGTACTGTTAAGTGTTTCGGTACCGAATTTGGTGACGCTCTTTGCCATCAAGATAAACTACGTAGATATCTGTGTACCAAATTGTTAAACATTGCTTTGTATGGTGCTTGTACCCCTCGACCTTTGATTAGTTATCTCAAATTATTACAAACTGCATTATAATCCAGTTAGAACACAGTTGCTTTATTTGATGGCTCTTCTTCCTCCCTCCCGAATCGTTGTTTTTAAGGAACTGATGAGGTCTTCGGAACTCCCACAACGCTACAGAAAGTTTCGGTCACAAAATAGAATAGGCGAATAGGGTACAGATTATCCACGAAGACAAGAAGTGATATCGGATTTGTGGAGATGATCAAACCTAGAAACACTTGTACTGTCCCCGTCTGATACTCGAAACTAGCTAGTCATAGTCAGTTTTCCACCAAGGGAACGTGTCCTAAAACTGCAAAATGAAATGCACCTTGTTATTATGGTCAATTTTTGATTAAAAACTCGAGGAATTGATATTAGACAAAACAGCAGGTTGAAGATCTCCTTGGCGTTTGTAGGAACCCCGATGGTATCATATCGAATTAAATCCGCCAGTAGCGTTCGGCTCGCCTTTGGAGTTGGAATTTGGGGATTATCGAAAGAGAACTAATTGGCTCACGGGACAAACGCGTTTGGTACCGCGGTAGTTTGGTAGATCGAAGAATCGGTGGGCATTTTTAGGCAATTGATAGTAGTTTCTAGGCCTTCCAGTTGTCCAGTTTATACTTTCTTTCGCCAACCTGGTTAGTAAGTCCATAGCAAGTACCGTACTTCTCATTGGGATACGGTGCACATAGGAGAAGTGTAAAAGTTACTGCGCTGATATGAGTATATTGTATGGTCGTATAGCTAGGACTCGCGTGGGTGTGGGTTTGGTAGACATTCCCCCTACCCCATGTAGCACCTTTATTGGCGTTAGCTTGGCGAAATATTGGGTGAATATATTTTTGTAATATTATAAAAATGTTGGAAATACAATATTTCGTGAATATAAGAACAATATTTGCAATATTTAGTCAATATTGCTAACTAATGTATATTCAAATATTGTACACACAATAGTGTACCAATATTGCGTGTACAATATTTAGTATATATTGGTATACAATATAAAGTCAATATTTATTTATAAATAACGTAACAATACTCTGTTTTCAATATTACTGGATATTTAAGATGATATATTTAGGCTACATGGAAAAATATTGATAAATAATAACGTTATGATACTTTCTCAAAATCCGCCGAATGTTAATTTTCGCCGATTTAGAGATATCAAAATAATCAAAATATAATATGCATGCCCCCTCAATATTTTATAGTGTTCAACTTTAAATTCCAAAACTATATACGTTTCCGAAGCTCAGTTGTTTCAGGGCTGACTTCTTAAGCGGGTGATCGATGGTTCGAGTCCTACTTGAAGCAGATGCCTCTCTCAGTATCACCAATCTCCTCCTAGTCTACACGTGCTGGTGAAGGAACTACCGGAGTAAATGGACCCCTGCAGGCGCTTCGCACTGGGAAATAGTCCCTCGGAACAGTTAGGGCTCTTTCCTACTTACTATTTTGGGGTCAAATTACAAAACAATAATGGGCCAATATTGCATCAATATTTTCCACAATATTGAAATAATATCGGTTAGTAATATTTAGCCAATATGTAAAATTGTTCATATGACAATATTGTAGATTAATATTCTACCAAAATATTTACAATGAAACGCCAATATTACACCAATATTAAATGCTACATGGGACGCATCATTGAAATTATTGAAGAATCACATGATGGCAAAGGCTTCCGTTGTGTGGTGGAGTGATTTCGCAGTATACACTTGAGGATGTGGCATGCATATTCAATTGGCCGTTTCCCATCGCCTTGTGTTAGAACTTTTCATTTCCTACGGGCGTCCAATAGGATGTCTGGAGGATGAAATGTCTCCTTGAAGGAGCGACCTATTTGGTAGTGTTTTTCTTGAGAAAGGAGATCCCAACACACCAAATCCCCCTCACAGAGTAAAGTAAGAATGCGGACGACCTAAAATCAAATTATATTAGGCACGTGAGGTATTACCAACCACCCAATATCCACATGAGGGATTTAATTTGAATGACGTCCAATTTCGATTGTGTACGTATATGTCCGTAGTAAATAAGTCTAGCGAACTACATCATTATTTTCGAAATAACTACATACATTTCATCCAACTCCAACTTTCGCCCTTCCTCGATGCCATTTGTCACTTCACTCCCTTTCAGCATTTTCGATGTAGATATGTGGCATATGAAAGTGGGCGAAACGTTTACTGTTCGTTCAACTTCGATTAAGATCGTGAACCTTTTTAGGGGGATACAGGATTTAGAAGCGTGACGAAAACTGATATTACCCACATTTTATTGGATACGAGTAGGTATAACGTTATCTAGCCCCGACCAGATCACGCCTCCCACTAAGCCCGACCCCTCCCCCATCAAATGGTGGATCTGATCTAATCTGTTTGAAAAGCCGTTAGACCCGTTTGAAAAGCCGTTGAAAAGCTGTTAGACCTGTTTGAAAAGCCGTTAGACCTCTTCGCAAACTGTCATCCCAACGCCTCGAGTTATAGAAAAAATTACATCTTTACTCGTTAGTTTCAATTGCTAAACCCGAAAACTTTAATTGCTTTCCTAAAGTCATCAGGAGATGGAACGGTACATCAACCCCACAGGCCCTCCATCAGATTCAACGGCTTTTCAAACAGATCCACCAGTTGATGGGGGAGGGGTCGGGCTTAGTGGGAGGCGTGGTCTGATCGGGGCTAGGTAACGTTATACCTACTGATACGTTCAAAAAAATCCCAAAATGCACTCCCGTAATTCTGGAAAGCGTTTAAGGTTACAATTTCTATTTACTTCGAGATAACATAATTCCAAAAAAATAGTAGAGTTAATTTTCTTCAAACTTACTTTGTGCCAGTTGCTATCTCGGTGGAATGAGCGTGGTTCCTAAGCAGATGGGCAATATATGTATAGTCTTCTCTAGCTCACTAACTGAATTTCAGTAATTCTGGTCAAGAGGCGTATATTATTTATGTGTCGTCTATAATCCAGAAATTCTGTTTGCAGGTGAGCTTTTTCCTTAATTCAAAATTTCGCTACAGGGCGATTTCTACACATATACGTATTAGTCGACGTTAGTGAAGTTTCTGCCATCCTTCATCAACCTAGCTTATTCTTTAAAGTGATTCAATACATCTTTCACCATTCAATATTTACGTAAAAATTACACAACAGAATTCACCGATACTAACTCTATAGTGGTGTCCTCACTTCATTCTCACTGCCCAAAGTAAATAATTGATAGAACAACGTGAGGGAACAGAAGAGGATTCCCAGTAAGATGGCGATAAAGCAGTTTTGTCGATTTTGTCCGACTCGAAGGACCATGTTCATTCTCCGTTTCAGCGCGATTGAATGTTGTTGGTGGTTTTAGTTGTGAGGGGTACGCCGTCACTCGTACCAATTGTAGACTGTTCCTCACACCACCGTTGGGTAGTTGAACAAAATGGCTTTCATTCAAAGACTGATTTATGTATTTACAATATTTACAAGTTTATATACATTCTTATTCTATGACGTATTACTATAATTTAACGGTCTAGGTCATGTTTACCTAGCCTATGCTGCGATTGAATTTTACAAGTGTTTCCTTCCTACTTACTCAACATTGTTTGTACTAATGCGGACCTAATCTACATTCGTATTACTATATTTCCTACTTCATATTTTAATCATTTCTTAATAATTCTTATTTGGTAAACAGGAAAACTGTTTAATCCGAGATTAAACAACCTAGTTTTGTAAGGATGTCGTTAGTAAATGACTATAAGTACGACGCCAACCGCGTAACCCATCATACTTTTGGCTGTCGCGATCACAGTTTGAACATCGGCTTAATTTTTATGAAACCAGCCATTGGTATAGCAACACCTCCACAAAACGGGCCGCTAAAATGCTTTTGATACCTAAATTTCACAGGGGTTTATCCTATTCTTTTCGCACAATCAATAAAATTGTTTTATTCATGTTAAACGGGCGCATCGTTATCGGTATCCTTTCTCGAAGGCAACTAATCCCTTATCATCAGTAATTTTAGACGTATACCTAAATTGGATGATGCAAATTTTTGAATTTCTAGCAAAAAAAAATATCTCGTTTCCTGCTATTTGAATAATTATTACAAATAGCAATTTAGCGTAATTAGGTTAATATACATTCGGAATTTCTAATTTCATTGATTGTATGCAACGTGCATAGCAATCCGAAATAAATGTAAATATTTGAAATTCGGAAATCATTTCCTTTTCTCGAACTGTAGTAACGTTTTCATTCCGCTGACGTGTCTAAATTTTCGAAGTTTGTTATCGGCATTTATGCCTGTTATTCATAATTTCAAACCCTCTTTTTTTCCCCCAATCTTTCTTATTTAGAAATGTTATGTTTATGAAATGTTTTAAGCAAAAAATTGATATAAGGCTGTTTGTCGTTAAAATGAATGATAACAATTCAAAATTACGAGGTCGTCTTTTGCTATATTACAATAAATTGATTCGCCGAAGAGTAAACTTTAGGGAGGGTATCGTATAACCTACTAAAGCTCTTGTGATCGAATACTGAATTTTTTATCAAACGCCAATACAATCTCAAAATTTATTACTTGGAAATTGCATTTTTTCTTTTAACTTTTTTTCGAGGGTTGTAGTCTTGAATAACAGAAAGATTTAGGGGTATCGTAATTTTTGTACGAGAAGGGTGATGAGTCACGAGCAAATTGATGGTTGTAGTATAAATGCAAGTGAGTTGCATGAAGGGCACGACGCATGATTAGACGCCTTCCTGGTGTTTATAGAGCCAAGGGAGGATTTCTGAACAATTTATTTTCGCAGAGTTCGCCCTTGTTTCCACTTTCGATGCCGTTACAACGGAATGTGTTTGTAATATATTCGCTCTGTCCGTGTTCGTATCAACATATACAACACGGTGTAATGGATGTACGTGAATCATCCTTTTTGTCCTCCTGAATGATGATTGTATACTGGAAAAGTTATATTCTCCCTACCTGATACAGCCGTTCACCGAGAACGAGATGAACACAAGCACAAATGCAACTTTGGGTTGTGTGCTGCACAGGAGTCTAAAACATGATATTTGAATTCAATGGATTGAGTTTTCATGCTGACCATGAATTAGGGGATGTATTTTATCCTCGTGGGAATAAATGGCGAATATGTACTTCCGTTATGCTTTTGTACAGAAATTGGGTGTTCTCGCCACAGGGTCGTACTCGAATCCTTTTTATTGGCCGCCATGTTGAATTTTGAAATGTATGATTTATAGGAATCTTCCCTACTGGGGGTGGGATCAAACTCAGAAATGCCTCACGAGTCCTTTGTCATGGGGAAAAAGTGAAGGCAATCTGGAATATCATTCAAATGAACTGGAATCTTCCTTGCTGCTGATCAGTGGCGCGAATTATTAGACTTCACAAACTATTTAAGGATAAGTCCTGACCTGCGCGTATGGGTCGTTGAAAAGAGTTCGAGAATGAACCCAGAATAACAATTTAATGAAACAGAGGAAAAAAAACGGATATTCATACAATATTTCGCGAGTTCAACTACTCCAAATCAAAACCATATGCCAAACAGGGATCGCTGTAAATTGGGGAGTGACCTGAATCGTTCCCACAGGTGAGAGAATTAATCAGTGGATGCGTGCTGTAAAGAAAATTCAGAAAAAAACGCTAATCTGAACTGCCCTTATTGGCCTTGGTAAGGGAATAACTTCTAAGCTCGAATATTACCTTCTCAGATAAGTATTGAAACCCTTTGTGTTGGCAACAGAATTCTTCTTTGTGGTGGTAACGTTGAACGTAAGAACCAATTGTTCTTTTTCCAGGTGGTAAAGGTGAAAGGAAAATAACAAATAAAAGATTGATGGACCCCGAGGACATGTAGAAGAAAAATGGGTCAAATTCAAGAAATGCCTTTTGGATGCAGCAACGTAGAGCTGTGGAAACACAATAATAACAAAGCAAATCATATTTAAAAAAAAAACGAAATGGTGGACCAGAAATTTAGAAAATGTTAGTTTTTTGCCCTTGACCTTGACGATGACTGCACTTGTTCTGATCCCGAATTCCAATTCGTTGGAGCATATTTGCTATATCCAGTGTCTTCTAAAACTCCATACAATGGGGAGGAGCGGTCGTATCCGATCCAGTCCCTTGAGCAGGTTATCGTTCAGGCATACTCCATGAGCACGTGCTGCTGCATCCATAACCAACATAAACTATCCAGTCATTCACAAAGCGAGGGATGTACCAGGTATGTGGAGGTTGGTTGAGAACCTCGTCAGCTGTCAACTTCTTCATATAACCTTTGTTCTGATACTCACCGTCCCCTTCCTTATGTACATTTCCTTGAATTATTCATTTTCTCCTCGGTGCATTTCAAAACGAGCAAAGGCGTTCTGGAAACTCAACGGTGTCAATCCAGAGTAAGACCGCCTCCCAAGAGTCACTAACTCGAAGTGTGGTTTCGTCAAAAATCTTCAGTGACTTCCAAGGTTCGCCCCTTAGAGACCGTAACCCTTATGTTACCACTTGTCTCAATATCATTGGTTGAGGGTTATTGATGCCATGATATCCCGCACAACATTGACAAACCCCGTTCTACCAAAACCCTCAGGTGTACCTTTTCCTTGCTTCGTTTAAGTTGAATGTGGTAGGATTCATTTTCATCTGGGTCACCGTTCTCACTAAATTCAGGATGAACTTACTAGTTCCAGGAAAGGCTCCCATCACACCTATTGGGCAGCTCCATTGTTCGAGTTAGAGGCTCAAGAAGTAGTTGCATCATCTATCTGATTTTGATTGGTGTCAAATTATTTCCAACCCTCGTCAAATCCGAATGAAACAAAACATGATATTTCAATGTACATCCATCCTTGTGCACAATGTCCATCCTCTACCTCCTCCACTGGCGAAGACTGGCTTTCGTTTTGGCATAAACCGATTGTCGTCGGTCATTACATCTATTTTTGGCGTGGCGACATAATGTCCAGTGAGAGAAGAGCTTCAAATCTCACACCCTTGTCTGTTCACGAAACAACCATTCGTGCCATTGTGTCCGAAATTGGCAAAAGAAGTTTAGCCACAAAACCATTAACCAGTAATGATACTGTCACCAAACCATCTACCGCTGTTTCAGTTTCTTCACTTGAGGTGACTTTGTTGATCTGACTTTTCAATTATCTAATGAAACACAAATTCGAGTAGTCCGAATCTTGCTCGTAACATGTTTGCAATTCTCGGCAGCTTCCTTGGATTTCCCATTAGATGCTTGACAGACGCCTGGCGAAATCTGTGTACGTTTTTTATTCTTCGAATTTGTACTTATTTGTAGTCTGCCTGACTTCCATCAAATTTAGGAAGCTCACGGTCGATGCCGGATTTCACTTAATCATATCCTCGAGATCCAAAAGCCCCTGTAGCGCGGTCACTAATTGTTCAACCATTTCTGATGACGACGTTGCTCCTTCCGGAGGTGACCGTTATCCTCCGGAAGGAGCAACGTCGTCATCAGAAATGGTTGAACAAATAGTGACCGCGCTACAGAGGCATTTGGATCTCGAGGATATGATTCAGTGAAATAAGGTGCCGACCGTGAGGTTGCTAAATTTATGGAAGTCAGAGAGATCACAAGTAAATATAATCCAGCCATTGGAATACTCGCTCCTGCTGGTGTGGTTCATTTTTCAATTGTACTCAAACGAGCGAAGGCGGCTGCTGACTTTCCGGAAACCCAACGGTGTCCTCCATCCAGAGTAAGACCGTCTCCCAAGAGTCGCTAACACGACGTGAGTAGTGTAGTAAGGCGGGTTCTGAACCAAAAAGTCACTAGATTTAGTAACTTTTCTTAGGTTGGTAGTACTGGGCACTAGAAAAGTCACTGTATTGTTTTATTTATTTTATTTATTGTTTTACCTGTTCAATACCTGTTTTACCTGTTGCAAACCAGGGGCGTGTCCAATCTAGTGCCTTTTCTAGTGACCAGTACTACCAACTTAAGAAAAGTTACTAAATCTAGTGACTTTTTGGTCCAGAACCCGCCTTACTACACTACTGACGTGTGGTTTTGTCCAAACTCATCAGTGACTTTTTGACTTCCTAGGTTCGTCCTTAATCCTGATTTCAAATCCTCAATGTAGAACAATAATTTGATTAGACTGTTTCCCCTCCAGTCAGTACGTTGATTTGTAGATGGTCCATAACTTCATCAAAGTCTTCAGATATTGTCCAACGCAATGCAGTCACCAGTGTAATGAGCTCGGGTAGATCTTGTCTCAGTATCATTAGTTGAGGGTTGCTGTTACCATAATATCCGGCGCAACATTGACAAGGCTCCTTCTACCAAATCCCCTCAGGTGTGGATAACTTTTCTGTGCCTCGTTTAAATTGAATGTGGTAGGATTTATTTTGATCTTGCTTTCTCACTACATTGAGGGTGAACTTACTAGCCCCCGTAAAGGCCCCCATCGCAGTTATTCGGCCGAGTTAGTGCCTGAAGAAGTAGTGCGGCATCATCTATCTGATTTTGGTCGGCGTCAATAATAACTCAAAAATAACTCTCTTCAAACCTGAATGAATCAAAACACGATATTTCAATGTACATCCATCCTTGTGCACAACGTCCTTCTCGTAACAGGATTCCTCCTTACCTCCTCCAATGGCGAAGAAACGTCCTCGTTTTAGTCTACACCGATTGTCTTCGGTCTCCAGTCTCCAAATCTATTTTTGACGTGGCTGAAATAATGGCCAGTGGAAGAAGAGCTTCAAATCCCACATGCTTGTCTGATCACGAAACGGCCATTCATGCCAATAATGTGTCCGTAGTGTCAGAGTTTAGCCACGAGATACATTTTCGTAATATGATGCACAGATACATCATAATAAGCTTATTATAACCTTGGTTACCTGAATATAAACAACTCTGACCATAAAGAAACGTCAATTAAAATGACATTAAAATGACAATGGAAATATACAGTCTGTTTGATTTTAGCTGTCACAGCGGATATCTCGGTAACTGTTAGAGATATGACAAAATGTTATAGAAGAAAAGTAGTTCTACATTTAATTTTGTATTATCTGCTATAGTCAAAAAAACAATTGAAAATCAAATGTTATAGGTGCAGCGAATACATTCAAAATTTAAATGGAATGTATCCAATTTTATTACATATTTTGAAACTGTACAAAATTATCTTTGCAACGATATATCACATGTCATAGTTATCTAAGCAATTAAAAACGTAAATCTATAATTAAGTAATAAATGCACACTTAGGCGAATGGAACATATCGCTTTGAGAAGGTAGGCCATGAAAACAATTCCTACAACTTTATTGTCAAACTCATTGAGTAATTTCTACGTATTGTTATTTTCATCTTAAGTAGCACGAAATGGGTGATAATTATTCTAATGGTGAATAGGTAAATGGATATGCTAAGGGAGTACATCAGATGTACTGATAATGGTAGAGAAGCTTGTATGGTGTATCAAGCTATGTATCCAGAAAGGTGGCATCCACATCCTCGTACTTTTGCAAGAATCGAAAGTAATTTACGAAGAAAGGGCTGTTTTAATAATCAGACACGAAGGGCAAGAAATGGACGTGCCACATTATTATGATGAAGATATTTTAGTATTGGCGTATTTTAGAGCACATCCGTAGTATTTTAAATGATAATTAACCTCATAGTGTTGTAGACCAATCAGACATTAAGAACAGTGTCACATGCACCAATCACAAGTTTTTTTAACTGAAAAGAATGTATGCTACTTTTCTTGCCGCTACCTCATTGTTTTAGCAACCTATATTTAAAAAAATCAAATGTCATTTTGACAAAAGTAAAAAATTTGACGTATTTAACGCTTCATTCAGTTAATTCTCCAACCGAAGATCATTCGTTCTCAACTCTTGTCAGGCAAGATTTTTTTGTATGAGCATTGATTGCTAAAAGGTAATTAAACTCGATCAAATTCTTGGGAAAAGAACCCTCGCGCTTCGCGCTCGGGTCTTTTCGTCAATTTGATCTCGTTTAATTGCCAAGCAACCAGTGCTCATACAAAAAAATCTTTCCGACAATAGTTGAGCACTTATGATCTTACTGTTGAAAATATTGGTGGAAAATGGATAGGAAGTGGTGGCCCTATCAACTGGCCAGCGAGATCGCCAGATTTATCTATGTGAGATTTCTTTGTGTGGGGTTTTCTCAAACAACAAGTTTATGTTACTTGTCCACAAGATCTAGAGGATCTTAAAAATCGCATTAGTAGGGCATGTGGCCAAATAACACATCAAATGTTGCAAAAAGCGAAAAGAAACGTAATAAACAGATTTCGAAAATGTATGGCAAATAACGGAGGTTACTTTGAACAAACACTCTAGCGTTTAGGTATTATGAACTGAAATTTATTTAAACCAAGTTTACTTATTAATTTATTGTTACTTTGTTTATGTTATATTGTATTTATATTGAATGATGGCATATGTTGTCAAGATAGTATTAAGGAACATTGTTCAACTGGAAAATGACAAAAATTTCAATTGTTTCCTCGCCTACTATTTCGAATAAAGCTCTAATATACCTAAGCGTGCATTTGTTACTTTTCCCACGACCATATACGAAACCAACTCCTAACGCACAATTACGTATGAGCGAAAATTGACGATATCGTCGGAGGTAAAAAACCTGTGCGATTTGGTTTCGCGCTGTGTGTTAGAAATATAACGCACAGTTCACACTCGAATAGGCGGCTGGATCAAACAACTAAAATGACAGTTTGAATTTATTCGCGCTGTCACTAATTTTGTTAGCAAGTAGTTTATTGGTTTAATTCGTTTTAAAAAATATTTTTTTTATGGTCGTGGGAAAAATAGTGTACAAAACTCGTAGGAAAGTGTCTAACTCACTCGCGGGATTGGCGGCACTCGGCTGACGCCTCGTGCGCAACTTTCCCGCTTGTGCGTTATTTATCACTTTCCATACTTGTTATGTAATATACTATAATTATCGATTTAAGTTTTTAATTGATTAGATAACTATGACATGTGATATATCGTTGCAAAGAGAATTTTGTACAGTTTCAAAATATGTAATAAAATTGGATAGATTCCATTTAAATTTTGAATGCATTTGCTGCACCTATAATATTTGATTTTCAATTGTTTTTTTGGTTATAACAAATAATACTAAATTAAATGTAGAATAATTTTTCTTCTATAACATTTTATCATACCTCTAAAAGTTACCGAGATATTCGCTGTGACAGCTAAAATCAAACAGACTGTATAATATCTACAGTTTTTTTAACAAAATTAAAATGGATACCCTTGTTTACTGCTTTTACTATGGCAACGTATTTTAATATCTATAGCAACGTACGTCAAGCGGCGTGATAAATCTACTCAAGTTTAAGCAATATTTAAATTATTTGAGATAAACACTTAATCTGTGCATAAAATAGTGTATGCATCAAGGGCGTAAAGAAGCTTTTATGACCCTCCAGCCTTTTTCTAGCCCTCGCTACCGCTCGCGGGCTTGAAATAAGGCTTCGGGCAATAAAAGCTTCTTTACGCCCTTGATGTATAAATAACTATTATCCATAGGCTTATCATTTTCAAATTGGAGTGAAAGAAACGTACTGTACGCTAGCTGTGGGTCAAAAGAGGCTCCGGAACGATGTCTTTTGCACTCAAATATTCTAAGTAGTCCGACTTCTGAACCTCAACTGAAGCCCCCTTCCTTAATCCGATTTGATCGTCCACTGTGAAGAGTCCAGTTCTGCTTGAAGTAGGTACCTTCTCAGTCGTTTGTGAGTGTTCCAAATCACTGACCTTCGACCTCAACTATCTTAATTGTCGGTTGCGTCTTTGCTTAGCTTCTGTTTCAGGAATTAATTAACCGATGGGGAAATGGAGAAAGTGGAAGAAACAGGCGAGGGGACGGGAATGCAGAACATAAAACCAGTACAACAAGATGAATTAATGGGACCAATGGAGGGTCCATATCCGCATCATCCCCCACTCCGAATTTCGAAATGAAAATTTGCACACGAATTGTGCTCGTTTTGTGCTGAATTGTGCCCTTAAAATTTCGATTTGTGCTTCACCCCTTCCCCAGATATCATCAATAAACTTTGGGCGGTGCTGGGGAAATGCGAGCACCCCCCACTTCGATTTTCGAAATGAAAATTTGCACACGAATTGTGCTCGTGTGGCCTTAAAGTTTCGTTTTGTGCTTCATCCCTTGCGGAGATATCGCCAAAAGTATGGGCGGTGCTGGGGAAATGCGAGCACCCCCCAACTTCGAATTTCGAAATGAACATTTGCACACGAATTGTGCCCGTTTTGTACTGAATTGTGCCCTTAAAATTTCGTTTTGTGCTTCATTCCTTCCAGAGGTATCATCGATAAACTTTGGGCGGTGCTGGGGAAATGCGACCCCAATTTTTAGTATTTACAAAGTAAACCTACTATTTTCATTATTTTTTTGTTTGGGGTTTACTGTTGTGTATTTGTCAAGGGTGGCCCAACGAAAAGGTAACAGGCGGGTTTCTGGCTAGAAATTTTTTTTTAAGAAATACAAAAACACGTCAATTCTTATATCAAAGGGGGGAACTTTTGTCATACTTTCAATCTGCAATGATTTTTGATTTCATCTCTTAGCGCTGTGAGAACAATACTACGTCATTTGAAAGGTCTTTCTTTTCTGAATTCAGTACACTAGTTTTTTTAATTTTAACAAAAAAAAGCTTCTGTAAAAAAACAATAGATCTTTCCGACCTTTTTTTTTTAGTTTTTAAATGCATCAAACTCTTTCCCCATTTTCCATTTTTGCAACTTCAACTTTTTTGTTAAAAACAAAAACACTAAAAAAACTAGTGCACTGAATTCAGAAAAGAAAGACTTTTGAAATGACGTATCACTTGCCCCATCATCTCTATTTAAATGTTAGGGGTTGTTCTCACAGCGCTAAGGGATGAAATCATTTCAGGGTTGTCCCCCTTAATATAAAAATTGCGGTGTTTTCGAATTTTTGAAAAAAAAATTTCTAGCCAGAAACCCGTCTGTTACCTTTTCGTTGGGCCACCCTGTATATATTACCTTGTTATTTTTTAGTTTTTTTTTTATTTTGTGATATTCATGGGAAAACGGTCTTGGTTTTGTTTTTATTTTTTTATTTGGCTTTAGCTTATTTTGTTTTTCTTCCTTTTTAACGTGTATTGTTCTGTATATATTGTGTAAATATTGTTCGAGGTTTACTTTATTATTTTCATTTTGTCTCATTTTATTTTATTTGTATACATTTGTGGGGTTTCTGTATATTTATTTTTTTATTCTATTCTATTTATTCTATCTATTTACACTGTAGAGGGATCATTTGTTTTTGTGGTGGTTTATTTTATATTTCATTTTATTATGGTTTTCTTTACTAAAGGACTGTTTATTTTTTTATTTTTTTAGAAAATTCCTGTTTATATTTTGTTTTATTGTTAACTTAGAAGATATCTGTTTTTGTTCTGTTTTTGAGATTTCTGTTATTATTATATTATTATTAAATATTTTCAAATTTGTTATTATTAGTGATATAGTTATTATCATTATTAATATTATTACCGGGTAGATACACGGATGATGCCTGGGTAGATCACAAAAAAAGCAGGTCTACCGAAGGATAAGGCACGAATGTCTGGGCAGGATTCCCCCAACATGGATCGTCTCAGTTGGACAAGTGCGAGACACTCACAAAGTATGTGGTGTGCCGTCTCGTCCTTACTAATGTTAAGCACTTGAATCTTCAAAGCTAACATTTTATGAAAAATGAATGCTTAACGCATCTCATCCAAACATTTAAGAGTCTACTTAGGGAAAGGTACATAATAGAAGTATCAAAGTATGCAGCATAAATGAGTACAAAATATAGTATATATAAAAAATTGAGACCTGTTTCAATTAGAAATTCCAGATAGAAAGGGCTTCCATTTCGACAACTTCACCCGTAAGTTTCCGTAATATCTATTGAAAGGTGAGAGCACTTAAATAATGGCACAAAATTGGATTGGCGATATGTCCGAATGGAATGAAGCACAAAACAACATTTTAACGGCACAATTGAGCACAATTCGTGTACAAATTTTAGGTTCGAATTTCGGAGTGGGGAGTGCTCGCATTTCCCAGCACCGTCCATACTTTTGGCGATATCTCCGCAAGGGATGAAGCACAAAACGAAATTTTAAGGGCACAATTCAGCACAAAACGAGCACAATTCGTGTGCAAATTTTCATTTCGAAATTCGGAGTGGGTGGTGCTGGGAAAATGGACCCAGCAATGGAAAACACCAGGAAGAGATATTATAACAACCGAAAAATGATAAAATACAAAAGGAAATTCAGAAATAATAATGGCGACATAAAAAATTGTGTGCAGTATGAATAATGGTAGACTGACGAAAACAGTGTATGAGATAAGACGATATTGAAATATCGTACCAACATAGAAAAAACTCAACATTTTATGTTGCTCCTGTAATTAATCCGACGAAGTTCGCATTTGAAAATCTTTTATGACAGAAACTACTATCGGAGTAAAAATGCAAGGCTGAGGGGTGAAATTTCTTCATTTTTGGGCAGTACATTAGTCATTTATATATGTTTAACATGTGTAAAAACCAAAATGGTAGAATCAGTTGTTTAACTTTTATTTTAATTAACAGCAATAAAAACGCTGTATTTTGTATTTTCCTGGCTGACGGTCAGTTTTAACTTATCATAAAATTGTTATTGTTTCATAAATTGTTACCAAATTTACAAATGTTGTAGCACACATACTTCTGAAAAGTCGACAGCCAATAAATATTGATTATTCATATAATTAACTGGTTTTATAAGCCCTAACCGAACATGTGCTATTTTGCAATTTACGGAAGTTAAAGAAAAAATTCTTATTTTAAATGCTAAATTTGATATTACTTAAATCTAATTGCATTATTCTCTTATTTTGTTTTCTTGTAATTCAAAGTAAATGTTATGTTTATCGCGAAAGAAAGACGCACATATTCCCGCGAGAGGTAATCTACCACATCGTAAATCGTGAGCGGCAAACCACAACAATGTGATTATTCTTTAGCATTGTACAAAACCATGCGCTTTATAGCAATAGTGTACGACAACAGCTGCCCCGCGCGCCGCGCTTCTCCCCCCCAACTGGTGCATGCATCCTTTTTTCAAAATTTCTTTTAAAAAAACGATGTATAATGACATTATTTTTGTGAATCGTGTTAAACCACAATATAATTGCTTTAACCTTGTTATGTTACTGTCAAATTGTTAATATCGAACGTTCAGGTACTGAGTTACACAAGATGTCGTTTTTTCATTATAGCTTTAAGACTAATAAACCAATTGGCCTCAAAAGCATCTCACATTGACAAAAAGGTATACATTTTTCAAATATATACGTATCTACGACTCAGTTTCAATAATATAACCGTAATTAATTTTTAAAGTGGAGCGCTTGTGCGATTTGAGTTATAATTATCGCTTTTTCTCACATACACTGATACAGAAAATTAACGATGTATTGTAAAAATCTAAAACTGTACACCTTTTTGTACAAATAAATGGTCTTTTAAGTACACTTTATTTCATTAAATTATGATTGCTAATTACTGAGATACAAGCTTCTAAACTCAGAGGCCTTGCATTTTTACTCCGATAGTAGTACAATATTTCTCTTTGTTAATATATCTGCAATATCGGAGACGATATTCCTGGTACAGATTAACCTTAGCCATTTGCTGGAGACGTTGATTGATGCAAATTAATAGCACCTCTAGGCGATATTTTGACCAGACCGCAATTACAGTCTCATTCCTAATTACTATACCTACAAGTCTATAATTAATTATAATTTCATTAGTGTAACAGTTTCGTATTAGGTTTCGATGCGCTACAATCTGCTACAGCCGTTTATTTTTCACCATTATAAATCAAGAAGGATTAAAAAAAAACAAATCTGACGGAGCAACCATAAGGAACACTGCCCTCTGGTGACATTTTAAAGTGGGAAGGCAACGCAAATATTACGAATATAAATTCTGAACACTCGAGGTAATAAATAGCAACGAAAATCTAATAACAATTTTTCGTACGTATTCAGTTCGCGACACGAACGAATTTTTATTTTCGAAAAAAAAACACAATTTTTATAATAATTTTCATTCACGTTAAGCTTATAAGTTTGGAAAATGCTGAACTGACAATTAATTTGAAAACATGGCAAGTAAATCGATTGCAGATGCAACGAGTTTTCACAATATTGAATTTAGTGCATTACACTTTTCTTCTATTTTCTTGTCGAGTAGTGAACATTTTCCTCGTTCTTTAAATATACATCTAAATTTGAAGTTTCTCTTATTGGTTTGAAAAAAAAAAGGCTGTATAATACGGAAATGCACTTCAACTTAAACTGTCACCGGCAGCTATCTACTTCCTGCATGTAATATCATTTAAGGTTCTTGAAAAGAAGCAAAGTTAAGAAAATTCGATTTTGAAATCCAATTTCTCTCTTATTGTTCCCCCATTTTATCGGCTTCCTTTTTATTGTTAAGGAAAACCTTCTGGTATCATTGTAAATATAATCTTCATGTTTTTTAAGTTGTTCAATAGAATCGAATTTTATATGCGCGTAAGAGAAAATGAATTTTTTTTAAATAATATGTATAGGTAATGTGGAAAGCTCGTAGAAGAAAAAAATTATTAACTGTAAGTAAGCGTTTCATTTCGAAGGTTAAAAGGAAATTAAACGGAAATTCCTTTCAACTTCTCTCAAACGTAGAGATAAACGAAAAATACCTATAGCGAAATTTTCGACTACCTTTTCTAAAAGTTTAATTTTAAATTTTGGGATTGAAACTTTCGTAAAGAGAAATATAAATGCCGTGCATCTTTATGTTACTTTGTCTTGCTCACGTGTTATAAAGTGGGTAGGAAAATGTGTTAATGGAAAACCGAACCAAATATTTGAGTTTGAAATTACATAGTCCACTTTTCCTTTAAAATAATCTAAACATTCGTTTAGGTTTGGTGCGCCACGTGGAAATATTGAAAGTGAAAATTCCGTTCTCCTTCTCTCATACGCGTTAGTAGGTACGAATTTTCTCAATATCATGGAATTTTTGTAATTAATAGAGCTGTAATAAACCTCTGATCGACCTCTAGGTTGGTTCCTGAATGTCACCAAGTACTAGAGCAAGTGACGAACAGCAATATACCCTCGAGCTCTCGTGTGGGTTAATGGTCATGCTGGACCAATCTTCAAAGCTCATAAAAGATATTTTGCTACAGATTTCCTTTTTATAGTTCACTATTTTACCGTAGTAGGCGTGAATTTTAAATACAATCACTATTACATTTCTGTAACGTTCTTCTTGTAAACAACACATTTTGTGCTACAGTTCGTAAACCGTATTTTCTTAATCTCGATTTATATCGGACATAAGCGCCCATCGAATATTAAAAAGTGGTATTATTGTAAACACCTGCTTTTCCAGTTTATCGTCACATCTGACGTGTTTCAAGCATAAAACCGAAATTCTATAAATTACCGAGGTAAGCTTTCTTTTTTTCCCCAATATTCATTCGTTTCTCGATCTTTTAGCGTCAATGCTACCGTTATGTCAACTGTTCTTTAAACCAACCCGAAACTTGTTCTCTGATTTCACCAAGCGTCCTTTTTGAGAAGTCCGTCATATGCTGAAATCTCAAGCTGCATTTCATCAAAATTAGTACCAGATTTCGCCACACTATTTGTTTGGGTCAACTACAGGAAACCAACGCTAAGTGAAAATCAACTACAAATTGTCTTTAATTATAAATTATTAACGTACCTAATTTTGCCTTATCAGAATCTTTGCTATTTATTTAACTTGTTAATTCATGATTTATTTATTCAATTCTCTTCAGGCTTAATTACATTAATTACCTAATTTATCCCAGTTATTACATGTTGCATTATAGTCTAGTTAAGCATAGCTCAGCTGATTTATTTCGTTGTTTACCTCCCTTACTAAAAGCAATCAAATCGTTGTTCCTGAAGAAGCTGCTAATACCTTCGGAGTTTGTTGACTAAGCGACCGTGGACGTTGCTCCTACGATTTGTGGGTAAACTTTCTGGGCACTGTAATTTAAACAAGCACATGCACCGCATGGGCTTGGTCGAATCACCATCCTGTAGATGATACTACACAGGCAACGAGACGGCGCACCACATACTTAGAACTGTTTCCCCTTCCAGCATTCTAAGGTTTATTTCACGTATGGGATGGGATAGCACAAAGGTCTCTGTGCGCATGGACTTCTGACTACCCTCCCATAGTAATCCAGAATCCAGAATGCAACCTCTGATCGATACCTCCATAAAAATCCAGTTACTTCTTCAGTTAGAATTTTCCAAAAAAGTCGAGAACAATTAAGCAGATCTTTGCGTTGGACAGGACTTTGATTTATCTATTTAACTTGAGTACAATCTTAGGTTTCTTCAACCTGTACCTCAATCATTGTGAACTACCAATTTCATAATTGACTGGTCTTTGTTGAGATTTCCATTCTTCGCTCTACTTTTGGAATTCGCTCTGCATTTTAAAAATCACTCATTGTCTACGAATGGTGTGTCGGGAACTTTTAATGATAAGTATAGTTGCAATTATCGCGAGTTAGGTTGCTGTTAAATATTTGTTTCTGAGCAATTACATGCAATTGCAGACCTGCAAATACATGAGAGGACTCTCATTTTTGTAATAAATTGCAACACCGACGCGACGTTACATAAATATAACTGTGACCGGATTTATACGTTAGTTGCCTATAAATGGTGATTAACTGTCTTTGTAATGCGAACCTAGTGGAAAAACAAATGGATACATTTTCCCTTTAATTATTGTCCAACATCGACCTACATTTTATATACGCTTTGTATAATTTACTAATTATAAACGCAGCATATTGCCACTACGGCTCAACACTGCAACGTCGTCTAACGGAAAGGCCTTGTAAGCAAGAATTACTTGCAACTGGTACATTCGCACCTGGATCATTACAAGGATGTGGAGAAAGATGGGTAATGGGCGAAGAAAGAAAACAAGTAGTTGCAAAATTGTACAAACAGCCAGTAGAAATGTACAGGGCAAAACAGGCTAAAAAACTAATAAACGATGGCGATCAACGAGAACACTCCCGATAATATCTACATAGATAAAAGTAATGTGCTTCACGCTGCTAAATTTGTATTTGGATAAAAAATAATTCTGTTATTGTTAATGACGTAAATCGTCGTTTAGGCGCCCGCTGATATTGCAGATCGCAGGATCTTAGTAGCAACAAATCCGTGGGAAGCTTAGTTGCCACTGTCGGTTATTTTCTCGAAACAATTTGAATGAAGTTAAATTCCTTCTATTTAAGAAAAACATAAAATTAATATTCTATACCTAAAGAAAAGATGACATATAGTGTCATTCAAAAAGAAGGGAACAATCTATAACGCGTTCATTTTGTGATTGGCAAAACGGCGGTTAAATTGTCTGACAACAGTTTAGACTCCAACCTCGGGTAAAAATTTTTGGAATGATATTTATTATCGTTAGCTTAATATCGCTCCACATAAGTAAAAAAGTGGCATTTAAATGGCCTTATATACTAGCGGATAACCTGTAAGAGATGCTGTACATAATCAATAACTCAAGAAATTGTACAACAATCAAACGGGAAACCTATAAAAGAGAAATAAAAGTTAACACAAGTTGCACAATTCAAAATTCTTTTGAAAAAAAGAATAAAAATGTAAGTGTAAAAATATCGATCCTTTTATATGATAGCGCCATCTATGGACAAATCCGCCAAGTTTTGACATTTTGCTATTATGTATGTATTATTTATTTGTCTTAATTTATTGCAATTTTGACAAAGGATTCTTATTTCTGCTAAAAAACTAGGTACATTTACAAAAAATAAAAATTTCTTATACTTGTCCCCTTCTCTCCAGCACCCCTTCAATCTTCATCCATTCCCCCTCCTCCCTTCCCTGTCAAAATCACCTTTCTTTCTCTCTTCTCTTCCCTTAGCTCCTCACATTCCCTCATCACATGCCATATATTGTCCCTCCCTCCCCACACACTCTACACATCCTTTTCTCGTCCCCTCACCAGTATCTGTTTTCGTTTTCCTCGTTCCCCCACCTGAACCTTGCCACTATTCTTTTTTCCTTTAAACTCATGTCACCCAATATATAATCGGGCTTTTGCCTTCCACCATTATCTCCATATATCCACCATTTTATCTTCCCTCTACTATCCTCGCTCTCTTTTCTATCTCCTCCTTCGCATATCCCACTCTCTCATAAAATAACTCTCTCTCCTCTTGCCCATACCTTATCCGTTCTTTTCTTATCTCTCTCATACACCCATTTACCCCAATAATTTCCTCCCTTTTCTTGATCTCGTCCTTATATTTCACTGCTCAATTTCATGCCTGGATCCTTATTTTTTCTGCTTTCGTCTCCTCCCCCACGATATACCCTGGCGTCTCTCTATTCAACCCCAACGTCCATCTCCAGTACTTTTGCTGTATTTTTTCCATTTTCTCTCACTCCTTCCATCCACATATCTCCGCTCCGTACCCCATCACACTCTTTACCAACTTGTTAAATATCCATCTTCTCTTCTCCATATTCTTCCCAAATACTCTTTCCCCTACTCCCCGCACTTTCCCAATTAGTCTATTTCCCTTATTTGCCAATTCCCTGATGTGTGCCGCATCCTAGATAACCTAGATATTTCCACTCATCCACACTTTGTATCACCTCTTCCTCCCACCCCCACTTTTTCTTTACACTCCTTCCTCTTCTCTTTTGAAATACCATCACCTTTGTCTTCTCACATTCGCGCTCAAACCCTTTCTCTCTAAATATCCCTTCATCATTCCAATTAATCCCCTCATCTCTTCCTCACTGTCCGCCATCACTACCACGTCGTCCGCATATGCCAACACCCACACTTTTATCCTCCCTATCACCACCCCTTCTCTTTGATATCTCCGCAACTCCTCTCCTAAATCCCAAATGTATAGCGAGAAAAGATTCGGGCTCAATGAGCATTCCTGTCTTAATCCTTTCTCCTTTTTCTTCCCGCACCCTCGTCACGCACCTTGTCTCCTCATACACTATTTTTTGGTTCTCCATGTTTTACTCGTGGTACCAATAAACCTGAATTCTACACTTTATACGTGCTTGGAAATAAACTGAAAACGGCAACACTGCAATATTCAAATAAGGCTAGTCGTCCATTGAAACCGTGTTCGTCCGAGTTATTAGTCGGTCGAATAACGGCCGACTTTAGACGTCCGATCTGTGCTCGTCTACTGCGGCCGAACTACATCCGAGTTCTTATGACGAATTTAATACGTATCATTAAAAAATGGATAGTGATTTATATTTCTTAGAAAATGCATATCTCATGAGACGACGGTTGAATAGGAAGGCAAAGAGAAAGTGTTGGGTCAACCCTATTTTAAGAAGAAGAAAAACTGTAGGTGAATTTCATCATTTACAGGATTAATTAAAGAGAAGCAGTGAAAACTTTTAAAAGCACACAAATAACAGTATCAACAAGTCAATTTCTTGACAGTCGAACGGTAGAAAACGTCCGACTAATCCGATCAAAATGGGATCCGGCCGTTAGTCGGCCGTCCTCGGTCGCATTCGACCGACCAGGTCGTTTGTAATAGACGCACGTGAATACCTACGTTTGTCTTAGGATTAGTCGGCCGTGGTCTGGCATAGGTCGGCCGACTAACTACTCGGACGAATACGGTTTCAATGGACGACTAGCCTAAATACCCTATCTGACAAGGTCCTACATTGGAAGTCGAAAATTACTTAATTCGGACGATTTTTTCAGATCTTCCAATCTCCTGACTGGGAAAATACCGCCTGTGACGTATACATCAGAACCAATTCGATGAGGCTTAAATCAATGTTCAATTAACTTTGTACTTTACCAAAATTAATTTTTCGTCGAGCTCGGACGACTTTCGGAAACAGTTTTGAAAAAGTTTGTGTTTTTTTGGGGTTTTTGGAGTACAAGGACCAATAATCTATAGGGTCCTCATTGCTCGAGCACTATCGCGAAAACGTCTAATGTCGGGAAGGTTAGGTCCCAGAATAATAGCAGTCCGAGAACAGAACTTTGTTAGGGGCCTAGAATTGGGCAGCTACGATGCTCCCTTTGCCGGTTGAATTGGATTACCAGCTGTTTGGTGATCGTACCAAATAAACAATAAAGTTTTGGGAGTTGTGAAAACAACTAACATTTCTATATACAAATATGTGCAAGTTTTAACAACGCGGAATGCGGTTAATAATGGAGGTCGGTTGCCGGAGGGTAGGCTGGTCTGGAATACAGGCTGATGGGTCGATGTAGACGGACTGCTCGGTGTTTCGTTGGCGGCTATGACTTCTGTGGCTAACAGCGTTCGCTTATAAAGGATCCTGGCCGGTGTCGACACGTTGCCATTGGTCGGCCAATAGGAATCAATCGTTGCTCAGTATGTAAGCCACTGTGTAACAGGATCATGTGGTCGCCACACTTCCCAATTATACTACATGCGCGCATTTGTTAGTGGTGGTCACCAAACGTCGTACTGCTTGAAGCATTCATTTCCAAGATACCTTACGTAGCATTTTCCACTAATTGTCTTAGATGCGAAAATGAGGACAGATCGTGATCGATCATCAGTATAACCAAAGAAATAAAGGAGGACCCTTTTATTTTCGTTCATAATGGCCGCGTTTAACCGCTCTCAACAATGGCTTAAATAAATTTGAACGAGTGTAAAAGGAGAAAATAGATCTAAAATAAGTTCGAGTTGTTTAAAATATCAAATTAAACGTATCCTTTGTTCGCAGAAGGAAATTATACGATGTTTTAACAAAGTTTGTTAAATTGGGTCGAATTCAATGGATAAAATAAATTGTAGTAATTTCACTTGAACGTTGTAAAACTTTTTAAGCGCTAAATTAATTTATAATTTAATTCTTAAACAAATTAGATTTTGCATGAAACTTAACGTAATTTTCTCTCTTACATAAGGTCGGAAACGAATTAGATTTCTCATGCTGTAGATTATATGATGTGTATAAAGTGAGGGGGCTTAACGCTTGATTAAACAGAGGGTAAACAATCATCTAAAAGTAAAGATTGACTAAGATCAAAGAGTCGAAATCAGACGCTTATGTAACATTTAGTCACTTAGTCGGTAGGAGGAAAAAGCGATATATACAGTCAGTCAGTGAAGCTTGATCTCGTTAAGTGGTCAAAATAAGGGAGATTCGAGTCTCAAGCCCATCAGCTCGAGTTCGTAATACGGTTCGCAATTATCTTGGGAAATTGAGAATCTTATCTTGTTCATTATAGAAATGCGGCATTATTCAAAATAAGCGACCAACCGTTACAAACAACAGAGAGTTCGAATTAACAAGCCTTTTGATTACGATTCTAGATGCCAGAGACGTTGACATACCCCGTACATTTACGAAAAATCTTTTCCAATTAATTGCATTTCGGTTAATGTAGTGGAAATTATAAGCAAGCATTCCCCATATTTTTCTCTTTTATACGATGTTTTTCCATCTCATATATCCCTCCTTTCTTCCCTCCGCAATATTTCACATATTTTTGTTTGAAAACAGAAATATATCAACGACAATATCAGGAAAAAGGATCGCATTTTGCGCTTTTATAAAATTGAATTTGAAGTGGTCTTTCTTTTGCAAAAGATATATCAATAAGGAAAGTGACGTCTTTAAATTCAAAACTTTTGATTTTCATATGTAGAGGGTACCGCATGACGGTTTTAAATTTAACCGATTGTAAAATGATGAAAATTTGAAAACGTAACATTTATTTCGTTCTCAATTGTATAAAAGATAGATCTAGATTCAATTTACGTAAACGTCACGTGTATTTCCGAAATTTTTCATCCACTCAAAAGATTGCGCGAATTTACATTATATCATAATTTTCGTTCTAAATATAGACAAATTTGAGCTTAAAAATTTTTGGCCCTCATTTCAAATTCTTCACAGTATGCAAGAACACTATTCGATTTTACACAAAGAAATCGGTTCATTTTTATGGAACTGAGACGGAATATAATCATATGTTTTATTTGGATAATAGTCTTGTTATTATCAATGACGTAAATCGTCATTTAGGCGCCCGCTGATAATGTAAATCGTAGGATGTTTATCTTAGTAAGGATAAATCGGTGGGGAGTTTAGTTGGCACTTTCGTTTATTTTTTCTAACCAATGGAAAGTAGTACGCAATACATAAAGATACGTGTCTAACGTGTGCCAGTATAAATGTAAATCGAAAACATTTTAGCGAAGTGAATACTAGACACAGGTCAATGTGTAGAATTTATTATCGTTACCTTAATATCGCTCTACACAAGTAAAACAGTGGCATTTAAACGGCCTTATCTACTAGCAGATAACCTATAACAGACGCTGTACATAATCGATAACTCTACAAATTGTAGAGTAATCAAAAGGGATTGGATAATCTATAGCAGAGAAATAAAACTGAACACAAGTTGCACCATTCAAAATTGCTTTGAAAAAAGGAGAATACAAATGTAAATTTAAATATCGCCACCTATGGACGAATCCGCCAAGTTTTGACGTTTTATTATTATTTGCTATTTTATTGAATTTTTAAACAATTTAGTGATTTGCGGTCAATATGTTAAAGCTTTCCTTAGTTGTCTGATAATATTTTGTGATATGGGAAAAGTTGAAACGGTTTGGTTTGGTGCATGGCTACGGATAATTACCGAAAATTGTTATAAGATGAGAGGGTAGTTACTGGGTCACACGGTTGTCGGTGGTCAGACAGAGTGTGAGAAAAAATTTAGCGGTGAAAATTTATAGACATAATAAAGGAATATTATTATTTAACGGCTGTGCGTGTCGGTACCGTTATATTATTGTGCCGATAATAGCATTCATGTTTCGCTTCTGTAAGGAATAATTATTTTAAGTGCGAATGAAGAAAAGGTGAAACATCTGTGTTTGTATGTAGAAAATATACCATTAACATTTAGCAATCTCAATACTTTTCGAATTGGAAGTAAAACCGTAGGTACGTCTTGTCATAATGCGATATGCGGTATGTTCGAGATGTCTTGTTGGGGAATATAATCCAGAAATACCCTTATTTACAAATAATAATGGAAATAATTAATAATATTTAACAAAAGTGGATAAGCCACTGACTTCCTCATAGCAACCACAGCTGTTGCAATTTCTCCTCTACTGAGAGAGTATCGGTCAAGCGATCTGTTTTGCAAGATGGCCGACGGGGTTTAGCGTAACTTCACTACAATATTAGAAGTATACGAGGGTACGCAGGAAAATTAAAATCTTGTGTGATTTAGTGTTTGAAAAGCAATTAATGTGTAAAATTAAATGACCAGTAAACTGGCACACAACTTTCCCGTGTTTACAACAATGACATTTTCAATAAAATAGTTTTTGCGTAATAACTTAAAAAAATAAAAAAATAAATATTTATAGTGTGTAGTATCTAGTTGTAATCAGAAAATGATTTCTGATTTTTTCCTGAAATAATACACAGGGTATGTCATAAATATTTTTAATATTTTGTTAATTTCTGGATAGAAAAAAAAGAAATATATTAAGTGTCGTATAGTTGTAATCAGAAAATGTATTCTGATTTTTTCCTGAAATAATACACAGGGTATGTCATAAATATTTTTAATATTTTATTAATTTCTGGATAGAAAAAAAAGAAATATATAGTGTGTGGTATAGTTGTAATCAGAAAATGATTTCTGATTTTTTCCAGGGTATGTCATAAATATTTTTAATATTTTGTTAATTTCCGATTAGGCCGGAAGTAAATTCGTATACTTATTATTATTATGCTCGATTAAAAGAGTCGTATATCCTCTACTTCACTGTACAATTTTACTTCTTCATCTTTGTTAGCAAAAAAGTTTTAAAGTTTTAAACTTCAAACATTCATCCCCCTTCCCCTATGGGAAATAAAGAAATAAATGTAGTGCCGATAGTTTTTCATGAACTATATGTATAACATTTCAAAAATAAAAAAATGCTCGGAGCAGATTTTGAGAAAATTGATTTTCAATTTTTGACCAATTTTGGGAACTAATAAATTGGCCACGTTAAATTTTTGTTCTTTATCAATTAGTTCTGACCATCCTTTGGCTACAGTTTCCAATTTGAAAAGTTAATTATGTTAAACGGTCTACACCCTAAAAAGTAAAAACTTGGAGAATCGCTATATTGGCCGCCATTTTGAATTTAGAAACAAACGAAAAACGGCGTTTTACTTGTTACCATGTCTATTAACTTTTCAACAAGGGAAATTAGTTAGGGTTAAAATTTAAATGTTTGCTCCCAAAATAACGCCCCTAATTTGGGCCCCTTTGGGCCGATTTTGATGAGAAGCTTGTTTTACCGGTGAAGTTTTTTATAGGCCTTAATTTTAAATTTCATTAAAATCGGCCTTGTAGTTTAGGTTCCACAGCCGTCACGTACGCACCCACAGGGGGACTCAAAACGTCGAGATTCATCTAAACCTCGAGCTCGATTTTTTTTTTCGATTACATTACATTCCCTATACAGGGTGGTTTGGCTTGCAATGTCCAGACGATATTTCCTAAACTAATAACATTAGAAAAAAACATTTAAATTGAAAGTTATTGAGTATTACGTATTCTATATTTTTTAAAATAGCGACATTTTTTTTTATAATTTCAAAAAGAGAATTTTTTTCTGAATTCAACGATGTATAAATTTCAAATTTTGATATGAATTTATTTCACCAAAAATGGCTCAACAAAAAAAATGTTTTTTGGCCTATAATATAGAATACCTAATACTCTTTAAATGCTTTTTCCTAATGTTTAGGAAATATCGTAAGGACATTGCAAGCCAAACCACCCTGTATGTAGAAAGTAAAAATGTTGTTTATGGTAGTGGTGGCAATTTTTTTCGAATATTCGGGTATTCGAATGTATAATCGGGAATTATTCGAATACTTAACAATACCACTATTCGAATTAGAATAAAAACGAATAAAAGGAATGAAACGAATAAAAAGAATGAAACGAATAAAACGAATAAAACGAATGAAACGAATGAAACGAATAAAACGAATAAAACGAATAAAACGAATGAAACGAATAAAACGTATAAAACGAATAATGGCCAGAACAAAGAAAATTGTTAAATTAAGAAAAAAGAGAACTTCGTTGGTTTATTATTGAGAGATGACAGACGGCAGGTAGGCCTACTACCTACTTTTCATTTCATGGAATTATTTCTCATTTACAAATTTCTTTCGACCGACAATATTTTATGAATAGTAGATAAAACGTTGTAGGTACGATATGCGTATTGTAAATGGCTATTTCAGCATTTCTTTTCTGTCAGCTTAAAGTCATTCACTATTCAATAACACCCTTTTACAAGTCGTAATGAACTGTAATTTATTTTTTGTTAGTGTAAAAGGTTTTCGGTAAATCAGTGAACACTTTTCTCTAAACATTACCTACAATAATCCTCAATCACGCAGGGTGATTTTAACTGGAATTATTTTCATGGTATTGTGAAGCTTGGAATTTGTTTATTTAAGTTTATGCTTTTTACCCGCCTTTGATGATAATTTATTCTTTTAAAGGATTATCTACGCATTTAAATATAAATTTTTAATTTAGTTCAAATTATTTCTCAGCCTAGACGACTACATTATTGTGATTTATGAGTAAAGTGTGGAAATATTTCGTGAAGAATACGAGTGATGCGGTAGTTACTTGCAAAATTTGCAATAAGTGTCTTAAATTTAATGGAGCAACAACAAGTAATTTACTATTCAAATGTTTATGCTTAAATGAAACTTCCATTGGAGAATGCTCTACTAGGTAGGTAGTATAAAACTAGTCCAACGAATAAAAGGAGTAAAACGATAAAACGAATAAAACGAATAAAACGAATACAACGAATAAAAAGAATACAACGAATACAACGAATAAAACGAATAAAACGAATACAACGAATTCATCGAATAAAACGAATACAACGAATAAAACGAATAAAACGAATACAACGAATAAAACGAATACAACGAATAAAACGAATTTTTTTCTGACTATTATTCGAATTCGAATAATTCTATATTCGAATATATTATTAACGAATATTCGAATACGAAAAAAATTAAATTTGCCACCACTAGTTTATGGAGCTGGTTTTTAAATTACGAAAAAAGCCGAAAAATTATGTTTTACAGGGTGTTTCTAAATGAATATCACAGTTTTAACGCTTTGTAGTATTTATTTCGTAAAACTTAATAAGCAATATAATACGTGAAAGAACAATTCAAAGAGTTATACCTATAAGGTTAGAAGGGTTCAATGTGAGCACCGTTTGTCACACGGCACACATGAAGTCGACAGCCCAGGTCTTTCCAAACGTTGATTAGTGTTTGTGGTGTACATGTTGCAACAGCTGCCTCATCCTGCCTCTTAGGTCGGGTATGTCAGTTGGTAGTGGAGGCACATACACACGATCCCCCAGGTAGAAATTACATGCCGTCAGATCGGGTGAACGTGGAGGCCATGCGAAACAAGCGGCCAATCCAGCGATCGGCCATAGTGACGTTCAACTAACGCGTACGTCATTATGCCAGTGAAGCGGTGCGCCATCTTTTTTTTTTGTTCGTCTTCTACCAATTAGAGAAATGGCCATAGTTGTACAGCATTAAGATAGAAAGAACCACAGAAAAAAAGCCCATAAACTTTCCGCCGAGATATGGCACAAAAAACATTCAATTTTTGGGAAGTCTCGTTGCAATTGTACCATCTCGTGAGGATTTTCCGAGCCCCAGATGCGCACATTATGAGTGTTTACATGTCCACTGATGTCGATTCATCACTGAAAACAACACGATCCAGAACCCATGGTCTGTAGGCTTTAGAGCCTGTAATAACTGAAAACGATAAGGACGTAGTTGTAAGCGTTTTCGTAAAACTTTCCAAACAGTCGTCACCGGAATTGTTAATTCACGACTCTCTTTACTAATCCTTGGTCGTCCCGTACTCTTCCCTTTGCAATGGCAGCCGGTATTTTCAAACTGATGATACCATCTACGGATGTTACTATTACTGGAGAGATCACATTTGAACTTAATCCGGAACGCACGTTGCACAGTAACAACAGATTCGGTCTTTGCAAACAGCACAACACAAAAAGTTTTCTGACTAGTCGCCATTTTTACTACTAGTGGTTTCTAGCGCATGCGCAGAGGCGCCAGTTCGTGCGCGTACCGAAAACAGTGAACTCTTTTAGTTGCTCTTTCATTTCATTTATTTATTATGATTTTAAGTTTTATGTAATAAATACTGCAAAGCGCTATGGCCTCGATATTCATTTAGAAACACCCTGTATATTACATAACGGTTGTTAATGAATCGCTATCTTCAGTTGAGAGTTCAAATTGCAGATTTTTATTCAAACTTCAAATACATCACGATGCAGTTGTTGCATAGGTAAAATCCAAATCATCTGATAGGCTAAGCTTCAAACATCCTGCGAGTATGAGCATTAACTATTTCCCCGAGTCCTTTTTATGTTTCATTATTCTGACTTGATGGCGACTAACAAGTTAAAAAAGAAGCTTTAGACCAACTACATCAACTTTTACATTACTTTTAAAGCAGGTGAAATTGTTTAACGATTAATTTGATCGAAAATTCAAGTGCCCTATTGTTTTCTCGTTGACCCATTAAAGTTATATAAAACTTTTCCTACCTTTTATCCGAATAAAGAAGCTTTTTATTGATATTTAGAATCCCCCATAAAAATGTAACGTTCGAAATTGAACAATAAAACTTCATTGTAAAATAGAAATTTTCATCACACAACAAACTATTCAAATACTGCAATTGATCAACTTGCAACCTAACAAATTTGAACATAAATTACGTTGTTTTATTTCGTTTGTATGAAAGTTGAAAACTCTAAAGTAACGGAAACTTTAAACAGCCATTTTATTAAATGTAAAACTTGCAAGTGATGTTAATAAAAATTTTCCCCATTTACTGCATTCGTTTTATCACAATCGATGGAGTAATTTCGAAAAGTTTCTTCTTTACGTGCAATTTATTTTTATTATCTTTAATTAACCGTATGGTTGCAAAGTTCATCAAAATATAGTAAAATGGTTTCTGTTTTGGAAGAGACATGAATCTTTGACACTTATCTTTCTCATTCTTGTAATAACAAAATAATGATAACGATCCAAACGCTACTTAGTTGTTGAAATAAATATAAATGTTACATAAACGCCTTCAATTGTTATCTTTGGCTTCAACTTTTTAAATTTCCAAGGAGTTAAATACATATGATTTCAGGATCATCGGACTAACAATTTTTAAATTTCCGGAATTCGGGTAATTTCCAAATTTCTTCTGCTGAACGTCCCAAATCGATTGTTGTTCAAAAATAAAGGTTTTTAGAGTAATTTTCATGTAAAATTCCATCACGAAGATTTTCTTTCGCGCCATTTTGCCAAGAAAAATCCAAGCCCTTCACATATCGTGAGTGTAAATTTGAAACCTCAAGCTATTCCTTGTATTATATTAGCTTATTGTACAATAAAAGTTTGTTATACAGTTTGGGTACTGCAATGGATAGTTTGCAAACTTTAAACCTGTAAGTTCGAAAAGCAGGACTTGGACAAACTTTCTCTATGAATTGAAATTGCGTAATCCAGCGACTCACATGCAACAATAAATGCTATAAAGGTGTTAAAGACGTGGTGAAATGTGTCTAAAGCTCAAAATCGGGGTTCACGTTAATTATAGTAACTAGAGCTTCATTTCATAAAGCGGCACATCAGGTATTTCAGGCTGTAAGTTAGAAGAAATGCTCGACAAGTTGGCAAAAGGAATACAAAAGCCTTCAAATCTTTAAGTTTTTAAGTAAGCTACATCTTTAGAAAGATGGGAGAAATGGTAATACAACAAATCTAACACCATATAAGTAGGTACACAATTTATCGAACAGACTCCAAAAAAATGTGTACTAAATTTGAAAAAAAAAACCTAGGAAAATGTAGGAAAAAAGCAAAGAGCCTTGTTATTTGATGAAGTACAACCGCTCCCTTGCCTCACTCTTACAGATCAGTTACTTTTCAATTACTAATGAAATTTGAACTACTTTCTTATGACCGACAGTACTCGCAAAATAGGTATGTATCATATAAAAATCCTTTATTACTAAAAATAATGGATATTTATTCAGGTTCCTACCCTTTGAAGCATGCAATAGCAACAGTATGGACAGGATGGATGGGATTCTCCCTGCTCTACTACAACAAGGGCTTGACCTGGTAGCCACCACGCTCTGTACGTTACTAAGGACAAGCATTGCCTTAGGATACATACCCATGGCGTGGAGGGACGTAAAAGTCGTGTTCATACCGAAACCTGGGCGAGACTCATACGCCCAAGCCAAGTCGTTTAGACCTATCAGTCTAACGTCGTTTCTTCTAAAACTATTGGAGAAACTAATTGAGCGACACATTAGGGAAGAGGTGCTGGGACTTGAGCCCATTAGAAAATACCAATGTGCCTATCAACCAGGCAGATCCTGTGAACTCGCCATCCACAGAGTAGTGGACATAGCCGAAAGGGCGATCTCCTGTAAGGAGGTAGCTCTAGGGGCGTTTGTAGACATAGAGGGGGCGTTCGATAATACCTCTCTAGAATCAATTAAAACTGCTATGGAAAGCAAGGGGGTACAACCTACCGTGCGCAGGTGGATACATACCATGCTAAAACATAGGAACGTTACGGCCTCGCTTAATAACGACTCTGTAGTGATCAGGGCCGCACGAGGATGTCCACAGGGGGGAGTTTTCTCTCCTCTATTGTGATGCCTGGTAGTGGACGGACTGTTGAGGCGATTAAGCGAGGCAGGTTACACCACGGTTGGCTATGCCGATGACATAGCAATTGTGGTACGTGGCAGATTTGAAGAGACCGTATCGGCATGGTGCGGAGAAGAGGATCTGTCGGTTAATCCAACAAAAACGAACCTCATTCTCTTCTCACGAAGAAAAGGGCCGACAAAGCTAAAAGACATAGCAATGTATGGCACCAAGGTGAAGGTTGTGGGAGAAGGCAAATACTTGGGAATAACGCTAGACCAAGGGCTAACCTTCAAACCGCACCTAGAGAAGACAGCGAACAAAGCCACAAAGTCCTTGTGGGCTTGCAGGCGAGCGTTCGGAAGCAAGTGGAGCTTACCTCCAATGATGACCCACTAGATATACACCAGAATGATCAGACTGATCATTACGTATGACTCACTGGTGTGGTGGCATAAAACCTCCACCCAGACGAACATACAGAAACTTAGCAAGGTGTAGCGTAGGGCTTGCCTTGGAATCACGGGGGCAATGATAATCACCCCTACGGCAGCTATGGAGACCCTCTTGAACTTACCGCCACTAAACCTAGCAATTAGGGCAGGGGCGCTCAGAGGGGCATACCGGCTGAGAGTTAACGGCGAGGAGGGATCGTCAAGGGCGGGGCACTCGCTCATCTTTGACGAAATCTCAAAAGACAAAACCCTTAGTGTGAAAACTGAGAGGATACCCAAAACAGTTTGTCCTATCAAACTGTTTATGACAACAATCCCCACTCGGCAAAACTGGGAGAGCAATTCCAGTAAAGCGAAGCTGAATGGAATCGTGTATTACACAGACGGCTCGAAAACCAAACAGAGGTATATGCAATCCTGACGGCGGCTGCTCAACTATTAAAAGAGAACCTTATCAAAAGGAAAATCTTTATAGTGACAGACAGCAAAGCAGCGATTGCAGCAATAGACTTATATGTGGTAAATTCAGGGCTAGTCCTTGAATGCACACAAATGCTAAACGCACTAGGTAAGTGCAACTCAGTCACACTAGTGTGGGCACTTGGGCATGCGGGAATCGCAGGTAACCAGGTTGCTGACGAGCTTGCGAGAATGGCAAGCGCAAGACCATTCATAGGACCCGAACCGGGTTGTGGGATTACTTATAACATAGTCAAAAAGGAGATTCAAGCAATACTCACGAAAGAGCATTGCAGACATTGGTCGAAAATTCCAGGACAGAGTCATTCCAAGATCTTCCTGGAAACCCCAAACGGGGACCTCGCTACGTCCATCTTAAAGTTAAGCAGGACGAAGATACAACTTGCGACAGAAATGGTCACTGGCCACTGTCGCATGAACAAACACCTGCACAACATGGGACTGACTGAAAGCCCGACATGCAGGGGTTGTGGTGAGGCAGATGAAACGCCCTATCACGTCATCTGCCAATATGAAGCATTCATAAAGGCAAGGGAACTCCTACTTGGAAATGAAAAAATTACACAAGATGAAGTAACGAAGATTCGCCCTACTAAAATCCTGGACTTTGTGAAAGATAAGGTATTCTTGAAGGGTAGACAACACCGGGGAGCACAATAGACCAAAAGGTCGCAGTGCGGGAACCTATTGGGACCCCCCCAGAACCAATAATAATAATAACAGTATCCCAATTAGAAGTAACGTGCCTTTATAATATAATTTACCCTTATTTCTAGTCTCTACATATCTCTTCCCCATTCTCTTCTTCTCCATACTTCTTTCATTCATTCTGCGCCTTCTCCATCCTCCGCCAGCACTTGCCATCCCACTTCTTCGTTTAGTTCTCTGCATTCCTTCAGCATATGGTCTAAACTTTTCACATACCCAATATTTCCTTTCTTCTTATCTCAACCGATACCCGTTTTTCACTCTCTTCGTTTTCACACCATAACCTTGCTATCATCTTTTTTATTCCATTGTTCTTTCGGTTCTCTAAATATCTTAGTATTTTTTTTTCGTTCCCCTATCGTGCTTCTCTACACCTTACTACCAATACCTTCCTCCCCCTTTCTCTCACTCTTTTTACCTATTCGGGTTGCGTACCCGCCCCTCCTGTCATATTTTTCCCTATCCCCTTGTCCGTATTTTATCTTTCCTTTTCTTTTCCGCTCTGTGGTATTCCTGCATTCTACCCTTTCCTCTATTTTTTCATCGTATTTCACAACCCTTATCTTATGTATTTTTACCTCCTCCGCTACGATATTGCCTGGCGTCTCACTTTCCACCCCAAATACCCACCTCCAGGAACGTTCTTACATTTTTTACAGTTTCTCCTGCTCCTTCCAGCACCATATATACAACATATATACAACATCATACTCTTCACTACTTTGTCGAATAACAGCTGCCTTCTGATACCAAAAATATTGTTTCACCTAATCCCCACACTTGCCCCATTATCTTGTTTATTCTTTCCTGCCCTTTCCCTTATATGAACCTCTCCCGCCGTCATTCCTCCTCGTTTTTTTGAATATCTATTAGAATGTTACGAGTTCGGTTTATTCGTTATCGTCATTTTAAAATTGGAACTCGTCGTGCCAACATCGAAGCCTCGATGGTTATGATCGTTTTCAGCGTTAAGTCTAACATTAAGTTGGTGATTATGATCAACATCTAAAGCTGGAGTTGCATCATTGGGTGTTGTGTGATCAGACTTCATCCATTTAATAATGTGATTTTAGAAAAATTGTAGATAATTTCTAAATCCAAAATCTAAACTGTCTAAAACGCTGTTTACAAAAGCACAATTCGAACCAGATTTCATTGGAAACCTTTTATACTTAAGATGCAGCTATAAATTATTATTATTATTATTATTTTATTATATAAAGAGTGCCTTAGAGCCTTGGCCGTTTGTCGCATCTTATTCTCCATTGCCTCTTTTCCTGCCACGATTCTTCATCCAGTTCTCTTTTTTCCATCACTGCCTAGATTCCTTCATTCCAGCACGTTCGGGGCCTTCCTCTTTCCTTCGTCGTATCGGAATCCATTATTATTCAAATTAAAATTATTAAAATGGATAATTTCGAATTTATTAGCAAATTTGAAAACTCCAAACCTTCATTACCTATAGCCGATTTACAATCCTATTTATGTTAATTTTAAGTTTTAAATAAAACGATTCATGTCATGTCAATTCTGTATGACACTTTATATTTTACTCGTGCTAACATTTCAAATCGATGGATTTCCGCAAACGCCATTTATATCAATAAAGACTGAATGAAAATAACAGGTTGCCATTACCAGAAGCCGTATACTTAAAAATAAACGATTCTATGGACAAACAACGAAGATTTCGTTAATTAATGATTCAAATTTTAAGTGAAACGTAAATATTTTTAATACAATCATTAAATACGTCTTTCAGATCTGCGAGACACAAATGGCTTACCCGCATTAAGGCTTGCACAATTGTTGTATGAAGAAGAGCAGAAGAAAAAATACAGAATTTACCTCCAGAGAGGTGTCTACAAGTAAATTTTGAACGAAAACGTCTTGGAATAATGTGTCCTATTGGCTTGAGTGTGACAAGCCGTTAAACAAAGGCTTTTATTCTTTTTTTTCACTCGAACGATTTGCTCCACTCGCCTGCGGCTCGTTCGGCAAACTTCGTTGTCGTGATTAATAGCCTCTCTTATATGCTCGTTGTATAATATACTATTTTCGCATTTTACACAGTATTCATTGATAAATACCAAATCGTGTAGTAATGAAGCATTTTACTGCATAGCAACCATTACTGAATAGTAACGATTCTGTCATACCTTTCTATTGATTTCACGGGAAGCAAGCTGGGACAGACTTTATTAGCAACACTTACGATTTAAACTTTTCGAAACTGATTGATATTAAAAAATATAACGCACAATTCACACTCGAATAGGCGGCTGGATCAAACAACTAAAATGACAGTTTGAATTTATTCGCGCTGTCACTAATTTTGTTAGCAAGTAGTTTTTATGGTCGTGGGAAAAATAGTGTACAAACCTCGCAGGAAAGTGTCTAACTCACTCGCGGAATTGCCAGCACTCGGCTAATGCCTCGTGCGCAACTTTCCCGCTTGTGCGTTATTTATCACTTTCCATACTTGTTATGTAATATACTATTATGTTTCTAACGATGTTGCTATGTTACCACGAAATATTCACCTACAGCTTGCTTGCGATAAGGGAAACGAACCGCGTCGCATGCTGAAGTCGAATAGGGTTGCTATCGAGCAACTGCGCCAATGGGCGCTACTCCAAACACGTATTTTCAATTTACGCGGGCTAAAATGACCATTGCGCATCCAAGTCTCGACTTCGGCATGCGACGGTTCGTATACCTTAACGCGCGCCACCTGTACCTGGTACTACTTTTTTAATATAAATCAAAATTTAAATGGAATCATTCGAAACAAATTGAGTAAAAACAAAACAAAAATAGTATACATGACATGACAGTTTTGAAACATTATTTGTGTTATGGCTTATGTTGCGTTTGTTTCATAGAGGCAGACAATGGCGGCCTCTCTCGGTTGTATTAATGATCTAGCCTCCTTCCTCAGATAAGATACCTTGTGGGAGTTTTCTCTTTAGTCTTCTATAGATGTTTCGCTGTCCAAGATTGTAGTGTGCTGCGCTTGTGAATTTGTTGATATTAGTAATAAATTTCCTGGTGGTCGTGATGATATATTATGTTTGAACTGGTGACCCCAAGTTCTTGGTGTATTTGAGCGTTGGGGACAAACCTCAAACCTGGGGCATTCAGTGCAATTCTCAGTAACTTGTTTTGATATATTTGTAGTTTTAGGATATTCGTCTTTGATGTTGTGCTCCAGATTGGAGATGCATAGAGAGCTAAGGATCGCAAAACGGATTTGCAAAGGTGCACTTTCAGGTTTAGTGGGGGTTTTGCGGTTTATGATGGGATAGAGTTGTCTGAGTCTGTGATGACATTGAGCTAATTTCCGATTGATGTGATAATTCCAGCTCAGTCTTGTGTCGAGGAAGACCCCTAGGCCCTAGATATTTAACTACTAAATCTTTTGGTGTGCATGGTATAACATGTCCGTCTACAGTAATAGAGAGGCAATTGGCAAATCTTCTTAGTGTTGTTGCATTTTGTAATTGCTCGATTGCCATCCCTAGGTCGGTAGTTTGCGTTATGATGGCCGTATAGTTGGCATATGTGACTAATATCGAAGGTATATGTGCGAGGTATACACCTATATTAAATAGAAGTGGCCCTTAAATGCTCCCCTGGGGGACTCCCCCTCTTATGGCTTTGGCTTCAAAGATTACACGGTGCTGTTTTTCAAGAAAGAGAATAATTTGTGTCCGATCTCAAAAGAAGAATTGCGCATGTTCATTCCATTAATCGTCTTTGTGGTGATTCAGTGGATGCTGAAGTCCAAGTTCTTTTCACATGTTCGCTCCATTCCTTTTAGTGTTTTATCCACTATGGATGTCTCATTTCAGTTGTTTGTAGTAGTTTTTTCGTTTCATTAACAATGATAGGATTGTGCGGTTGTTTCTCCCAAAAAACCTTGCATTTATCATACTGGAAGTGTGATATTGGCTGCAGAAGAAAGACAAGTTGATGAAGAAGGTTGGGGAATATAATGATTCGCCACTATGGTATTTCTATGTTATTTACCGTAGTTTTCTATTTATGACCCAACATTACCATAGTCTATCCACATATTATGTGTCACAAACAGCAATCAAAAGTCAAACTATGTCAGAATTCGATATGCACGTGGTTACCATTTTATGGGTAATATTCCAAGTTCAATTTCAAGTTCCAGCTCATATTCCATAATTTCTGATTCAGGACAAGAATGTAGTACCTATCCTATGGAAATAAATCTTTCGGAAGTATTAACAAACACTAAACAAATAGAATTGTGCTTTAAGCTTTAGTGAACACTACCGACACATGAACGTGTGTGCTAACAACCACTTGGCGTAGATAAGGGAAGATACTTAAATTGATTACGCTAAAAGCAAATAGAAGACGACGTACGTGGATTTTGCAATAATACACATTTGGAATAACTATTCTAAGGAATAGTTTCAAGCACTACTCGTATTTCTCTATATTTACTTATCTAATTTACCTCCCTGCACAACACACACACATACACGTAAATATAACCAACCCAACTAACCTTCCCCATTTTCTAATTATTATCAACAGTAGGAAATGAGGCTTTTCATTAATTAAACGCGTGGAGGGGAAAAATGCGGAAAACGTCTGCGAGCAGTAAGCTGTGCTTTGACAAGGAAAATTTAATAAATTTGTATGAAATGTATTTATTTCTCATATATGCTAATTTAAAAGTTGGCGTAAGCTTCAGAGGAAAATGTAGCAGAAGTAAAATTTGCTGTTAGACTAAAGGAGACGAGGGATTCGGTTTGTGGGCTCTCTTATTGACGTTCCCTTTTATAAAACAGTGGCGTAGATAAAATAAATTGATATTGAAGTATGTAGGCTAAGCGGTAGCGATTTAAACTAACGGAAATTTGGTTTAGGACATGCTTAGATTTTAATATTTAAATTTTTTATGATTGAAAAAAATTTATGTAGCAACTTATGATAAAATTGAAAATTTTTACGCCCCTGTCTATGATCTAAGTATCTGCCTTGTCAAATCCAGAAGTGGAAGTTTTCTAAAGGTAAAATGTTTCTTTTGAACTTTTAACTGCTGATCGAAGAACTTAAAGGACTTTTTTTTTAAATAAAAAGCGATGTGTTCAGTTTAAGTTATGAACATTTAGGAAATTACTTATTACGAAAAGAAATGAAAATTTAAATTGCTTCTGCCTTGTAATTACAACCATTTCAATCCGGTTTTTTAAGAATAAATAATCAACTTCTATTCAAGTCCCTTTTTACATTATTGTACCAGGATTATCCTCTGCTAATGAGATCCGTGATCCATCAACTGAAATATTTAGGCGCTTTCAGCGTTTTTTTGTATTTTTTTTAATAGCTCTGACACGATAAAAATGTTGAAAGGCTACATCTTTATAATAAACAAACATAATTATGTTTGAATACCACACGACAACTCATTACCGATTAGGCTTATGGATATGGTTTTAAGGATCAATTGCTACCGCAAAATTACCTAACGCTTCGAAGTATTAAACTAATTTAGAGGAATTTAGTTTTTTGATGACTATAAAACTTTGGGAATTCCCATAAAAGCAAAAGAAAAAGAAGTCTTTTTAATGCAAAACATTTAGGATCAAAACCAACTGAAAATGTGAAACACACAACGTATCTCCTTGAAACTTATGAATACTGAAGTTTTATAAAGGTACGAGGAATAACAGAGCAAAAGTATTTGAATGCACTCAAATAATGTTTGTTTTATTGAATTCGCCATTCAATTTACCTCCAACGTCGATGTCGGGATCGTCAGGGCCCATCTTCATGGATCCGTTTGACGTTCTGACATGTCTTGCCTGAGTGCTTCAGTTCAGCACGAAGGCAAGTGCAGGCAGGCACCCTTGCACCCTTTCTTGGATTTGCAAGAAATTATCGTGGTGCGGCCGGTTTTTCTTTGGATGTGACTGAGATCAGACCATGTGATGTACGTGTTCAACTCCACTGTGTGGGATCCATGTCTATTACCAACCAGTTTTGCACCTGGTGGTAGCGGCGAAATGAGTGGAATGACGCTGCTTCGACTGTTGGGGCCAAACGAGGCAAGTTGACTTTGGCATGGGTGTTGCTAATTTAGTTCCCACCATAGAGAGTCACCTCGCTCCAGCTTCCGCGACATCCTCGTGGGTTGAGTTGGAAAGGAGGAAGATGGAACCGTAATACACCAAGTCTTGTTTCTTCTGGAACTGGGCCCACAGCTTCGCCTTTCCTTGCCACAAAAGGGCAGAAGTGGTATCTCATCTAATAAAGGCGTGAACCAACAGTTCAAAGCCAGGTGGCACATCACGTTCTCCCTTGTTGAACGCTGCAGCCTGGCCCATCTCTGCCACTTTTTTGAAAGTAGACATTGACGCTCCACAGAGGAGAACTAGGAGGTCCACCTGCTCCCCGATAACAATGGCGCGTTCATAGTTTGAGTTTTTACTGAGGGATGTTATCACTATATCTCTATCGGCGTCTTCCGTTGCTGTCAATGAGAGCAACGCTGCGATATTCTATGAGGCGCTGCTTGTGTCTCTCGTTAGAGAATGATTTAACTATTCCGGTGGGAAATACCAGTACTGGATAAACGAAGAAATCGCAACACAAAAACTTGCGTGTGTAAGCGGCCGCTGGAGATTTCAAGTAAGTGGAGTTTAAAGTAAGTGTGGGAGTTCCGCAGGGTTCTACCTAAGGGCCAGTGTTATGGAAGCTAATGTATAATGGGGTGCTGTGATTTTCCTATGCCATATAAGAAGAGGTGGATGACGTACGCACACTACCTAACGCCAATAGATCAAGACAGAAAGATGATAGGAGCGGTCAAAAAAATGGAAGCGGCGGATAGGGCTGGATGAGAAAAAGTACTCGAACCTTGCGAAACACGCCTAGGAGAAGGCACAGAGGGGTTTACGTAGCGATCAGTCGAGCATTGCTCAATCTTGTGTGTGCAAGAGCGTTTATGCGAAAAGTGATAGCGGGCGCGGTGTGTTCCATGGTAGCCAACGTGGCGGAGCTCCCCACCCAGTGACGAGGTGGGAGACAGCTGTGAATCCTTTCCATAAAGTAATGAAGTTACCAGTCGTTAGGATGTATAGCGCATCTACAACAGTGGCGACAAAATGATGTGCTGTTGATTGCGAGACTGCAGTCGCCCGATATATGTTGATGAAGTAAGGGCTAGGCAGGAGGAATAGGACAAGGCAACCCATCCAGAATCGAGCAATATGAGTAAGCGAAAACCACTGGGAGGAACAAGCCCCACAGCATGGAAGACCCCCTGGGTCTGCCCCCACTAGATCTCCACGTGAGAGAGCAGACCATGCTGGCAGCCTGGCGTCTGAAAAATAAAGGGTTGTTGAACAACCGAGGTATTGAGACGGGCCACTCTCGAATTCTAGGCGAGGCAGGCAAGCGACTGCCTATACTAGAAGGGCGATCCGGCTCAGTCATCCCTCGATATATACTAGAGAAAAACTACCACATTTTCCCGGATGTGGAAGCGACATTCCAACCAGACATTTCCATCTTCAGGGATAGATCTACAACAATGGAAGGAACAGGTACCGGAGTTTACTCCAAAGAACTGAACTTCCATATCAGACAACTACAACATAATCAGAATATTGAGCGACAGCAAAGCCACTTTGCAAGCACTGGGTCAATACAAAATCACCTCTAGGCTGGTTTCCGAGTATCATCAGGCACTGGAGCATGTGACAAACAGCAATACCCTTGAGCCTGTATGGGTTAAAGGGCACGCTGGAATAATAGCCAATGAAAAAGCCGATAAGTTAGCCCGACTGGCCTCAAAACAACCGTCCAGAGCCTGATCTTTCACTTACAGCATCAACTGTAAACAACTTAATAACTCAGACACCCACGCCCAGCGTAAGGCTAGGTGGAACTTGATGTTAGACTTCCGGCACGGGAGAGAGGCCTTCAAAGGACCATCTCGTTGCTTGGCACGCTTCTGTACAGGGCTATCCAAAAGGATACTACGGCTACTTGTAGGAATACGTTCTGGGCACATTCACCGCATGGGCTTGGTAGACTCACCATCCTACAGAGGATGCCACACGGACGACAAGACGGCACAACACATACTGTGTAAGTCAGGTTTATCTCACGGGTGGGATGACTTGATTGACGTTGCGGGGACGAATCGACTCTAATCGGGGAGGCAGCACAAAAGGCCGATGTACGCGTGGACTTTACAACCCTCCCATCGCAATCCAGAATCCAGAACACGCTCCAATGTAGAAGGTTGGGGGAGGGGGTGCAGTCAAGGAGTAATGATTACACCAGGCAGCAATATCACAATAATATTGGGGGATTGTAGGAAGTGCGTGCGTGATGATTTATTATAACACTAGAAGAGGATGACCGCAATCAGTGCATGGAAAATCCTCTGTGGCGACAATGAACAATAACACTTTGGCTAAAAAGCGGGTCCCAATGGGTACACTATAGCTTAGAGGGAGGCTTATGTCCCCCTCCTGCCGCATAAAGCCAAACTATTAAAAAAAAAGATTGGGTTTCAGAAAAAGTAGCACTCGTTCGAAAGGAAAGGTGGAAAATTAAAAACCATACAATAAGGTCCATTCTGCACTTGGAAACATTTTAACGGCGTATGGTTAATGCTAGCCACTGCACAAGTCAATCAAGCCGCATTGGTGGAATAAATAGAAAAGAACATTTCAAAATCGTCAGCAAAAAGTAGCTTCGCAGTTAATCATATCAATTAGGTCTTTAATAAACAAATGGGTTCCCAAGGTGGAGCCTTGAGGGACACCAGATGTGATCTAATATATGCCACACGCGGAATTGGGTTTAATAAATGTTAGGATCACTGAAATGAAAAGGTTCCTCAAATTTTAAATAGGGCGTTTAAGGGTTCACTTCGGTTAGAATCATTAATCAATGTTTTATTAGTTTTAATTATGTTTAAAGCTCGCAAGTCGAAACTATATTTCTGACAAAGGCTCTGAGATAGCAGCTTTAATTTTAGTTCATTTGAGGCATTATAAATGCATACCGTACATTATACATACATTGAGCTCGTCAGAGTAAAGTCATTATGTATTGTGGCAAAATTAAATCAATAATTCGATTATTTAATACATATAGCTTTATTACTGACATATATGTAGATTAGAAATTTAAAGCGTAGACAAGAGACGGAAGACACGAAACAAAGAAATTGAACATTAAACACAATACAGTCAATAGTCATGAAGAACGTTTACAGTTACTACTATTCGGTAAAGCACCAATTACATTGCTCGACAAAATTTCATTTTTTCTCCGTCTTTGGGATCAAACCCAAATTTTACGATTCTTAAGGTGTCAAAAAGTGCCGCAAAGTCGTTATACCTTCGAGACTTTATGACCAGAAGACGTAAAAACGGTTTTCTTTTTTAACTTTCTTGACTATAATGGAAACAACGCGATATAATTCAAATTTGGCCATAGCGCCTGAAAGCTTTTTATTGCTGTACAGTATATACAGCTGACCTTGATCAGAACCCTACTGGAAACTAATTTTTATGTGAAAATTATTTTCGTATTCGTATTAAAATTAGATCTTGCGTTATGGCCTAAGGCCGAAGGCCTAAAAACCAGCAGTAAATTGTAATAGTTATGTAATATTGAAATATGCAACCATAGCAACCAACAACATGATTTTTGAGAACGAATCGTGCCATTTATTTAAAAGCTTTAAGGCGGATTTAAAAGATTTTACAAACAAATTTGTTTGCATTTTGACGATTTTGGCCAGAGGTGGAATTTTAATCCCTCGGCCTTTAAGGCTTTACTTAGACGTTTCTGAGGAACTTTTATACATAGGTTTTTGAACATTTCTAATTAGGGGGGGTGGGGTACTCTGAAAACCGAATCGATATAAACTATTTTCAAAATGGCAGCACTTCCGGAAGTATCTAGCAACTTCGTTATTTTAAATGGCAATCCCTATTTTTTACCGCATTTTTGGATTCTACATGAAATTTAAGTTCTTTTGATACTGACATGTTAATAATATCTACAATTGACGGCTTTAAGTTATTTTCACCTTAAAAAATGGCGGATGCAAACGGCCATGATCTTATGGTAATAAAATAACACTAATCTGTCACCTGTCATACGTTAACAGAAGTTTTTTAATAATCTAAAAATCATTCGCCATGATTTTACACATCAAGGCTTTTGGAATTTAATTGTTATTTATGGTAAAATGTGCAGAATCGCGGCACGTGTTTGTTGTATGTACGTTCATTGATGTTAACAAGTACATTTTGCTGTCATCTTTTCACGTGATGTAGACCGAAGAATTAAACTTTATTCAGAAAGAAATTGAATGCGCATTATTAAAATTCAATTGCCATAAGGTCATGGCCAACTTCTAAAAAATACGGAAAAAATGGTATCAAGGCAATTATATGGGAATAAGTCAGAAACTATTAAAGATAGGTATAGGAACATGTAATACCAAAATATGCAAATTTCGATTGTATATCAAATGTGATAGTAAGAAAATGATTATTGCATTAAAAGTTTTTGGTCTTTGAATTTTCTTAAATTTGGAACCCCATAGGTGAGGTTGTACGCAACTTAACATTTTTTAAGTAAATCAAAAGAAAGCAGCGGTGAAAGGTCGGTTGCCATAACATTTTTTTTAAAAGTAAAAAAGCCATAAATTTTAGATATTAACATGTGGGTATCAAAGGAACTTAAATTTCACGTAGAACACAAAAATGCAATAAAAAATATAGGCTGCCGTTCAAATTCAAAAGTTACTAGCTACTTCCGGCATTTCTGGAAGGCCTCCCATTTTCGCAATATTTCACGTCGATTCGGCTTTCAAAGTAGACACTAAGTACGAATTTTCAAAAACCTACCTAAAAAACTTTCCCAGAAACGTCTAATTAAACTCCAAAAAAACACCCTGTATAGAAAATGTAGCTCTCTTCAAAAGCTTTATGGTGTTAATACCGTTTTTGAATTATATCGCGTTTTTAAATTTTCATAATCGAAATAGTCGACCAAATACATAGGGAAAGTATTGCAATAGAAAAAATCCAACTCGAGATTTTGATGAGTCTCGACGTTTCGCCCCCCCCCCCCCTTCATCAAAAATCACCATTTTTGGAAAACGCTTGTCTGTGGGTGCGTGACGGCTGTGGAGCCTAAACCACTACGGTGATTTTGATGAAATTTAAAGCAACGGTCTATAAAAAAACTCGGTAAAATAAACATGTCATCAAAATCGCCCGAAAGTGATCCAAACTAGGGGCGCAAAAACTCAAATTTTAACTCTTTTCTTTTGAGAGAAGTTACTAAACAGGGTTACAAGTAAAACGCCGTTTTTCGTTTGTTGCTAAATTCAAAATGGCGACCAAAAATTGCAATTCTCCCAGTTTTTATTTTTTAGGCTCTAGCTCAAGAACGTTTTAACTTAATTAAAATAAACGGCAAAAGGGTTAAGATAAGGGTGTCCCCTTAGCCCGGCGCCCTATATGGCAGGTTTGGAGAAAAAATTAAAGAAAGCGCAATACGGGGGTGTGGTGATAGGGGGAGCAAAGGTGTGGGCCTTGGCATACGCTGACGAAGTCAGAGAGTGAGATGAAAGGGATGATGAAGGACTATTTGGAAGGAAGAGAATTAGAGATCTATGTGGAAAAAACAAAAATGTTGGTGTTTCAGAAAGGTAGGAGAAGAGCAAAAAGAGAAGTGTAGAGGTGGAGGGAGGGGGTGATTGAGAATGTGGGGGAAATATTATTAATATGCTAGGGAGGAGGTACAGAGGAACAGGGAGAGTGGGGGGGAGGAATATAAGGGAGGAGATAATAAGAAGGATAGGGATGTACAGATACAGGAAAGAAGGGAGAAAATACGGGAAGGGAGATATAATGAGAGATACAAGGAATTTGTGGGGGAGGAGATACCGAGATATTTGGGGGATGGGTTAAATATAAAAAGAAAAGGCTGATAGCGATATTTAGGTGTAGTAACGAGGAGAGAGACAATAGGTATTGGGAGGAGTATGAAAACGGAAGATGTAGACTGTACGGTGAGGGGTGGGAAAATTTGGCACACATGATAGGGGAGTGTGATGAACTGAAAGAGGAGAGTAGGAGTTGGAAGATGGTATTAGGATAGGGAGGAGAAGGGGTAGGGTGGATGGAGATGACGGTAGAAAGAGGAAGACTTGTAAGGGAGTGTTATGGGAGGGAGGAAGTGTAAATAACATAAATGTACGGGTTGGTTAAATAGGTTAGGTAGAGGACTGGGTTATTTGGACAGAATCGGTGAGGGATAGGCTGTAGGATTTCATTTGTAAAATTATAAATTAGACAAATAAAAACGTTTTGATTGATTTTGATTATAATTTATTTTAAAATTGGAAATTGTAGCCACAGTATGGCCAGAACTTTTACTTATAATTGATAAACAACAAAAATTTAAAGTGACCAATTTATTGGTGCCCAAAATATGTCAAAAATTCAAAATCAAGTTTATCAAAATCTGTTCCAAGCATTTTTTTTATTTTTTGAAATATAATTATATCGTTGATGAAAAACTATTGCCACTCAATTTATTTCTTCATTTCCCATAGGAAAGGGGTGGGGGGTGGTGAATTTTTGAAGTTGAATATTTTAATAATGCATAATTTTTGTTCTAAGAAAGATGAAGGAATAAAATGTTTGCACTGAATACGATGCTTTTAATCGAGTATAATAAGTATACTCATTTACATCCGGTCTAGCCGGAAATTAACAAAATATTAAAAATATTTATGACTTACCCTGTATATAATTTCAGTAGAAAATTAGAAATCGTTTTCTGATTACAACGACACTACACACTACTTTTTTTTTGAGTTATTACGTAAAAACTATTTTATTTTATGTCATTGTAGTATAATTTATCAATGTAGCCGGTTCTATTGATGATATAAAACAAAATAACGGCAAATGTTTTAAATAAATATTGTTGGGCTACAAAAGCATCGTACCTAATCTGAAATAGTTAGCCTAAATACAGGGTGTCCTATTAGAGAAAAAAGAAGCTTACTAGTGAAATTAAAATTAATTTGAATAAGTAAATATTTTGCCCGAAACTTTTAATTGTCAATCACGGAAAAGTTGTATGCCAGTTTACTGGTCATTTCGTTTTACATAAAAATTGATTTTCAAGACCAACGTCAGCTCGTCAGCTGTGTAAGAAATGATCATAAGTTTTCAGGCGTTATTGCCAGATTTGAATTAAAACGCGTTGTTTCCACTTTATAGTCAAAAAAGGAAAAAAAAAACAGTTTTTTACGTCTCCCGGCCACAAAAGCAATAAGTCTCAAATAAATAATAATAATAATAAGACCTATTGAAATCATAGTAGACTTTAAAATGTAACGATAAAATTAAGTAGAACCGTGTTAAAAGAATGATTGCCAATTAGTACTAATTGCGTGAAGGGTCCCGCTGACGCATTCCCGTTTAGTCCCATCGACATTTTTTTTAACCCACTCGACTTAAAAATTTCAAGAGAGAAAAATTCGAGAGTCTATAGATATAAATTCCAAAACAATCCACTCGTAACTCCATTATCGTAATTTCAATACGGTATTAATGTTTAATAATTTGTTTACAACCTACAAAGATCGGTATTTCCGTCATTTTCATCTGGATTGTATATGTGCACATGGGAACCAAGAATAATAATATGTCAAGTGCATACTTAAAACGACTTAAAATTGTTTGAGTGGTTCGACTTGACAATACATTACCGTGTCTACGGGTATGTTCATGTGAGCTTGTCCGTGTACACTACCTACTGTAATACAGTTTGCAGTGCTCGCATTTTGAAATTTAATTACCACCAAGCGTCATAATTCCACTTTCAGACCGAGCGAAATTTGTTACATTCAAATGAGTGCATTACATATACATATATATGTTAAAGAGTTACGACGAGAGTATTAGTTGTAAACAGAAATAGTAATTAGGACTTCCAACTCAAAGAGGGCACGTTTTGGCAACGTTTGCATAGTTAACTCCATATTTAATTACAAATAAGAGCAAAAACGGCGATTATTAACTTGCGAGAAGGAAATATCTAACATTACACCCTGGCAAACGAAATGGAACATTTGAACTACTTATTATGGTTAGAAACTCTCCGTTTTGTGTTGATAATAAATTAGAAAAACTTTAAACGATATTGACTTTTCGGCATAAAAATGTTAACGTTTATTCGTTCGGAAAATTCGTCTAACGATTGAGATAAAATAGATTGAATTCAAAATTTCGATTCGTCCAATCATAACGAGACTAATTACGACGACTTTTACTTCTTTTAATAAAACGTGGTAATTTGGGAAACCGTCGATGGTGTGTCGTAAAAGATGAGGAGGAAAAATGTCAAGAGAGAGAATAAACATGGCTACCCATTATCTTGATAGTTCCTTAATGTAACTTTTCATATTTTGTGAGAAATGGCCGAAATAACGTATTTGTGACACTAAAAGAAATGGAAGAAGAGTGTGTAAAGTTCTCTAATCGTTGAACTAAAACAGCTGGATATGTTCTTGTCAGTTTATATTTTTTATGTTTTCTTTTTATATCTATATATTTTTTTTCCCTTTCCGATCGTTTGATGCCCGTTTTATGTACATCTCGAGTACTCCCGTTCGAAACCAATAAATTAAGAATTTTTTCATAAAGTTAAGTCTTCATTGTTGGAATATGCTTTTTCCTTTGTTTCAAACACGTGACCGGTTCGCTTTTTGAGGGTGGCTAAGTGACGCGCACCTGATGGCGTAAAAGGAGACTCTAAATGCAAATAAGTTCGACTACTAGAACCTTGTAATGGAAGGCGCCACAGCTTTTTTACGGTAGGATTTCGTTTTTACGATGTAACGATTCCCAAGATCATGATCCATTTTTATATTACCTACTGTATAAAAAAAGAGCAACATTGCCTATAGGCTAAAAAAGTAGAATATACCAACGAGCTGCTCCTCATAATTTTCCATTAAGTTCGATTCGGCCCAAACACTCATAATTTCATGTCATTATCAGGCTGCCAAGCTCTCAATTAATAATCTATTCGTATCATACCAAATAGCCAACATTATTAATTGCCAACAATTCGTAGGGAATTAAGTTCATCATAATCCAGAGACGCATTCGCCACACTCAATTAGTACCTAGGTTTTTTGTCATGGCGTTGACTGATGTTGCCAAATCATTTTCGCAAAACTATTCATCCCTTTATCAAACAAATACACGAACAAAAATGATATAAAACGATTTTCCGTCACGCTGATTAATTCTGATAATCACGGACATAAATCAAATCCATTCATCTCAGTAACTCATTAAGTCATCCCGAAAGCTTCGTAAGCGATAACAATACCATAAATAAGCCCACTTCATGCATTTTTATTGTTAGCTAAACATCGTTCTGAAGTAGGCTGCTGAGCAAACCAGTACCGGAGGAGTCACCACTCCTCAACGACTCCTATAGAATTACTGTATAATAATAGCATCGAATACAAAGATTTAAAATTATTATTATTATTTCAACTCTTTTTGGTATCCATGTTCAGTTTTCAAAATGACTTCATAAGAGCATCAGTAACGGTGACGATGGAACACCCTATATATCATCACATTTTCGTATTTTACGTTAAAAAATAATGTCTCTTAACAATTCCCTATACCTATCTTTTATGGTTTTCGAGATATCTCGGTTTTTCTCGAAATACAGTAGGTCACAAAAAAGAATAACGGCAAAATGGGTAGGCATAAAAGAAATTGCTTTGGATCAGTTGATTTGAAGCCTTTTGGGAACTATTTTCAATATTTACTATTATGCAGAAATGTACAGGGTGTTCCAGAACGTGCGAAATATCATTGACTCCTGCTAACTTAAATAACGTGCTTATTTTAAATAGAACACCCTGTATTTTTTACCCTATCCGATACAGTAAAATATTCTCTTTCAAACGATATTAGGGTTCCCTATTGCCAAGTATAGTATTTTTCACGTAACCAATAGATAACGTGTTTAAAGTCAGCTCTATGTCTATCTCTTAGGAGTATACCTGAACAATACCTCAAATTCTTACAATTACTGGCAATGTTATGTCTAGTGGTTGATATTTTTCATACGCTTCGCTAATTATTAAATATTACAATAAATTATTAATATATTAATATAATAAATATTCAATGTTTACAGTTAATTCGTTGTAATATTTTAGTTTCAACTATTTTAGTATTGAACTGAAATAATGTAGGTAAAGCACAAATCAACAACTTGGCTGTAGGAAAAGTCTAATAACAGTAAATTTAAAAATTTCAGGTATTGTTTACAATAATACCCAGCCTACTACTCCTAAGAGAAAGACATAGCGAGCTGACTTTGAACACGTTATCTATTGGTTACGTGAAAAATACTATACTTGGGTATGGGGAACCCTAATATCGTTTGAAAGGGAATATGTTGCTGTATCGGATAGGGTAAAAAATACAGGGTATTCTATTTAAAATAAGCAAGTTATTTAAGTTAGCAGAAGTCAATGATATTTCGCACGTTCTGGAACACCCTGTACATTTCTACATAATAGTAAATATTGCAAATAGTTGCCAAAAGGCTTCAAATCAACTGATCCAAAGCAATTTTTTTACGCCTACCCATTTTGCCGTTATTCTTTTTTTTGTGACCTACATGTTGTTATCTATTAATTGGTTACGTGAGAAATACTATACTTAGCTATAGGGAACCCTAATATCGTTTGAAAGAGAATATTTTATTGTATCGGATAGGGTAAAAAAGTACAGGGTGTTCTATTTAAAATAAGCAAGTTATTTAAGTTAGCAGGAGTCACATGATATTTCGCACGTTCTGGAACACCCTGTACATTTCTACATAATAGTAAATATTGCAAATAGTTGCCAAAAAGCTTCAAATCAACTGATCCAAAGCAATTTTTTTACGCCTACCCATTTTGCCGTTATTCTTTTTTTTGTGACCTACATGTTGTTATCTATTAATTGGTTACGTGAGAAATACTATACTTAGCTATAGGGAACCCTAATATCGTTTGAAAGAGAATATTTTATTGTATCGGATAGGGTAAAAAAGTACAGGGTGTTCTATTTAAAATAAGCAAGTTATTTAAGTTAGCAGGAGTCACATGATATTTCGCACGTTCTGGAACACCCTGTACATTTCTACATAATAGTAAATATTGCAAATAGTTGCCAAAAGGCTTCAAATCAACTGATCCAAAGCAATTTTTTACGCCTACCCATTTTGCCGTTATTCTTTTTTTTGTGACCTAGGTACATGTTGTTATCTATTAATTGGTTACGTGAAAAATACTATACTTAGCTATAGGGAACCCTAATATCGTTTGAAATAGAATATTTTAGTGTATCGGATAGGGTAAAAAAATACAGAATATTCTATTTAAAATAAGCAAGTTATTTAAGTTAGCAGGAGTCAATGATATTTCGCACGTTCTTGAACACCCTGTACATTTCTACATAATAATAAATATTGCAAATAGTTGCCAAAAGGATTGAAATCAACTGATCCAAAGCAATTTCTTTTACGCCTACCCATTTTGCAGTTATTGTTTTTTTTTTGTGACCTTCATGTTGTTATCTATTGGTTACGTGAAAAATACTATACTTAGCTATAGGGAACCCTAACATCGTTTGAAAGAGAATATTTTACTGTATCGGATAGGGTGGTAAAAAATACAGGGTGTTTTATTTAAAATAAGCAAGTTATTTGGGTTAGCAGGAGTCAATGATATTTCGCACGTTTTGTAACACCCTGTACATTTCTACATAATAATAAATATTGCAAATAGTTGCCAAAACGATTCAAATCAACTGATCAAAAGCAATTTCCTTTACACTGACCCATTTTGCCGTTATTTTTTTTTGTGACCTACTGTATTTCGAGAAAAACCGAGATATCTCGAAAACCATAAAAGGTAGGTATTTATAGGGAATTTTTAAGAAAGAGACATTATTTTTTAACGTAAAATATGAAAATGTGATGATATATAGGGTGTTCCATTTAAAAAAATATAACTTTGATGCGCCGCATTTTTTTGAACCACCCTGTATATTTATAAATATTTTAAAAATCTAGGTCTTATAGACCTACATGTATGCATATAAAAATATTTTTAAAAATTGTTATAGTTTAGGCACCAAATTCCGTGCCGTATGTGGTGCCCCACCGTGTACATATTTATTTTAAACATTATTTACTTATCTATTTGCAATCTTTTTTGTATAAATTTTAAATTAGACGCTTTTTCCGTCATTCCACTGCTTGAAACGAATAGGTACTTCTTTAAGATTCGAAGTCCTCTTTAGATACTCCCACTCCGTGACCTTCGTTTATTACTAGAGGAGAGGGCGGCATGCTGTGTGAAATAAACAAGAAGAAAATAATAGAACAATAATCGAGTAATTGGGAAATCGAGTCACACGTGTGTGGCGGACTGCAAGGTCAAATGGGGAATACCTCGATAAGCTTTGCTGTAGGGACCATACCAGATGACACCGCTAGGTGTTGTTCTGGCCCGATACAGAAAACGTCAAATTGCTATCAGTGGCGATATTCGTGATATGTTTCATAAGGAGGCTATTTGGTACCGAAAGCTTTCTATATGAAGCCCAATGGGTGAAAATCGAAATATTGCTGAAAGTTTCGGGAGTTTTTGGAGACTAGGATCGGATGACGAACTAGCAACAATCCTTGATGAGAAGTGGATTAGAATCACTTAGGATCAACGTAAAGATCCCAAAGTATTATTCAGTATCAAAGGTTAAAGACATCCTACTTCGTGTGGATGGTTGAATTTGATGATCATCTTGAAATAATAGTTTAACCTCGGACGTCATGTCGAGGGGAATCTTGAACGAAATATGTCAAAGACAGTGTGAGGAGTTTATGAGGGCCACCTGAAATGTTGACCTTTCACATTTATTCTAGTACTTTGGTTCAATTGCAGTATCAATGATTACTACTCCATACTGTGGAGAGATGCAACGTCCCCTTGGTGCGTTTTTTTTTAACAAGAGCGGCTTATTTGTAGATGGGCCCAATCTTACCGCACTAAGTACATTATTTGCTAGCTCGCTTTATAAGTCTCCGGAGATGTAAAGAGACAATTAAAGCCAAACAGTCCTCACACGGCTAGAGCAGTTTAAAGGTAATTAAACATTGCAATGTGTGCTATCCTGACGAACCTAAAGCCAATCGATGAGCTCCTGCTGAAAATGCTAACAGAATGAGAAGCAACAATTAAAGCAGTGGTCATCGTTCATCCCAGCAAACACACATATAAAATATACATACAACATACATAAAATTGAAGTAAATACCCCTACATATGCTTTTTATATAATCAGGTATGTAAGTATTCTTTAATAAAGTTTTATAAACCGTATGTCACACATTACGTATATTTTACATAATAGTATAGAAACTTAAGGATATTCTATATACAGATTCGGATTAACGCAGTGGTACAATGTCGGATACAAAGAAAACACATGTCGGATTTCGGAATTTGCAACGCCCACCCGCAAAGGTTCGAATCCGGTTAAGGAAAACTTTCCAAGTAAGTAGGAATATACCTATACCATAATAAACTCTCGGCTTTCAGTTCAGGTAAAAACGGGTTCGTGGAAGAATTAAGTTAATTCAAAGTACAGTTGCACGTAAAAATGTGGTTTTTCCATTTTTTTGTATGGAACTGCATAAATAATTTTTTACATTGATAATAATTACGTTATACTCGAGTAGCTGCCATTTGGTCATCGCAACGCTTTTACAACTAATATTTTTTATGTAAATATTACATAAAATATACATAAAACGTATATAAATTCATGTTCTACAGATATAGAAGAATTTACATTTAATAGACATATATATTATTTTTAAAATTGCTGACATCCTGACATTAAATATCTCTTATTTTTCTTCCAGTTTTATGTAAATCTAAAAAGCTCTTACATAATTTATATGTTTTTTATATATAAATTTGTTTGCTGGGATATATCTTATAATAACATTGGGAACTTTGGGCATTACCAAGGAGCAAAAAGTTGCACAACGGAGGAGAATCACGAGTTGAATTGTCGTCCAAACACGAGTTCTACAAATGTTCTAAAATATGGAGGGATTCTCGTAACGGATCGAGGATGGCGCCAAATAAAATGAACTCACACGCTACAGGCGTTGGAGGTGTATAACGTAAGGTTACCGGGGACACAGAACCAGACAGTGGGTATTGTACACATAACTTGAACCAGCAGAGCCCATTAGAACAAGAACTGCGCTCCCTTCTCTGGTTCCAATGAACACGGATTCATTCAATAGCTGTATGGATTGTGCCTGTGTACTCTGCCGTGCTGTTTGCTGCTACACCATAAACGAAAAAATCCACGACCCATTGGAGATTGAAAGTGCACGAGATTGAGCCATCCCATGATTTCCATTTTGTATTATTACTTATCTACGAGAAAGATATCCGCAGGATGTGTTACGAGCTTAATAGTCATAAACGCAAGTGGTTATGTGACAACATTGCAGGAGTGTTCGTTATTTACCATCGTAATTCCCACACGTTTTTGTGCCATTTCATAAGCGTAGATCCACCACAACATATCAGAGACCAATCAGCTAGGTTTATTCACTTTAACCAGCTGGGTCTGTCGGCGAACAACAGTTTTTTGGAATACACGCGGTCCCCTTCAAAAGAAAATATTATACAGGGTGTCCAGAAATGAAGGTGCCAAACGAAAATCCCAGTTAGTAGACATTATTTTATGTCGATTTAATCCAAATTACCTTAGTCCAAAAATGCTTCTTAAGCGAGCTGGAGCTTCTTATAGATGGTGCCATGAAGTACTTTTTTTTGTAATATGTATTAAAACAGGCGGCCGTCATGTAGAGCACTTACTGTAAAATTTGTTGTTTTTGATATAACTTGACATAAGAGTAATTTAGTTAAATAAATTAATAAATTAGTAATTTATTTAAATTTATTTTTCTCGAGAAGGGTGCACCCTAACGATTTGAAACAAGAGCACATTATTTTTAGAAAAGACCCTAGAGAATTCGAATTTGACACAAAAAATGTCAAAAAAATAAATGTAAAAAAAATACCATCCAAAATGTTTGCGGCCCCTCCCACATGGGACGCTAATGGCCGCAGCAAGAAAGTATTATTTACAGCGACCGATGTGTGATCAGAAGGTAAGTAATTGTGCAAAGTTTGGACATTTTCGATCGAAACGTTTTTGAGATATTACAAAAAAAAGTACTTCATGGCACCATCTATAAGGAGCTCCGGCCGAGGGGTAAACCGCTGGCCAAATTGTGTACACTAAACTTCCCTAATTGATAATACTTCATTACTTCCAGGAAGTATACAATAAACTTCCCCTTCTTCCTATACTTCCTCTATTCCATCCGTACTTCTTTGATACTTCCCGTACTTCCTTCATACTGCCAGTACTTTCTCCATACTTCCCGTATTTCCTATATTTCCCTTTACTTTTTTTTCATGTTTTTATTTCAAATATGTGTAAATAATAAAGTTAGTAATGTGGAAGAGATCATTTTATAGGTCTTATACCAAAAACAGACAAAAACATAGTACTCCTGCGCATGTTCGCAAATCCGCCTCTGCACAGCAATGACGTATTTGCGAGCGTATTTGGAAACAATAAATTTGAGGTTATATTATTATGCCGTCACGTGGTCGCGACAAACATGCGCGCGCAGACAGATATTGTCTGCATAGCAAAAAGTCTTTTTTTATATCTATGATTTACAATACAAATTAGTGTAATAATTCTAATGTGGCTTTTAATGTTGTTTCTTTAATGTGACTTTAATATTTTTTCGTAACTTCCTCGATACTTCCTCGATATTTCCTGTACTTCCTCGATACTTCCTCGATACTTCCCATACTTCCTATACTTCTTCGATACTTCCTATATTTCCCTTTACTTCCTAACTTTTGTACACCAAACTTCCCAGCGGTTTACCCCTCGGCTCCGGCTCGCTTAAGAAGCATTTTTGGACTAAGGTAATTTGGGTTAAATCGACATAAAATAAGGTGTACTAACTGGGATTTTCGTTTGGAACCTTCATTTCTGGACACCCTGTATAATATTGAACCGGTTCAAGAAATATTTGAAAAAGAAACGACCGTAGTTGGGCGAGAAAAAAGCGTTCTTCCATTAAGACAAGGCATGCAGAAATTGTATGAATCGGGCTGTTCATTGTTCCTTTATTCGCCATATTCTCGGAATTTGTCTCTTAGTTACTATTTCCTGCTTCCGAACCTCAGCGGAAATGGATTTAGTTTCAAAAAATGCTCAAACAAACGTTCGTTTGGAGACTTCTATGCTAAAAAAATTGAAGTGTCTTAAGCTGGAAAAAAAACAGTTCATACCAAAGTATCACAACGCATTATAGTCAAATTTCGAGCAAAAGAAGATTTGAATCCATGTGAAATCTTGAGTTTGGAAAAAGAACACTCTTGAAGCACTGGTGGAAAACTGGTGTAAACAAATTCGTGAAGGGTGAGAACGCACGTCAGATGTGCTCAAATATCCGTAACTCCGAAAAATATTCGACGAATTGATGAGTGGATTCGCAATGATCTACGGATTTCTATACCGAAAACCTCTTGAGATAAGTGTGGAAACACGTTGTTCATAATGAGTTAAAGTTTGTGCAAGATGGGTGCCGAAACTTTTCAACGCTCAAAAGTCAAGACGAATTGAGGTATCAACTGCACTACTTCTTCTCCGTTATGAAAGTGAAAGAGAAACATTTTTGAAGCGTATAGTGACGTGCGATGAAAATGGTGTTCTTTATTTTGTTCCCGAATCCAAGCGGTTTAAGCCTCGAAAGGCAAAAATCTGCCCTTCAGCAATCAAAATTATAGTTATCGTGTTTTGGAACGATCAAGGTGTTATAATGTAAAATTTTATCGTTCGATTCCAATTTAAATATGAACACTCTTCGCAGTTGATGAAGTCCTGGCAATCTCTTCCCGTCAATAAGAAAATTGAAAAAAATCATTTACAATTTTGGCTATTCGTCACCACCAATAGGAAGAGATGAAAGAAGCGTTGCACTTGGAACTGCGCACACCTTGCTAATTAGAAAACGAATGAAAAAAGGTGATAAGTAAAAACGGCCCAACTTAGGTTCACCGAGAGTAGTCTAGCAAGGCTGATTTTAACTCAATTTGACCTTGAAACAGCTATTCTGAACCGGATTCTGAACTTGGCTAAGCTCGCAGGTTCTGAACTTGGTCAAGGTTGCAGGTTCTGAACTTATCTAAATCACCGGTTCTGAATTTGACTAAAGCAGATTGTCGGTTCTGCACTTGGGTAGGTTAATCAGCTTCCCCTCATCAAAACACCTCGATTTAAACAGCTTTATACAAACAGGTGCAGCTGTTAAGCTGTTACATTTACCCTGTTCCATCTCGGTTACCTGTTTATAGGAATCAGCTCCCCCTCATCAGAACAGCTTCAATTTCAAACAGCTTTATACAAACAAGTGCAGCTGTTCATATGTTACATTTACCATGTTCCATTTCTTGTTCTATAAAGCTGTTTGAAATTAAATCTGTTTAAATCGAGGTGTTCTGATGAGGGGAAGCTCATTAACCTACCCAAGTCCAGAACCGGCAATCTGCTTTAGTCAAGTTCTGCTTTAGTTCAGAATGGGTGTGTTTAGATAAGTTCAGAACCTGCGACCTTGGCTAAGTTCAGAACCTGCGAGCTTGGCCAAGTTCAGAATCCGGTCCAGAATAGCTGTTTCAAGGTCAAATTGAGTTAGAATAGGCCTTGCTGTACTACTAGTTTTCACGATTGTCAGGAATAAAGAGACGTCTGGGACAACTCTGGACAGTAGGGAATGAGCTTCTTAAAAGGTACAAAAGTAATTGGCCAGCAATACGATTTCTTTTGTTAAGCCCTTGGGTTAGTGCCTTTGGAAGCTCGGTATTTATTTTGCGTACACCCTGTATTCTATCACAAACAGTATAGGAGAGACAGAAACTTAATGACCTTTTATGTAAATAAGCGTTTACATTGATGTTACATTACACATGGCGTTCGATTATAATTTATGGACAAGCTCCCCGTCTATTTGTTTGAGAGCATTAATTAGAGTTGGAAAGCCTTCAATAAATCTACCTCCGGATTGGGTAATGATTTACTTCGAACTATAATATCATTTTGAGGAGACGTACAACTCAATTAATGGATATTTGAGTAAAGAAACAATGGAAATAAAAAATGATAATGACGGTGATACTTAAACAATATGTAGGAGAGTATAGAATTAATAACGTTGTTATAAATTGTAGATTGTAATTTCGAGTGACCCATAAAATAACTTGGGAACAGAGTTGGAAATTAAACCACCACCACTGGCGTCCGGGTTCCCTCATAACGTTGAAGTTTTGTTAAAAAAATACAACCCTTCGCTTCGTTTTATTTAAACGCTCTCTGATAACTTTTTAACAACTTTTCAGTTTTTTATCCAAAACAACCGTATAAGTTCTTTTTTTTTTTTGTTTAATCATTCAGCAGATTGTACTTACGTATTATTAATTTCGAATTGCACGACGCTTACCTGAAATGTAAAGAAAAAAAAATTAGTAATCAGATTTTCTGTATACCTACAGGTAGTTCTGGTTGGTGAAATTAAAAAGAAATTAAATTCGTTCTTTTTTTTTTCGAAAATTCTACAATAAAATTTATACTGGAAACGTTAAGTAAATGTAACAGTTTTCTAATTAACTTTTTCTTTTTGGTTTTTTGTACAACGTAAATTCAATCAATACGTTTCTCTACGCTCTACATTTCTATGAATACCTACAGAATTTCTCTTTTAATAGAAAACATTCATGATATATAACTGTGCAAATTGCAAAAAGGAACTGCAGTTCGAAATTGAAATACAGGGTTGTTGACCTACAACTGTTTATGAACAGTTAAAACTGTCAAAAAAGAAAATTGTAAATTTGTTTACAGATTAGTTATGAACCCTGCAATACCACCTTTACGTTGACGTAAAGACTATAAAACCGAAAGGTTAAATTTTCATCTTCTTCTGACAGTACAACGCCTTGCAAATGTTACAAGTTAAGGTTGGCGTTTCATCCCCTCTGAATACACAATTTGGTCAAAACATAATAGTTTTAAAAGAAACTTGGTAATGATGTAGTTGAAAGTTTGTTGTAGGACTTGTGCTATTTTATTTCACAACCAAATGTAAAAAAATCATTATAAAACTTCACTACAACTACAACGTATGAAGATATTATTTGATAGCCAGGCACAAGTATAGGTGTTAAAATAGCTTAAGCCCCACAACATAGCGTGCAGTAACGTCATACGTAACATGAATGAATTTTGTGAGACGGTTTTTAGACTGTGTATTTAGTTCATACAATAAGCGTAAAATTGAATAGAGTACCATTATTTAGTCAAGAAACGCACACGCAGGACTTTACAGTATTGCCCACAGATGGAAGCACCTCTCGTAGTTTCTTTTTTAATAACGCACTTCTTATTTAATTATTAATATTATTCATTCGCAATATTTAGGAATAAATTATTATTATTATTATTATTTTTGGTTGTGAGTGGTCCCAATAGGTTCCCGCACTGCGACCATTTGGTCTATTGTGCTCCCCGGTGTTGTCTAACCTTTAAGAATACCTGTATCTTTCACAAAGTCCAGGATTTTAGTAGGGCGAATCTTCGTTGCTTCCTCTTGTGTAATCTTTTCATTTCCAAGTAGGTGTTCCCTTACCTTTATGAATGCCTTACATTGGCAAATAACATGATAGGGCGTTTCATCTGCCTCATCACAACCCCTGCATGTCGGACTATCGGTCAGTCCCATGTTATGCAGGTGTTTGTTCAGGCGACAGTGGCCCGTGACTATTTCTGTTTTATCTTCGTCCTGCTTAACTTTAAGATGGACGTAGCTAGGTCCAAATTTGAGGTTTCCAGGAAGATCTTGGAATGACTCTGTCCTGGGGATTGTTGTCCTAAACAATTTGGTGGGACAAACTGTCTCTCAGTTATCATAGTAAGGCTTTTATCTTTGGGGATTTCGTCATAAATGAGGTAGTGCCCCGTCCTTAACGATCCCTCATCGCCGTTAACTCTCAGTCGGTATTCCCTTCCGAGCGCCTCTGCCCTAATTATTAGATTTTGTAGCGGTAGGTTCAAAAGGGTCTTCATACCTGCTCTAGGGGTCGTTACCATTGCCCCCGTAATTTCAAGGCAAGCCTTGCTAAGTTTCTGTATGTTCTTCTGGGTGGAGGTTTTATGTCACCACACCAGTGAGGCATACGTAACGATCGGTCTGATCATTCTGGTGTATATCCAACGGGTCATCATTGGAGATAAGCCCCAGTTGCTTCCGAATGCTCGCCTACAGGCCCACAGGGACTATGTGGCTTTGTTCGCTGTCTTGTCTAGGTGCGGTTTGAAGGTCAGCCCTTGGTCTAGCGTTATGCCCAAGTATTTGCCTTCTCCCACTACCTGTACCTTGGTACCATATATTGCTGTCATTTAGCTTTGTCGGTCCTTTTCTTCGCAAGAAGGGAATGCGGTTAGTTATTGTTGGATTAACAGATTGACCCTCTTCTCCGCACCATGATTCCACTAGATTTAGGAGCTCTCTGCATCCCAGAGAGAACTCCCCCTGTGGATCCTCGTGCGGCCGTGACCACTAGGGAGTCGTTATTAAGCGAGGCTGTAACATTCCTGTGCTTTAGCATGGTGTGTATCCACCCATGCATGGTAGGTTGTACTCCCATGCTTTCCATAGCAGGTTTGATTGATTCTAGAGAGGTATTATCGAACGCCGCCAATATGTATATCTAAAAACGCCCCTAGAGCCACCTCCTTAGGTGGCCTTTTCGGCTATGTCCACTACTCTGTCGATGGCCAGTTTACAGGATCTACCTGGTTGATAGACACATTGGTATTTGCTGATGGGCTCAAGCCCCAGCACCTCTTCACTAATGTGTCGCTAAATGAGAGTCTCCAGAAGTTGTAGCAGAAATGACGACTTTTACGTCCCTCCACTCCATAGGTATGTATCCTAGCACAATACTTGCCCTTAGTAACGTACAGAGTGTCGTGGATACCAGGTCAAAGCCTTGTTGTAGCAGAGCATGAAGAATTCCATCCATCGCTGGGGATTTGTACGGATGGAAATTCTTCACTGCCCACTTCATTTTGGTTAGGCTCACTATCTGACGAGCCAAAACCCAATCTTCTCTGTTCGCCCTCGAAATAGGTTCCAGAGTTGTTGGTTCGCTTGCGTCAGATTTTGAGAGGGTCTTTGATCCCGGGAAGTGTGATTGAAGCAAAAGCTCCAGGGTCTCCGTCATGGTCTCTGTATAGTCCCCCAACATAAGTAAGGAAGGAATAACATCTAATTTGTGTGTTGCCTAACGCATAGAACTGATGGGAGCGCTCAGCCGTCATGAATCGTTACAACTGATGGAGACCCCACCCTTAAAGGGTTACACTACTACTGAATCGTGGAAAGTAGCAACTATGATAGCTGTGGTGGAGCTGCTGCCTTGCTCTAGACGCATCAGTCTCTTTCGGTTAAGCATCTGATCCTGGTCGCGCTAACTCGATCTTAAAAAATGGAATGTTCCGAAAGACCGAACAATCCGAACGCTTATTCTTCACCAGAATATGCGAATTATGTGTCTACAGTGTGCGAGAAAATAACCGCCACCGTCAGCGTCAATATATAGATCACGGAACGTTTCTTTTCGGTTATTGGGCGCAGATTCTCCGACGACAGTCGATCCCACTCATTGCGACTCCAAAACCTTGTGGGCCTTATCACAGGCCTTGACCTCCAAAATCCACTACACACTATAACTCGTGGGACTGAGATGCGGCGAGTAGGGTGGTCATTTGGAGGAACAATAAAATCTAGAAAATGTGCCTCACACCATTTCTGAATTACTATAACGCTATGGGTCTGAAAAGTACACTCTGTGTCACGGATTTACATAGCTACAAATATGTAGGTATGTTATATTGCTTAAATATAGATTTTCAATATTAGGTAATATTGTACACGCAATATTGGTACATTATTGTGTGTACAATATTTGAATTTACATTAAATAGCAATATTTACTAAATATTTCCAATATTTGTATACGTAATATTACAAAAATATATTCACCCAATATTGGCTGAAGTTCGACAATATTGCCCAAATCGCTCTACATTGAGCCAATATTTGAACAAGCTAACGCCAATAAACTGTGCTACATGGGAGGACAGCCTTCTGCAACCCATTCCCTATGCCGCCCCGCCTCAATCTGAAAGTTTTGTGTGAGTGTGTCTTTGTGTTTATTGTTAATTCATGTTTTGCTCGCGCGAACTATGTATCTTTAGTTTTCTAATGATGCTGTGTATCTGACGTGTTTGTTTGGAAGAGTTGTGTCGTGTATATGTATTGTGTAATTCGACCTGAGTCACGTCTAATTTCATCATCTATACGATTCAATAGACGCTTTTCCCAAGCCGGAAGTGTTGTTTTCTTTGTGTTGTGTTGTGCCAATTTTTAATATTGGAGTCATTAACTACATCGTGATCTTGTGCATCTAACGTGATTTATTGTGTTACAAGCGGAAAAATGTGTTTTGTTGGGTGTTTCTATTGAAAGCAGTGTGTTTTTGGCAATTACACTATATTGGTCAGTTATGCGTTGTTGTGTTAATGAAAGGTGCGGGTGTTGTGTTGTGAATATAATAATGTTTCATATTATTACCCACTATTTAATTTTAGAATGTTTTATGCTAAATATGAAATAATCCATCCATAAGTCTTGTAGACTTGGCTGCGATGCAGCTGCTGTGTATTATCGCCATAATACATTTTTTAAATGTAAAGTAGTTTTAGTAGCTCTTTAGTCTTTTCAATATATCGATCGTATAAAAAAAGTTGATCGTTTAAAGATATAAATGAACTATTTTTAAAGCTCGAACTTCCCATGGAATCAATATAGGTACTTTCAAACTTAAAAAAGGAAATATAAGCGTAAAGGACGTGAATATCGATGCTAAACATGTAAATTATGCACGAACACACTTGCAGCTGCATTCATTAAACCAACAAGTCATCAGCAAGTGCTAACAAGTGTAAAATATATAGATACACGTGAAATCATTTTGAGTAATAGCGTATCATTTAGTTCAGTAACTTACGGCTTACCTCGTTATAGGAAATAATTGGACGATGAAAAAGTGGCTATTCCAGATTTAAAAATAACTAACTACACGAACAAGAAATTGCACTACACATCTTAATCCGCTCACATGTACACGTCTACTGTTTAATTTTTGTTACTAATTATTGTACAACACAGTCGACCTTTTCGCCTGTTAAAATTCGCGCTTTGGGGTGGTGCTTTAAAGTGACATTATTTATACATTCCGTCACATTCCGCTTGTACATTAACAATCATTTATACTCCACAGCTCAAACGGTTTCAAAATACTAATTTTCTTATTTCCATGTCGCTGTTTCATAAATAAAAGAACTCTTGGCACCTCCCCAACTCACAATTTTACTTCTTTATTAAAACAAAAACAAAAATTGTAAATTCCCACGCCCCTCGATGTTCTAAACCCAAATACGTAAATGATCCTTGGATAATAAGCCATATACTAATTTCTCCTCTTATTGAGATTAACCGTCTCTAAAATAATGGTCTGCTGTAATTGAACTAAAGGTAGGTAAATGATTTTGAAATGCATTGAAATGATTTTTAGTGCTCGAATATTTGGAATATCGCATTTCTCCTCGTGCATTGCTGTACCTACTTGAACAATAGAGGGGTTAAAGTTGAATAACGATTTTAATAATCGTGAAAAGTACTTCTAGGGCACTCACATCACTCAACCAAAAACATAAATTAATCAACATTCCCTCCCTTTTATTAATTTCCTGTTTTTCTGTAAGTACTGGAACTTTTTGATTTGCTCTGTTTTCGTTTGTTAACTTTATAGTATAACTTCTCTTTCGTTTTCTTTTGGCCACCATTACATAAATTTTCTAGTCGTTTTTCGTATTCCAGCCGCTTGTAGTTTGATATTAATAGATGCAAGATGTAAGGTTTAGACCAGTGCAGTTAGGTTTAAAAACAGCCCAAAAAGAGAAAAATTAATAACAGCACGGCGCTAGGTGGAAATGATAGCAAAAAGTATGTAGAATTCGGAAAGAAAAAATGCAACACGATCAGAGGGGGGCGGGGGAAATGGGAGGGGGTTTTAGATGGTACACACGGTTTTTAATTATTTACAGCGAAACTAAGCCTCGTATCGAAAAACTTTAAATGGAAAAGTTGTAGGTATTAAAAAGTTCTACAACCTTTGTATACAACATTTTTTTACATAACCTCAAAATTTCCTGGAAAATAGAAAAAACCGCGTTTTTCGTTTTGAATTTTTTTCTCCGGTGAAAATGAATATTTTTTCACCATGTTTGGTGGAAACATACCTTTTTATGTCCTAAATAAACTGGAATTTTTTCAAATAAAAATATTAATTTTTACGTCCTACATTGCTCGAAAACTGAAAAAAGTACCTCAATTTCAGTCAAAAAGTCTGGTGTCAAAACTCAATTTTTTTGGCAATTTCCGTGTCGTTTTTTATTCGTTGAAATGTGTACTTTTAGATGGTTTAATGAAAAATTGGCATCACTATAGAAAAATTTGCCGAAAAATGCGAAAAACTGAAAAGACGTGATTTTCAAACAGAATTTTTGTAATTTTCCTTTATATGTAATTATTTATTACAATTTACAGTAAAAATCCTTGAAAATTATAACATTTATTGTTATATCAATAAATAAAGCAATTGCAAACCCTTAAAGTATGGAAAGTTGCAAAAAAACATGAAAATATAATTATTTATCCGAATATTATTGTAAGGTTTTACGTGGTTTCATAAAGAAAGAATGGTTACTGCAATATTTTTCCATCTAAAAAAGTAGATTTATTAAAACATTAATTGTTTTATAAAAATTTACATTGAAAATGTCCAGCTTGGTTGGAGCAGACTTACTCGCCCTTCCACTTGCAGGATTAGGGGTTCAGCCTCGTCAGTACATCATTTTGAGTCAGTTTTGGCCTCTTTGATGGTAGTTCTTCATCTCCGGATTCGTAAAAACTGTCAGAATCTGTGAAACTGAATGCAACAATAAAAAATGTGGCTGTAAGAAGCACAGGTTGAAATGTACACATTTATGCACTAACTGTGATAGTTCTGAAAAATGCTGCAATTACGAAGAACTACCATCAAAGAGGCCAAAACTGATCCACAACGATGTACTGACGAGGCTGAACCACTAATCCGTCAAGGGGAAGGGGGAGCAAGTAACAGTTTTTACGAATCCGGCGATGAAGAACTGCCATCAAAGAGACCAAAACTGACTCACAACGATGTACTGACGAGGCTGAACCCCTAATCCTGCAAGGGGAAGGGGGAGTAAGTCTGCTCCAACCAAGCTGGACATTTTCAATTTAAATTTTTATAAAACACTGTTTTAATAAATCTACTTTTTTAGATGGAAAAATATTGCAGTAACCATTCTTTCTTTATGAAACCACGTAAAACCTTACAATAATATTCGGATAAATAATTATATTTTCATGTTTTTTTGCAACTTTCCATACTTTAAGGGTTTGCAATTGCTTTATTTATTGATATAACAATAAATGTTATAATTTTCAAGGATTTTTACTGTAAATTGTAATAAATAATTACATATAAAGGAAAAATACAAAAATTCTGTTTGAAAATCACGTCTTTTCAGTTTTTCGCATTTTTCGGCAAATTTTTCTATAGTGATGCCAATTTTTCATTAAACCATCTAAAAGTACACATTTCAACGAATAAAAAACGACACGGAAATTGCCAAAAAAATTGAGTTTTGACACCAGACTTTTTGACTGAAATTGAGGTACTTTTTTCAGTTTTCGAGCAATGTAGGACGTAAAAATTAATATTTTTATTTGAAAAAATTCCAGTTTATTTAGGACATAAAAAGGTATGTTTCCACCAAACATAGTGAAAAAATATTCATTTTCACCGGAGAAAAAAATTCAAAACGAAAAACGCAGTTTTTTCTATTTTCCAGGAAATTTTGAGGTTATGTAAAAAAATGTTGTATACAAAGGTTGTAGAACTTTTTAATACCTACAACTTTTCCATTTAAAGTTTTTCGATACGAGGCTTAGTTTCGCTGTAAATAATTAAAAACCGTGTGTACCATCTAAAACCCCCTCCCATTTCCCCCGCCCCCCTCTGATCGTGTTGCATTTTTTCTTTCCGAATTCTACATACTTTTTGCTATCATTTCCACCTAGCGCCGTGCTGTTATTAATTTTTTTCTCTAAAAATATTATCTGCACTGGTCTAGTTAAGCTTAGTAGTTACTAGTCCAAGAAAATAGACCTTTAAATACGAATTTTGAGGTAAATACTTGAATTTTTGATATAAGTTTCTTTAAATGATTAAAAAACGAATTGTGAAAGTTTTTTTTTAAATCACCCCCGGGGAGGGTTGAAAAAAAATAAAGAGTGTTTTTTTTTAATTTTGAGGAAACCGTAAGAACTAGAAAAAAAAAGTTGAAACGAAAGTTGTAGAGCATCCAATTTTAGAAAGAAATGATCTCTTTATATTTTTTGCTAAAATTAAAATTATCCGAGATAGGGTGGTTAGAAGGTAGGGAATGATAGTAACAACTTTAAAAAATCATAAGTTGTTAAAAAATTGATATTTTCAATAATTTTTTTTTAATTTACTCAGAAAAAAATAATCTTTCATTCTAGAGATACTTTTTTTTTAATTATTTATAACAAAGTTAGAACAATTCAAAATTTTCAGGACCGAATTAAAACAGCTTCACTCGATGAAATTAATTTTTTTCTTTTATTTATTCTTTTATTATTTTATAAACTGACCATATGCGTTGAAATTTTATTTTTACCTGTCTTTTCCAAGCAGGTATAAAATAATTTACCTGTTGACAGATTTCTCGAGGGGTTATAAATAATTAAAAAAAAAAAGTATCTCTAGAATGAAAGATTATTTTTTTCTGAGTAAATTAAAAAAAAAAATTATTGAAAATATCAATTTTTTAACAACTTATGATTTTTTAAAGTTGTTACTATCATTATTAATTTTAATTTTAGCAAAAAATATAAAGAGATCATTTCTTTCTAAAATTGGATGCTCTACAACTTTCGTTTCAACTTTTTTTCTAGTTCTTACGGTTTCCTCAAAATTAAAAAAAACACTCTTTATTTTTTTTCAACCCTCCCCGGGGGTGATTTAAAAAAAAACTTTCACAATTCGTTTTTTAATCATTTAAAGAAACTTATATCAAAAATTCAAGTATTTCCTCAAAATTCGTATTTAAAGGTCTATTTTCTTGGACTATTACGGACATGTTTCGATAACAAGTATCATCTTCAGGCAAATCTTAAAACTAATTTAAACGGACTGTAAAGAACTAGTTCTAATTTTAAATTCCGTTATGTATAATTGAATTAAAGTTTGATATTAATAGATGCAAGTTGAAAGGTTAAGCTTAGTAGTTAGCGACATGTTTCGATAACAAGTATCATCTTCAGGCAAATCTTAAAAATAATATAAAAGGACTAAAAGATTACGAACTTGTTTTTTATAGTCCGTTTAAATTAGTTTTAAGATTTGCCTAGAGATATACAGGGTGGACCAACGAAAAGGTAACAGACGAGTTTCTGGCTAGAGAAAATTTTTTTTGAGAAACTCAAAAACACGTCAATTTTTACATCAAGGGGGACAAATTTTGCTATGAATTTCAACTTGAAGTGATTTCATCCCTTAGCGCTGTGAGAACAACCCCTAAAATTTAAATAGGGATGATGGGGAAAGTGATACGTCATTTGAAAGGTCTTTCTTTTCTGATTTCTGGTTTTATTAATTAGCACAAGAAAAAATTAACCCTTGTTTTTATTTAAAAATGTAAGGGTTGTTTGCCCTGTACCCAAGGGGTGAAGCAATGTTGTCAAATAGCAGTAAAAGTACCTAGCTTCTCTAAGAGAAAAACAATTGACCTGTCCGAGCTTTTTTGAGTTTTTAAATGCCTCAATCTCTTTTCTCATTTTCCATTTTGGAACTTCAATCTTTTTGGTTAAAAATAAAAAAAAAATATAAAAAAAACTAGTGCACTGAAATCAGAAAAGAAAGACCTTTCAAATGACGTATCACTTACCCCATCATCCCTATTTAAATTTTAGGGGTTGTTCTCACAGCGCTAAGGGATGAAATCACTTCAAGTTGAAATTCATAGCAAAAGTTGTCCCCCTTGATGTAAAAATTGACGTGTTTTTGCGTTTCTCAAAAAAAAAATGTTCTCTAGCCAGAAACTCGTCTGTTACCTTTTCGTTGGCCCACCCTGTATGATACTTGTTGTCGAAACCTGCCGCTAACTACTAAGCTTAACCTTACAACTTGCATCCATTAATATCAAACTTTAATTCAATAATATTGTATAATCTATGGGGAAGGTTATGATGAGTATTTAATCGTAAACCACATTTACCCATAAACATTAGTAAACAGTGTAGGGCTCATTAGTGTTTGATCTTAAACTATAACTTACTACGTAAGTACTGTTTCTGTTATACAAACGTTGTATCGCTGCTATTAAGTTTCCAGGGGTTTTCTGCTGAGAATGTGTCGAAAGTCTCTTCAACATCGATGAACTTATTTACTATTCCCTGTATCGTGAACGTGTGTTCTTGAATACTAGACTTCTTCCTAAAACAACTCCGCGATTGTTCTAACGTAGGTGATATTACGAGGGGTGTTCAAATGAAAAGGTACGAAACGTGGTAACAACGTAACCGTTAACATATTTGCCGATGCCGCTGTCGGAGAACGTAGCGAAACATCTAGAGATGCGATTGTATTCTCCGGCATGGATCGGAGCATGCGCAGGAGAAAGCAGAGACCCTGTAAAGAGCGTCGTCCCATTGAAGCTTCAGTGCATGTGAGGACAGGATGGCGTTTATAGTGCTAAATTCGACGATTGAGGAGCAGCGAGGCGTTACTCGATTTCTGACAGCGGAAGGTGTTAAACCGGCCGCTATTCATCGATGGTGACCGTATATGGGGAAGAGTGTGTGTCCGACAAGTCAGTAAGGAAATGGAGCGCCCGTTTTCGTGCAGGCCGTGACAGTTTGATTGATGACCCGAGTGAAGGCCAGGCAAACACAGTCATCACGGCCGATCTCATCGACAAGGTGGACAAGTGAGAAGTGACCGGCGTGTCACATCGCGAATGTTGGCGGTGAAAGTGGATGTCCGCGTTGGAACAGTGTGGACAATTTTTCACGACAGGTTACGTTATCGGAAGGTGTGCGTGCAGTGGGTTCCGAAGTAGCTCACCGACAAGTTAAAGGAACTGCGTATGGGGATCGCCCTTCCACATCTCATTCGGTATCATGAAGATCGCGCTTTCCTGGAGCAGATCGTCACAGGTGATGAGAGCTGGTGCCATCACTACGAGCCAGAAACAAAGGTCCACTACTACTTGTTGAATTCCTTCAGCACTGTACTGTGAGACTACGCTGGTCCATCAATAACAAAAAACCTGGGCTGCACGCGGAGTACGCGGTTCTCCTCCGTGACAACGCGCGTCCACACGTCTCCAGAGTCACACACGTGAAACTGCCCAAGTTCAAGTGGGAGCAGCTGGACCGTCCACGCTACAACCCGGACATGCCACCGTGTGATTTTATGAATTTTTTTTGACGTTGTAAAAAATACTTACATCACAATCTTTTGTTATTAGGTTTTTAATTAAGTGTACTTTAGAATAGCAAAATTTAAACAAATTTTGGGTCTTCGAATCCAACGCGGACGATCTGCACCAGTAGTGTTCTTAATAAGCGTCCTTTGCAATAGTTAAATGAAGTTTTTTTTTATTTTTGAGTCATCGGTTCAGCATCGTGAAATATGTACAAGACTTTTTATTCACTTAATCTTTAATTTTTGGTAATAAAATTATGTAGCCTATTGAAATGTCATGCGTGTCTCAAAAGTAACGCCCACCCATATTGTGGGTGATTTGGGAGGCTAAAACAAATCAAAACTCAAGAACAAAAAAATTTCCGATTGTCTTTTGCTTCGGAGTTATTGAGAAAAAACCAAGAAAAATACCTAAAACTTTGAAAAATGTACTTATGCACAGTTACAGGCATTACAATAAATATTCAAAAACGTTACCCCCTACTGCAAGACATGCCTGCACACGATTTAATAGGGAAGCACGAACCTCTCGTAACATGTTTTCATCAATCACTGCAACCGCAGCATGAATACGAGCGATGACATCTTCCTGGCTCACAACAGGTTCCTCGTTAACGTGGTTGGTTAATAAACCCCAGAAAAAATAATCCAAAGGATTAAGGTCAGGAGGCCATAGTATGGGTCCACTTCTTCCGATCCATCGTCCAGAGAAATGTTCCGTAAGCAAATTTCTGATTTGCAATCCAAAATGTGGTGGTGCGCCATCATGCTGGAAATAGCAGTTTTCTCTAGTTGCCAATGAAACGTTATCAAGAAATGGGAACGGAAGATTATAATTTAAAAACTGATGATATGTTCGTGCAATCAATCGATTAGGTAGCAGATACGGTCCAAGTACCTGATTATGTAAGATTCCAGACCATCGTGTTGGCGTACGAAATGAGGATTTTGATCACTTCAGTTATGGAGATTGTGAGTATTTATAGTGCCTTCCTGTGTAAACGTTTTCTCATCGCTCCATAGGATGTTTTCATGGAAGTGTGGATCTTGTACGTTTTGCAATAACCATCGACTGAAATTTTCCCGAAGTTCCATATCGCCCTCATAAAGAGTTTGAACTTTCTGTGGTCGATAGGGATACAGGCCATTTCCTCTTAAGAGCCTGTGAATTGAATCTTTGCTGACACGTGTTCGACGTGTAAGTTTGCGAAGATTTGTACTAGGTTCCTCCTCTACCAATTCTAGAATCTTCTCTTCTTCATTAAATTACCTGTTTGTAATCTCTACTCCACCCTTCTTATTGTTTTGGCATCAGGATGTCGCCGATTAGGAAATCTTACTGCATACTCCCGGGCTGCAGCACTAGCATTGTCATTAGTGGCGCCTAACGCCTTCACCACGTCGACGTAATCTCTATCTTTCCATAATAAACAGAAACTTACAAATGGCAAAAAGTTAATTGTGAGTGCCAAGAATCAAAATTAACAACTGAAAGCAGGTTACTAGAAAAAAAGCAAAGAAAAAGGATTTTAGTACAAAAGTTAAATTAAAATGTTTTAGGTTTTTTCTCAATAACAAAAGAGAATCGGAAAGTTTTTTGCTCTTGAGTTTGGATTTGGTTTAGCCTCCCAAATCACCCACAATATGGATGGGCGTTACTTTTGAGACACTCTGTATTAACATTTTTTTTTGCAAGAGTTTAGTTGATTTGGTAAAAAAATGGACGGTTAAAAAAAAATCCGTAGTGATGACAATTTTTTTCGAATAAGTATGCGAATATTTGAATGTGTAATAGAGAATTATTCGAATATTTAATAATACCACTACTCAAATTAGAATAAAAACTAGTGATGGCAATTTTTTTCGAATATTCGAATATTCGAATGTATAATCGGGAATTATTCGAATACTTAATAATACCACTATTCGAATTAGAATAAAAACGAATAAAACGAATAAAACGAATTAAACGAATGAAACGAATAAAGCGAATGAAACGAATAAAACGAATGAAACGAATAAAACGTATAAAACGAATAATGGCCAGAACAAAGAAAATTGTTAAATTAAGAAAAAATAGAACGTCGTTGGTTTATTATTGAGAGATGACACATAGTCGTAGCGGTACATCGAGAAAATCGCAAATGTCTGTCAAATTGTGCGGGAAGTGTGAAATTAGGTACACTTATTAATTAGATCAAAATAAACGATTTGACCCGCAGCACCCCTATTTTCATCCCTTAGTTTTCAAAAGTGCCCCGTATTTAGTTTTTTCCATCCCCTCACGATAACTCCTTTGTTTACAACTTTTCGAAAAAAATATATTAATAAAAGTTTTAGGAATTCTTATAAGGAACATTTTATATAAGGATAAAATTTTCACAAATATCAACCCTTATCGAGATATGTGGGAAAAACTGATTTTTGCAGTTTCATTACAAAATCGGTCATAGTTTTCTTGTTTATCGTTTCTCAGAAAAATTATTCAAATAAAAGATGTAGATATTAATATGATCAATATTTTAGGTATATATAATATTTTCACAGAAAGCAACCCTTAACAAGTTATTTCGATATTTCTGAAAGTAAGCAACCCTTAAGTATGAAATCGCTCGTATCTTTTTTATTTGTAACTTATGAGGAAAAACATGTGAATAAATATTATAGAAAATTATCTTTTGGGCATTTTATGTAGGTATGAAAATTTCTCAAAAGTCAACCCCTAACGAGATATATCGAAAATACCAGAAACTGTCAATTTTCACATAAAATCGAGCATAACTTTTCTATATTTCACTACAGTGACATTATTGTTATATAATTCGGTAGGTATATGGATTTAGAAAATATAAGTAAGGGGTAATTTTTTTACAAAAACTCACCCTTAGCGAGATATTTTGACAAAAACAAACTTTCGGCACTTTTTAGAAAAGCTTTCGTAACTTTTTTAATTATGATGGTTAATATTATTTCTTCGCGGTTAATAATAGCCAATTACAGTGCGTTTCATGAAATCATAGTGATTTTGCACCATATCACACTGGTGCGGGAATTTTCAACGTACAAAGTGTAGGGTTTATTCGCGGTAATATAATTAAAAAGAAACAATCTAATTGTACCCAAAATGCAAACATAGGTCGATTTTTATATCACGGAAGATATATTTTGATGTTATTTTCTTGGGGGTGGTTCTCACCTCCAGCGCTTCACAGGGGGTGACATTGAAATTTCGTCGCGGCGTATGGTTTCGCTCGGGTGTCGCATCTCCTCTTTAGTCTTCTATTTGGTTGTTCTCACTAAAATACGAGTCGGTGAGATAATACTAACTTGCTGTGTAAAATGTCTAAAGGAGATGCGACACCCGAGCGAAACCATACGCCGCGACGCCCGCTACGTAACGAGCTCGCGCACCTAAGCCAAATGTGTTTAAATAAATATTTCAGTATTTTACTTAGCTACTGATAGATATAAAGTGAAAAAAATGCAAAAATGAAAAGGCCAAGGAATTAGCTTTCCAATGATGTATCACATGACCCGCCTTCCGATTTGAAATTTCCATATCACCCCCTGTGAAGCGCTGGAGGTGAGAACCACCCCCAAGAAAATAACATCAAAATATGTCTTCCTTGATATAAAAATCGACCTATTTTGGGTACAATTAGATTGTTTCTTTTTAATTATATTACCGCGAATAAACCCTACAATTTGTACGTTGAAAATTCCCGCACCAGTGTGATATGATGCAAAATCACTATGATTTCATGAAACGCACTGTAATTGGCGATTATTAACCGCGAAGAAATAATATTAACCATCGTAATTGAAAAAGTTACGAAAGCTTTTCTAAAAAGTGCCGAAAGTTTGTTTTTGTCAAAATATCTCGCTAAGGGTGAGTTTTTGTAAAAAAATTACCCCTTACTTATATTTTCTACATCCATATACCTACCGAATTATATAACAATAATGTCGCTGTAGTGAAATATAGAAAAGTTATGCTCGATTTTATGTGAAAATTGACAGTTTCTGGTATTTTCGATATATCTCGTTAGGGGTTGACTTTTGAGAAATTTTCATACCTACATAAAATGCCCAAAAGATAATTTTCTATAATATTTATTCACATGTTTTTCCTCATAAGTTACAAATAAAAAAGATACGAGCGATTTCATACTTAAGGGTTGCTTACTTTCAGAAATATCGAAATAACTTGTTAAGGGTTGCTTTCTGTGAAAATATTATATATACCTAAAATATTGATCATATTAATATCTACATCTTTTATTTGAATAATTTTTCTGAGAAACGATAAACAAGAAAACTATGACCGATTTTGTAATGAAACTGCAAAAATCAGTTTTTCCCACATATCTCGATAAGGGTTGATATTTGTGAAAATTTTATCCTTATATAAAATGTTCCTTATAAGAATTCCTAAAACTTTTATTAATATATTTTTTTCGAAAAGTTGTAAACAAAGGAGTTATCGTGAGGGGATGGAAAAAACTAAATACGGGGCACTTTTGAAAACTAAGGGTTGAAAATAGGGGTGCTGCGGGTCAAATCGTTTATTTTGATCTAATTAATAAGTGTACCTAATTTCACACTTCCCGCACAATTTGACAGACATTTAGATGTACCGCTACGACTAACACGGCACCTACTACTTTTCATTTCATGGAATTGTTTCTCATTTACAAATTTCTTGTGACCCACAATATTTTATGAATAGGAGATGAAACTTTGTTGGTACGATATTCGTATTGTAAATAGCTATTTTAGCATTTCTTTTCTGTCAGCTTAAAGTCGTTCGCTATTCAATAACGACAATAACACCCTTTTACAAGTCGTAATGAACTGTAATTTATGGTTTGTTGTGTAAAAGGTTTTCGGTAAATCAGTGAACACGTTTCTCTAAACATTAGGTACCTACAATAATCCTCAACCACGCAGGGTGATTTTAACTGGAATTATTTTCATGGTATTATAAAGCTTGGAATTTGTTTATTTAAGTTTTTACTTTTTACCCGCCTTTGATAATAATTTATTCCTTTAAAGGATTATCTAAGCATTTAAATATAAATTTTTGCTTTAGTTCAAATTATTTCTCAGGCTAGACGACTACATTACTGTGATTTATGAGTAAAGTGTGGAAATATTTCGTGAAGAATACGAGTGATGCGGTAGTTACTTGCAAAATTTGCAATAAGTCCCTTAAATTTAATGGAGTAATTTACTAACGCATATTAAGGTTAAGCGTGGTTTCAAATGTTTATGCTTAAATGAAACTTCCATTGAAGAATGCTCTACTACGTTTATAGTATAAAACTAGCCCAACGAATAAAAGGAGTAAAACTATAAAACGGATAAAACGAATAAAACGAATACAACGAATAAAACGAATAAAACGAATACAACGAATACAACGAATAAAACGAATACAACGAATAAAACGAATACAACGAATAAACGAATAAAACGAATACAACGAATAAAACGATTTTTTTCCTGACTGTTATTCGAATTCGAATAATTCTATATTCGAATATTTTTTTAACGAATATTCGAATACGAAAAAAATTAAATTTGCCACCACTAATAAAAACTAATAAAACGAATGAAACGACTGAAACGAACGAATAAAACGAATAAAACGATTTTTTTCTGACTGTTATTGGAATTCGAATAGTTCTATATTCGAATATTTTTTTTAAAAATAATAAAATTAAAATAAAATAATAGTAATAATAATAATAAAAATAATAAAATAAAATAAAAAAAAAATTGCATTTGAAAAAAATTAAATTTTCCACCACTAGTCACCACGCATCACATACTTTGCGAGTATCCAGTATACTGGCAGATTAGAGCCGCTTCCCTTTCAAGCATCCTCTTAGGTTTATCTCACGTGTGGAATTGCGTGTGTGACGTTGTGATGTTGGATGACTATAATCAGGAAGGTAGCACAAAGGGGCAGGATATGACTATGAGGGTCAGGTGCGCGTGGACTTTGTCCACCCTCCCTTCGTAATGCAGAATCCAGAAGTAGGACGGTATTCACATAAATGCTGATGACCTTGAAAGATAAATAGAAACTGCTATGAAACGAACTAGAAAGCCTCGATGCCGCGGTGCTAATTATAATTCACTAACTTTTTGATTTTGAAAACTCTGCAGTAGCACTTCAAGTTTTAGTCTTGAGTATCATAGACTGAATGTATATAGGTATAACTATTAACTTTGAGTTCGAGTCATTGAGTATAATTTATATTTATATTTATATTTATATTTATATTTATATTTATATTTATATTTATATTTATATTTATATTTATATATATGTGCATCAAACTGTCACTTTCGCACCGGTGATAAATTTGGCAACCTTGTATCAACTTCGATGCCAAATTACCTCTTAGGCACAATTTAATATATTTTATATATACGCATATAACATATGTATGCTTTCGAAGTACTTGTAGTATATTTACAATATTAAATTTTCAATATCTTTTGCCATCATTATTATAAATTAATTTTTTGAATTTTTTGGATAATGTACATTAAAACAAGCGTGGAAGTCGAGGTTAGCCCGCCGCTTTAGTGCGGTACTATAGGCCTCTGTTAGAGGAGTAACAAAGTAACTTAGCATAGAATATAACCTTTTTTAGATACTTCCATCCCGTGCATGTCATGTCAGATCTAGCGCGAACATTACTATGCCAAAAATGATTGACATAAGCTGTAAAATAAAGAATTAAATGAGGTTTTTTTTATTCGAACGTTCCAACTTCCATACTTACATCTATATGGAAATATGGAATATTATTTTTTAACAAATAAATATCATTAATGTGTTATTCTTGTGTACATCGTATTTAGAAAAATCTAATTTATCGAATTGTTTAGGAGACCTAATTGCATTTGATAGATTTAAGAGATATCAACTAACAATAAGGCATTAACGTTGAACATGGAATGAATAATACAAGTGTGGTCACAACAGTACGATATTTGTTGTACCAAAAGAAACCGCTACCAGAGATAATTGAATGATGTCGTTAAAAGATTAACACGTTCGTTTGTAGCAAAATCACAGATTACACAAGGTGTGTAATCTGTAGCACAGCGCTCGGTAATCCTTTGTATTCGTGAAGAGCCCATTTTTAAAATTTTCTCATACGGGGATATTTACGGAGCCGCACTTTTGTTATCTTGTGTATGATAGAGACAGACACAGATAAATGTCCTTTTGAATATACCGTTATTTAGGTATAAAGAGTTCGGCCGGATTTCAGTTCCCCGTTACAATGAAGCTATTCCAGGAATAATCCCAACAACGAACCAGTATGCGTATAACGAAACTGGACCTTAGAATTTACATAGGGAACATTTTATTTCCTTTATTACTAAAAAAGTATAGGGCACCGAAAGGTTTTGAAAACAGGAACTATTAAAACCTTCCTTCTATTATCTCGATGCAAATTTTTGTGACGATCGAGTAATACATAAAAATTTCCACGCATTTTTAATTATTTACCACGTGGTTTTAAATACGAACTTCTTATTTCGTCGATTAATAAAAAGGTATAGGGTACCGAAAGGTTTTGAAAACGGGAAGTATTCGAACCTTCCTTCTATTATCTCGATGCAAATTTTTGTGACGATCGAGTAATACATAAAAATTTCCACGCATTTTTAATTATTTACCACGTGGTTTTAAATACGAACTTCTTATTTCGTCGATTAATAAAAAGGTATAGGGTACCGAAAGGTTTTGAAAACGGGAACTATTCGAACCTTCCTTCTATTATCTCGATGCAAATTTTTGTGTCGCTCGACTAATACATAAAAATTTCCACGCATTTTTAATTATTTACCACGTGGTTTTAAATACGAACTTCTTATTTCGTCGATTAATAAAAAGGTATAGGGTACCGAAAGGTTTTGAAAACGGGAACTATTCGAACCTTCCTTCTATTATCTCGATGCAAATTTTTGTGACGATGGAGTAATACATAAAAATTTCCACGCATTTTTAATTATTTACCACGTGGTTTTAAATACGAACTTCTTATTTCGTCGATTAATAAAAAGGTATAGGGTACCGAAAGGTTTTGAAAACGGGAACTATTCGAACCTTCCTTCTATTATCTCGAAGCAAATTTTTGTGACGATCGAGTAATACATAAAAATTTCCACGCATTTTTAATTATTTACCACGTGGTTTTAAATACGAACTTCTTATTTCGTCGATTAATAAAAAGGTATAGGGTACCGAAAGGTTTTGAAAACGGGAAGTATTCGAACCTTCCTTCTATTATCTCGATGCAAATTTTTGTGTCGCTCGACTAATACATAAAAATTTCCACGCATTTTTAATTATTTACCACGTGGTTTTAAATACGAACTTCTTATTTCGTCGATTAATAAAAAGGTATAGGGTACCGAAAGGTTTTGAAAACGGGAAGTATTCGAACCTTCCTTCTATTATCTCGATGCAAATTTTTGTGTCGCTCGACTAATACATAAAAATTTCCACGCATTTTTAATTATTTACCACGTGGTTTTAAATACGAACTTCTTATTTCGTCGATTAATAAAAAGGTATAGGGTACCGAAAGGTTTTGAAAACGGGAACTATTCGAACCTTCCTTCTATTATCTCGATGCAAATTTTTGTGACGATGGAGTAATACATAAAAATTTCCACGCATTTTTAATTATTTACCACGTGGTTTTAAATACGAACTTCTTATTTCGTCGATTAATAAAAAGGTATAGGGTACCGAAAGGTTTTGAAAACGGGAACTATTCGAACCTTCCTTCTATTATCTCGAAGCAAATTTTTGTGACGATCGAGTAATACATAAAAATTTCCACGCATTTTTAATTATTTACCACGTGGTTTTAAATACGAACTTCTTATTTCGTCGATTAATAAAAAGGTATAGGGTACCGAAAGGTTTTGAAAACGGGAACTATTCGAACCTTCCTTCTATTATCTCGATGCAAATTTTTGTGTCGCTCGACTAATACATAAAAATTTCCACGCATTTTTAATTATTTACCACGTGGTTTTAAATACGAACTTCTTATTTCGTCGATTAATAAAAAGGTATAGGGTACCGAAAGGTTTTGAAAACGGGAACTATTCGAACCTTCCTTCTATTATCTCGATGCAAATTTTTGTGACGATGGAGTAATACATAAAAATTTCCACGCATTTTTAATTATTTACCACGTGGTTTTAAATACGAACTTCTTATTTCGTCGATTAATAAAAAGGTATAGGGTACCGAAAGGTTTTGAAAACGGGAACTATTCGAACCTTCCTTCTATTATCTCGAAGCAAATTTTTGTGACGATCGAGTAATACATAAAAATTTCCACGCATTTTTAATTATTTACCACGTGGTTTTAAATACGAACTTCTTATTTCGTCGATTAATAAAAAGGTATAGGGTACCGAAAGGTTTTGAAAACGGGAAGTATTCGAACCTTCCTTCTATTATCTCGATGCAAATTTTTGTGTCGCTCGACTAATACATAAAAATTTCCACGCATTTTTAATTATTTACCACGTGGTTTTAAATACGAACTTCTTATTTCGTCGATTAATAAAAAGGTATAGGGTACCGAAAGGTTTTGAAAACGGGAACTATTCGAACCTTCCTTCTATTATCTCGAAGCAAATTTTTGTGACGATCGAGTAATACATAAAAATTTCCACGCATTTTTAATTATTTACCACGTGGTTTTAAATACGAACTTCTTATTTCGTCGATTAATAAAAAGGTATAGGGTACCGAAAGGTTTTGAAAACGGGAAGTATTCGAACCTTCCTTCTATTATCTCGATGCAAATTTTTGTGTCGCTCGACTAATACATAAAAATTTCCACGCATTTTTAATTATTTACCACGTGGTTTTAAATACGAACTTCTTATTTCGTCGATTAATAAAAAGGTATAGGGTACCGAAAGGTTTTGAAAACGGGAAGTATTCGAACCTTCCTTCTATTATCTCGATGCAAATTTTTGTGTCGCTCGACTAATACATAAAAATTTCCACGCATTTTTAATTATTTACCACGTGGTTTTAAATACGAACTTCTTATTTCGTCGATTAATAAAAAGGTATAGGGTACCGAAAGGTTTTGAAAACGGGAACTATTCGAACCTTCCTTCTATTATCTCGAAGCAAATTTTTGTGACGATCGAGTAATACATAAAAATTTCCACGCATTTTTAATTATTTACCACGTGGTTTTAAATACGAACTTCTTATTTCGTCGATTAATAAAAAGGTATAGGGTACCGAAAGGTTTTGAAAACGGGAAGTATTCGAACCTTCCTTCTATTATCTCGATGCAAATTTTTGTGACGATCGAGTAATACATAAAAATTTCCACGCATTTTTAATTATTTACCACGTGGTTTTAAATACGAACTTCTTATTTCGTCGATTAATAAAAAGGTATAGGGTACCGAAAGGTTTTGAAAACGGGAAGTATTCGAACCTTCCTTCTATTATCTCGATGCAAATTTTTGTGTCGCTCGACTAATACATAAAAATTTCCACGCATTTTTAATTATTTACCACGTGGTTTTAAATACGAACTTCTTATTTCGTCGATTAATAAAAAGGTATAGGGTACCGAAAGGTTTTGAAAACGGGAAGTATTCGAACCTTCCTTCTATTATCTCGATGCAAATTTTTGTGTCGCTCGACTAATACATAAAAATTTCCACGCATTTTTAATTATTTACCACGTGGTTTTAAATACGAACTTCTTATTTCGTCGATTAATAAAAAGGTATAGGGTACCGAAAGGTTTTGAAAACGGGAAGTATTCGAACCTTCCTTCTATTATCTCGATGCAAATTTTTGTGACGATCGAGTAATACATAAAAATTTCCACGCATTTTTAATTATTTACCACGTGGTTTTAAATACGAACTTCTTATTTCGTCGATTAATAAAAAGGTATAGGGTACCGAAAGGTTTTGAAAACGGGAAGTATTCGAACCTTCCTTCTATTATCTCGATGCAAATTTTTGTGTCGCTCGACTAATACATAAAAATTTCCACGCATTTTTAATTATTTACCACGTGGTTTTAAATATGAACTTCTTATTTCGTCGATTAATAAAAAGGTATAGGGTACCGAAAGGTTTTGAAAACGGGAAGTATTCGAACCTTCCTTCTATTATCTCGATGCAAATTTTTGTGACGATCGAGTAATACATAAAAATTTCCACGCATTTTTAATTATTTACCACGTGGTTTTAAATACGAACTTCTTATTTCGTCGATTAATAAAAAGGTATAGGGTACCGAAAGGTTTTGAAAACGGGAAGTATTCGAACCTTCCTTCTATTATCTCGATGCAAATTTTTGTGTCGCTCGACTAATACATAAAAATTTCCACGCATTTTTAATTATTTACCACGTGGTTTTAAATACGAACTTCTTATTTCGTCGATTAATAAAAAGGTATAGGGTACCGAAAGGTTTTGAAAACGGGAAGTATTCGAACCTTCCTTCTATTATCTCGATGCAAATTTTTGTGACGATCGAGTAATACATAAAAATTTCCACGCATTTTTAATTATTTACCACGTGGTTTTAAATACGAACTTCTTATTTCGTCGATTAATAAAAAGGTATAGGGTACCGAAAGGTTTTGAAAACGGGAAGTATTCGAACCTTCCTTCTATTATCTCGATGCAAATTTTTGTGTCGCTCGACTAATACATAAAAATTTCCACGCATTTTTAATTATTTACCACGTGGTTTTAAATATGAACTTCTTATTTCGTCGATTAATAAAAAGGTATAGGGTACCGAAAGGTTTTGAAAACGGGAAGTATTCGAACCTTCCTTCTATTATCTCGATGCAAATTTTTGTGACGATCGAGTAATACATAAAAATTTCCACGCATTTTTAATTATTTACCACGTGGTTTTAAATACGAACTTCTTATTTCGTCGATTAATAAAAAGGTATAGGGTACCGAAAGGTTTTGAAAACGGGAAGTATTCGAACCTTCCTTCTATTATCTCGATGCAAATTTTTGTGACGATCGAGTAATACATAAAAATTTCCACGCATTTTTAATTATTTACCACGTGGTTTTAAATATGAACTTCTTATTTCGTCGATTAATAAAAAGGTATAGGGTACCGAAAGCTTTTGAAAACGGGAACTATTCGAACCTTCCTTCTATTATCTCGATGCAAATTTTTGTGACGATCGAGTAATACATAAAAATTTCCACGCATTTTTAATTATTTACCACGTGGTTTTAAATATGAACTTCTTATTTCGTCGATTAATAAAAAGGTATAGGGTACCGAAAGCTTTTGAAAACGGGAACTATTCGAACCTTCCTTCTATTATCTCGATGCAAATTTTTGTGACGATCGAGTAATACATAAAAATTTCCACGCATTTTTAATTATTTACCACGTGGTTTTAAATACGAACTTCTTATTTCGTCGATTAATAAAAAGGTATAGGGTACCGAAAGGTTTTGAAAACGGGAAGTATTCGAACCTTCCTTCTATTATCTCGATGCAAATTTTTGTGTCGCTCGACTAATACATAAAAATTTCCACGCATTTTTAATTATTTACCACGTGGTTTTAAATACGAACTTCTTATTTCGTCGATTAATAAAAAGGTATAGGGTACCGAAAGGTTTTGAAAACGGGAAGTATTCGAACCTTCCTTCTATTATCTCGATGCAAATTTTTGTGACGATCGAGTAATACATAAAAATTTCCACGCATTTTTAATTATTTACCACGTGGTTTTAAATACGAACTTCTTATTTCGTCGATTAATAAAAAGGTATAGGGTACCGAAAGGTTTTGAAAACGGGAACTATTCGAACCTTCCTTCTATTATCTCGATGCAAATTTTTGTGACGATGGAGTAATACATAAAAATTTCCACGCATTTTTAATTATTTACCACGTGGTTTTAAATACGAACTTCTTATTTCGTCGATTAATAAAAAGGTATAGGGTACCGAAAGGTTTTGAAAACGGGAACTATTCGAACCTTCCTTCTATTATCTCGAAGCAAATTTTTGTGACGATCGACTAATACATAAAAATTTCCACGCATTTTTAATTATTTACCACGTGGTTTTAAATACGAACTTCTTATTTCGTCGATTAATAAAAAGGTATAGGGTACCGAAAGGTTTTGAAAACGGGAACTATTCGAACCTTCCTTCTATTATCTCGAAGCAAATTTTTGTGACGATCGACTAATACATAAAAATTTCCACGCATTTTTAATTATTTACCACGTGGTTTTAAATACGAACTTCTTATTTCGTCGATTAATAAAAAGGTATAGGGTACCGAAAGGTTTTGAAAACGGGAACTATTCGAACCTTCCTTCTATTATCTCGATGCAAATTTTTGTGACGATGGAGTAATACATAAAAATTTCCACGCATTTTTAATTATTTACCACGTGGTTTTAAATACGAACTTCTTATTTCGTCGATTAATAAAAAGGTATAGGGTACCGAAAGGTTTTGAAAACGGGAAGTATTCGAACCTTCCTTCTATTATCTCGATGCAAATTTTTGTGTCGCTCGACTAATACATAAAAATTTCCACGCATTTTTAATTATTTACCACGTGGTTTTAAATACGAACTTCTTATTTCGTCGATTAATAAAAAGGTATAGGGTACCGAAAGGTTTTGAAAACGGGAAGTATTCGAACCTTCCTTCTATTATCTCGATGCAAATTTTTGTGTCGCTCGACTAATACATAAAAATTTCCACGCATTTTTAATTATTTACCACGTGGTTTTAAATACGAACTTCTTATTTCGTCGATTAATAAAAAGGTATAGGGTACCGAAAGGTTTTGAAAACGGGAACTATTCGAACCTTCCTTCTATTATCTCGAAGCAAATTTTTGTGACGATCGAGTAATACATAAAAATTTCCACGCATTTTTAATTATTTACCACGTGGTTTTAAATACGAACTTCTTATTTCGTCGATTAATAAAAAGGTATAGGGTACCGAAAGGTTTTGAAAACGGGAACTATTCGAACCTTCCTTCTATTATCTCGAAGCAAATTTTTGTGACGATCGACTAATACATAAAAATTTCCACGCATTTTTAATTATTTACCACGTGGTTTTAAATACGAACTTCTTATTTCGTCGATTAATAAAAAGGTATAGGGTACCGAAAGGTTTTGAAAACGGGAACTATTCGAACCTTCCTTCTATTATCTCGAAGCAAATTTTTGTGACGATCGACTAATACATAAAAATTTCCACGCATTTTTAATTATTTACCACGTGGTTTTAAATACGAACTTCTTATTTCGTCGATTAATAAAAAGGTATAGGGTACCGAAAGGTTTTGAAAACGGGAACTATTCGAACCTTCCTTCTATTATCTCGATGCAAATTTTTGTGACGATGGAGTAATACATAAAAATTTCCACGCATTTTTAATTATTTACCACGTGGTTTTAAATACGAACTTCTTATTTCGTCGATTAATAAAAAGGTATAGGGTACCGAAAGGTTTTGAAAACGGGAAGTATTCGAACCTTCCTTCTATTATCTCGATGCAAATTTTTGTGTCGCTCGACTAATACATAAAAATTTCCACGCATTTTTAATTATTTACCACGTGGTTTTAAATACGAACTTCTTATTTCGTCGATTAATAAAAAGGTATAGGGTACCGAAAGGTTTTGAAAACGGGAACTATTCGAACCTTCCTTCTATTATCTCGAAGCAAATTTTTGTGACGATCGACTAATACATAAAAATTTCCACGCATTTTTAATTATTTACCACGTGGTTTTAAATACGAACTTCTTATTTCGTCGATTAATAAAAAGGTATAGGGTACCGAAAGGTTTTGAAAACGGGAACTATTCGAACCTTCCTTCTATTATCTCGATGCAAATTTTTGTGACGATGGAGTAATACATAAAAATTTCCACGCATTTTTAATTATTTACCACGTGGTTTTAAATACGAACTTCTTATTTCGTCGATTAATAAAAAGGTATAGGGTACCGAAAGGTTTTGAAAACGGGAACTATTCGAACCTTCCTTCTATTATCTCGAAGCAAATTTTTGTGACGATCGAGTAATACATAAAAATTTCCACGCATTTTTAATTATTTACCACGTGGTTTTAAATACGAACTTCTTATTTCGTCGATTAATAAAAAGGTATAGGGTACCGAAAGGTTTTGAAAACGGGAACTATTCGAACCTTCCTTCTATTATCTCGATGCAAATTTTTGTGACGATCGAGTAATACATAAAAATTTCCACGCATTTTTAATTATTTACCACGTGGTTTTAAATACGAACTTCTTATTTCGTCGATTAATAAAAAGGTATAGGGTACCGAAAGGTTTTGAAAACGGGAAGTATTCGAACCTTCCTTCTATTATCTCGATGCAAATTTTTGTGACGATCGAGTAATACATAAAAATTTCCACGCATTTTTAATTATTTACCACGTGGTTTTAAATACGAACTTCTTATTTCGTCGATTAATAAAAAGGTATAGGGTACCGAAAGGTTTTGAAAACGGGAACTATTCGAACCTTCCTTCTATTATCTCGATGCAAATTTTTGTGACGATCGAGTAATACATAAAAATTTCCACGCATTTTTAATTATTTACCACGTGGTTTTAAATACGAACTTCTTATTTCGTCGATTAATAAAAAGGTATAGGGTACCGAAAGGTTTTGAAAACGGGAACTATTCGAACCTTCCTTCTATTATCTCGAAGCAAATTTTTGTGACGATCGAGTAATACATAAAAATTTCCACGCATTTTTAATTATTTACCACGTGGTTTTAAATACGAACTTCTTATTTCGTCGATTAATAAAAAGGTATAGGGTACCGAAAGGTTTTGAAAACGGGAAGTATTCGAACCTTCCTTCTATTATCTCGATGCAAATTTTTGTGTCGCTCGACTAATACATAAAAATTTCCACGCATTTTTAATTATTTACCACGTGGTTTTAAATACGAACTTCTTATTTCGTCGATTAATAAAAAGGTATAGGGTACCGAAAGGTTTTGAAAACGGGAAGTATTCGAACCTTCCTTCTATTATCTCGATGCAAATTTTTGTGACGATCGAGTAATACATAAAAATTTCCACGCATTTTTAATTATTTACCACGTGGTTTTAAATACGAACTTCTTATTTCGTCGATTAATAAAAAGGTATAGGGTACCGAAAGGTTTTGAAAACGGGAAGTATTCGAACCTTCCTTCTATTATCTCGATGCAAATTTTTGTGTCGCTCGACTAATACATAAAAATTTCCACGCATTTTTAATTATTTACCACGTGGTTTTAAATATGAACTTCTTATTTCGTCGATTAATAAAAAGGTATAGGGTACCGAAAGGTTTTGAAAACGGGAAGTATTCGAACCTTCCTTCTATTATCTCGATGCAAATTTTTGTGACGATCGAGTAATACATAAAAATTTCCACGCATTTTTAATTATTTACCACGTGGTTTTAAATACGAACTTCTTATTTCGTCGATTAATAAAAAGGTATAGGGTACCGAAAGGTTTTGAAAACGGGAACTATTCGAACCTTCCTTCTATTATCTCGATGCAAATTTTTGTGACGATCGAGTAATACATAAAAATTTCCACGCATTTTTAATTATTTACCACGTGGTTTTAAATACGAACTTCTTATTTCGTCGATTAATAAAAAGGTATAGGGTACCGAAAGGTTTTGAAAACGGGAAGTATTCGAACCTTCCTTCTATTATCTCGATGCAAATTTTTGTGACGATCGAGTAATACATAAAAATTTCCACGCATTTTTAATTATTTACCACGTGGTTTTAAATACGAACTTCTTATTTCGTCGATTAATAAAAAGGTATAGGGTACCGAAAGGTTTTGAAAACGGGAAGTATTCGAACCTTCCTTCTATTATCTCGATGCAAAATTTGTGACGATCGAGTAATACATAAAAATTTCCACGCATTTTTAATTACTTACCACGTGGTTTTAAATATGAACTTCTTATTTCGTCGATTAATAAAAAGGTATAGGGTACCGAAAGGTTTTGAAAACGGGAAGTATTCGAACCTTCCTTCTATTATCTCGATGCAAATTTTTGTGTCGCTCGACTAATACATAAAAATTTCCACGCATTTTTAATTATTTACCACGTGGTTTTAAATATGAACTTCTTATTTCGTCGATTAATAAAAAGGTATAGGGTACCGAAAGGTTTTGAAAACGGGAAGTATTCGAACCTTCCTTCTATTATCTCGATGCAAAATTTGTGACGATCGAGTAATAGAGCTTATTCATTTCCTTGTGGCGAAAACGTTGTATGCGCAGTAGACTAAGTGGGCTGTCCTAAGATACTTACGGGCAACTGAACCCGTTTTTTTTACATTTGTATCTAATAGTTTCAAATCTTTTATTGTGTAATTGATAATAATTTGTAAATAATTAAAAATTAAAAACATTTCACTTTACTTATTATTACTAAGTAGAAGAATTTACCTACGCTAATGACCAGATTAGAAATGAAAGGCGGAGTTATTAGGTAAACTAACCGCCATATCTGACATTGGTTTCGCCACAAGGAAATGAATAAGCTCTACATAAAAATTTCCACGCATTTTTAATTATTTACCACGTGGTTTTAAATATGAACTTCTTATTTCGTCGATTAATAAAAAGGTATAGGGTACCGAAAGGTTTTGAAAACGGGAACTATTCGAACCTTCCTTCTATTATCTCGATGCAAATTTTTGTGACGATCGAGTAATACATAAAAATTTCCACGCATTTTTAATTATTTACCACGTGGTTTTAAATATGAACTTCTTATTTCGTCGATTAATAAAAAGGTATAGGGTACCGAAAGCTTTTGAAAACGGGAACTATTCGAACCTTCCTTCTATTATCTCGATGCAAATTTTTGTGACGATCGAGTAATACATAAAAATTTCCACGCATTTTTAATTATTTACCACGTGGTTTTAAATATGAACTTCTTATTTCGTCGATTAATAAAAAGGTATAGGGTACCGAAAGGTTTTGAAAACGGGAACTATTCGAACCTTCCTTCTATTATCTCGATGCAAATTTTTGTGACGATCGAGTAATACATAAAAATTTCCACGCATTTTTAATTATTTACCACGTGGTTTTAAATATGAACTTCTTATTTCGTCGATTAATAAAAAGGTATAGGGTACCGAAAGCTTTTGAAAACGGGAACTATTCGAACCTTCCTTCTATTATCTCGATGCAAATTTTTGTGACGATCGAGTAATACATAAAAATTTCCACGCATTTTTAATTATTTACCACGTGGTTTTAAATATGAACTTCTTATTTCGTCGATTAATAAAAAGGTATAGGGTACCGAAAGGTTTTGAAAACGGGAAGTATTCGAACCTTCCTTCTATTATCTCGATGCAAAATTTGTGACGATCGAGTAATACATAAAAATTTCCACGCATTTTTAATTATTTACCACGTGGTTTTAAATATGAACTTCTTATTTCGTCGATTAATAAAAAGGTATAGGGTACCGAAAGGTTTTGAAAACGGGAAGTATTCGAACCTTCCTTCTATTATCTTGATGCAAAATTTGTGACGATCGAGTAATACATAAAAATTTCCACGCATTTTTAATTATTTACCACGTGGTTTTAAATACGAACTTCTTATTTCGTGGAAATTTTTATTTATTACTCGATCGTTACAAAAATTTGCATCGAGATAATAGAAGGAAGGTTCTAATAGTTCTCGTTTTCAAAACCTTTCGGCATTTTATACTTTTTTAATAATAAAGGAAATAAGATTTTCTCTATGTAAATGCTGAGGTCCAGTTTCGTTATACCCATACTGGTTTGTTGCTGCGATTTTTCGTTGCACTTTACGGACCTTTTATTTTTGTATTAATACAATTAGAGAAAGTATTTATATTTTTATTAGCGCGCTAATTTGATTTTATATTTATTTCAAAATACCATTTGTACCCAGGTAAATGCACAACCCTTTAGTAACGGGATTGCTAATCCGGAAACAATACAATTTTTCCGTAAAACTAGCTGTAAATGGTAAAGGGCCTTATTTTATTTAGAGAACTTACAACTTGAGTAAATCATTTGTAGTTGTTTCATTTATGTAATAGCAATCCTGGGAAGAATAGTCTTTGTGTCTTTGGTAATAGTATGAATTCCTTGTTGCTTAACAATTGAAAAATTTCAACAAAAAAATTACAAATGTGAAATACAAGAACCAATACTTTATTTTAATAATTAAGAATTATTTTGATCTTTCATCGTATTAATTAATCTACGTCAAATCAGATTAGTAAACACTTATTTTATATGTTGCTTTTTACAAGAGAAACACTTATAAATATCCACACAATGCAATTCAATTCTACCTAATTTACGTATTTAAAGAGCGATTATGTTGTGTATGAAAGATGAAACATCCAAATTAAGTAACAAACAAAAACGACCATTCCTTTGCAGAATTCTAAATATAATACGTTGTTAAAAACGTCATAAATCAAAACAGTATCAGTATCCTTTCGAGCAGGTAATCGCCGAAATTATGCGACAACGCTGTGTGGCTGTGTCAACACCACTGAAATATAAGCAACCTGGAACGCTTACGCTTAACTTACAGCCGAGCCGACAGAAAGGGAATTATTGTAGGGACATTCGGTCAGTGTCTTACTCATTATGTTATTGTATCGTATACGTAATAAAAAACTAGTTTGATTAATCGTAAAACAATGAAAATGCTGAACTGTGAATGAGTACAACAAGGACACAATGTCCCTTCGTTTTGCTATCGCACGCTCGGTTTATTTCCTACAGGTTAAATGCACCGTGCGCGTTCCAGGTTGCTTATATTTCAGTGGTCAACACTGTCAAACACGTCAACAGCAATGAAGAAATTTGTAGAAAACGGTTCAAATCTAAAATGAATTATGTAGTTTGGTTTATGGTTAGTCCGATACTAGCTAACTAGCGTCCCAAAGCGGACGACTAGCTTTCCTGTATAGGTACGATATTTAATACGGACATTGCCTCTATTCGCTATTATATACTCTTTGCCAAAAAGTTAGACTATTGTTGCGTACTCATTACAGGATGAATTAAAATTGCTAAAGGTGGATTTTTTTTAAAAGAAACTTAATGTCAATCCTTTCAATCTCATTTTTATTCACTTTCAATACACTAAAGCTTAATATTATTTGCTTTGTTTTTGGAAAACCATCAAAGTTGCTGCTCAAAAGAAGGACCGTTCCTAAAAGTATCTTTGCAATATTTCCTCTTCCTTGCAGCTTTTGATTTAAGTGGTAATGACGGATATGTAACTAGTGCATTTTCGCACTTGTGCGAAAGTGCCAAAAAATGCGAAAGTACTACTTATTTACCCTATTTCGGTGCCAAAGCGAAAGTTGTATGCACAATATGTTGTATCAAACTGGTACTTTCGCACCGCGGTGATAAATTTAAATCTAGTGGAAACATGGTGCGGAGAGGAGGGTCTGTCTGTTAATCCAACATAAAGTGACATCATGTCATCGAGAAAATTTAGTTTTTGTAACCATTTATCATCAGTTAATTCCAATACTCGAGCTCTTTTTGAAGTAAAAATGTCTTGATATATTCAAGGCAAGAAGAGAAGCGTTTTAAAACTGCCCCTAGGCTTAGCCAACAAAGATTGTTGTGTAATAAAAGTTCTTAACATTGGTTGCTTACTTCTTCGAGAACCGGACAAAAGTGTTTAAAATAAATTATAAGAGACATTTAAAGAATTTGAGGATTATGACGTATTTTTATTTAATAGAAAACTGCTAATCAGACAGTATGCCAAAATACCATTTATATGATATTAATGCAATAAATATACAGTGCAGCCATATAGACATTGGAAATGTGCCATAATGACGGATATGTAACTAGTGCATTTTCGCACTTGTGCGAAAGTGCCAAAAAATGCGAAAGTACTACTTATTTACCCTATTTCGGTGCCAAAGTGAAAGTTGTATGCACAATATGCTGTATGAAACTGGTTCTTTCGCACCGGTGATAAATTTAAATCTAGTGGAAACATGGTGCGGAGAGGAGGGTCTGTCTGTTAATCCAACAAAAACGAACCTCATTATCTTCTCACGAAGAAAAGGGCCGACAAAGCTAAAAGACATACTTAGCAATGTATGGCACCAAGGTGCACGTTGTGGGAGAAGGCAAGTACTTGGGCATAACGCTAGACCAAGGGGTAACCTTCAAACCGCACCTAGAGAAGACAGCGAACAAAGCCATTGTGGGCCTGTAGGCGAGCGTTCGGAAGCAAGTGGGGCTTATCTCCACTGGATATATACCAGAATGATCAGACCGATCATTACGTATGGCTCACTGGTGTTGTGGCATAAAACCTCCACCCAGACGAACATACAGAAACTTACCAAGGTGCAGTGTAGGTTTTGCCTCGGAATTACGGGGGCAATGATAACGACCCCTAAGGCAGCTATGGAGACCTTCTTGAACCTACCGCCACTAAACCTAGCAATTAGGGGAGAGGCGCTCAGAAGGGCATACCGGCTGAGAGTCAACGGCGAGGAGGGATCGTCAAGGGCGGGGTACTCGCTCATTTTTGACGAAATCTCCAAAGATAAAACCCTTAGTATGAACACGAGAGGATACCCAAAACAGTTTGTCCCATCAAACTGTTTAAGACAACAACCCCCGCTCCGCACGACTGGGAGAACAATTCCAGTAAAGCGAAGCTGAATGGAATCGTGTATTACACAGACAGCTCGAAAACCACAAAGGGGACTGGCTCTGGAGTATACGGGAGCAATGGACGGGGCTGCAGAATTTGTGTAAGCCTAGGACAACAAGCGACCGTGTTCCAAACGAGGACCTAGCTACGTCCATCTTAAAGTTAAGCAGGACGAAGATAAAACTTGCGACAGAAATGGTCACGGGCCACTGTCGCATGAACAAACACCTGTAAAACATGAGACTGGCCGAAAGGCCGATATGCACGGGTTGTGGTGAGGCAGATGAAACGCCCTATCACGTCATTTGCCAGTGTAAGGCATTCATAAAGGCAAGGGAACACCTACTTGGAAATGAAAAGATTACACAAGAGGAAGTAACGAAGATTCGCCCTACTAAAATCCTGGACTTTGTGAAACATACAGGTATTCTTGAAGGGTAGACAACACCGGGGAGCATAATAGACCAAAAGGTCACAGTGCGGGAACCTATTGGGACCACCCTTAGTAACAATAATAATAATAATGGCAAACCTGTAGCAAGTTCGATGCCAATATACCTCTTAGGCACAATTTAAGCGTGGAAGTCGAAGTTACCCCGCCGCTTTAGTGCGCTACTATAGGCCTCTGTTAGAGAAGTAACAAAGTAACTTAGCGTAGAATATAACCTTTTTTAGATACTTCCATCCCGTGCATCTCATGTCAGATCTAGCGCGAACATTACTATGCCAAAAATGATTAACATAAGCTGTACAATAAAGAATTAAATGAGGTTTTTTTATTCCAACGTTCCAACTTCCATCACTTATATCTATATGGAAATATGGAATATTATTTTTTAACAAATAAATATCATTTGTTATTCTTGTGTACATCGTATTTAGAAAAATCTAATTTATGGAATTGTTTAGGAGACACAAATAAAACAATATCTTTCTGAATTTGTTGATAACGTTTAAAATTTAATACAATATACTATTACTGGTACTAGTACCTACATACTTTGTGCTTGTCTGTACATTTTTAATTACGAAAATGTCATATTTTCAATTTCGACTGAGCCTAAGAATTTCATAGTAGGTACTTACAAATAGGATTACATCCAAAATATACCTATTGAATATACCTAATTGCTTTTGATAGATTTAAGAGATAACAACTAACAATAAGGCATTAACGTTGAACATGGAATGAATAATACTAGATACTATTAGAACGTTCCATCTATTATCTCGATGCACATTTTTTTCACGATCGAGTAATAAAATAATAAAAATTTCCAAGCATTTTTAATTACTTACCACGTGGTTTTAAATACGAACTTCTTATTTCGTGGAAATTTTTATTTATTACTCGATCGTTACAAAAATTTGCATCGAGATAGTAGAAGGAACGTTCTAATAGTTCCCGTTTTCAAAACCTTTCGGTATCCTATACTTTTTTAATAATAAAGGAAATAAGATTTTCTCTATGTAAATTCTGGGGTCCAGTTTCGTTATACGCATACTGGTTCGTTGCTGGGATTTTTCGTTGCTATTTTACGCACCTTTTATTTTTCTATTTATGGAATTAGAGAAAGTATTTATATTTTTATTAGCGGGCTAATTTGATTTTATATTTATTTCAAAATACCATTTGTACCCAGGTAAAGGCACAACCCTTTAGTAACGGGATTGTTAATCCGGGAACAATACAATTTTTCCGTGAAAATAGCTGTAAATAGTATCTACAATATTGTAGTTGTTTCATTTTTGTAATAGTATGAATTCCTTGTTGCTTAACAATTGAAAAATTTCAACAAAAAAATTACAAATGTGAAATACAAGAACCAATACTTTATTTTAATAATTAAGAATTATTTTGATCTTTCATCGTATTAATTAATCTACGTCAAATCAGATTAGTAAACACTTATTTTATATGTTGCTTTTTACAAGAGAAACACTTATAAATATCCACACAATGCAATTCAATTCTACCTAATTTACGTATTTAAAGAGCGTTTATCCGTTTATGTTGAGTATGAAACATCCAAGTTAAATAAAAACGAAAACGACCCATTCCTTTGTAGAATTCTAAATATAATAGGTTGTTAAATAAACAAACGTCATAACTCAAAATAGTATCCTTTCGAGCAGGTAATCGCCGAGATTATGTGACAAAATTCCTAAAGGTGGATTTTTTGAAAAGAAACTTAATGTCAATCCTTTCAGTCTCATTTTTTTTCACATTCAATAGCAATACACTAATAAGCTTAATAGTATTTGTTTTGTTTTTGGAAAACCATCAAAGTTGCTGCTCAAAAGAAAGGAACGTTTCTAAAAGTATCTTCGCAATATTTCCTCTTCCTTGCAGCTTTTGATTTAAGTGGTTTAAATGTGACATCATGTCATCGAGAAAATTTAGTTTTTGTAACCATTTATCATCAGTTAATTCCAATACTCGAGCTCTTTTTGAAGTAAAAATGTCTTGATTATGTTCAAGGCAAGAAGACAAGCGTTTTAAAACTGCCCCTAGGCTTAGCCAACAAAGTTTGTTGTGAAATAAAAGTTCTTAATATTGGTTGCTTACTTCTTCGAGAAGCGGACAAAAGTGTTTAAAATAAATTATAAGAGGCATTTAAAGAATTTGAGGATTATGACGTATTTTTATTTAATAGAAAACTGCAAATCAGACAGTATGCGAAAATACCATTTATATGATATTAATGCAATAAATATACAGTGTTGCCATATAGACATTGGAAATGTGCCATAATGACGGATATGTAACTAGTGCATTTTCGCATTTCTGCGAAAGTGCCGAAAAAATGCGAAAGTACTACTTATTTACCCTATTTTGGTGCCAAAGGGACAGTTGAATGCACATATTTATATTTATATTTATATTTATATTTATATTTATATTTATATTTATATTTATATTTGTTAATATTTTCCTGGTATATAACATCCTTCTTGATTGACTCCGACAGTTGATGTTCGACTTTCGCGCGTATTATAAACTCGAAGAAAGTGTAAAGATGAATAATGCATAAAAGTTGAAACCACAGATTTGATTAACGAAACAAAAACGACAACCCTTTCTTATAATACCAATCAAGACTCGCTCGCATTTTATAACAGAATTCAAAAGAAACCGTAATCTGTCAAAAGTTTCCTTAAGAAAAGATCAGAAACTTGTCCATAATTCATTAACTCGGGTCTTTCGTGGCTCGTTAAAAAAAATTCGCGCTATTTTGCTTAAGTTTCGCAAGTTTTCATAACGACAAATCGATAACGTACAAAAATGGGGAGAGAGAGAACACAAAAATATTATTAACCTAGAAATTAATGGCGCTATTTCTAACAGAATAATGAAATATCATCCACTGCTAACATTACATCACAAAAGAGATATGCAAATGTGTGCAGATATACACTAGGCTGTAAATCGTATTCGGTCTGTTGGTTTTAAAATAGGGCTTAATCAGCTATTGTAATGGCCAAATCGGTTGTGAGCTTTGATCGGAGGACAACCTGTCATGTTCGAGGGACACATTGTTTTCGCTACCACTAATTCTATCTCTAAATCATTTGCATGCACGACAATCTATCAAATAAATACACGAGCACGTATAACATATTGGCCAAATAATATCGGGAGGAGGTAATTAAAATTTCCAAAAAAAATGAGGGGGGGGGGGGGCGTCGATAAGATCCCTTCCTTCTTTTTTTCAGGCGGTGCATGTGACGATTTATTGGTTTATGCGAATGATTTCACCTTTTTTCAATTTCTGCTTTATCGAGTGTGTTTTAGGTCAGTTGTGCAGAAGGCTATAAAATTCCATTTTGACGTTATTTATTTTCATAGCCAAAATCCTCTACGTAAATAAATATTACGTCCAAATAAAAATAAAACAATTCCAGTCATGATATAGGTGTATTTTTACTCGGGAACTTTCCCAAAAAAAAGAAAATAATATTCCATTATAAATTTTTACGAATTTTCGGAGGGCTATAAAAAAATTTTTTGAATACATTCATCAAAAAAAAAAACTTTTATACTTTATATGTATTATAATGACATTTCTGGAAGTCGATGTTTTCTAAACGGAGAATGTTGAAGATTTGATGTTATGAGTCTAGAAATGTCGAGTTTCCCCGCAATTTACCTACTATAAAATGGCAATTTCCTTCAAATTAATATGAAATTCATTTCCCCTCGACATCATACTGTACAGGATTATTTTTTCTAAATAAACATCCGTGACTGTTAAAAGTTTAATTAAAGTTTGGATTTTACGTTTTGAAAACTATTATAATCAATATTAAAGCCCAATTGACTCGAATGAAATGTACCTAAGTACTTTGACGTTTAAACTGATTAAAAGTTTAATTAATACTAAAATATTTAATCAGCCAATCGATAACGATTTATATTTCAGGATTCTTTGTACATTTATAACAAGGTTTTTTGAATTATCCACGCGTTAATTAAAAGAGAAGAGAAAAACCCAACTGCCGTTTGACCCATAAAAAGATTTGAAACCATACATTTTTTTTCTGGTAAATTTTTCTTGCTTATTATCACACAGATTCAAAATCCTCCTGAACCACTAGATAGGAGACTCAAGGGGGCGAGTCTCATTAGTACATTTTCGAGTATACCGCCTTTAAGTCAATAAAGTCCAGATTTTGTTTGAAGACGAAATAGCTATTTATATAACAAGTTGCAAAATGAACGTGTTTTTTGCACTAGATGTGAAATTGAATCACGAGCGTAGCGAGTGGTTCAACACATCGTGTGCAAAAAAGACGGAGTTTTGCAACGTGTTTATATACCTACAAGATTTTTTGCAATTCAGTAAAATTCATCTTCATTTTGAATTTATTTGACTTGGTAATTATTTGACGTCGGATATTTTCAAAGCAATCCTTATTTGTTGCTATGGAAATAAACCATCACAACAATGAAATCTCATTTTGTCACTGAGTGACACTGTGTGACAAAATGAACAACATTTTGTCACTGAAATGGGTGACAAAATGATGACATTTCGTAACTGAATTGCAAAAAGGATATAAGCTATCCTGTACTGAATTAGAATTGAGCTTCAAGTTCTGCTTGCTCCCTGTTTCTCAATTTTTCCCGATTCAGCAGTTCCTTCGCCTTTTTCTCGTGTGTACTGCTGCCTTTGGAAACATATTTAGCTTCAATTTCGTGCCGTCGCGTCGCTTATGTTTCCACTACGAAACTCCAGAAAGGAGGAAATTTTATCAGCATAAGCTTCAAGTGTTGTAGCAGGCTATGAATAAGATTTCATTGTAAATTATCTGCTCATTACGCTGCACATAAAAATAATTAGGATAGTGCCTGCCGAAGGCAACACATAATATGCTGACCTTCAGAGATCTTGATGCTCAAGCACATGCGATAAATGTTGTGGTGATGGCGATTGCATCTGATGTTATCCTCGGCACTTTTCTGTAGCATCAGCTGCGAATGGATAAAAAGCGCATGTGGTTCTTCCCGTCTTGGAAGTAAACTCTAGGAGCAGTCCATGCCCTCCTATTACTTTGACAGAGTGGTGTGCCCCCCCCCCCTTGGGTTCTGTAGAGAACCCACCTCCACTAAAACCCTTTCCTCTTTCACTAGTTGCCATAGGTTCCACGCGATCGTATAGGCTTTATATTGCGAGGTTCGCAACTTGAATGTTAACCTTTGTGTTCTTCTGTCCCCCCACGCTTTTCTTTCTCTGGTAATAAATATTATTGGTTTCTTCCGTCTATAGGTAATCCAGCTCCTACATGTAAGCAACGCATAATCACGAATTCTCATTCTGGCCTTTTTGGATGTTGGTGCAATCAACCAAAATTCAGCCAATTGAGCATGATTTCGGGTCACTTTGGGCGATGATACTCAAATAGCGCTTGGAATAGTACTTTAAAACAAGCTTCGTACCAAAACCCTCATGCCTGGACATGCAAAACTCTAAACTACAAATGATTTCAGTCCCTGTGAGAAAGGCCTTGGCTTGGCTAAAATGGGCTAATTGGCACAATCGAAAACTATCGGTGTAGAAACAGCACGAAACATTGGTATTAACATATTAAAGGTTAGCTAAAAGTTTTCAAACTCTTCTATCGTAAAAAGGACAGATGCACAGAATGCATGCTGTGTGGAACTCTACCACAAACCACAACAGAAAATCCAGTTCGATATTTGACATCAATCAATTAGGAAACTGAAACGAAAGCTGCTGGGGCTGTGGCTACTGTCCATAACGAAAAGGTGAGAGAGTAGGATGAATATTACCGTAGCCGAGTCTACTCGTAGTGAAGAGAGGCATAAGATAATGAACGCAAATTCATACCGCAAATAAAGGAGGAAAGCGACGATATGTCAACGTATGTTTAAGGGAACGCAAGGAGAGCGTGAAGGGGTACTAACAGACGCAAGTAATACTCCTTTAACACGAAGTGAGAGCTAAGACGGTGGCGAGAAATACGCCGAATTTTGACATTAAGTAACACGAAACGTATTTTTTGGGGTAACTGCGTTCAAAAAACCGACAATAGCTGGGTGATATATTATGGACGTCTTCGATATTGTGGTCGATACTACAGTGCATGAAAATAAGTAGCGCATTGCTTCTTCGTAACATAAAGATTCGTAGTAGTCAAATCCTAGCTTGTGTAGTAGAATCTAGCCACTACAATTCATCAGGCAGAAGATTACATTGAAAAGATTTTGATCCTTATTGCCGCTGGAAATAATAAAATTGTTAATATACAAAGGATTTTTGTTGATGGATAGGAAAATTACCACAATGATACCGTAACACACCCCATAAGAGATACAAAAGTATATTTTGTTTTGGTAATGTATAGTTATTATGAGGTAACGTTTAGCTCCCCGCACTTGTTTACAAAATTTACCCTTTATTCAACAGAACGCAACAGCCCAGTCAAAAGAAAAATGTCCAGATAGACTGCTCGTTAGTGGAGGGGTGTAATTTTGGATTATAATGAAGGTACAAAAAAGCGCACTACCGTATCGTGTTCGTTACGGAAATTACAGTGCAAAAAAGGTGCCAAAAATAGTTTTTTTTTCAATAGCTCAATAGCACTTTTAGGGAAAAAAGCGAGGGAAAAAGTGAAGACGGGAAAGTTGTAGAGAATGTAATTTTACGCAAAAAAGGCCCTTCCAAAAATATTGTACGAGCATTTGTACTCGAGCTAGATTTTTTTAAGCAAGGGCCATTTTTTGATAATTGATGAGAAAGTCTCGAGCAAAGCGGTAACACTTTCCACTTACATGTGCTGCAACTTAATAAATGTTAAAAAAATTCATATCTCTGTGATCGTACAAAAAAAATAAAAAAAAAGGAAATTGTTCGTAATTAAATTATTATCTACAACTTTCATTTGAATCATTTTACGATCCTATGCGCTGTTTTCGAGTTATCGACAAAAAAAGCATGACGCGCTTGAGACTCTTATTTCTCAAAAAACGGCTTCACTAATAAAAAAGTATTCTCCTAAGTGATATTTTTTGAGTTATTGAAGGAAAACCAATTTTTGGCACATTTGTGCACCGTAATTTTCGTAGCGAACACGATACGGGGATGGGCTTTTTGTACCTTCATTATAACTCAAAAGTGCACCCCTCCACCAACGGACAACATATCTGGAATTTTTTCCTTTCTCAGAGAAAATATTGACTTATTTGAGTCTACTAGTGTGAACTAGTAGCGAAGTAGGGTCTATTCTAAAACAAAAAGTTACTAGATTTTAGTAACTTCTGAGATTGGCAGGACTTAACACTAGAAAAATTAATAGATTTTTTAGGGTCGATTCTGGACCAAAATAGTAATAATAATAATAATAATATTTTTATTGTGTTTTACCGTCACTAGATTTGTTCAAGGTCGCTAGATATCTGTTCCGCTGTTACATTTACCCTGTTCCATTTCTGTTACCTGGTTGTATAAAGCTGTTTAAATCGAGCTGTTTTGTATGAGAGGAGGCTGATTCCTATAAACAGGTAACAGAGAGAACAGGGTAAATGTAGCAGCTGAATCTAGCGACCTTGAACAAATCTAGTGACAATTTTGGTCCAGAATCGACACTAAAAAATTTAGTAACTTTTCTAGTGACTAGTCCTGCCAACCTAAGAAGTTACTAAAATCTAGTGACTTAGAATCGGCCCTACTTCACTACTGATGAACAAAAATTAGCAAACTAAATTATTGCGCACTTTTCTCCAGAGACCTCAGATTGTGATTATACCAGTCGCCTGAAAGTAATAAAATCGTGTCACGTTTTCGTGGCTTAGTTCAAGACGCCCGAACTTTAAGGCCAATACTGAATTATTTCTGTGAACATGGACGTTTTTACGATACTACAGAACAAGAATAGTCCATAACCCTTCCCCAAATTATATAAACATAAGCCAAAACAACAACAAAAAAATTACACATAAAATTCTGACCCTTGACCATAAAACTAAAAGTTTTCTTTGTTTTATTCCCCTCTCTCCCGCTTCACATCCATCACTATTCTTCTTCTTTCCTCCACCCCCTCCATCCTCATTTCCCCATCTGTATCTTGCAATCAATCTCTTCCTCCTCATACTCATACCACTTTCCAGATACCCTGGTCCGTCATTATTATCGCATATTTCTCATTATATCTTCCATCCTTTACTTTTCCTTGCCTTTCCTGGACCATCGCCTCTCTGTCCCTCTCTACTATCTCTTGTCTCATTGTATCACCAAACCCTCACTCTATTCTCTTCCGTACCTCCTTCGTCTCATATCCGCCCCGTTCGTAATAGTAGCCCCTGTCATCCTTTAGCTTGCCCTTCTTCACCTCTTCCCAGTAACATTGCAACAGCTCCCTCCCTCTACCCCTCTCCAGGCCCTCTTCGTACCTCACAGCCATTTTCCCTGTCTGCACTCTCAATTTGTCACCCTTCCATCACTATATAACTAGGGGGTCTCCCTCATCCAATCCTATTACCCATCTCCAATATCTCTCCTGTACTCTTTCCAACATCTCCCATTCCGTCCAACCCCAGAACTCCGCCCCATACAACACTTTTCACTAGCTTTTCATATAACCAACCTCTCCCATCCCCCATATCTGTTCCAATGTCTTATTCCCTTTCTTCCCTAATTCCTTCACATGAGCACTATCCTTGTTGTCATATCCCATCAGGTACCCCAGGTATTTAACCTCCCCCACACCGCTCTATCTCCTCCTACCCTCACTTCCATCCACCGTCCTTCGCGCCGCCCCTACGGAACAAGTATTTCTCACGGTGCAGCTTCTTTTAAACCCGTTTTTTGGGACATCGTAATCTATCGGGTAGGTATCATCGGAATGAGGCGGAGCCTTTTTAGCGTAAGTGGTGTGAGCGAGGAGCGACTTCGACTCGTTATTTGCAGCGCCACGCGCGCCTTGTGGGTGAATTTTGTTTCATAGTTAATTTTTGTTGTCAAGATTTTTCATGCTGATCAAAATGACCGGAATGACTATTCTCTATATTATTGAGTTGCCCTTCAGTTTAAAGTACTACTTTATGTTCGATTTGTGAGTTTATCTTATTAATGGGGGGTTACTTGTAATGCGCCAATGTTTATATAGTGGGGATAGGTGACATTTTGAAAAAGGTGAAAATGTTTGAACCTAAGAGTGAAGGGGGGGGGGGGTATGAATGAACTGGCTATCCGACTAGATTATTTGAAAAAATTTCAATTGTTAAACATCTCCAAGACAATAATTGTGGCGTGTCATCCCCTACGCATTCATAAATACCAATTATCTAATTATTGAAATAGTTGTGGGGGGGAGGGGGACAAATTTTCAATTGCATTGCTTCTGCGGGAAAACATCGTCCAACTAATGAGAGACTGGCAATTGGTAAAAGAACATCTTGTCGCCAACGCGCGATTATGATTATTTTTCTAATGGTTAAACATTTTAGACGCCTCAGAATAAATTGACGTTTTCTGAAACACGAGAAAGCTATTTTCAGTTGATGGGGTTTTAAGCTCTTTGTTTTAGGTGCTATACTGTTTGTGCCGCGATATGTGTCATTTTAAGCTTGAAAATTATTCTCAGGTCACGTAAATCGTTTACTAAACTAACTGTTATCGTTAATAGTAGAAATCGGCTTCGTTTCTAAACACGAAAAGGTAGCTAGCGAAAGAAATGCTTTGTTACACAGATATTAATTTGTGTTCTGCTTTAGCTGGAAGCAAACAAATAACTTTACGTTTAATGTGTTTAAAGCACCTAAATTCTGGTATAAGCCTCAGGGATTTATGAAGCTTCCCGTAAAGCCTTACTAGCTAGTAGATAAAGGTCAGACCTAATATCGAGTCCTTTATCGCAACCGTATTAAAACGTCTTACAGATTTCATTAACTAATGTTTTTTTTTCCTTTCCTTTGCCTAAAAAGGTTGCTTTTTCTTTCTCAGTAGGGATTTAAAAATTTTCTATGTAGGTATATAAAGAAGGTAAGAAGTTTGAAACTTTAAACTATTGAGTCAATTTCTGACTTAATAGGGTTACTTGTTATACGAAGAAGTTGCTCTCGTTAAGTAATTAACCAACTTGAAAATTCTCGATTTTCCTTTGTTAAAATTATCCAAGTTTAACTCATCGGAAACTTTGTACACTACAACTTTATGGATTACGCGTTGTTTTCGAATTTGTCGATGGATTTACTTGTGTTTGCCAATCGGATTACACTTCTACAAATTACCGTTTTAGTCAACCACTTATACCTACCTAATAGCGTGTGAGCAATAATGTAAAGCCTGTTAAAAAGAGAAAAGTACTGCGCAACTAATCAAAGCAGCACATAGAACATGCGCAGTACCAACTTATGGAGATAATGAAACTTTGTATGGCACATTTGGATTAAAAAATTAAAACGTAGTCACCATCAAGAAATTGGATGCAAGACCACAGAATTTCCAGGGAACAGCTGTTATTATGGGAACTAAAATCCAAAACATTAATGTCAAGTGTATTATTAGATCCAGAGGTATGGTTTTTGTGATTACTAATAGTGCCTCGTTCGAAACAGTCCTTTGACACCTCTGATGCATAGTGCTTCGTTCCAAACTGGGGCGGCATACAGAACTATTGATTGCATAGCTGTTTCGAGGACTCTTCTCTTCTCCTCTGTTGGTCCTGCCTTGTTTGGTAGTATGCATGTAAGTGCTTTCGTTACCCTCTTGGCCTTTTCGGTTGCTGTATAATACGTGTTTCGCATAGGTCTGTATGTAGTCTGTCCGAGATATTTGACTTCTTTGGTGGTTTTAATTACGTATCCTTCCAGTTCGAAATTTATTAATCTCGCACTTCTGCTGCAATTCAGTATGGTTGCCGTCGTTTTTTCGGGCGCGAGTTGCAGTTCGTTTTTTTTCAACCACAGGTTTATTTTGTACAGGCTTTCGTCACCGACCAGCTTTAGGTCTTCTTTAGTTGTGGCTGCTGCCACTATGGCTACGTCGTCGTCTGCATAACATACCATCCTTACGCCTTCCGGATATTTTAGTCTCATCAGGTCGTTGTATAGGACGTTCCAGAGTGTCGGTCCTATCACCGATCCTTGCGGTACTCCCGCTCATTGTTCCTGTGTCCGTTTTTATCCTCATGTTACTTAGGTAATCGCTGATCACGTTTACTAAGTAAGCAGATATTTGCTTGTCTTTCAGTTTTTTGATTATTAAGTGCCACGCTGCCATATTGAACGCATTCCTAATGTAATAATTTTTATACATATGTTGCGCTGTTGCTTTAAAAAAATATAAAAACTAAAAAATGCCATGTGATGAGAAATTAAGTACCAACCCAGCAAACACATTTATATATAAAATACATATAAATTATGTAAGAACTTTTTAGATTTATATAAAACTGGAAGAAAAATAAGAGATATTTAATGTCAGGGTGTCAGCAATTTTCAAAATAATATATACGTCTATTAGATGTAAATTCTTCTATATCTGCAGCACATGAATTTATATACGTTTTATGTATATTTTATGTAATATTTACATAAAAAATATTAGTTGTAAAAGCGTTGCGATGACCAAATGGCAGCTACTCGAGCATAATGTAATTATTAACAATGTAAAAAATTATTTAAAGCAGTTCCATACAAAAAAATGGAAAAACTACATTTTTACGAGCAACTTTACTTTTAATTAACTTTATTCTTGCACGAACCCGTTTTTACCTGAACTGAAAGCCGACAGTTTATTATGATATATATACGTGCTTGAAAAGTTTCCCTTAACCGGATTCGAACCTTTGCGGGTGGGCGCTGCAAATTCCGAAATCCTACATGTGTTTTCTTTGTATCCGACATTGTACCACTGCGCTAATCCGAAACATTCCTTTTTTTATTTCGTACTTCGTAACTTTGCGCTGTTTCGCGTTATTAGTTTAAATTTTGTTTGATTATATCGTTGAGTGAAGTCTTATTCAATGATTATACCTACCTTTATGTTAAAAATAACCAGGATTTAATTTATTTTATAGTATTCATTTTCTATATAAATTAGACGCATTTTAGTCGATACGGATCTAATATTAAAGGTACGTGAACTACAATTTTTGGCGTTATAGGAAACACGCGCGTGCGATTACTTATTCGGCGCAAATAGAAACGGACTTTATTTTCGACCATGCAATATAATGTAATGATAATTTCTAATTATATTTACAGAAGGCATACATAAAAAATATGTAATACTTCTTACATATAAGACTTTACATATAACGTACATAAATCTAATCATAGATATAAATATGACAGCACATAACTTTCACGAGTAATATGTAATTATCTGTATGTATATATTATATGAACTTCTGTATATAGAATATCCTTAAGTTTCTATACTATTAGGTAAAGTATACGTTATGTGTGACATACGGTTTATATGTATAACTTTATTAAGGAATACTTACATACTTGATATATAAAAAAGCATATGTAGGGGTATTTACTTCAATTATATATCTTGTATGTATATTTTATGTGTGTTTGCTGGGAAGTAACTTTTTTTTAATATTTTCCGACAAAATGGATATTTACAAAGATACCTATATACACTGTGGCCCGAAATAAAGGAGTACATTTTTTAATCTGAAATAACTTTTTTGTTTTTAGGGCGATTTATTTTCTTTTTACAGGGTTAATACCTCAGCATGTCCCCAATATGAGTGCAAATTTTGGTATAAATAAAATGTACAGGGTCGGACTTACAAATTTTTTTCTTTAATGGTGCATTTGTGATCGTTGCAAATGAAACATGTTTTAGCTAAATTTGAACTGATATGCTCTTTCGGTAAGGTAAGTACCCAGAACACTTCCGTACAAACGAAATTCTCCGAAATTGTAGGATTTGCGAAATATCATTTTTTTATTTAAATGGTACTAAGTACGCGCCTTAGCCATAAACTAAAGAAAAATATCGAATTTTAATATTTATGTAAATTTAAATGTTTTTCTAATATCTTCACTAAAACGGAAACTTCTTAGCACTAAATTACATCTTGCCTGCCATTTCTTCGAACGAATGCAGTTTGTATGGAACAACTTTGAACAGCGTACAAATAAATGGGGCCATCAATTTATGGCCCAGAAGCCTACAAGAAGTGGTGAACAATCATGGTGGCCACATTCATAATATTTTACTTTAAGTTATAAATTATGTAGCTAATTTTCTTAGTTATAATTTGTGTTATTTAATAAAATGTATTATTTCCTTATTTCAATAAAAAAATGATATTTCGCAAATCCTACAATTTCGGAGAATTTCGTTTGTACGGAAGTGTTCTGGGTACTTACCTTACCGAAAGAGCATATCAGTTCAAATTTAGCTAAAACATGTTTCATTTGCAACGATCACAAATGCACCATTAAAGAAAAAAATTTGTAAGTCCGACCCTGTACATTTTATTTATACCAAAATTTGCACTCATATTGGGGACATGCTCAGGTATTAACCCTGTAAAAAGAAAATAAATCGCCCTTAAAAACAAAAAAGTTATTTCAGATTAAAAAATGTACTCCTTTATTTCGGGCCACAGTGTACAATATTCCATACTTTTAGAACGCCCTGTATAGTATAACGTTGAATTTTTATTAGTTCATTAAGCATGTACAGTGTACACGTAATGACCCAACTAAATAAGGGTGGGTGTACAGTTATCCATTTAGATGTCGTTCGAGTGCTCTTTGTTCTATTCAACAATATGTTATGTGTTAGACACAACACAACAAACACCAACACACCACAATAATATTTGATAATGCTTTTCAATAGCAGTGATCATCACAGTCAACGTTCCCCTTTGTTTTTTTTTTTTGTTTCTGTACCCTATCTTAGTTTTACAGTAATATTGTGTATTATGTGCTCAGAATTAAGTTTCCTGTTAGACCATAATTCAATATACATTTGTAATAATTAATTGTGATAACTTTGAACTTCGATACTTACGTATGTGCATGATGACGTTCACATAATGTAATAGATGACAAATTTATGTATTTCCGATACATTACAATTGCTAATGATCGTTTATTTCGTTTAACACAAAGATATTTGTGGAGTACTTGAAATGGCATAAGTAAGCTAGATCAAGAGTTATGTGTTACGTGTTACGTTCCGAATTAATCCAACACACAACTTATTACCGAACGACTGCTTTATGCATTTGATGATTTCTTCTAATTGCGCACACGTATCATTACGCGACTTTCCAATGGCCGCAGTAATTTCGGAAAGTCGTGTAAAATGAACGTAAAACTCTCTCAACATATAATTTCCGCCCATTTTAATTAGAGAAGTAATTATCCCTGTTCAAATTGATCAATAGAAACGGGGTAGATGTACGTTGACTTTGTCAATAACAACACATAAATTAACTGAACCATAACCACATTTAATAGACTTGCGTTGGACCCCACGTTTTATGAGGTTACAAAACCTTAATTCTAAATATTAATCAAAACCGAGCTTATTGCAAAATCGCTGCAGGGGTTTCCAATACACCCTTAACGTTATAAGATTAAATAACTGAAACACTAGAAAAGTGCTTGAAGGGTGCGAGAACTAATAACTTTTAACCCTTCCATAGATTTCAATTAATTTGTGCATTTTTATACATAAATATATAACGAAATAACGTTTCTTTCGCTTGTTATATCACTGAGAATGAAAATGGTCTTTTTGACAGGGTTATAAACTATTTTTAAGGGCGTACCAAATTTTTCAGATAAAAGTTTTGTTTTTCTTTTAGGGTTACGTTCATAAAATTTATAGTCATGTTACTTATGGGTTCAAATAAATTCAGTTCGCAAAACATCACATCTGTATGAAAAAAAAATTATATTCCTTTTCGGTTATAGGGAGAAAGAAAATTCTTGTAATTGGTTAATTAAATTTAGGTAATATAAAACTTCAAGTTTAACAAAGGCTTAGAAGAATTGAAATATCACAAAACCCCTAAGAATCCGGGGCTCTATTAAGGGCGCTGCTGATTTTTGTCGCATGTGAGTCCATTTTGGGCTAGATTAGAACAGCAATCATTGGACGTACTTTCTCGTCCACCTAATTGTTACTTACAATTTAGTCTTTATTAATCAGTCGATTCGGTCCGGCTAGGTCTGGCGGGTATCAATGACTCTTCAAAAAATCCCCTTTCCCGTCCTTTAAAACTTTCTACTAACTCAAAAGGCGTTTTCTATAGGAAATCGGAATGGATGGAACCAATCCAAATTTATCACCATATCATAAATGGTTTTTAATTTAATTCTCGTTAGTCTGAAAATACACCCAAAATTGACAATTCAATTTCTCGCGTTGCATTCCATTACCATGACAAATATATGGTAATCTGTAATAGAGGCCGACGACTTACGTCATCAGACCGATAAAATTACTATTTTCATCGAATGCTTTATTATACTATCAAAAACCCATATCCCAAATCCTGGGAAATGCAACGCATTAAAAACGCACTAACACGTGTTTATGCATGTAACTTACTATTGGTCTCGTGGCTCCTGATTGTCGTGACACCCCTTGTCAATATACTCATTTTTCACCACTTGGCTTACTGGTCCTCTTCCAATCGGAAAGTTCTGATGCAAAATATTTAATTCGAGCATCGTCACTCTCCAGCTTTTATGTAGTTCTCGGAAACCCTCCATAATTCATGAAGTGGCATCCATCTCCCGCACTGAATGAATTGGAAGCAATAGAAATTAGTGTCGACGGGGAGGGAGTAACCTATCATCTTACACTATTTGCACTAAAAGGTGCACCTCTTCCAGAAAGGTGAAAATTTGTGTCAACCCCATTCCATACATCCCTCACAACGAAAGACGCTTGAATAAAAGCTGCTCCCTCATTTCTACTAAAAATTTGAACAATCCTAAAAAGGAATCTAAACGAGGATTAGAAATGAACAATTTTCCGAAAGATTGGGAAACCTAACGTTTCTGTAATCACAAATAAATATCGAAAAATGTACAATTTTCGTATCTAATACAAATATCGTAAAAATCACGATGTTTAGTTCATCAAAAAATAATAAAACGATTTTTCCAATTGAGGAAGCTTCAACAAAGAAAAACAGTTGAAAAGAAAATACAAACAAACCAATATTTTACACAAAGTAGAAAGAATACAATTTAATTCTAATTTAATTCAAATGAAAGTTTAAGTAGAATTTACTAAACGGAACGTTTTAACGTCTGACATTCGTTGTAGTTCTTTTTTTGTGTTTAACTTGTTATTGATGTTAACTCTGAAGTTGGATCTAATTAAAATACGGAAGACTTGATTCACTACTCCCTTATTTCACCCTTAATCTAATTAAATTTTAAATTATTTACCCTCTCATTCTTGTTAATTGCTGACCTAACTTATTCAGACAGTGAGAAACTGACCGATATGAACGGTGTTTTCTTAGTCTTTCCGACGCCCGCGCCGTCGTTTACTTCTATACCTTTTTGTACTTTTACGGTACGTTTCGTTTAGTTGAATGCCAAATTCCTAAAGACAACAATCTGATGTAAAGAATGTCCCCCCTCTCCCAACGGGAAAACTATAGCAAAAAGTTGAGTTTTTTGTGTTCTCAGTCAGTGTCCGTATTTCGAAATTTATTGTCAAATATTGCGAGGGGAGCGATCCTAATAAAAAATTATTCTTAATAAATAATTATTTAACTTACTAATGACCTTTAATATAATGTACCTACACATGACATGGCACTGCGACAATACGATACTCAGTGAAAAACGTTAAAAAGAACTAATTAAAAATACTTAGTAAAACAAAGATAATCAACGAATTGGAGTTTACTAAAAGTACTAAAACCACCCGAAGAATAAATCTTAGAAGGAGATTTAAAAGAAAATTGTAAAGATGGAGAAATTTACATGGTGGAATAGATCCTTTTCTATTCATTGCCATTTCGATGATGATGTGGGATTAGATAGATGTCTTTCATCAATTATTTGTTTTAGCCATTTAACAGTAACTTTTCGTATAGTTTTGATGTCACCGCGAGCAATGAAATTATATTGGTCTGTAGGATGATACTTCATGTTGTAGTTTCTTTAGTTACGGGATCATCATTAGGCCCGCCACCTTAAGATAGCTTCGGAACATATTGTAGTATAAAACAATAATTTAAAAAATAATCATATTAGTTATGAATATTATTGAATTGTACAAAATTTTCACAAAACAATTAATAATTTGGCAACCGCGCATCCAATATCAAAAAAATTTGCAGGCGTGATATAACTATGGTTGGTCGATATTTGAAGGGAAAAAAATACAGGATGCGCCATTTAAAAAAAAGTTTCCTGTCATGTGAAAATGCAACATACTGTAGATATAAAGATGTTTTTAAAAGATGCACAATTCAAACCATAGCAAACTTTATTCTGTATCTTCAATTCAGTTATCGACCGATTACGGAGTAGTGGGACACCCTGTATATATAAAAATTTCGTGTCACGATTTTTGTGGTCGCACTCCTCCGAAACGGCTCGACAGATTGGTATGAAATTTTTTATGTATATTTCGTAGGTATGAAAATTGGTCGTAAAGTATATTTCATACCGCTAGGTGATTAGGGTGTCCCTATCCAGAATAGGCTGGTGCGGGCTGGTGGTATGAAGTTCACCGGGACATCTAGTTTTCTACAGAAACATTTTCAATGTTTGCTTTTGTAAGGCTTTTAATCGCTTTGGATAGCGAGTAGTCGGTACTTTCCTGCGCAGAAAGAATCTCAAGATACTTTTCTTTAGCTTCTGGGTGGTTTTGGTGCCAGGTACTTTGCAATTTTATTGTATACAAGAAATAACCGCAATACACAGGGAAAAAAAGCAAAAGACACAGACATCAAAGAACTGAAAAAGAGGGAACGCGAAGAGACTATAAACAAATGGCAGGAGAGGTGGGATAACACAGTTAAAGGGAGATGGACACATACGCTCATCCAAAACATAAGACCATGATACAACAGGTAGAAAGGACAAGTTATCTACTACCTTGTGCAAGTCCTGACAGGGCATAGATGTTTTGGCAAATACCTTCACCGATTCAAAAAAGAAGAAAGCCCTAAGTGATGGTACTGTGGGAAGGCCCCGAAGACGACGACATGCACACAGTGGGCCGATTAAAGAAAACTGGTAGAAACAACGCTGGAAGGGCAACGAAGAACGGGAAATATGGTAACCTATATGACAGAAAAGGACAAGCAGTGGGCAGACAAAGAGAAATTCATCAGAGAAATAATGACCGAAAAGGAAAAAGGAAGCAAGACAAGAGAGAAACAAAAAGGAAGAAAACTCCAAAACAGCAAAACCGGAAAACCATGAGAAATACTAATTAGACTCCCATAATGATTTGATGGAAAACCATAGCAGGTAGTGCCAAATCATTAATGGAAGGAGGAGGGGGAAAGGAGTTTAGTTGGTAGGCGCCCACACTTCGGATAGGCGAATCCAACACACTTTCAGAATAGACTATCTCGAAGCGTCTTCAGAAGATTCTCTAAACCTCCGTGTAAAAAAAACAAAGAAAGTGATTTTGGGGGTCGACGAGGTCTAAAATCGACCCCTATTAATTAACACAAGTTCTTATTTAAAACTTTCCAGATACCGTATAAGTTGCTTTGCAATTTTAATGGTTTTTTCCTCGGTTTTTTCAAAAAATAATTAGGTACCTACTTAATTATTTTTATGTAATTTGTGTTAATAATTATTAATTTATTACACTTGATATTTACTGAATTTTATGTCTATTTATTTTGTTAAATTTTGATGAGAATATGATGTCACGTTTACTCACTTAGTTTAATTAACATTTTGCTCAGTACTGATGAATAGCATTTTTAAAGGACTTTCCGGTAGTGTAATTTAAAAAATAAGTGTGAGATGGCTGGGGAACCTAAGGGGTTGGTTGCACAAGATTGGCCTCCGGATCATAGTGGTTCCCCCTCCATGTTCTAGAAACGGTTTCGAGAAATTTAACTTATCTGTTATAGTTTCGAAGATATGACGTCTGGTAGAATGCCACTAGTGTGACACCCCTCGCGGGAAGGTTATGGGTGCGGCTTTTTAAGAGGAATACTGCATGTTGGCCGCCGTACGAGAAATTTAGATCGAGGCGAACGGAGCAATAATTTGATGAACATAGAGCATTTTTGATGAAATTGAGCCTTATAAAATGAATATAATGTCACATGTGTCGAACAATAAACATTAAAGACTTAGAATACTGTTCATTTTGACATGTTCCGTCAAATGATCTCCGTAGCCCAAATAACGATGCAAAGAAAATGAAAACGAACAAATATAAGCATAATAAATATTGATGAATTGAACATTATAAAATGAATATAATGTCACGTGTGGAACAATAAACATTAAATTCTTAGAATACTGTTCATTTTGGCATGTTTCGTCGAATGATCCCCGTAGCCCAAATAACGATACAAAGAACATGAAAACGAAGAAATATAAGCATAATAAACATTGATGAATTGAGCATTATAAAATGAATATAATGTCGCATGTGTTGAACAATAAATATTAAATACTTAGAATACTGTTCATTTTGGCATGTTTCGTCAAATAATCCCCGTAGCCCAAATAACGATGCAAAGAAAATGAAAACGAACAAATATAAGCATAATAAACATTGATGAATTTTTTTTTTTTTTTTTTTTAATTCATTTTCCTTTTGCAATCTGTAATACAACAATAAGCAAAAAGTGTGTATGCATGTTATTGGACATGGTAATGACGTTATTGAAATCCAATGATTTACAAACAATTTTCTACATATATTAGTTTACCTACTCGAATCTGTTCGGTAGATCTAGCGGTTTGTGTCTCTTTAGTCTGTGTAGGGTTTCACTGTTATCGAGTAGGTTAAGAGATTTGGATGATTTTCTAGTTTACTTAAGTATTTAGCACTGAACTTAACTATCACTTCTTTTACTGTTTCAACTTTCAGGTCGCTAAGAATGTCTGTATTTCTCACAAAGTATGGTGCATCACACATTGCCCGTAACACTTTATTTTGAAATCTCTCAAGTATTTGGATGTTAGAGTTGGCCGTGGTTCCCCAGAGCTGAATTCCATATGTCCATATGGGTTTAAAGATCGAGTTGTAGACTAGGAGTTTGTTTGTTAATGATAGTTTTGATTTCCTGCCTAGTAACCAGTAGTGTTTACTAAACAATATGCCAAGTTGTTTCCTTTTTTTCCATATGTGAGACTTCCAAGTTAGGCCTTTGTCAAAGTATACGCCGAGATATTTAACTTCACTCACTTGGGTTAGTGGAATATTATTGATAAGGACTGGTGGTGGATTTCCTCTACACTTGGTGAATGTGATATGAAACGACTTAGATTCGTTAAGTTGGATGCGCCAACGTTTGGTCCACTGAATCATTTGATCTAAGCTCTGTTGAAGGAGTTGAGCGGCTATTGTTGGATCTGTATGCCTTGTCATTACGATCTTGTCGTCTGCAAAGGTGGCGGTGAGAGAGTTCTGATTTGTTGGTATATCTGCCGTATACACGAGATATAGAAGCGGACCAAGAACGCTTCCTTGAGGAACGCCTGATTTGATTGTGCGCAGCGCCGTTTGGTATTGGCCAATTTTTACGTTGAAATAACGTTCTTCCAGATACGACTTTAGAATAACATATACCGGGTGGGGTAGTAGTTTCTTGAGTTTATACTTGAGGCCTGCATGCCACACCTTATCGAAGGCCTGACTTTCGTCGAGAAGAACAGCTGTGCAGTATTGCTTCTCTTCAAAAGCTTGATTTATGTTATCCACTATTCGGTGGGCCTGTTGCACAGTTGAGTGGTCCCTCCTAAACCCAAATTGATGGTCTGGAATTATATTATGTTCTTCTAGGATGGATGTTAGTCGTCCTGCTAAGAGTTTTTCCAATACTTTTCCTGCCACTGACAGTAAGCTAATGGGCCTGTAGGAGGTAACCTCATATGCTGATTTTCCAGGTTTGAGTATCTGTATAACCTGCGCAACTTTCCACTGAACCGGAAAGTACCCCAGTCTCAGGACTGCATTGTAAAGCATGGTTAGTAGCACTAAACCCTTGCGTGGTAATTCTTTGAGTAGTTTGCCAGTAAGTAAGTCAATACCTGGAGCCTTCCTAGGATTGAGATTGTATTTGATCATGTTTTGTACTTCCTTAACTGTGAAGCACTCCAATGGCAATGCTAATTGATATGGCGTATCTAAAGAATTTTGAATGTTTTCTTCCTCCTCGATGGAAATTTGTGATGCGATTGGATGAAGAACACTCTCGAGGTGCTGTGCGAAGAGGTTTGCTTTTTCTGCATCTGATCGTGCCCATGATCCATTAGGTTGTTTCAGGGGAGGAGTGGGCTGTCTTTGAGATTTTATTCTTTTGGTTGCCATCCAGAGGGAGTAGTTTGTGTCGATTGTAGCACTTAGGTTTGTGAGATATTCTTCAAAGTGTTCATTTTTTAAATCTGTGATTAATGCTTTAAGTTCTGTTGTTGCTAGATTTAAGTTTCTTTTGTCCGATGGGTATCTTGTATTTTGCCAGATACGTCGTAGCCGTCTTTTTTCGGCTATTTTTTTTTTTACTATAATGGGACACCTTTCCTGTTGTCTTTTGTTATCAATTATAGGTGTTGCTTCAATAGCAGCTTCTTGAAGTATTTTTGTGAAATCTTGTATGGCCGATTCGAGTTCATTATTAGTTTGGAGTGAAATTTGTAGGTCCAGGCACTTGTGAATGATCTCTTTATAGAGATTCCAGTCGGTTCTTTTGTTATACAATTTTAGGTCTTTATCTCTGGTAATTATCGTGCTGCTCACAGTTGCTATAATTGGTGTGTGGTCAGAGGTTAAGTCGAGGCTTGATGTAATTTTAAGATAGGTTGGGGCTATGCCTTTAGTTATAATGAAGTCCAGCAGATCAGGTAGTTTACCTGGGTCGGTGGGCCAGTAGGTGGGTTCATATGTTGAGAGAAAACCCAGTTTGAGTTCTTGTATTACTTGATGCAGCGTCCTACCTCTACCAGGTGGGGAGATACGAGAACCCCACATCGTGTGCTTGGCATTAAAATCACCACCAGATAGGAACCTGTTACCTAGTGTTCCAAAGTATTCGATGAAACCTTGTTTGTTCACAGCATAATTTGGGGGGCAGTATGAAGCTGATATGACTAGTGGACCATTCCAGTCTTCTATCTCTATAGATGTAGCTTGAAGGAATTTCTCATGATAAGGAGGTAACATGTGATGTTTAATATGTTTTTTGATTAGAATGGCCGTGCCTCCTCTAGCGTGATGGTCTGCTTCTGGGTGATTTGTGATGTAAAGTTGATAATTATGTATTTTGAAATGCGTTCTGCTATTAAAATGTGTTTCTGAGACAAGAACAATGTCTATATCATTGTGGAGGAGAAAGGTTTCTAACTCTTGTTTATGATTAGCAAGGCCGTTAGCGTTCCACTCAGCTATTTTATATATTGGAGCCATTTTTATTTTTTTAGTTCTTCTCGGAGGAGTCTAATTTGTGTGGTAAGTTCATTGATTGTCTGTTGTTGTGCTTGGATAGTTTGTTGAAGTGTGATTATTATCGAGGTAATGTCGTAGTTTTGTGGATTGGTAACACTTGGAATTTGGGGAGTTGGCTGTGGTTGTGTCTGTGGCAATGATTGAGATAGATTGTACTGTATTTGACTGGATGGTTGCTGTTGTAATGCCCACTGTTGTTGTTGCTGGTGAATTTGGCTTTCTTGGTTTTGCTGTTGACTCTGTTGTTGCTGTTGTGTTGGTTCGTAGGAATGATGCTGCTGTTGTGTCTGTTGCCTCTGTTGTTGGGTTTGTAGACGTAAAGCATAACTTGAATTTGCTGTGTTTGGATGTCTTCTGTTTAGAATTTCAAGGTACACCTTGCATCCTTTGTAATTTGCGGGGTGTTGTCCAAGACAAAGGACACATTTGGGCGGTTTTCCATCATCGCGATTTTTTGTACAAGTGCGATAATCGTGCAACTCTGCGCACTTTACACAGCGTGCTGGTCTAGTGCATCTATTGCGGGTATGCCCGTAGCACTGGCAATTTTTGCATTGTGGTATCTGCATTTTTTTAATTGGTTCTTCCATTTTGACAATTGCGTTTCCGATGCAATTTAATTTCCAGATTTCGCTGTTATTTTCTTTACGCTTGATATCTATAAAGAATAGATTCTTCTTTTGTTTAGTCTCTCTATTCGTAACATTCATTATGTTCACTACTTCATGGTTTTTTGCTGCCAACTCCGATTTTATGAATTCCAACTCTGTAGTGTGATGAAGGTTTTTTAAGACAACGCGAAAAGTTTTTTCCTCTTCTAGACTGTAGGTATGTCTAGCAACTTTGTTAGCGTCTAAGACCTCTCGTATGGTTTTGTAGTCGGTTAAGTTGTTTATTTGTAACTTCAGTTTGTTGCCTTGCAGCAGTTGATATTGATAATTCGCTTTGGGGATATGTTTTTCAATCAGTGTAATCAGTGGATTGATAGCTTTTATGTAATGGATTATGAATGGTGGGATTTGTATCTTAGCCTCTGCCCTTGTATTGTCTTTGTTAGCTTTATGATTCGCTAAGGGTTGAAATCTGTTGGACGTTGAGATCGGCGTGTTTACATGATTTACATTTGTGTCTGGAACAGGATCGTCGACAGCTTTCCTTTTTTTGCGCTGTCTGATTTCTTGAAAGTCGTTTAATTCTATTATTTGGGATAAATCGCTTGTAGCTGACATGTTGTCATTATTGACCATATTTTCAGTAGTATTATTTACCGTCTTATCAGTTAGTGATCGGTCTGGTGGTTGTGTTTGCCACATACTATGCCAGGGGGTTTGTGGGGGTGGCAGTGGTGGAAAATTCATTCCAGCTGGATAATAATTGACTTGCGGTTGTGATTGAGTAGGCATCATATTGTTTTGGACTGTTGTAGGTAACGCGAACATTGGTGTTTGTGAACTAATTTGTTGGTGGTAGTGTTGTTGTAATGGTAACATTTGCTGTGGGTAGAAATTTAGGGGCTGTTGGACATATTGCATTTGATTGCTGTTATAAAATCCGTCACTTGTGCTTTGCATGTTTGTAGAGGTTTAAGTTGTTTATAGGTATTACTTTTAAAGAATATTAAGGATTGTAAAATGTTTGTAAAGTTTTTACTCACTGTATCGGTGTACTTGACCGGAGGTCAACGCTTATTCACGATATGATAATCTCACAAACACTCCACACTCCACACACGTCTATACATTGATGAATTGAGCATTATAAAATGAATATAATGTCACATGTGTCTAACAATAAACATTAAATACTTAGAATAGTGTTCATTTTGACATGTTCCGACGAATGATCCCCGTAGCGGCGTAGCCCAAATAACGATGCAAAGAAAATGAAAACGAACAAATATAAGCATAATAAACATTGATGAATTGAGCATTATAAAATGAATATAATGCCACATGTGTCGAACAATAAACATTCCTTTTCCAGTTTTTAAAAAATCAATAAAACGGTATCTTTGTTCTCGTGCGTTCTATAGCTGCGCTGAATATTTTAATGTGCAAAATTAACAACTAACTTTTGCTTTGACTTACCATATATACTTATTGTATCTTACATGGTGAATAAAATTTATTATTATTATTATTATTATTATTATTATTAAATACTTAAAACATAAAATTAAATTTTGGCATGTTCCGTCTAATGATCCCCTTACCCCAAATAACGATACGAAACGAAGAAATATAAGCATAATAAACATTGATGAATTGAGCATTATAAAATGAATATAATGTCACGTGTTGAACAATAAACATTAAATACTTAGAATACTGTTCATTTTGACATGTTCCGCCCAAATAACGATACAAAGAAACTGAAAACGAAGAAATATAAGCATAATAAACATTGATGAATGAAGCACTATAAAATGAATATAATGTCACGTGTTGAACAATAAACATTAAATACTTCGAATACTTTTCATTTTGACATGTCCGTCGTGTTCCGTCGAATGATCTCCGTAGTCCAAAAAACGATACAAAGAAAATGAAAACGAAGAAATATAAGCATAATAAGCATTGATGCACCTACAGTATAGGTAAAGGAAGAAGATAAAGGACGAATTTTATCATCTCACATCACACCTTAGAGGTGGAACATAATAATGAGGGTAGATGCCGAAAATTATCCAACTTAGTGCCTGTAAGTTACAAACTTTAATTCTATCGTTAGTTAAAAATGGTCTCCTCCATTCAGAAATTGATAAATCACCTTAAAGTTTTGAAACGATATTAAAATTAATTCTATGTGCACAACGAGGCGGTCGGACACATTGAATACGTAATTAACACAATTTATATTATTGGGTTGACGCGTATCTAACTCAATTAATTATAATTCGGTAAATTAATAGACTCTAAATTAATGGAATCGATTAGTAAGTCGTTCAATTACCGTGCCAAACTTATACGTTGAAATCACTTTTCAAAATGTCGTTAAAAAAATGTCGAAATGTACGACGAACTGGAACCGAATGTTGTATATCGATATTGATGTGTGAAATACCACGTTTCACGCTGGGGAAATTAGTCCCCTCTGTAACCCTTAAAATGTATGTGTGTGTGTGTGTTGTCTGAATTTAATACGTGTATTACATTTTGAAGTACAACTTGATTAGCTGATATTGTAAAAGAGCTGTGATTGGTTCGCCTTGTATTTTTTTCCACCACTCCCCAATATATAACACGGGGACTTTTGTTCCATATAAAAATTTCTCGCATTGATTTTTCACCTTTTGATATCTCGATTCCCTTTATGTGTTGTGTTGTTGTATATTAAAATAACAACGAGCTCGCGTTGTATTTTCATCTCCTTTAATTTGCTCTCATGCGTAATTTACAAAAATGAATGTATTACCTAAAATTTGATGGTGATTTTCGAAGAATTGAACTCGGTTAGGTTACACAATCACTACACTCACGCCCTATTGTTAAAAACTAAACCCACTACCTTATTTAGTACCAAACTTTTTGTGGTATGTGTGGGAATTTCCAAAAAAAGAATCGTCAAAGCTCATTTATATTTATGAGAAAGCAGCGGGAATGTTAAACTAAACATAAGCACTGTAGTCATCAGGGAATTATCGATAATTGTCAATCAACGGAAACGTTGCCCTTAGAAACCATGAGTGAAAATAGCAGATTTCCTGTGAAAAAATCAAAGAACGTGAAGAGTCAACATTTTTTTTCAGAAATTCGTAGGAAAACCGCGAAAGATCAATTACCTACTGAAATAAACATAAATTTGTCACTCTAATTCTATTCAAGGTTAATTACTGTAGCTATACAAAGATGCTGTACATATAAAACAGTAGAAGAATGAAAAAAAGTTAATTAATCACTTCTAAGAAGAACCAATTAAAATAATTAAAAGTTTTTTTTGAAAATTTATATCAAAAGTACATTTTTACATTATTCTCGGGGGAAAAAAAACAGAAACATTCATAAATAATTACGAACACGAGAAATAGTCGAAATGGGAAAATTATGAGACGAATATATGAAATTATTAATCTCAATTTATCTAATTTAGGGTGAAATGGTGAAAATTCGATTGTACGTTTGGAAAATTCGATTAATCTCGAAAGGGTGTCGGATTTTAGAAAGAATTAGCCAAAAACGCTACTACAGATTATGGTTCAAATATGTGTATAAAAGTGCCGGAGAAGGTATATCAACATTTTTGGGGGATGAATAATAAAACTTGCCGAACCTTGATGTAATTGTACCGATCGTATGTGAATTCGGTTGAAAAGACGTCAAATTTTAAAAAAATTATTGTAAAATCTTTGCAACCGCTGGGCTATTTGGGCACTCAAGTGTTTTTGTACACATTTTCTAGTTTAGTGCCCATGACTTTTCATTCTTCAAGTTCTTTAATCCCAAAAAATGTTTGACTCGCACATGCGTCCCATTGGACATCCCACGTCCTGCGTCCTTAGTAAAGAAAAGGAAGCACAGATTAAGGAATAGTGGTAGAATAAAGTTTTCCACTGACCAAGTTTGATATTCTAGATGTGAGAGGGTTCAAAGGCAATTGTCTATGACCTCACTTAGATTCCTTTACAAAAAGAAATAATTTGAGAATCGAAATGGCCTCAAACACAAAGCGTTTTGACTATGTATTTTTAATAATATAGTGGAAAGTGGAAAGAGTACCACAACTGGTGATTTGCTCTTTCCCATGGTTATGAACTTATAAGACAACTGGAAACATGGTGGTCCAGCTGGACATGAACCATTTTGAAACCTACTTTTTCCACATCTTGTTGGCTCATGCGGAGGCGGCTACCCAAGAAGACGATGAAAAAGTTGTGGTTGTAGGAGATAATTTGGCAAGCGATTTTCCCCAAAGGAATACAGATATGCAGAGAAAGAGAGATTTCCACGTGACCCCATTTCCTCCAAATGGCACTCATTTAATGCAGCCTCTGATGTACCAGTTCTTTGATTCGATAAAAAAACTGGCGGGACATTCTAGACCGATGGAGATAGGACAACTAACAGCCTCGTAACATCCCAAAGAAACAATTCCCGCAGTTGCTTTGTAGGTTATGGAATGCAATTAAACCTGCTGTGGGCGAGAACTTAAAAGCTGGTTTTAGAGTAAACTCAGATGAAGTTTTAAAATTCATTCCTGGTGTGCTTGATAAGGACCTTGGAGCAGCGGGGAGAGTTTTGGACTATAGCTGGAAGAACTTGCTGAAGTGAGCATCATGAACTACTGACAAACTAAAACGTAACCCAGGCACCTGGAACGGAAGCCTGAGAAGAATGGTATGGAAAACGCTTCATCTACTGTTCTCTAGGAAGCTTCTTTTGCTGTTGATTGTATATGTTCGACATCTGCTGTTAATCTGGATGATAATACCTACACTTGCCAGTTCCTCTCCAAAGAAAAACAGCCAAAGACAACGCAACGTGAGCTCTTCTACACACAATAATGTAATTGCGGGTACAATATTACTAAATATTGAAAATCGATATTTAAGTAATATAAAATAAATATTTACAATATTTAGTGAATATTACTATACAATATGAAGTCAATATTTATTTATCAATAACATAACAATACTGTGTTTTCAATATTACTGGATATTTAAAATGATATGTACAGGGTGGCGGAGACCTAATCACCACATTTGTAAAAGGCGTGGTTTAAAGTGGGTAGATTGGGGAAAGTCATTCTGTAGCGCAGTTGGTAGTTTAAGGTGGGAAGTTTAGTTACCATGCCGCGTTGGGAAAGTCACCATCGTGCGTTCGTTGTAGGGGCGTTTTTTCGTAATAATCAATGTTTTGCGGCCACACGTCGCGCCTTCCCGACACATTTCAACCTCGGTCCACGAGCAACTCTCTCAAACAACCGCTCAATTTCTAAGTGGGTTGAACATTTTCGTCTGTATTACAGTAAAACTTCCGTTTATTAGCTACAAAGAGTGATTTTTTCATCCCCATAACTCGAAAATTAAAGGTATGGTGTCCATTTCAAATGTGGTCATTTGGTCTCCGCCACCCTGTATTTAGGCAACATGAAAAAAATATTCAAAAATAATATCGTGATATTTTCTCAAAATCCGTCGAATGTTAGTTTTCGCCGATTTAGAGATATCAAAATAATCAAAATACATATAATATGCAGCCCCTCCTCCATATCTTATAGTGTTCAACTTTAAATTCAAAAATTATATAACTTTCCGTAGCTCAATGGTATAATGGCTGACCTAACCGGGTTATCGATGGTTCGAGTCCTATTTGAAGGAAAAGCTTTGTTCAGCATCACCGATCTCTCCGAGTCTGCACGAAGTGAATGGGATTTCTGGGGAAGGGCCACCGAGCCACATCGAGCACCTGCAGGTGCTGCGCAATAGGAAATGGTTCCTCGCAGCAGTTAGGGCTCTGCAGTGGCCCAGGTCACCCCCTTTCGTACTATTTTGGGATACATCACAAAACAATTATGGGCCAATATTGTACAAATATTTTCTCCAATATTGAATGAATATCGCTTGGTAATATTTAGCCAATATGTAAAATTGTTCACACTTCAATGTTGGGACAATATTGTACATTACCAATTTACCAATATATTTACAATGAAATGCCAATATTACACCAATATTAAATGCTACATGGACCCATGTAGCACAGCTTATTGGCGTTAGCTTGGCGTAATATTGGCTCAATATTAGGAGATTGAGGTAATATTGTCGAACTACAGCCAATATTGGGGAATATATTTTTGGATTGATACAAATATTTAAGCAATGTAACACACATACAGGGTGTCTCACGGTGACCGTCGGTTAGAAGTATATCAAGAACTGTAAAAGCTAGAAATTTGAAATTTTGCACATGCGACATGGAGTGTTTAATCTATTAAATAAAAATATTTTCCAAATGGCAGCACTTCCGGAAATACCGGAAGTGACCATCAACTTCTTTATTTTAAATACAAACCAGGCAATTTTTTTTCACATTCTGATGTGTCATAAAATGTTTAGTAAGTATGCTTAAAATAATCGGCATATCAATTTTGATTGTTGAGAAACAAAATTTTTTTCACTGAAAAATGTCAAAATCGTGTTTAGGAAATAAAATTGAAAGTCGAAAGTGGTCAAAGTTAGGGAAATGGGATTTTAGGTTCTCAATGTCAAAAGATTGAGACACAATTGTCTGTCATGGATTATAAAAAATTGCTCGCAGTTACGTATCTATTTGACGTTATTTCCAGACTTAAGAAAAACTTTAAAAAGTCTCTTTTTTTAAATGGAATGCCTATTTAATTATCGGCTCATTCGATCCAGAAATATATTTCCTTTAAATTGATATACCATGTTCCTATACCTAAAATCAATGATTACAGAGTTATTTACATTTTTCTAATTAAATTTATAATTACATACTTTACAAAACATAGTTGGCTTTGAAAATTTTCAAAAAATTTTTATTCAATTGTTTCTTATGATGACAGTTGTCAGTTAGCTATCAGTTTGAAAGTTTACGCTACATTTACGTTTGTTATCAGTGTTATCTGTTTGAATTTTGATTTTTGCGCTTAATATTTGTTTTTAATTGGGAAATATGGAATACACAAACGCTGATATTCTAAATTTGTTTTACATTCATGGCGAGTCTGCTCGTATTACTTTTCGGACCTGCAGAATCTTTAACCATTGAATAAAGAATCACTCAACACTTTAACGAAAGATATCCGCATTTACCTACAATGACAGAACAAAAAATCAGGATGATTGAAAAGAATATTCTAAATTTGGGCGAAGTAAATACGCCACGAAATTTGGAAAAGCCAATTGTCCCCAATGACGCTGCAGAAACCAATGTATTGGGATATTTTAATGTTTTCCCTGAAAGTTCTGTTCGTTCTGCAGAAAGAGACCTTGGATAGTCAAGAAGTTGCATAGATAGAATTTTAAATAATCATAAAAGCATAAGAAACATTTGAATAAAAATTTTTTGAAAATTTTCAAAGCCAACCATGTCTTGTAGTAATGTAATTATAAATTTAATTAGAAAAATGTAAATAACTCTGTAATCATTGATTTTAGGTATAGGAACATGGTATATCAATTTAAAGGAAATTTATTTCTGCATCGAATGGGCCGATAATTAAATAGGCAATCCATTTAAAAAAAGAGACTTTTTAACGTTTTTCTTAAGTCTGGAAATAACGTCAAATAGATACTTAACCGCGGGCAATTTTTTATTATCTATTACAGACAATTGTGTCTCAATCTTTTGACAGTGAAAACCTAAAATCCCGTTTCCCTAACTTTTACCACTTTCGACTTTCAATTTTATTTCCTAAATAAGATTTTGACATTTTTCAGTGAAAAAGAATTTTTTTCTCAACAATCAAAATTAATACGCCGATTATTTTGAGCATACTTACTAAACATTTTATGACACACCAGAATGTGAAAAAAAATTGCCTGGTTTGTATTTAAAATAAAGAAGTTGATGGTCACTTCCGGTATTTCCGGAAGTGCTGCCATCAGGAAAATATTTTTACTTAATAGATTAAACACTCCATGTCGCACGTGCAAAATTTCACGTTTCTAGCTTTTACAGTTCTTGATATACTTCTAACCGACGGTCACCGTGAGACACCCTGTATATTTGTAATATTCAGTAAATATTGCTATTTAATGTAAATTCAAATATTGTACACATAATAATGTACTAATATTGCGTATACAATATTACTAAATATTGAAAATCTATATTTAAGCAATATAACATACGTATTTACAATATTTAGTAAATATTACTATACAATATAAAGTCAATATTTGTTTATCAATAGCACAACATTGTGTTTTCAATATTAGTGGATATTTAGACAACATGAAAAAATATTATATAAATTTCCGTAGCTCAGTGGCATCATGCTATAATGGCTGACTGCTAACCGGGCGATCGATGGTTTGAGTGTTACTTCAAGCAAAAGGTTTTTCAGCATCACCGATCTCTCCCGAGTCTACACGAAGTGAATGGGTTTCCTAGGGAAGGAGCCACCGGAGCACTGGGAAATAGTCCCTCGAAATAGTTAGGGCTCTGGCGTGGCACAGGTCACCCCCTTTCTTACTATTTTGGGACACATCACAAAACAATAATGGGCCAATATTGTACAAATATTTTCCCCAATATTGAAATAATATCGCTTAGTAATATTTAACCAATATGTAAAATTTTTCACATTTCAATGTTGGGACAATATTGTATATTTATATTTTACGACATGTTTACAATACGTATAAGAGGACAAGATACAATAAGAAGTGAAATAAAAGCCTCACAACCTCCCCTTTAAATTTGTAATTGTTGACAATTTATTTATGACGAGTCAAACGTCAAGACGCGACATGTTTCGGGATCAGAAATCCCATTCTCCAGCATCATTATTTGTGACCCCGAAACATGTCGCGCCTTGACGTTTGACTCGTCATAAATAAATTGTCAACAATTACAAATTTAAAGGGGAGGTTGTGAGGCTTTCATTTCACATCTCGTTATAACCCCTTTGCGAGCAATGGACCCCATCAATATTAAGATACAATAATGTGTTTTCGTTTCATACTGAGATCAGACACAACAAGAGAAGAAAGTCTAGTCATCCTGTCGAAATATAAAACGTAAAATTCAGATAAATCACTTTAATAAATTATTTTGGTAGAAACCAACTACTTAAAAAGATAATTAATCAAAAGATGCCGACGAACCAATTCCATATTCACGCAAATAAAGATAAATTTGTTGTAGTAATTTTATTCAAGGTTAATTACGATCGCTATCAGAATGTTGTATCTAAAATATTTGGTGAAGTGCGAAGTAAATTAATGGTTTCTTAATTAATTAGCATTAGCTGAAACTGTTACAGAACACACGATACTCTTTCAAGGTGAAACCAATGCTCAATTTTTCGACATTTTCCAAATTAATTAATTATATTATTAAAACAAAGTAGTCTTAAGTTCCGTCAAAGGTTTTTCAAAGAATCGCCAAATTATCAAATTAATAACATAACATTTCCAAAAAATAGCAAATTTTTGATAGATATTTTATATCATTTTGAAATAATACCTATGTCGCTTTGTTTTCTGTTACCCTAAAACTTTTATACACCGTAGAACGTGTTTAATGCGCCATTGTACATTTCTTCGGAAATTTTCAGCGCAAGAGACCGTGTCAATGTCGAAAAAGTCAACTTTGACACCGTCCTACTCCAGAAGTCGCCTTTATCTTACTGAATCTGGCCGTGGAAGCCTCCCAATGTAACACCCTTTATTGGCGTTAGCTTGGCAGAATATTGGCCCAATTGGGGCAATATTGTCGAATTGCAGCCAATATTGACTGAATATATTTTTTTAATATCACACAAATATTGGAAATAGAATATTTAGTGAACATAAGAACAATATTTAGGAAATATTACCTACTATTTATTGTAAATTCAAATAATGTACACACAATAATGTACTAATATTACGTCTAAAATATTATTAGATATTGAAAATCAATATTTAAGCAATATAACATTCTTATTTACCTCCATATTTACTAAAGATCGAAAGAACAAAGTAACAGCTAAAAAGATGGCAAATTGTAGTAGATGGTTTTATTTGACGTTTCGTCCATATTTTTTAGGTTTAGGTAATCATAAATATCCAAATTATTGTATGAAGAGTTGGGAAGAAATGAAAAATATTTGTGTTAGTTATTTTCAGAGGGAGGTACCTCCAATATAATTAATTATCATTGCAAAATGAAATTTAGATGCTCACAAGGTAAGATGGTTGATTAGTGAACCTCCAAAAACCTCTAAATACATACTTACGATATTCAGTAAATATTACTATTACAACAATATATATAACATAACAATAAGTACTGTGTTTTCAACAACGGAGCACATGGGGTCCTCAGGCGCTGCGCACTAGGAAAGATCCCCTCGGAGCAGTTGGGTTTCTGGGACTGGCCCAGGTCACCCATTTCTTACTATTTTGGGATGCATTACAAAACAATAATCGACCAATATTGCATAAATATTTTCCCCAACATTGAAATAATATCGGTTGGTAATATTTAACCAGTTTGTAAAATTGTTCACATTTCAATATTGGGACAATATTATACCTACATTCATATTCTACTAATATATTTACAATGAAACTCCAATATTGAATCAATATTAAATGCTACCACCACAAAAAGCGGACAAGGAAGACGTTCGTGTAAGTCTCTTGCTCCTGCTACCTACCATTCCCGAGAATACAGTGCTATAAAATCGTCTCTAGCATTTACACAAAGTCAAGTTTTGACACTAAAACTATACACTCGTATTAACAAAAGTTGAATTTACAATATAATATAATTTCCTATCGTTTGAGACAGTTGTTTTATTTTTATGTGCTTCTCTAAACTTAGCGATGGCGTCGTAAACTTTGCATGGTTTGGCCGTATAGACACAGTACTTAAAAATTTGTCGCAGTTGATTCAAATAACTATTTTCGGCGTCCGTCTAGAAAAACACCTCCGTTCATCTGCCCCCCCCCCCCCGACCCCCTACGCGGGAATTACAAAAGAAAAGCTCAGAATTAGAAGCTATTTTGGAGCTTTCGAGCCCCGCAAGAATCAAATTTTGGGCTCGGTTCCCTTAGCAGGAATTTTAATTTGAAAGTGGGGGGGGGGGGAGACTGAGTAAACGTTCACTCCCCCCCCCCCCATCTCTTAAAAATAACAACAGAGGATCGCGCATAGGCACATAAGTAGGAGCTCTTAAACGAGTGTAGTTTCGATCGACGAGCTCCCACCCCTTACCTTAAAACAACCCCAACAATACCATTAAATCTATAATTTCTTTAATGCATGTAGTTCCAGCATTAATAGGCTAAAACACTTCATTTCGAAATTGCAACCCCTTAGCAGGAAAACGACCTCTTGTGCCAAACGCGCAAGAGAGAACTATGTTAAAGAATCGAGAAACGGATCACTTTATGACGGTATATTATTCGATTTAGGAGCTTTAGAATTATGTATGATAAAAATAATAGTACACTGTCATAAAATGAACCGTTTTTCTATTATTTAACATAGTTCGCTCTTGCGTGTTTGTCACAAGGGGTGGTTTTATTGCTAAGGTGTTGCAACTCGAAACTCACTTTATACATATTTCGACAGATCCTAAATCGGAGGGAATGGCCCATTTGGACGCGACCGTTTGAACGCGACCGTTTGAACGCGACCGTTTGAACGCAGGGACGTTTGAACGCAGGGACTTTTGAACGCAGGGACGTTTGAACGCAGAGACGTTTGAACGCAGAGACGTTTGAACGCAGGGACTTTTGAACGCAGGGACGTTTGAACGCAGAGACCTTCGAACACAAAATTTAAAATTTTTTTAAACTATTACTGTTTAAGTTTAGTTTAGAACACATTAACAAAAACTGAGAACCTGTAAATATGTGTTAAAAGTTTGTGTATTTATATATTTAGAAAAGAAAAGAAAAAAAGAAGACCATTGTAAAAACCTTCGTGTGAGGGCGGACCTCTGTGTACATGTACATGGGGGCGAAGCATATTGAATCGTTGTTAGGACCTCTTAAGTTTTTTTTTTAAAACACTAAAAATACTTTTAATATTAAGACGTAGGTCTTTTTTTGACCTACGGTAAAAATTTAAAAAATAATTTAAATTTTGTGTTCGAAGGTCTCTGCGTTCAAACGTCCCTGCGTTCAAACATCCCTGCGTTCAAATGGCCTGCGTTCAAACGTCTTTGCGTTCAAAAGTCCCTGCGTTCAAACGTCCCTGCGTTCAACCGTCTCTGCGTTCAAACGGTCGCGTTCAAACGGTCGCGTCCAAACGTCCTAGACCCCTCGTTTAAGAGCTCCTAAAGAGCTCCTACTTAATTATGCGCCTATGTCCGTTGTTATTTTTAAGAGGGGGGGGGGGCTGAGTGAGCGTTCACTCAGCCTTCCCCCACTTTCAAATTAAAATTCCTGGGAATCGATCTCAAAATGTTATTCTTGTGGATTTTGAAAGCTCACAAATAGCGTCTAAAGCGGGCCACAGACTTCGTGATTTTTCATCGGTTGTCGGTCATCGTGCCGACCGTTCGTGCCGCCTGATGAGCCCACAGACTACGTGCGAAGTAGCAGTCTGGTTCCAGAAATTACAATGAACAGGACACAATTATTGGCAGTGGCGGCGGCACTTGCAGTTGGCAATAAAATTAAACACAAAAAAAGACGATCGGTTTTGTGCAAAGAGAGGCTGTTGAAAAGAAGCAGTTTTTCACATATAAATTTATTAAACGAGCTGAGATATGAATCAGGAAATTGGTATAATTATTGCTCGCAACGACGGACGTTACTGATCTTAAACCGACGAGATGGAACGAAATCCCCACACACATCGGTTTAGCACGATGATCGACATACCGAACCGACGAAAATCAAGCTCCGCCAGAAATTCGTCATGTCGGTTCATCGTGACAGTTTTCACCCCACACACTTCGGTTTTTGGCACGAACGGTCGGCACGATGACCGACAACCGATGAAAAATCACGAAGTCTGTGGCCCGCTTAATTCAGAGTTATCATTTTTTTAATTCACGCGGGGTGGGAAGTTCAGCTCAACGTGGGTTAGAAAAACTGATTTTCCATTCGCCTAAATCGTCTTGAAAATGGCACTTTCCTGTCCAGGCAAGAAAATGAAACAGGGATTTTGAAAGATTTTGGATTGGTACCACTGAATCACCGACGCTGACGCTAATTGCTGAAATGTCAAAACTTTTACAAATTCAGGAGTAATAATTTTGTAGGACGACTTTTCTGGCAATCAATTTTGAATTAAAGTTTCTGTCACTTTTTTAATATGTGCTCGGATTTTGGGGTATGTCGGCTTCGCCTCTGGCCCCAGAATTACTCGCACCTGCAAAAGTGCAGTTTCCAGCCTAGTGATACAAACAACTATTTTGCGCCGACAGTAGGTGCAAAAATTAAATGACCAGTAAACTGGCACACAACTTTCCCGTGTTTACTACAATGACGTATTAAATAAAATAGTTTTTGCGTAATAACTCAAAAAAATAAATATATGTACATATATAGTGTGTAGTATCGTTGTAATCAGAAAAGGATTTCTGATTTTCCCCTAAAATAATATACACGGTACTTATGTCATAAATATTTTTATTATTTTGATAATTTCCGGAGGGAAAAAAAGAAATATATAGTGTGTAGTATAGTTATAATCAAAAAATGATTTCTGATTTTTTCCTGAAATAATGTACAGGGTATGTCATAAATATTTTTAATATTTTGTTAATTTCCGATTAGTCCGGAACTAAATTGTTATACTTATTATACTCGATTAAAAGAGTCGTATGTCCTCTACTTTACTGTATAATTTTACTTCATCTTTCTTAGCAAAAAGTTATTAATTTTTAAAGGTTTTCAACTTCAAACATTTATCCCCCTTCCCCTATGGGAAATAGCGAAATAAATGTAGTGCCAATAGTTTTTCATGAACTATTATAGGTATGTATGATTTCAAAAAATAAAAAAATGCTCCAAGCAGATTTTGAGAAAATCGATTTTTGACCAATTTTGGGCACCAATAAATTGACCACGTTAAATTTTTGTTTTTTATCAATTACAAGTAAAAGTTCTGGCCATCCTTTCGCCACAGTTTCCAATTTGAAAAGTTAATTAAGTTAAACGGTTCTTGAGCTACACCCTAAAAAGTAAAAACTTGGCGAATTGCTATATTGGACGCCATTTTGAATTTAAAAACAAACGAAAAACGGCGTTTTACTTGTGACCATGTCTACTAACTTTTTACCAAGGGAAATTAGATTGGGTTAAAATTTGAATGTTTGCTCCCAAATTAACGCCCCTAGTTTGGGCTCCTTTGGGCCGATTTTGATGAGAAGCTTGTTTTACCGATGAAGTTTTTTATAGGCCCTAGCTTTGAATTTGAACAGACAAACATTTTTCAAAGGTGGTGGTTTTGGACTTTTTGGACACGGGAAAGTGACAAGAGACCTACTACACCTTGCTTGAACCTTTTTCGAAATTGTTTTTCAAACAGATACTTACAATAAGTTTTTCTTTTATGTATCAGAATGATGAAAATTCTGACATTTTTACCATATCATGAAGTATAGGTATAACATTAAGAAGATTGCGTTTTAGGCAGAAATCGAAACACTTATAGTGTAAGTAAAGGTGAGAAAACGATCTATTACCTAGGCGTGACCGAAAGTTTGCTATGTAGGTGGCTCCTATTGAGACACGTCGAGGTGCGCATTAAAGGAACAAGGTGTTGTATGGATAAGTAGTTTTATTATATCCAAATTAATGTTAATTGGTACATTTCACGATACTCCCCAAGTTGGTTTCGAAACCAACACTTAAACCCTCCAGATACCAAATTCGATGGTTCCTCAGATGGTAACTGGAAGAGATAAGGATCATCTCCATATTGAAAGAACTACCTAATCATTTTTTAAGTGTCGAAGACTGTTCGATAATTTTGATAATTAATAAAAGAGAACCGACCAACTAATTTATTGCTCTAATTTGATTCAAGGCTAATTAATTAAAATACTTTAAAAAAAAATACAAGAAGTGAATGAATCATAATTATTTAAGAAGTTTATTGCTTTGCAGTTACGGTAGCTTAAATACCAATTATTCCATAATTGTTAGCAATTTTGTGCTAGATCATGGTTTATGCAGAAATGTGTATTAAATTACAATTTAATTATAACACCTGTTTGTTGTGACTCACACGATTATAAAACCGCAATTAAAAGGACAAAGATGACGAACAACTATAGTATTCATTCCGTAAATCTCATCCCATCTAATTATGCGCTACATAAAATCGAAAGATAATAACAAAATAAAAAACAGAGAGAGCTCAGGTCAACGTTCTATAAACGACAAAGGAGACCCTTAAAAAATTTAAGTGAAAAGGACGAACTCACCTTATAGTATAAGAAGTAATCCACAACAGAGTTCACAGCTAACACTCATTATTACCTACTAACAACACTTTTGTATTAGTTAATTTTTTTTGTAAATCCTTAGCCACCACCCAAAAATTAACCACAGGATCACTTGATCACGTTTATATTTGGAAAAAAAAGTGTCCTTAATCTACGTAAGAATCTAAAGCGAAAGAATCCTAAACTAGAATACCTATTTTGATTAGAAACTTAACCGCATTTCAGTCATGTTCAGTACCGACGATAGTAACGTAAACACACATTGTATCCCCTACGTCTGTCGCAGGATAACTGGGAAACTCGCAGGATCTCATTCTATTCCCCTACCGAGCAAGTATAGGAGAAATGATAAAAGGTGGGGGGGATATCATTATTCCTCAGCATCTGATCTTTACCGGCCATGAACTCGCGGTCCTTTCTGCCCTTTTATTTTTCTTGTACGTTTCACTTTAAAACCCCTTCTCTTTATACCTACATGCACTCTGCACCTGATTTAACGAATTAAACACCCCCGTTATGAATATTATAAAATATTAGGGGCGATTTTGTCCTAGTTCCCGTAAAATTCAGGGTGAGTGTAAAAGCAAGCGAGAGAGAGTGAGTGAGTGAGCGAAAAAGGGGGATGAGTGGGAATTCAATTGGATTATATATTCAGATATTTCAATAATTCCTTTCCAAAATATATTTTAGTCAATCGATATCAAATTCGAGAATACACGTTAATTTTACCAAATACACTCATTTCATTCTGTGTGATGACTCTCTTTGCGCGCAAAATACGTTTTCGAAACGTGTTTGATGAATTATTACTCAATTGTAAAATGATATTGAAAACAGATGAAGCACGAATCGTATACGTAATTGAGCAGTAGGTACAGAGACAAGGGGAACGATTTTAGAAATTTATTGCAACTCATCTAATTTCTGCTTAATACAAAGTCATTTAATTTTGGAACTGACATAAATTTTCCGAAATTGTGCACATTATTCACGTACATGTGAGTGTTATTTACGTTTTTTTATGCCTAGGTATAATAAGAAATTCTGTAGTAACTACCCTGTGCTTCAAAATTATTTTTCCAAATAATCCGTTTGGGTTGTACGAGGGTAATCCACAATCTTACCTCCGTTTTGTAAATTAAATCAGTTAAGATACAAAAATTGATGCATCTTAACAGGGGCGTAGCTATAGGTAGGTAATTTTTCGGAGGGGTTCAACATGACAGTTCGTCAGGTCGAGTCAATTATCCCCAATTCAGTAATGAAACAAGTATCAAAAGGCGCAAATTCTTATAGAATTCTAATTTCAACCAACTTCAAATCTGTAACTAATTATGGCACATATACAGGGTGATTCATTAAGAATGTCCAATCTCTGAATTGTAGATTCCAGACCTCAAAATATGATGATTCTGCCCAACATGCCTTATACAAATATTGCTAGTTTAGGAGATACCGGGTGTTTAAAGTTTAAATATGAATTTTGATTTTCGCAATAACAATTAATTAATGTGATTAAAAATAATAGACAAGGGTTATTTGATATGAAGAGATCTTTGCGAAAACGGATCATAAATAATAGTTTATTGTTGTTACACATTTAGAGAATAAATTTTTTTTTTAAATTAAAATTTATTGAACTGTTTAGAAGCAAATAACTCGATAACTGATCGAGTTACACGAATCAAACAAGAGTAACTTTTTTTTGTAGAATCTAACGCTTTTCCATATTTTATTATTAGTTTGCTAATAGTTCAGCCGAAAAAAATTTTTGCTTAGATTTACTAAACACAACCAAGTATACACTGTGTCCAAGATAAGGAGGGCCACTATGGGGATTTCGGAAACGGTAAGAGATAGAGTTTCGGTTAAATGGGAGAAAAGTTGGGCAATTTTGAGTTTAGTACAATGAAATTTTTAAACTTACGAAATTCCGAACCGTTCCGAAGTTATGCGACAAAAAGCGAATTTTCAGGATTTCGTTTTTGACAAATTGTTACTTTGTCGTTGATGTTAACTAAAAAGTAAAAGAACCTTCTACAGGTACTTTTTAACGTTCTTTAACATGGCATACAGCAAATTGGAATCCGACGTTTCGTTTTCGAGTAACCATCATCAACTTTATTTTTTTAAATACGGTCCTGATTTTTTTATGCATAATATTAGAAGAGCTTTTTATTCTGCATTCAAGCATGTATCACACTTTATGGTTTAATTGCGATTTTATACTTATTTTACTATTGTACTTAAATTTACTAGATTCTACTTTGGAAGATGCTCTTGATATTTTACCCTAAGCCGTAGTACGCAATCGTTGGTTTCAGCAGCATGGTGCACTTGCGCACAATTCACGGGTGGTTAAGGATTACCTTTCAAATAGGTTTGCCGAAAGAGTTTTAAGCACCAATTCTGAAACGCCCTGGCCAACTCGTTCTTCCGAAATAACCCCGCTGGATTTTTTTCTTTGGGGGTACGTAAGAAATTATGTTTACAAAGATACCTTTGGAATAGAAGAAGAACTCCGAAAGCTTGTACTTAACCGATTCCAAACTGTAACACCTACAATGTTAAAGAATGCTTTGGAATCTACAGTTAGAAGATGCTATTGACGATTGGAGAACTAAGGAGGGCTTTGCGAGCATTTATTATAATTTTTTTCTAATTATTGGTATGTGTCATGTTTAAATTTTATATTATTATTTATTATTATTATTAAAATTGAAAATTCTGTGTCATTTCATTAATTTGATGAGGAAAGCACAGTTAGCAAAAGTCCATTTATAAATAAAATTCAGTTTGAATGTTATTGAGGGAGGATACAGGTTCGTACTTAGGATTTTTTCCGCTAATCGTAAAGTAAGTATAAAATCGCAATAAAACCATAAAGTGTGATACATGCTTGAATGCAGAATAAAAAGCTCTTCTAATATTATGCATAAAAAAATCAGGACCGTATTTAAAAAAATAAAGTTGATGATGGTTACTCGAAAACGAAACGTCGGATTCCAATTTGCTGTATGCCATGTTAAAGAACGTTAAAAAGTACCTGTAGAAGGTCCTTTTACTTTTCAGTTAACATCAACGACAAAGTAACAATTTGTCAAAAACGAAATCCTGAAAATTCGCTTTTTGTCGCATAACTTCGGAACGGTTCGGAATTTCGTAAGTTTAAAAATTTCATTGTACTAAACTCAAAATTGCCCAACTTTTCTCCCATTTAACCGAAACTCTATCTCTTACCGTTTCCGAAATCCCCATAGTGGCCCTCCTTATCTTGGACACAGTGTATAACTAGCGCCCTCTATTAGCAATGCTAAATTAGAGTCCAAGTTGGCAATCCTCATGCAAAAAAAGGTAAAACTGCCAATTTTCAAAAAGAAATTGTGAAAAAATAGAAAGTTATTGCGAAAATCAAAATTCATATTTAAACTTTAAACACCCGGTATCTCGGAAACTATCAATATTTGTATAAGGCATGTTGGGCAGAATCATCATATTTCGAGGTCTGGAATCTACAGTTCAGAGATTGGACATTCTTAATGAATCACCCTGTATATGTATATAACTACCTCCCCCCACCCCCACCTCAGACATAAGCATGCCGGATTCTGCACAAATGAGTCATTGTTTTTCTTTCCACCCTTAAGGGAGATGGGAGTGGAGGAAAGAAAATTAAAAAAGATCGTTTTTGTGCGAACGTGCAATTTTCCCCTTTTCCATCCCCACAAAAGGTGTTGCAGTTGGGGGTGAAATTTGCAATTTGAATGGAGAATCCAAAAGTGTAATAAAAAATAGGTGTTCCCATTTAAGTTTTGAAAACTCACTCCCTCTCCACCCCACAGGGGGGTGACGGTAATGTTTACGTATCATGACTAAATAGGTTTCAAAAAATAAAGGAAACGTATTTTTTTCTTTTTGAAATTGGACTTGTCGTTCTCGAGATATTAAAGCGTGTATATTTTGACTTTAATGGCGTCCCGACGGCGAACGGGTGATCCGATCAAAAAATTTACCAGCGATTTAAAATCAGTGAAGAATTTGCTATAAGATAACACCACTTCCAGCTTTCTAAACCGTGTAACATCGACCAACGCACAGACACACAGACACACCGACACACCGACACACAGACATACGGACGAATTTAGTAACCAACTTTTTGAAGTTGGTTGAAAATGTACGGCTGACCATATGATTTACGATTTAGTGCAGAATGTAAACTTATTTCGGGAAGGGTTTAAACCCCCCCCCCCCCCCCCAACCCTTTTATACGCCATTGCATCTTAAAACTTCAACTTTTCTCTACTTTTCAACATAATCTCCAAACAAATTCAAGCAATTGTCTAAGCTTTTAACAGTTTTTGAAATTCTCTCTGCCGCTGCGAACGTAACCAATCTGTCATTTTGAAGCCCCCAAGTCTGATCTCCAGTAACAATCTCCTTCAAAAATTCTTCTCCTTCACCGTCGTACCACCACCGAGAAAGTTTATGGCAGAACTCATTCTTTTGGGTCTTCGGTAAGAAGTTTTTAGTCCAAGAGTTGGTTGCAAAAAAGCTAGCCTATCGAGTAACAGCATGAAATGATTTTTAAAAGCTAGTACTTATACAGACCATCCATAAAATCTTTTGCTGCCTGGCCGGAACTTGTGCAGAAATTCGCCATGTCCTCTCTCCTGAATATTTTTTTTTGATACGAACCGTACTCATCGAGTAACAGCTTCAAATTACTCTTAAAATATAGCTTTTATACATATAGTAAAAAAAGAAAAAAATTTCTGCCTCGTTAAATCTTGTGCTAATACCTCGGCAGAAAACTTTTTTAAATTATTTTTTTGGCACATTGCTGCACCTATCGAGTAACAGCTTCAAACTATAACCAAATTAAAGTTTGAATATAATTCTATAAGAAAAAACATTTGTGCCTCGTTAAATCTTGTGCTAATGCCTTGGCAGAAAACATTTTCTTTCTCAGTCTTATGATACCACTAATACAACTATCATAGAAGTACTTAGGGATAAACAAAGAATTTCCCAATGAACAATTACAATGATTTCGACAAAATAATTTTATAATATAAAATATTTAATAATAATATACAGGGTGTTTTTTTGGGAGCTTTAGTTAGATATGCCTGGGAAAGTTTTATAGATAGGTTTTTGAAAATGTGAACTTACGCGTTACTCTGAAAACCGAATCGATGTAAAATATTTTGAAAATGGCAGAGCTTCCTGAAATGCCGGAAGTAGCTGGAAACTTCGTTATTTTAAACGGGAACTATTGCATTTTTGGATTCTACGTGAAATTTCAGTTCTTTTAATACCCACAAGTCAATATCTACAAGTTATGGTTTTTAAGTTTTCACTTATTTAAAAAAAAAAATGGCGGATGCAGACGGTAATTTAGGAATTCATTACTTGAAAACCGTTGTAGCTATGGCAACCAAGTTTTCTCCAGCGCATAGAGGAAGAATAGGGCTTTCTTTTGGTGTACTTAAAGAAAGTTAAGTTGCGTATGAGTTCGCAACTATGGGGCTCCAAATTTAGGAAAGTTCAAAGACTAAAAACTCATATTTTTAAATGTAGTCACCATTTTCTTACTATTGCATTTCATAGAGAATCAAAATGGGTATATTTTGGTATTGCATGTTCCCATCCCTATCTTTAATAGTTTCTGACTTATTTTACCATTTCATCCCATTGATACCATTTTTTTGGAATTTTTTTAGTAATCGTTTCTGTCACTAACTCGTGTAGAAGACTTCTACAAATTTCAGGGACATGATCGATAAGTTACGAGATTATGAAGCGACGGCCTACACGAATTGTTTCCTTCACTCTGTTCAGTAAGTGTTCATCGACAAGAGATGGCCTACCGCTCCTGGCTTCATCGTTGCACGTTAGTTCTTCCATTTTAATAACAAACGTACCCATTCGGATTGACGGACTGCACTGTCACTCATATTGTTTGGGGCATACACCGCACACAATTTACGATGAATTTCAGCTACTGAGTGATTTTTCGCACAAAGAAATCTTATTACGCTACGCACTTCACACTTGGCGGTATTTTCTATTACGACACTCATGTTTTCAACTTAAATTTGAGAACGCGTGACCGTTGCACAGGTCGAAGCGTTAAGCATCACTACGCACACTGATGTTGGAACGGTGGTGCTACTCCCACTACTTAACGAAGGTTAGATTGTGGATCACCCTCGTAGGTTACATTTTGAATACATACTTAAATGCAATTAAGATCTAATTAGTAGTTAATTGGGCTTAAACCTAAGTTTTTTGTGGTTTAATGGTCGATCCATAAGAGTTGATGCCAAATCGTTTCGGTGGGTCGAGTTTTGTATTGTGTACTTGAGTTGCGAATTTCTTCCCTGACCGTTAAGATCTGCAGAAATGCAAGAAAACGTTTCTGAAATGTTTTAGAAACGTATCTCTGAAACATGAAACATCTCCGAAACAGCAACAGAAACGTATCATACACATCATATAGATGTTTGATGTCCGCCTTCAGAAGCCTAGATTTGAAACAACACAAAAACGTTACATCGAAAAGTTTTATATATGTTTCAAGAAACATATCATATTGATATGTAGGAGAAATGGTTCTTTATAAATGTTTCATAATGTCAATATTTGAAATGTCTTATATGTTTCACTTGAAACATACCCTGAGTAGAAACTACAACACCGAGAGCCGCAAATGCTCCGAGGGGCTCTTTCCAGTGCGCAGACCCTACAGAGGGCCCCATGTACCCCTATGGCTCCTTCACCAGCCCCCCCCCCCCCATTTTCTTCGTGTAGAATCGGAGGAGATCGGTGATGCTAAAAAAGACGTCCTGCTTCAAATAGAATTCGAACATCAGTTGCCCGTTTAGAAGTCAGCGAAAAGCCATGTAAACTACCTGAGCTACCGACTATGGTAAAGCAGCCAGCAGTGGCGTACCTAGGGTGTGGGGTGGGTGCGGTCCGCAACGGGCGGCAGGTGGCCAACTGTATAAAATAAAAAATGTTTAATGGTAATTTTTTTTGTAAATTAGGTTTTCTCTCATAGGTAGGGAACCTTAGGCCTTCGTAAGTTTCTTGTGGCCTTTAAAAAAGTATCTTGTATTTTTATAAATGTTGCATTTATGCCTCATGCTCTTTCCTTTATTACTGCCTAATTTAAACATTGCATGCAATGGTAAAAAGGTTCCCTACCTATGGTTCGCCTCAATTGCAACTATTTATTTATGTTTATTAATTTATAAAAACCACCATTTGATTGACTTAGAATGGGCGGCAAATTGAAGACCGCCCCGGGCGGCAAAAATTCGAGGTAACGCATTGTAAAGCCATTTTAGACGTGCAATGTCACACATCTATTTATAGTAGCACATGAATAAATTTATTTTTTCTACAAACGTCAAAATATGACAAGGCTTCCGCATTGATAACAATATGCGAAGTGACCATTTTTTTCACTTTCCTACGTTACCATGACACCGTGCGCGAAGTAACGACGCCGTGCGCGAAATTCTTATTTCGCGCACTGCATGTAAACTATATGAGAGTTTTGTATTTTAACGTTAAAATAATTGTCAACTTTTCACGTTTGTAGAAAAAATTTTGTTTCGTGCGCGAAATACTGTCATTTCGCGCACTAGATACAAAAATAACTATTTCGATACGGAAATTTTTCGTTAAAATTAAACACTAAATTGTAATTTTGGATAAATCTGTAAAACATTCACATTGAAACGCGTATTTTTAGTTTCTTACGATATGTTTCGAGTGATAACGTTTCTGGTACAACACTAGTAAACACAACTCCGTAACGTTAACTATGAAACGTGACTATTTTGTTTCAAACGAAACATCAAATTTGTAACGTTTCTAAAACGTTATAGAGATGTATTTGTGGATACATATCTGAAACATTCGCACTGAAACGTGTATGTTTTGTTTCTTACGATATGTTTCAAGTGATTGGGTTTCTGGTACAACACTACTCCGTAACATTAAATTTGAGAGATGACTATTTTGTTTCAAAGGAAACATCACATCTGTAACGTTTCTAAAACGTTATACGTTATCACATTCCAAAAAATACATCACAGAGATGTATTTTTGGATACATATCTAAAACATGCACACTAAAACGTGTATGTTTATTTCCTTACGATATGTTTCAAGTGATAACAACACTACTAAACACAACTCCGTAAGCTTAGCTTTGAAATATGACTATTTTGTTTCAAACGAAACGTCATATTTGTAACGTTTCTAAAACGTTATACGTTATCACATTCCATAAAGTACATCACAGAGATGTATTTTTGGATATGTATGTGAAACGTTGATGTGTAAGTATATGTTTTGTATTTCATGGTCATTTGGAGGACTTTAATGTCATAATTCTGCTTAGCGATACTTTCCAGTAGATTTATATAAATCTAAAAGTGGAGGTTTAGGAGTCTTCAGTGGTGTCGTCTTGTTGTTGATCTTCTAAATTTTCTTCCACTAGGGTTGAGAAAAGCGATTAGATGTGTTAAGTCATTTCCCTTTGTTTGTTTGGATTTATGCTCACCTTCAGTTTCTACTGTGTCGCACTGTAATCCAGTTATTTGAATCTGTTTGTGGGGGTATTATAGCGAATTGGATGTAACTGGTTGGTTGAGAGGGTTGGGGGGACGAAATGGTTGTTGCGACTGTATTGGATAGTTACCTCGTATTTGTTGGCATTGAGTGCTGCACATCTAGTCTTGATCAGTCCATTATGTAGCACTTGGGGATGCCATTTGGAAGGGCTACATTCCACCTAGCGAGTAATGTTTGACTGCTTTATCTCATAATGAAAATTTCGTATCTGAAGATGAAACCTGAGATTCTCTCACCGAACATGGGTCGTTGAAATGTATTCATAAGGGCGGTTATCCACAGTTCAAGAACACGAAAGCGCAATTTTTGGGGGAAGAGTGATGACCACAGTTCCTCTCTGCGTATATGCCCACAAGAAGGGGAAATGTGTCCAAAAACACAATTAAGGACTTGAAATCATCCCAACCTTGCCCTCTGTCACTATAATCTCCTCTCAGAACTCAAAAAAGACAACACTTAAAAATTACAATATGAAACACAATTTCGGAGAATTACCAAAATTTTTTTCAAAGCTCCTTTAAAAACGTTGGAATATACGTAATATGAGTTTTAATGAAATTTTGTGTATTTTCTAATCTGTTTTCAGACTACGTAAGTAAAAAGGTTCAATAATCATATCAAAAGCTAATATTCTATTATATCAGTTTTCATTTTCCTTTTTTTAGAATTCGTGCGTCATTATCCCAGACGTAAACAATAACTTAGCAACGTAGGTCAATACCAGCCACACATATCCTCTCGTATGGATGATTGAAACTATCTTGTAAAACTCCTCCAAAACGAATTGATGCTTTGAATTATCTTTGTTTCATAAAAATCTTTGATAATAATTTTACTATCGTGGAATTTACCAGAGTAGGTAATATTTTTTCCTCTTCAAACGCCATAAGTACCTATCTGTCTTTATTAAACAATACTTGAAACTGTGTCCCTTAATATTATCTATTTAAGAAAATAATAGGGTCTTGTAAGGGATGCTACTAACGAGATGTGTCTTAGGGATTTTTTTATACCGCCTACTGTTTAAATATCATATTAAACAAAGGTTCAGAGTAGGTGTTCTTTTTCGGAAATTTAATGAAATGGATAATGAAATACCAAAGGAGACATGGAGTTTTTATATGGTGCACGAACCTGATGAAATTCTTACGAGGGTCGCCTTTTATATTGTTACAAATGACGTAAAGATGGCATTATTGCAATGTGTCATCACTATATTCGTAAAACTTCCACTTGTTTTATTCTTAAATCAGCGACCGAGTGGAGCGTTTGAAGAAAGTAATTTTGTGAAAAAATGGAAATTACTTTTGAATGTTTACGTTGGACGATTTTCGGAAAGTCAATAAAACTCAATAAAAATGCATAGAATCTAGGACTGTGGATCCGAATACCGGAGTTTTGTGGATCCGGATCGAAAATCCGAAGGTTAAATCCGGATCTACGGAATTGGGGGTTAAATCCGGATCCACGGATCTACGGATTTGTGAGTTAAATCTGGACCTGCATTACTAGTATTAATTTACATAGGATCCGGATCCAAAGTCTGCAGCTGTATCCATATTTGAATAAATTCGTGGAGGAGATTACTAGATTACAGTAAATTTCATTTACTCATTGAGATTACGATGGATAAATTTTATAGGTATCACAAAGAATCACGAAGTTCATTCCATACATCAACAACAGAATCGCATCCGGATACGCGGATCCCATTCAACAAATCCGAATCTACGGATCAGGATCTGAATTGTGTATGAGATCCGGAGAAATCCGGATCCGGATATATCGTAGCTGGAGATCCGGAGAAGATCCCGATCCATACCGGATCTTGTTTTGGATCCGGAACCGTTTCACACCCCTAATAGAATCGTCATCGTGAGTGAAGAAAGATTTGTTCGCGATGGGTTCTGCATAATTTGACTGAAGGTCAAAAACAAACTAGTGTTATTGGTACTGGAACTGCAATAATCTATCGCTGCGGTTGAAAAAACTTTTATATAGTCGTATGAACCGAAAACTAAGCAACAAACCACCGCACTATTTGGATGAGATGAAACGAACTCCACAGGAGTTGTTCGCTCACGAAGCACTTCCAGGAAACTTATATCCTTCTTTCTTCGGTTACGAGACACGTCGAAACCATTCCTTTTAGAGGAATAGTTAGAGCTGACAAGAGCAAACAAGTCGTTTGCCAGAAGTCGTCGATGAAATTAGGAAAAACAACCAAAAACGTCGGATCTAGATTCTGGATTACGATGGGAGGGTGATCAGAAGTCCATGCGCACGTAGGCCACCTACTCGGGCCCTTTGTGTTACCTCCCTGACTAGAGTTGTTCAGCCCCGTACCATCACTGAAGTCGCTCCACACGTGAGATTAACCTGAAGATGCTGCTTAGCCATGTCCGGCCAGGATTCCCCCAACATGGATCGTCTTAATTCGAGGAATACACTTACGAAATATGTGTTGCGCTGTCTCGTCGTCTGTGTAGCATCCTCTACAGGATGGCGATTCGACCAAGCCCATGCGGTGCTTGTGAAGTTTAGAGTGCCCAGAAAGTATTCCCACAAGTAGCCGCAGGTTCTTTCTGGATAGCGCTGTGCAAAAGCGCGCCAGGATACGAGATGGTCCTCGAAGGCCTCTCTGGCGTGACAGCAGTCTGACATCAATTTCCATCTGTGTTGTCGAAAAACGACAGTCGAAATGTTGCCTGGTGGTTGGCTAATATGGAAGTTCAGTTCGTTGGAATAAATTCCGATGCCTCTTCCTTCCATTGTTTTAATATGTCTGTCTGGTTGGATTGCCACTTCCAAAAACGTCGGTTCATTCTCCATCGTGCAGCACGTGTGACAACAGTTGATTAATTCAATTAGAAAACATCTCATTTTTCATCTCACCGCTTTATTCCCGAATCAAACAAAAAATGGGTGGACGGCGAGTTTCATCTCCTCAAAAAGCTGTGTAACCCTTTCAAAACTCGTTACTAGAAGGATACCGTTGAAGATCATCGGCACAGCGATCATCAGTTATGTTTCTTTTTCATGGAAGTGGAACCAAAAGCGCTTGTCAAGAAAAGAAATGAACTACAGTTGCCAAAGGGTATCAACGACAGATCAACAATTTATACCATCATTGTAATATACACATTTCGAATATTACATCAAAACTTGGCAACATATGCCTTACAAACCACCGTACCGGATTGTCTGAGGGACCATCTGAGAAGCTAGAAATGCATTCTTGTGCATTACTTGGGACTACACCACGACTATCGAATGTGGACGGGACAAGATTAGATTGTGGCTCAGCGAACTAATATAAACTGGGACGATAAGGATTGCATCTTGAGAGGCTTAATTGAGGTTGATGACATCAAAAGCGTGGTTATAAGGCTTAAGTGCACGTGAAATTTGCCCACTTTCCCGTTCGTAACCCAAAATCTCGAATTATACCTATTTTGCCCACCTTGTCGATTCATGCTTCAGGAAGGCTGCGATGACACTTTTGGCTAGATTTGTAGCTTCTGGACCAGTAAAAACCAGCAGCAATCTTTTATAGGGTCTTATCAACACCATAGTGATCACTAGTGGGAAAATCATGACTTTCGTCTTCTTCTATTTTGGTTTTCGGTGCTACCATTTGTGGGTTTTTTTTGTCGGGTGAATATCGATATAATACGTCAGAAAACATACTGTAGCCTTGATCGGTCCATCTTGTTAAAACCTATTGGATTTAGAGCTACGGACGGAAGTATCGATAATTTTCTTGAGATCGGGGTGGTCTCTTTGTCGATCCCTAATCCGCTTGGAAGATTCTTGTGGTAGCAAGACAGTCGATGTACTGCGGTCGGAACAGGTAATCAGCGATGACATTTGTCTTCCCAGATATTGTAATTTATTCCTAGGATCGTAACGTTGAAGTGAAAAACACAACGAGCTAAACTTCCAGATGGTGATGGAAATAACATAAGTCACTTGAGGTGCTTTTTATGGGAAAACTGCCACCCTTTCATACGTCCTAGACAAACTTCGAAAGACGTCAGCAACCATTGGTTCAAGCTGTTCCTCATCCACACTAGCCGGCATAAACCCGATGGTCATCCCCTTAAACGATCCACGTCGTTGTAACGTTAGAAGGTAGTCATCATCACGTGTAATGATAAAAATATAATATAATCTAAAACCCAAAAATGGTCCCTTCCCACCTTAAGCTGATCTCCCAATAACACACATTTATGCATATCAAACATACAAAGAATTAAAACTGAAGTAAGATAAATAACCTGACCTCTCAGGTAGATGCAGTGTTCACGCCTCTGGTTGCAAGGGATTCGTGGGCTAAAGTTGGATTGGGACAAGCGATACGGCCATATTTTACGTTGGGAGCCACATTAGCTTCCGTATCGAAAATCGTCTACGCGGGGGAAAATGTTAGTACACAAACATTCCAGATTAAAGTCACACTTTGTTCATTGTTGGAAATGCCATATTCAATTACATATTAAAAGGTAATGCCACCGGGTCTTCGGCAGGTATCTTATGTGAGCATAAATAAATGAACCGCCACCACATTGTAGATGTATAGCAATTATTAATCTCCTATCAAGAGTTCAAGCACGTGACAAACAGTTACATAAATAAACGCAATGCAAATTTAACCTTTCTTACCACGAGGTCACCGCATGATGACTGACTTACTACGTGAGAAAATCAAATTAATTACGATTTGTGACAGAAAACTGGTCGTGCCCCCCCCCCCCCCCGCCGTGATTGTAATGAATATGACATTTACACTAAAGCAAAAAAAGCAAAGCCGGTGTATGGACAATTCAAGATAGAAGCCAATTTAATTTTCTCAGTCCCATTTTGTTACATAAATCAATAATAAGACAAACGTATATCTTAAGATTGACATAAAAGGCAATAAAACTTCTTGTAATGGTCCATTTTTTTCTTGTGTCTCGAATGCAATTGTACGTCAATCAATTTCTTTTCCCCCAAAAATTTGCATTTGAATGTACAAGGCGGCAATAAAACGATTGGAAAAAAAAACGAAAAAAAAAATAAGTTAATAAATTCTAAAACACTTCAGAAAAATTAGGGCAATAATTTAAATTCAATATTAGGGAAATGACAGCTGTCGCGCCGACTTGTATTAGATTATATTTCTGAAGTCGTCGCGAAAGGTACATTCGATATGAAATTTGTAAATTTATTTCCAAACGTGTTGATTTGTTCGTCTGAAATCAATGTAATTATGCGGATTTTTCTCTGAGTACCTACCGATTTTTTACAATTGTGAAAATTGTGGCTCTACTTTTTTTCTACCCAAACTATGTCTATTGTACCTTTCACACCAAGAATTCAGTATCGAGTCTTACGGAGAGCGCCGTTGCCTTATGTAGCATGGCTGAGCCGGTCAGGAATCAGGTGTGGCCTCAACTAAACTGCGCAGCTCGGATCTAACGTTATTTATGAACAATAATCTTGTTAAGTAATAAACAATGCACTCTAATGTGTGTGTTAACCTGGAAACAATTGATACTATATGTACGTACATAGTTACAATAATAAATTATAATAACATCTGCGGGGCATCCGTGTGCTTTTTGGACTAAGCCAACCCTGTCACTAATATGCCAATGACGGCAACACTGCCAGGGTTTCTCCCATTTAAAATGCATTGCCTATGCTAGCCATACTGAATTCTCGGTGTGAAAAGTGCAATAGCATACGACAGGATTTTGTACTCAACTATGTACCAGTTACCAGATCTGGCTTTACCACTACTTTTGGTTTCGTGGTTGAAGCATTTGGTGGTGATGTACACTTCATCCAACACTAGTTATTAGTTTTCCAAACGTCAGAACAAACGAGCAGTGTATTGCTCATTAAAAGCATTGCAAGTTAAACCTAAAAGTAAATACAGAATTATACAAAAGCACTCGTCCTTTTTTATAACCTCCGCTTTTCAGTCGACATAATTAAAATTTCTACAAATAATATGAAGCACAAACTTCAAATAAATCCACAAACATGTTGAATGTAAGCAATACAATTCGTCATTCTAAACATAAAATAATATGAAACATCATTCTCTTAACGAAGTCAAAAATAAAATGAAATTTTCAGCGTATACGGTTTTATTTTTTATGAATATACAGGGTGTTTCTACTCAAAGTGGACAACGTAATATAGGTTATAGAACTCGTCAAAACTAACATTTTTTTAAAGTAATTTTTTTCATTTTGGCTTTTGTTTTCGAATTATGGACCTTTTTTTGTTCTTTACAAATCTCTACAGGGCGTTACAAAAGGTGTAGCGGAGTATGCATATGCGGATTCTACACATAAAAATAGGTCTAAAATGTTCGGTAACATTTTTATGATTTCGGCTTAGTATAGCCGTAATCAGCCATTTTGTATTTTGTTGAAAATAATTATTATTTCAAAAACCCTTCAACATATTTTTATGAAATTTGGCATATATCTTCATTCTCAGAAGTATATAATTTCCAAAATTATTTTTTTTTTCAAAATTATCAAATTTCAAAATGGCGGACATTCAAACATTCTAAAGTAAAATTCCATGAAATAAAATTAAATTGTGCAAGAAACAAAACTTTTTTAGTACTTTTATTGTTAATACTTAACTTGATTTAGTAGTTTTCATTTAATTTTACTTTAAAATGTTTGAATGTCCGCCATTTAGAAAAATGATAATTTTGGAAATTGTAGACTTATGTAATATGCAAAATTTCATAAAATATCTTGACGGGTTTTTGATATACCTAATAATTATATTCAAGAAAATACAAAATGGCTGATTACGGCTAAACCAAGCCGAAATCATAAAAATGTGACTGAACATTTAGACTTATTTTCATATGTGGAATCCTGTTATACATAGCCCGTTACACCTTTTTTAACACCTTGTATGTGTATCTCCATTATTGTAGTCGCATATCAAAAAATTTCAAAGTTTTTTGGAATCAATATTATCAATATCAGTAATAATATCTACAACGTTTGTTCAAAATTTTTTTGACAATCGCTTCAGTATTCAAGAAGCTTTCTGTATTTGTTATAATGTATTATTATTTTTAAAAAACCCAATTTCAGAGATACGTGGCGAGTGCCAGAGAGGACCGGGCCACGGGCCCCGGTATTTCGTACCGATCCCCCCCTCCCAATACACGGCCCTGTTAATAATACGGGGAGGCAAGGTGAAATTCTAAGGCAGCTGCAATTCTTTATCATGAGCGATACCCTAATAGAAGAGTTCCAGATCGTCACTATTTGAAACAATTCATCGGAGATTGGTTTGAAACTCGATCGTTAAGTGCAATTCGGCAAGGTAATCCTGTGAGGCTAGTTTGAAACCCTGGTTTTTGAAGAGTATGTTCTCGTTAATTTTGCTGCAGATGCAACATGTTGGCGTCGACTTGCTAGAAGTCTTGGAGTAAGCCATACCAGTGTGTGGAGGGTATGTATCCTTACCATCTTCAGAAGGTGCAGATTGTGAAGGATACTGATTTCCAACTACTAATGCAGGTGGCTCATAAATCGCAGGAATTTAAGAGAAATATTTTTGGATACATCCTTTACTCGGATGAGGCAACGCTTGCCCGTGATGGGATTTGTAACTCAAGAAACAGTCACATTTGAGACGCTGAAAGTCCCCACGGTGTTCAATCGAGGACATCAGAAGCGATTTTCAATGTGTGAGCAGTAATAATAGAAAATCATCTCATTGGTCCTTATTTGCTGCCAAATCGACTCACTGACTACACAAAAACTTGTGGTGGATATTTTGAAGATATACCCTTACTGACTAGGCAAAGGATCTGGTTTCAGCACGACGGTGCTCTAGCCTATTCATCAAGAGTTATTAGGGCAACCTTAAATAGAAGATTTCACAATAAATGGATAGGACGAGGAGGCCCTACTACACTATAATATTAAAGAACGCATTGTCACAAGCACTTGGTTTCATTAGAGGCCAAGAACAGGTAACGCGTTGGAACAGGTGCACACGGAATTGCAGCGAAGATTTGGACGAGACCCCCCCCACCCCAAGAGAACACTTTGCATTAGGAACAGAAACTGTTTGCTGCCACGTCGTGGTAGACCGTCACTGAGATGGGAACAATAGAGAGAAGTCGAAGCGTCAGTTGGAAGATCGCCAATGAAGTCAACTCGCAAACGGTCCGCGAAATTGGATAGATCCCGGTGAACTCTGCGCAAACACATGAAAAATGGCACTTAAAGTTACGCTCATATCGACCGAATTGTGTTCAAGAATTATCTGACAACGATTTAAATCGAAGGAAGGAGGCATGTGACACACTCCTTCAGGTGTTTGACACTATCCCGAAGCACCCGATCAAGAAATATTGTCTTCTGGTCAAAGAACAACCCTCATTTTTATGAGGAGGTTGAGAACAACCCTTCCCATGTCATGATATGGGCTGACATCGACAGCAGACACATTTACCGTCCATATTTTTGATGGGCCTGTTAAGCAACATCAGTATCTTGATATACTAAGAAAATGGTTCATACTTCTTTTCGAAACCCAAGGGGTCAAGACGACATGCTGGTTTCAGCAAGACGAAGCGCCCTCCTCATTTAGTCACTTCGGTCCGATAGTCACTTCGGTCCGATAGTCACTTCGGTCCGATAGTCACTTCGGTTCGAGAATATCTCAATGAGGTGTTAGCAGAACGATAGATTAGCCGAGGATCGCCTGCGTTCCTAGCTCCACTTCAGAAGAATATCCCACAGAACCTGGCGACGAATTATTTTGTGTTCTGTGAATGATGTTTTAGACAACCATGGACATAAAACTCAACAGTATGTACATTTATTGGTATAATTTATGTTTGCATAGTTTACATACCGGTATTTACTACTTTAAGGGGGGGGGGGATGACTTTGTGGCCTCACTGCAGATATTAAACTGTTGATTCCAAAAAATTGAAATCCGACTACAAATAATGGAGATATACATATTTGTAAATAAAGAAAAAAGGTGCATAATTCGAAAACAAATGCTAAAATGAAAAAAATTACTTTTTTCTACAAACGTCAAAAAACGACAAGGTTGCGCATCGATAACAATACGCGAAGTGACCCTTTTTTTTGACTTTCCTACGTTGCCATGACAGCGTGCGCGAAATGACGACGCCGTGCGCGAAATGGCGAAGCCGTGCGCGAAGTACTTACTTCGCGCACTGCACGCAAACTAGATGAGAGTTTTGTATTTTAACGTTAAAATAATTGTTATAACTTTTTCACGTTTGTAGAAAAAATTTGTTTTCGTGCGCGAAATACCTTGGTGATCTCGACTATTTTTTTAACTCGGCTGCGCGTCGTTCAATAAATCAGTTCTCGATCACCAAAGTGGCATTTCGCGCACGAGATACAAAAATAAGTATAAAAAATGTTAGTTTTGACGAGTTCTATTACAGTTTTCACTTTGAGTAGAAGCACCCTGTATAATAAGACGTCCATACGTAAATTTATTTAATCCGTTACACGATTCGTCCATTTTCATGTGGTTACTAACATTAACCTCTTCATTTATTAAATTTCAACCTATTATTTGCCCAAAATGTTACAAAATTACATTTTCACGTACCTTTGGCTGTATTAGCAGTTAACGCATTAAGGCATCCTTTTACACGTACCGGTGAAACCGACCGTTTTCACTACTTTTAATGAAATTAAAACTGATTAAACGACCCACCCGTGCGGTATTACGAGGAGCTATGCAAAAATTCCTCTAATTTGCTAAATTGCGCTTTGCGAGATTGAGAGAATGTCGATACGAATCCATAACTTCTTCTAACTAAAAAACCTGGTGGCGATGCGTTGATATAAATTAAACCTTTTACCGACATTCGCAGTTTAATAAAGAATAAATTAAAATTGTCGGCTTTTTTTTTTCTGAATGTCGTAAAAAATTACGTCTATTCTGAAGGTGGATAGCCACGGGGTGTAATCATATCAGAGAGAGGATATATTTATAGACGGGAGAGATATAATTATATATTGTATGATCGGGGTTTTCAGATTTTATTCCTTGTTTATTAACTTATAAACATATACGAGTGATGGGTTTTTCGTTCAAATTATTCTGTTTTATTACAAATTCAATGAATATCGGTGATATTCTTAGTAAAAGCTATTTTGGTGACGTGTACGTCAATTTTGATGCATATCTTTAAAATGGTAGAAATGTCGCAGAGGCATGTAACGGAGGTTTACAACAAACCCACTCACCTTCATACTATTTTCGGTATTAAAATTTTACCTTATCCTAAATATAAAAAGGAAATGTGAAAACTTTTACTTTTACTTGTAGAACTGTAAAATGGTTGTCAATTTCAAACCTACTTTATAAGAAATTACCTTTATTAATGGAATGATCCCTAAAAGCTACAATAGACTTAAATATAGAACACACAATTTACAAACGTATCTACTGCAAAAACACACTTGGTTAGGGGTGGTTTTGCCCATTAATTTACCGGACTTTATGTTTTCGCACAAAGGGACCATTAGATGCTTATTAAATTTCATGTGTAAACTCACCTAAGTCATCCCCAAGAATACTGCAATAAAACGCCACCTAGCGACTAGGACATTTAACTAAAGGACCACTAATCACTAAATAAACTATTTTCCCCCAGTTGTTACGAAAAACAAATTATAAATGCTAAACAATGAATTAAAATTGGTCTCACACACAAGTACTAAAGGTTTTACTTTGATTTGCACTCGCAGTTGTTAACCGCTTATTCTTATTTCAAGTGTATTTTCTCGCAACCGGCCATAGTAAATAGTTTTACTATCAGTTGCCGTCCGGTAAGATCATTCTATCTGACTAGTAATACTGCATTAATTTTGTTTTTTAAATTTTTATCTAACACAGTCCTACATAATTCCTAACCATGGTTTCGAACAATAACCGAAGAGTGCAAGTTCATCTTCCCACATATTTTTCTATTACTAGGACAAACAACTCGTAGTGTATAATACCAGGTCACCGAAAAACGTGTCCGTGATTTATTTTTCAATTACTCGAAAAATAAACGGTTCTTTGTTCTATTTTGACCTTGAAGACAATCAGCGCATGCGCAGACGCGCAGACACAATCTTGCCGCGCGCGCCATTTCAGTAGGGTCAGTAAGTTCAGAGCCAGCATGACTACCGTTATAACAGAAAGCGCAATATGTGATATGGTACGCTTAGTTGTGTTAGTGCAGCGTCATTTTCGGTAAAGTTATAGAAAAAATCCACGTTCAGACAAAACCATTGTTCGTTGGTTCAATCATTTCAAGGAAAGCGAAAGTGTTGACATCAAAGAATGTCCAGGACGGCTTAAGTGTTTAAGACAGTCATAGTCATGTGTCCGGAGACTTACAGCATCTGAGGAACGAATTAAAGTAGCAATTTCAACTGTAACTCCTGAAATGCTTCAGTACACCTGGAGGGAGGTAGACTATCGGCTAGATGTCTGCCGTGCAACGTGGGAAGCTCACATTGAAACTTTTTAGATGCCATGAAAAGTTTAAGATTTTTCTGCGTGTTTTGATGTATAAATAAATTTTTACTTATATGAAGTTTTTATTTGGTTTCAAAATCCCGGACACCTTTTTCTATGACCCGGTATAACCAGTGCCTTGATAGCCACTTTCGTCATCAAACAGATAAGATTACCATTTTATGCAATGGTTATAATAAACCCTAATTGAAGTTCCACATAGTGGGAAATGCCAACGTGTCAAAAACTTTATGATGAACATACACGAATTACTATACGAGGAGCATTAAAAAATTCTTTAATTCATCCCCCAACTATATCAAACTTAATTCCATTCAACCCGCAACCGCACCACTACTTCATCCCCACGGCGTTTCCTAATTCTCTATTCTGTCAAAAGTCAAAAGAGTTCGCTCTGGATACTTTTTTCCATCTTTCTTTTTTTTCTAATAGAGCCTCTTTTAACCAGTAGAGAGTTTCGTTGGTTCCGTTGCGGATTGTTTCGCCAGCAACGATTTTCGTTATTCTAATTGGCTACCATTGTAAGTCAGCTAATCTCTGATTGGTTGAACCTTTGCTTCTCGTTTTGATTTCTTCATAGCCGTCGAGCCATCGACAAATGTTTGGGTACTTACATAAATAGTAGCTCGATTTCTAATGGCGTATCTATCTGCTTCGTGTCGCTGAACAAAGCGTTACATCTTTTGTGCTACCGAATTTTCACATCTTCTTATGAATCGATATTAATCATCTTTAAATGAAAAATTTCGATCAATGTAGTATCAATTTGGAATCATCTGCTCATTCCAAGTTTCATTAAATCGTATTTTACGTATCTGTGCATCAAATAATTGTTTACGAATTGCGTTCTTGCTGCCCTCCTGGAAATTAATAATCCTCGAGGTATGTACCCAATATTATTTGTATTAAATATCACGATTTCCTTTAAATTCCTGACAGTAATTCATATTACTTGTCCTACCTTTTTACGGTTTACGTATTGGTTTTACGTTCCACATTTTACGTATGGTGTAACGCACCCGCCATTTGTTAAAGAATTTTTTTGAGTTCTACCTGCAAGTATTTCCGTTGTACTTCCTGGCGAACGTCGATGGTTACATTCCTGATAACAACATTAATTGCTGCTTATCATCTCACCTCTATTATCTCCGAATTTCTGAATTAAGGAAATAATTTACTACAAGATTTTCATCTGCTGCCATCTTTCGTCAACCTTTGGAAACAAGAATCGCCAAGTTTACCTTTAACCTTATTTGTTTATTATTATTATTATTATTACTATTTGAATTTAAATTGTGTTATAGTAAATTATTTGATCATCCCATATTTTGATTCACTATAAATAACTCATTTAATTCATTTTCTTACGTTCTTAATTAATTTTTCACTAACTTTATTTACTACCTTTAAAATTACTTTTGTTATTCATGTTATCTTTACCTTGATGAATTTAATTTGTTGAAAGTTAAAACTTAAAAAGCCAATTGCTAATTAGTTAATGTCAATACTCGATACTGTCTCAAGCTTCTCAAGTTCGTAACTGTTATATTTCAGTCGGCCTGCTTGTCGTAGCCCTAATTCATGTTAATTAACCCTTTTTGTTTAGATAATTCAACAGTACTGTGGTTGCGCAATCAGCATTACTGGTGTGTAATATAAGGTAAGAGTTGTTTAATTACATTTACTGATTATGTACAGTTAACAAGTCGGTTGCTGACATATTATATTTTGTTACCTACCCTCATAGTATTTGTTATTGTGAATTTCAGTTCAGTTCAGTTCATTTAATGTTTATTTGAAAGAAATATCTTCCAGTACTCACGGCAAGTTCATTCAGGTAATGTGGACAAATGTGTTAGTGTTGGTGAAATAGTAGATGAACTATTCACAAACTTGCCAAGCAAAAATGGGTGTTACACAACAGAAAAATATTCATGAAGCGGACCTCTCTTCCACCATGCGTAAACCAGGGTTTCATACTCAGATTAAAACTAGGGTTATACATTGCCTAAATATTTCATAGTTCTACCTTCCTAGAAAAAGGAAAATTCCAGATCCTTTCAGCCAGATAACAGGATGTATATGATGGGTAAAGATCGGGATAGTCGCGGAATAAACAAAGTCAGCATTCCGTCTATTATCTGAGGAGAACTACGTGCAAAAACCTAGACAGAGCAGTCGGTAGAGGGATTCGAACCCACTACCTCCCGAATCGCAATCAGGAGGGTATGAAAAGCTTGTCTACAGATACGCCAAATGCCACAATCGTCCAGGTCATTATGTCGAAAAGCAACTAGGTATAACTTTCAGTAATTTTTTATATTTATTTGTGGTCTATTGAAGGTTGGAAAAACGACCCTCTTACGGTTAACCTATTACGTTATGATTATCTATGTTTCAAGATAAGGTATTATCCGAAGGCGGCGGGGGTTGTACTCAAGGTTGTATCTTCTAGTCAAAACATAGATTCGGATTTTTCGGGATTATTTGTAGATTTTATTTAAATGTTGCAACTAAATTATAATAATAATAACTTTGGCATAGCATTACATAGGATTCTTTTTTTAATTTCCAAAAAGAAGGTCGGAGCGTAACGTCAAGATAGGACCATGACGAAAGAATTGCGTTTCCTGACTTTAGTCTCGCGTTTCAAAGTTTTGTATTTGTTCCAAAATTAGTCTTTAATTGTTCGTTAATTATTACACAGGGCTGTTTTTAAATTCCCCCAAAAAAGATCGCTGGTGTGATGTCAAGCTGGCACCCCCACGAAAATTTCGTTTCCTGACTATATTTTGCGTTCCAAAATTTTTATTATGTTCCAAAATTAGTCCTAAATTGTTCCTTAATAATTGCATCGGAATTTTCGTTTTTTCTCAATTTCCAAGGAAAAGAATGCAGGCTTGTCGTCAAAGGGGCTCCTCAATTCAAAAATTGCGTTTCCTGACTTTATGTTTGCGTTCCAAAGTTTTGTATTATGTTCCAAAATTTGTCCTTAATTGTTCCTTAATTATTACATAGGGCCTTTTTTAAAATTCCCCCAAAAAAGGTCGCTGGTGTGACGTGAAGCCGGCACGGCCACGAAAAATTTCGTTTTTGACTATATTTTTGCGTTCCAAAATTTTTTATTGTGTTCCAAAATTAGTCTTTAATGTTCCTTAATTATTGGATCGGAATTTTTGGTTTTTTCTCAGTTTCCAAAGAAAAGAACATCGACTTGACGTCAAACTAGTACCTCCACTCAAAAATTGCGTTTCATGACTTCATGTTCGCGTTCAAAATTTTTTTATTGTGTTCGAAAATTAGTCTTTAATACTGTTCCTTAATTATTGCCTCGGAATTTTCCGTTTTTTCTCAATTTCCAAAGATTCGGTCACTGGCTGACGTCAAGCTAGCACCTCCAATCAAAATTTGCGTTGCCTGATTTTATGTTTGCGTTACAACATTTTTTATTGCGATCCAAAATTAATCTTAACTTGTTTCTTTAATTAATAGATAGGAATTTTCCGAATCGCCGAGTTTTGGGGGTGCCAACTTTTCGTGTATAGGGTCGTGCCTTTTATTAATGCGCTAGAAAAATACACCTCATTTAGTTTTTTTTTAGTTTTTTATTATAAATGTAAGCAGAAATTAAATTAAAAATAAACGTATATAAAGCGAAAATTTAATTAAATGGTACTAAATTAACTATTTTCATGAAATATGTTTAAAATACATACAGTAATAATCGTAGAGTTATTAAACTTTCAAAAACAAAATTACACTGTTGACTACTTTATAATCAATGAACAATAAACACGAAACTCGCCAGTTTGATGTAAACATTTTTATAAATCTCCAAGTATAAAAGATTTTTCTAGCTTTATGCGGTTTTTAGAAGGCGTATGCTTAAAGCCTTTGCTGAGAATTTACAGATGTCATCAACGTTTACCACAAAAGCTTCACAGAGGAGCTATTTTATTTACTTAACAAAGAATAATACCTAAAATGGGGGTAATGTAACTATATCCTGCAAATGCTTAAGAAAACCAGTTTTAGGCGCTAAAATATACGCTTCTCGAATTGAATTGAAAGGATTTAGGCTTCTTTTTTTTGTTAACTTTGGAAATATAACAATGCTGGCTTGCGTTTGTTTACCTTCTAAGAAAGCATCCACCTCAAGAAAGCGTGTAATTTAATACGACTTGTTGGATGTATGAAGACATATTACTCGAGAAACTTTAAAAATAATGACATCACGACTTTCAAAGAAGTATCTTCAGTACCTTTGTAAAGCTCTACGTAAATTCGATTATATCATTCCGAAGTTTGAGACGAAGGGAGTTACGAAACCTTAAGTTGAAGGTCAACTGAAACTAACCCCCAAAACACCATAATGGACGTTCATTCAATTTCCAAAAAAACAGTGCGGGTAGAAGCTGGATATGAAACGTGAGTATAACCCGTATAACACCAATACATCAAATACATGATAACCGGTTTGCTTGGTGAGTTGCTATAAATCTCGTTGTTGTTAGCATGTGCTGCTGGATATCTAGCTACCTTTCTAAATTAATCAATTAATGGAGTGGAGATGGCAGAGTTCTTACGAAGTCTGGGATTCTGTGTTTGGCGGTTTGAATCAGACCACCAGCTATTTGGTTATCGTGCCAAATAAACAATAAGTTTTGGAAATTGTGAAAACAACTAACATTTCTATTTACAAATTATGTACAAGTTTTAACAGCGCGGTAAGCGGTTAATAATGAAGGTACAGGCAGTAGGTAGGTTGGTCGGTCACCGGAGGGTAGACTGGTTCTGGAATGCAGGCTGACGGACTGGTCTGTGGTGGCTGCTTTCGTTGGCGGCAATGACTTACTTCTGTGGGGAACAGCGTTCGCTTATAAAGGATTCTGGCCGGTGTCGACGCGTTGTCATTGATCGGCCAATGGGAATCAATCGTTGCTCTTCAGTACGTAAGCGAATGTGTACCGGGATCATGTGGTCGCCACAGTGTGTGGTGATTATAAGACGTTCGATGAGGACGTAGGAAAGGTACAATGGGGACATAAGTTTAGTTTGCGTATGATCAAGTAAGTGGAACGAAGGTAACGGAGGTCATGTTTGGTAGGTACAGATGGAACAGAGGTGGCTCAGATGGGTCGCGGTAGAAGTGGGTGTGAATGCTTTAGTGAGCAAGAAGTCTAGCGTGGATTTGTAATGATTCAGAGAAAGGAAGTAGGGTGGCGAGTGACAGTGGAAATAACGCGCAAAAAAAAATGGTCTGAAAATCTATTTTTGAACCTTCTCCTCGTTTGGTCTATGCAGAAAGAACTGCAGGTGCCACAAATAAGGTTGTAGACTCCTAATTTCTCCAAGTTCGCAATATTGTCTTTGGTGTGGACAAGGGCGTTCTTGAGATTATGTTTGGGGAAAAATGAAATGTTAATGTCATGCTGTTTAAAAAGTTTTTTCAAAAAGTAGGATTAGCAGGGAATCGTAATTCTGAGTGACTTGGTCAGTAATGGGTTTGCAGGAAGTATGACTTTTTTTGTTAAACTTGCGAGTAAGGTTGTCATAGAGTTTGAGGGGGAACGTTTTATGATTATTTTCAAGGATTTTTCGCTCTCTCTAACTCGGTGAATCACTTAGTCACTTGGTGGAGGCTGGAATATTGTTGAAGTAATCTTACTTGTATCTGTTTAAGTTTAAGTTACTCCGCTGTTGTTAGAACCCCTTCTAATAGTTAAGCAATCTCGCCAAATACCCACGGAAGTTTTGGAAGCAGCTGACTTTATCGTTAAAACCCAAGAACTTACCTCACACGTCCATTCTGACTTCTCTTCGGTGCAAGTCAAAGAGGCCATCCTTCCCAAAACTTAAACTCTACTGCTAAGATCGTCGTTTCACTGGCACGGACCTCCTAACCTTCCGGTTTGGACCGAAGGACCACATATAAATTCTCCGGTGGTATAAGAGCCACCGTTTGAACGTAACTCTTCCAAATGTCGCAGTAAGCTTCAATGCGGCCACTGCGCATCGTATCACGACACGAAGGTGTGCCCTAACCTCAAAAAAGACCACTAGTGCACAACTTGGCTCAAGCCACAACTTGCATGAGCTTTGGACACAAGGGACAAATGGTATAAGTCGGGTTGGACCTTTGCTCCGACGTCCGCGAAAGTGACCTATACACTGTTTCAGAGCAATCGATAATGAACCTTATTATGCATGTCCTTTTTCCAGACACTGACTAATCCGTCCATACGAAATTCGTTCTTAATTTGGTTTCCAGGCAAGACCTGCTTGCACTAGCACCGATATCCTTAATACAACGCTCCCAGATTGGACAGCTATATATTGGCAATTTTCGTCGACATCGTGTGATGGCCATCAATTATAAATGCCTTCGTCGTAATTCGATACACTTCGAGAGCATGTTTTCCGTTACTAAACGGGGCGCTCACAAGGTTCAGTCCTCGGACCGCTACGATGCAATATTTTTAAAGATGTTCCCCTTGGATAGAAGTTTTTGAGGATATTGACTGTTTCACTTGCGGATAAAATTGTTTTCATTGTGCAGTAGTAATATAAGGCCGAAATGACTCCACTTCAAGGTAACTCGTTGCACCCTCGTAAACTATGTATAAAAAGTAGGTCAGTGTACACCCTGGTGGCGAATTTGTTAAGTATTTGAAGGTTGAAAGCGTGCGAGGGTTTGAATCTCGACTTAGTTCAAGGTCACTCGATAGTGGTGACTTTGTAAAGTGCTGTGTAGATGGAAGTGGATCAAGGTGTGGATTTGTATCCGAGCTTAGGCCAAGGTCGCTTTCCCTCTATATGTGACCTTGTAAAGCATTTGAAGGTGATAGTAGAATAGTATTAGCTGATGTAGCGCGCTAAAATGAGATGGGAGCTGTTGATTTGTTATAAAGTGGATATCTGGGTGTGAGTTACTTCAGTTTCTTCAATACAATCGGTCAACCATTCCAAAATGTAAAATATTTAGGTATTGGTGACAGTTTTAAAGCTCTAGTGTTAATACAAAATATGGTGATCGAGTAGTGTTCACCGTGTTGTTTAAAATTGCAAAATTCTAATCCGAAAGAACGACGAACTTCCCCGATTGGTGTTGCATAATTTTTATTATCGCCCGTAGAGGTCAAAATACCAAAAATTTGTTAATTAGTGTACTGTTCCCGTTACCTATTTTCCCAAGACGTCGAAAGCGTAATCTTTAATTTACAACATTTTCTGTGTTGGGGGGGGGATGATCAAAACCTTGTTTTTGCTTTGAAATGACAATGAATCAAACATAGTAATCTCAATGACGATTTTAGAACCCATGAGTTTGGAACCCCACCTCCCACGGATATACTTGAACTAAAGTAAATTTTAATAATTTAAAGTACATAGTTTTTTAATGATTTTGGAAGGTTTACCTGTAACCTGTGCATATTTACCCGCAGTAATTTAATTTAAAAGTAAAATTACAAAGTATACCAATCCCTTTTTTAAGTATGACAAAAGAAATCAGTTGGAAATTAGCACTTAATCGCATTTTCCGAACTTATTACGCTCCATAATATAAACAGCAAAAGAACTACAATGTAATGGGACCATATAATCCGAAATAGTAGACGATTATATTAAACGGCAAATTAGGACGGTAACTAGTATCTAAAAGTACTCTAATTACGCCAATTGTATTCACATTTATTAATAAAGAAAAGTGGGGGAGACAAAATTGCATTCAGTAGTCTCCTTGTGGTGGAATGGATAAGTTTCAATACAATTCCATGCAATTAAGACGCTTGATATACTTGTACTCAGCCAATACTTTGGACAGTTTTGGTCTTAAATTCCGGTATCGTCTAGGAACAAAATGTATTTTATATTCCTTTCTTCCATAGCTCAAACGTTACTTGAAAACTTTACTCACAGACGGTTTCTCGTTGGCTTAAAAAACGCGTTTCTCAATTTCCTCAAATATTGTACAAAAGAAATTTACTGATGCGTGGTAAAATTTTACTACGTCTCTGCGGACAGGGATAGTTCTAACCCAGAATTTCCAGTAACGTTTCGAGTTAATTTCTATGGCCACCATTTTCCTTAACTAGAAAATTCCAGTTCAAATAAATTTACATGTACAATTTGAAATGGAGCTGAAGTAGTGTCTATAGGTATTAATAGAAAATAGTGGTATCAGTGCTGACAACCACCATGGGTCAATAACCTTGTGCATGATTTCCTATACTTTTTTTCAAAATATTCAATATTAATTTTTATGCGTATTTATCTGAATTTTGTACAGAACCATGGGAGCCACTAGTTAGATTGCTATTTAAATAACTAATTTGCTAGGTACATAAGAAGTTTTGTAATGTTAGTACATTTTTGCAATAATTATTTTACTTTACCAAGGGCTTCAAGTGCATAACGAAAACTTTCTCATAGTTTTAGACGCGTACGTGCCTTAGACATTACATCGAATTTATTTGTAAAAGGTGAACAGAAATATCCTTTGCCTTTGATCTCATATCTCCGGTGAATCCGAAGGGCAAGTACATTGGAACACTATTTTACTAGATTTGAATGTAAAAGAGCAAAACACAGCAAAACTTCCTGATTCGTGTACAAATTCGAAAGGGCGAAGGTTACCAAGAATTGATTGCTATTCCGCCACTTCCCGTTTTAAATTTTATTCCATGAATTATCGACCTTGCAATTTCACTAATTCTGGTGCAAAATTAACGTCACTCATAGACAACTCACGTTCTTTGTTATACTGACTTTACTAGTACCTCAGCAACAGTTGACAAATCCAAACTCCCTTTTGCGATTATGATGAAATGTCTTGAAACGAGTCACCTGGTGTTTTAAGTGTTGGAATGACTTCAGATTCGAAAGTTTTCTTCATGGTGGTGGTGGACACAACGTCAAATTCAAACGTGAAAGGCATGCGATACAAAGCTTCGCTCTGAATGGGAACAGAAGCTATGACACATCTTTGTACTTTCAGTTTCAAAAGTTCTAGAATTCTCATCTTTGATTTTTTGAAGCAACTTCCAGCAAACAGCGCTACGTCTTTTTGACGTCCTTTATAGGTTTCGTTGGTCGTTAACGTCACTCGACCTGTTACTGACGATGTAATGACGTCTTAAAGCTTACCATGTTTTAACTTCACCAAGTTGGCAATTATATTATAGTTCACTCGATGAACTCTACTGGAGTTCACTTTCAGTTGTCATTTCTTAAATTTCGGTTTTTTCCACAGCTTTTTGCGCAAAACTATTGGTTACGGTTCGTTATAAAATTACCTATGTATAATTGTGTTCTTATCTACTTAGATATTATATATTTTAGTCGTACATATTTACATAATTATGTAGATGAACTTATCGATGATGATGGCTTACCATTGTGAATTTCCCAAAAGTTCGAATCCCGTTAAGGTAAACTTTCAAGCAAGTATACCCTTAAACCTTAAATATTAAACCCGTAAAAGCATTTAGTTCAGGTAAAAACAGTTTGGTGGAAGAATTAAGTTAAATAATTGAAATTCATTTTGCTTTGATAATAATTACATAATGCCTACACTTGAGTGACGACCCATAACGATCGTAACTGACGTCCTAAAGGTCTTAAAGTGACGTAAAAATGGTGTCATGTATATGACGTCTCTATCATGTGACATAATGCCCACAAAAAGACGTCATATCTGACGTCCGACGGGTCATTAAGTTACGTGAAATTAACGTCAAAATAACGTGACTGTTGGCTGGCTACAAGTGTTACTGGGAAGTTTCTTATCCCACAGTAAATTTCACCTTGCAGTAAGAATTTTGTAACAAGATAGACAAGAAGTGCATGTGGTTTTGCTCATCGCCCTTGTTACATTTTTAAGGCCATTAACGACGGTGTCTTCCAATTGTTCAGCCGCTTCTTACTCCTGAAAGTACAATTTCGCACAATGTACTATTGAATATACATGTACTTGCTCATACATGTCATACGAAATAGCCATATGGTCTACATAAAATAATTTCTGAGGTCTGAGTGATACTTGGCTACGTAATAGCTATTCATTGAGGAATTCATTTTAAAAGCGAAATGAGAGTGTCTACTGACTTTAAGATCCCAATGTGACTCCGGTTGCTGAAAGGCTTTACTTGTATCAGATTCTGACATTAAGTAGCCTTTACTTTAGTACGATCACTGGAATTCGTTCAAGTAGTTCTATTCGAAGTCCAAGCATCCATGGAAAAATACGACTCACAGGGGTGGTACCTCCACAGTCTGCATGAGGGTTGGATAACGTCCATTGATATTCATTACACTATTTGGAGTATTCTGCTTCTCACGCATTGAGTTTCGCTTTTCCAATTTTTACGCCGCTTAGAAATCCTTGCGTTTTGGTATCTTATCGGTCAAGTGGTTCTTCTGCCAAATAAATTTTTGAGTGTCTTAGTACATGTGTAATCAACAAATGAGCTTCTGTGGTGTAGTACTTCGGCCTTTCTTGCGTGAGCGAGAGCTGATTCTTTTTCTTCAAAGGCACTGACATCCCAACCCTATATTGCTTTTGGGGGTGTAGTAGTCCAGTCATTTTAAACATGAACATTGCAAAAAATCCTATATTAGGTTTGACTTTTTTATGTTGTTAGTTCAGTCCCAGTAGTAAATACTCAATTTTGCAACTTCGAAAACTTGTGGAAACTGGGGGGGCGCCAAAAACCGCAATTTTTTTGGACTTTTTCAGTTTTAGCCTCGTAGCTCAAAAACTACGAATTATTGTGCAAAGAATACGATTATCTTCTTTAAACTAGACTAAATTTGCTACAATTTGAGCCTAACCGGAAGTCTGTAAGTATAATAGTTTCCGAGATACAGCTCTTCAAAAATAGGCAATTTTTCCCAAATCTTTTTTCAACGTATCATCCATGTTTCGAGCCAGATATTGCCATAACGACGTGCCCTACGACTCTTGTCACGGAGAAAAAAATTGTAGGACATTTTATCACCTTTTATTTAAGCATAGATGAATTCCTGCGGGCTCAACAGTTCTCGAGAAAAAGACGGAAAACCGGAAAACAGTGAAATCCTCCACATAGATGTAATAGCATTAGTATGATTAGAAGACATTTTCTGATTATTCTTATTTATCCTAGCGAACGAACGCTCAAAAGGGCTTGTAGACAGACTTTTTGATCCTAATGATTTGATTTCTAAGATGTGTTTGGAGGTGTTTGGTGATAATTATACGAAAGTCCCCGGCCCTACCGTATGAACTAACTCCGTAGCGTACAAAATTTGCGGATTTGTTAAGTTTTCCCTTTGTATCTCTTGAATAGGCGATCGTAGTGGGAAATGGCCAATTATAAAATAAAAGCTGCCTTGAGAAATACTTTGTTCTTTTCGTCAAACATTAACCTTATCATAAATGTATTAAGAAAAGACTATGAAACCATTAAACATGGTGGCGCATAAGACTGAATTGTTTGGCTAAGGATGCAGGTAATCTGTATTTAATACTCACATATCAGATTTAGCTCCAAACCTTCCACAAAATTACTTGTTCTCTAGTGCCCTCTATTTCATCTTGAACTCAACGTTTTTTTTAATAACTATAACATCTAATCTATTTAAGATAAAATATTAAACGGTATATGTATTTTATAGGAAATTTTATGGTCTACAACTTTTATTTCGGCAGTTTTTGCTATAAACCCAATACTTTAGGAGCTAGGGCACAATATTTGCCGAAAAACGTCGTGTAAAAGCGATTTTCAAAAAGAATGTCAATTCTTGACAGCGAATATCTCTTCAACGGATAGAGATAGAGCAAAAACGCATAGAAGCAAACTTGTAGAAAATTTAATCAGCTTTTTTTAATAATTGGCCATTTCCCACTACGATAGCCTGTTCAAGAGATGTAAACGGAAAACCAAACAAATCCGCACATTTTGTTACGCTACTTTTCGTATAATCATCACCAAACACATCCCAGAAATAAAATCTTTAGGATCAAAAAGTCTGTCTATAAGCCCTTTTTGAGCGTTAGTTCGCTAGGCTAAATAAGAATAATCAGAAAATGTCTTCTAATCATATTAATGCTATTACATACATATATGTGGAGTCGTAGCGATTTTCACTGTTTTCCGGTTTTCCGTCTTTTTCTCGAGAACTGTTAGGCCTACAGGAATGCATCTATGCTTAAATAAAAGGTGATAAAATGTCCTACAATTTTTTCCTCCATGACAATGATCGTAGGGCACGTCGTTGTGGCAATATCTGGCTCGAATCATGGATGATACGCTAAAAACAGATTTAGGGAAATGCCTATTTTTGAAGAGCTGTATCTCGGAAACTATTATACTTACATACTTCCGGTTAGGCTCAAATGTAGAAAATTTAGTCCAGTTTAAAAAAGATAATCATATTCATTGCACTACAACTCATAGTTTTTGATCTACGAGGCTAAAACTGAAAAAAGTCCGAAAAAATCGCGGGTTTTTGGTGCCCCCCCCCCCCCAGTTTCCACAAGTTTTTCGAAGTTGCAAAATTGAGTATTTACTACTGGGACCGAACCTAACACCATGAAAAAAGCAAACGTAACATAGGATTTTTTGCAATGTTTGTATATTTTTGTGTTTAAATTGACTGTACTATAGGTACATCTTCCTCCAGAAATTCCATTAACCGTTCAGTTATTTCTATACCACTCTTTTACTCCTTCCTTTTCCTATGATTCTCTCTCACAAAGCAACACTCATTTCCATATAGATCTCTCTTGCACAAGTTTAATTCTTACTCAAAAAAGCAGGTTTTTTGCACGAAAGTTTCGTGAAACACTTCACAAGATTCCTCTTTTCATTCCCTTTTGGATTATCTATCCGTAGTATGTTTAGTAGTAAGTGATTCCTGTCTTCCACCAGGCTAACAATGCTTCTCCGGAGTTGAATGACTTTTGACAATATTCTCTGCTTCTCTGGTACTGTGGACTGCAACGGATACTGGAACTTGTATGATGTGCCAAAATTGGTGGTATCGTCGATTTTCTAAAATTGACCCCAGAGACGTTACGGGTTACGTATTGCGTCAGCCTCCTCGCAAGTCACTTTCATCCATTGCTCGTAACGCCCTCGCGCGACATTTGCATAAAGTTCACAAAATTTCCTTTTGTTTTGTAAGGGTTTTTTTCCAGTTCACTAGTTTTCTAATGTAGTGGGCGCGATGCTAGATTTCTTTCGTCCTTTCCTTGTATTTCTCGTATCGTCCGATCTCTGAACTCAGTCCGTGCTCAGTTCGAAGAAACCGCATTCCTTTTCACTTTAAGAGCGGTTATCGAAGCATCAAATTGAAATTATCGAGATCATTTGCTCCCCGACTTTCAATTTAACGTCCTGTTGACGTCTCCGTAGTTAAAGTTTTGAAACTACGTTCCTAACGCTCGAAATTTCTTTTAAAATTCTTATGTTCATTTGTTCTCGATCTTTTAGCGTCACCAACCCCACAGACAATTCAGCAGCAAAATCAAGCATTGATTTCTAGGCAGCCCCGTTATTTGGATTCGATGAGAACTCTTTTGGGAAATACGCCATCGTGTTTGAAAATAGACACTGCCTAGTAACCATGATTTCACACTAATTTAACTACAAACGCTAAGTTCTCCTTGTCATATTTTACTTTATAAGTATCCTTACTTTAACTTGTGAGTTCGTCAATGTATAACTTACTCCCCTACTTTTTGTTCTATAAGAACCTTTGTATTACTTACTTAAATTCGCCAATTCATAATTTGCGATCGAAAGATTATTGTTAACGTTTTATTGTAACGTCAAACAGTACGCTTATCTTGTTACCTTTAATATTTTGCTTACATTCAGTCATTGTTTATGATTATTATCATTCCCTTCAGGAATTGTTATGCTATTATCCGATTGATTACCCTGCTTTTGTATTGTGCCGTTTATTACCCTCGGCCCTAGCGCTTAATCGTTTATGTTACAGATCTTCGGATGGTACCTCTTTGATCAATAACCCCATTACCGAATTATAAAGTAAGAAGGTTTGATTAAACCACATGCTTGTAAAGGTGTCAATTGTATTATACGATTTTACCTTTGGTAAACGTCATTAATTCTAAGTTTACTTGACCCAACGGTCATACAGAGATACCCGACTGTCCTTTGTTGCCCCTTATAGTCAAGCATTATACCCTGTCAACGTCTAGTTCGTTTCACTTATTTCATAACTCACCCCCCCCCCCCTTTCTGTTAATGTTCCTGAAGAAGCTGTTAACACCTTCTGAGTTTGGTTATATTTCGTTCAGCGAAGAGTGCCTTAGAACTCCGTGGCGCCCTTAATAAATAAGAATTCCTTTCTTTTGCATTGTATCTACTGCATCAGTCGCCCCGGGCCACAAAATACCGTTCGCACAGCCACATGATTGATGACTTCAAACATTTTTTGTAGATTTAGATGTTTAACGCTAAATTGGGATTATAAACTCACCATTTCCCGATTTAGAAGTTGATTCTTTAAGCTAAACCCGCTTTATTAAATTAGGGATTTTGCACATTGCATATGTAAGAATGGAAATCACATTTGTGTTTATTGCCCATTTCCTCATGAAAACGGGGTTTGGCTTTCATTTGTAAAAATAGGATTCAAAAAAGGAAAGGATCGATAGCAAATTTGTTACTGTTCATAGTGACCTTAGAAACTTTGGAAAACGTTTAAATGCATCCGTGCACAACAAATCTGGATTAATATCAAGTCAAGACACATGTTGCTCTAAACCCAAAGGAAACTGTTCTGCATATTACCCGCTCTATTTAGGTCAATATCAATGCGATGCGCTGCAGTGGCATGTGTATTTCCCAATACCAAGAACAAATAGAACAACAAGATCTCATTGGTGCCCTTAACAGCATTATACAGTTGAAAGGCATCATGTTTGCTATACGACTACCTTACTCATGTCGAGCTACATCATATATTAGAGGGGAAATAAGACTTTTGTCTTAAATACACTTGCACTGAGCTTTCCAATTAAAGGGGTTGCTGAAAACAACCAAGTTATCAAATCTAGGAACAAGTTATTAGCATGTCGGTTTGAACAAATTAAACCTAGAAGTTTTTCAAACCAGAAAAGTCTAGACAAACTTCTCTAATTTGATTCGGTTGGTTGTTGCGAAGGGAAACTTTTCTAATGTCGTACGCTAACTGTGTAAAGGAAGCGGAGGATAATGCAAAATTGTTACTTCGTTACTTTCGGTCAAAAAACGTAGGTATACAGTTATTGCCTTAATTTTACATAACTAAAATTTCTTTTATTTCTTAAGTAATGAATGTAGGAATATTATAAAGGAGGGCTCTATGTGAGTTGTAAGTTTAAGTTTGCATTACTAACTCTGATCTATTTACATTTTAGTAATGTAGCTCCCTTAATTGTATAAATTTAGTACGCTTTAGTAAATATATGCATAAAATTTAGTCTGAACTCAAGGATTAAAAGCATTTTGAATTTTCCGTTTCCCATGCTCTCACATGCGTTTTCACCATTTACTTTGCTTAGAAAAGTCTGGTTTGTAGTAGTTGTTGTTTATTATTATTTTTCCTCTTGTCGCTCTTGTTTCGCGTGGCCTAGTTTTCTTTTCTAATTAATGTAGATGTTGGCCCCTTTTTCGAAAAATACTGGCTGCTATTAAACGCTATGAGTGAAACAACTTCTGAAAAGAATCGCTTAGATTACCCTAAATTAGTTACCCTCCGTTGCACAAGGAAATCTTTTGTTTAACTTTGAACTGAATGAATTAACGCAAACTCGACGGCTTGCGTTGTGTTGCATCGATTTCCAAGTAAAATAACTAACTCTCGTCATCATCAACATAAAGTAAGAAGTTTAACAACTTCATTCTGTTCCTTTTTTTATAACCAATCGGTCAACTTCAGTGATTAGCTTCAATGTTTGAGTACAATCTCGTTTCTGAACGTTGTTCTTTTTGCTAACTAATACTCATTATGTGATCATCCCATCCCCTTTGATGCCCCCTCTCCTCGTCTTCTCGTTTTGACTTTGTTTCCCATATTATCTTTGTCGGCCTGTCCTCCAGTTTAGTTTCTTCTTATCTATCATATTTTCTAGCAGCTATTTTTCTCTGTCTAATACGGAAATTTGGGAATGCCTGTTGGACACTCCTCATGTTTCAATTGCAGGGGTAGTGTGGGGATCGCACTCACTAAACCCCTTCACCCTAATCCGATTCAGCGGCTTTAGCCCCCCAGCCAGGTATTACCTGGTATTGTTCTGGTTGCGTGGTGGTATGTGGGAAGGGCTTACATGGCTAGGACTTCACGCTCCTTATGCCATTGTCTAGGCGGCAATATTTCTCTGTAGTTCTTCAGTTTTCATCATTATCACACTTCAGTCGGGTGTTTTAATTCTGTTCCCAGTGCGTTCTCAAGCTGTTCTCTTTCTCCGTACCATCTGACCTGCTTGACAAAGAGTGTTAAAAGGATGTTTTGTGACGTTATCAGAAGGTTGCATTTGGAAACATGTCTGACGTTATAACAACGACACTTTAATACATTTATTTAAAACCATTATAGCGATAATTTGTAATGTTGAAGAATGTAACATCATAGACGTTTACAAATTTTAAAATGGTTGAAGCGATCTCTATAACGGGGGCAGATGGAAATCTAAAAATTGCTCAAAAGCACCTGTATTGAAATCCATCAGACACGCATTTCACCTTTTTTCAAAAGTTACCCTCTAAGGGTTCCAAATTAAGGGATGACATTTTACATCTTTATATAAAAATGAATTGACGTTTGTATGTCTCATAAAAACTCGAGAACGGCTGAATCGATTTGACTAATTTTGGTTTTAAAATATTTGTAGAAGTTCAAGCAAGGTTTAAAAGGTGAGACATAAGTCCTAGGAGTTTAGCGCTTCGCCTCTACGGGTTTCAAATGGGTTTCAAAGTTACCGTGCTTTTGTTATGTAGCAATACCTTTGGAAGTTCAGACAACTTTCATTGGCGGTACGAAGTTCGCCGGGTCTCCTAGTAATATAATATAATATAATATAATAATATATATAATATATATAATATAATATAATAGAATATATATATAATATAATAATATAATAATATATAATATAATATAATAAATATAATAATAATAATAAATATAATATAAATAATATAATATAATATAATATAATATAATATAATATAAATATAATATAATATAATATAATATAATATAATATAATATAATATCTAATATATATAATATAAATAATATAATATAATATAATATATAATATATATAATATAATATAATACTAATATAATATATATAATTATATAATATAAATATAATATGTTCAAAAGCCAGATGCATGTTAAACATTACCAAACTTAGCCGATTCCCTTCGTAGAAAGTACGACATTCACAGCAGATATTGTCTTCATAACCTGAACAATTTGGCCTTACATCTTCATTCGTTTAAAGCTACCTAAGCAATAAAAAAACTGTAAGAAGACTACTTTTATTAAGAAACTGATTTAATCGTAAACGTGCCGATAGTGTACGAGACAATCCATCATCTGGTAAGCCTTTTCGCACCCATCCGTGTCTTCAATAATTGTCTCACAAAAATC